>JAPFBL010000004.1:495000-1170000 GCA_026182355.1 Hermatobates lingyangjiaoensis | reverse complement strand
CATAATATTATATTAATTATTATAATAATATTAATTATAATATTATATTATTTACATAATATGGCCAATTACAAATAAGAACACACAGTAACTGACTGCACTACTTAAGAAAGAAAATAATTGAATATTTCATCAGTGAACAGAAATATCATATTAATGCTTGAATAACTTTACAAACAACTCTTCCATCAATGCCATTGATAATGCCTTATCTTTTTTTTTGTTTTTTTTTTTTGGCACGAGCAAATTCTACCATACAGAAACTAATTTCAACCGCAATTGAACAGTAAATGTAAATATGAAATATTGTTTATAAATGACTTAACTTCCTGTAATAAACACTACCATAAATTAACTATTCAAAAATTATGGAATTATCAAACCTCCTAAACACCAGTGTTAATTATTTGTCTATGTCAGCACTAAAATCTCAATCAAAACTTTTAGGGAGTTCATAGAAATTAAATCTTTCAAGATAATTAGAATAATATCAAAAAAAAAAAGAAAAGAAACAAATCATCTTATAAGTTATTTTTTCTAGTTGACAATCTTAATCTTGAAAATCCCCATCTACGACAAAAATTACTACTTAAGTTGGATTTCCTTAGAACACATTCCGAAACTGAAAAAACATCAGAAGTAATAATAAACTCTTAACAAAATTCCAGACTCACTTTAAGCTCACCAGTTTACTGATTTTGAAATAAATGTTACTAATAGAGTTAGGTAACATATTAAAGTCAAAGCATCTTTCCATTTTTTCAACATATTCTTGATAAAAATTTTCATATTTTATAATTATAAATACTACTTAATAGTCCCAAAGCGTAATTCATTTTTTTGATGAAATCAACTTTAAAAAAACTGTGAATTTCTTGTTTTTTCATATATTTACAAAACAGTCTTTTTTTTAAAAAAAATCGTAAGAGTTACCCAAATTAACTCTGATAATTATTCTGACCCATTAAAATATAAATGTAACGTTGTTTTTTTTTCTAAAAAAAAAACCTGGATATTACATTCACATAATGCTCTAAAAAACCTTTTTCAGGATATGAATATATAAAAATACAATATTAAAATGTTTAAGAAGAGCACATTAGGATGATTTTTAAGGCCAACAATTCATCTTGAAATTATTCGCATCCCAAAAGAACCTGTGCCACTATCTTCTGTGTCTTCTAGGAGGCTTATCGTTAACGGATTCAGAAGAGTAATTCGATGGAGGGGAATCTGTAAAAACCAAAACCACACATTACATATTTATTGTTTACACATGATTAAGAAGAAATTGGTTTAAATATAACCAAAGATGGACGGTCGGGTTTTTTTTGTTCAATGACACTCATTTTAGTTAAGAATGAATCACATACCGGGTTGTCATGCATGTGTAAAATATTAAAATCAATAGAAAATATTTAGGTTAGGTTAGGTTACAGTGACAGTTCCCAAGGGAACACACTTAGGCCGAGAATGGCCCTTTGTGATACCACACAATGAAGATTGATTCTACAGTGGGAGTCCTAAATTTTGCCTAACTCAAGTGCATTTAGAGTAGGGATCTTTAACGTGTACCTGACATCGTACAGGCTCGGGACCGACAGTTTAACGTCCTTCTCCGAGGGACGACGTGTTCAGATTTATTCACCTCCCGCATGAATAAATCGAGGGCCAGGTGGGGATCAAACCCCGGTCCTATCAGATCAGAGGCGAACACGAAACCACTGAGATAACCTGACCCCCTAAAATATTTACATTAATAATGCCTCTATTGGGTTTAAATTGAACACGGGAGAAGCTAATATTATAACACTTCAATAGTAGTTCAAACTTTCCGCACACGAATGCTATTTTTAGAGGAGCTAATCTTAAATTGTAAGCTTTTGGTGGATTTAAAATAGTACCTTTTTGGCAGTGTTTAATGCCCAATTATGATATAAGTACACAATTTGTTCTTGCAGATATAGTAATAGTAAATTTCAATGAGCTTCTACTGTCTACTGAACTTAATTAAAAGAATTTACCCAGTTAAACAAAATAGTACTCTAAGTTAATTTTTTAAGCAAAATGTAAATAAGTTTGATGGAGTTGGCTCCTTTGATATTTCATTTTTGCAGTTTCGGCCAAACGCGGCACCAGTTTCGAGTTTCTCAGCGATATCCATTCAACTGATGTATATACTAAACCGTTTAACAGAAAAAAAATAATTCAACCTCTTGAATTTCTTGGTGAATGGGATTAATAAATGTATAAATCGTAGAAAAACCGAAGAATTATGATTATGAATCGATCCTCAACAGCTGAATAGATATCTAGTAAGAAATTATTTTGAAAACCCTACTATGAAGGAAACCACCTTAAAGCTGGTTATGACGTACTTTTGTACATTTCTTTTAAAGGAAGGCTTTCTTCAAGCAATATTGGATAAGTGCAGCCAGTCATGTTTTTTTTATCATCCCGTTTGGAATATTTAGGTACCGTCGAGCACCATTTCGTGCTTCATGGTACCGAAATAAAAAACTCACTATATGAAGTGAGAAACTGAAGATGAGGTGAGAAAGATCCTGGTGGAAGTTATAGGTGTACCTAGAAACAATAATGTACTTTAATTCTGATAAGGTTCAATTTTTGTTCCTGAAATGCAATATCTGGCTTCTTATCACACCAATTGGTCATAAACCAGATTCTGAGAGAATTCAAGTAACCCACAGGTATAAGCTCCTAGGACTGGGATATATTTACAGAGCATAAATGGTATGATAAATTATTTGAGGATATTTGCTGCCTAATTTAGCTTTTGCTATTTAAGTACTTGAAGTTCTTTTCACCAATTAGTACTGGATGGAAATGCTCAAGAATCATAACATACTTGATCAAAATTGACGGGACTTGGTCAGTTCTTCAGGTTCAAATTAAACTCTCATTGCCAACATTTAAGTTTTTATTTAAAACCTTTTTCACAGGCAGAAGTCCCGATAAACTTTAGTTTTGTTTCTATTCCACGGTCGATACTTTTATCAATCAATATATATATATATCACCTCAAAAACGAAGAAAAGAAACACGCAGAGAAAGAAACACACTTACAAACTCAAATTTCGACCAACCACGGCGGAAACACAACCTTTGCTTGGTTGCCCATTCTCTTTTCTCCTCAAGACGGATCATCCGAAAATTTGAGTTTGTAAGTGTGTCTCTTTCTCTGTTTGTTGCTTTTCTTCGTTTCTGAGCTGATTTGCCTTTATGTGTGTTTTTTCTGTGAAAATAGTTTATATATATATATATCTCATGATAAACGAAAAACGGGGTCCGGCAGAACAGATAACACTTAAAATAAACAGTGACACATCGACTAAAACATAACAAAGACTCACTTGTTTATTTTAAGTATATATATATGTTAATTGTGTTAAACTGAATTGCCTTAATCAAACATACCTTTCTCTTAAGCAGTTTTTCATACTTTCTAGCAATTTCAATTCGTTTGATTAAGGCAATTCAGTTTAACACAATTTGTATAAAAGAAGGTCTGCTCCCTATTTATACTAATATATATATATATATATATATATTAAGATATAATATATATCATATAAACAAGATTTCACATAAACACGTGGAATAACAATCAATTATTAAACCACAATAAGAAATGGGAAAACAGACTAAGATCTTTCAACCATACCAAGCGCTGTTCGTCAGAGTCAAAAACCCAACTGAGTCAGAGTCAGTCGGGTTGGGTTTTAGACTCTGAAGAAGAGCGCATGTAACGGTTGAAAGATCTTAGTCTGATTTTCCATTTATGATTGTATAAAAAGATTTCACATAAACACGTGAAAACAACAATCAATGATCAAACCACAATAAGAAAAGTTGGGTTTTTGACTCTGACGAAGACCGCTTGTTACGGTTGAAAGATCTTAGTCTTGTTTTCCCATTTCTTATTGTGGTTTGATCATTTATGATTGTATATATACACATATAACATCTGCCAGATTAGTTTATATATTTGTGAGCCTGTTTTTGGAGGACCCTGCAGCAAGACCGTTGGTAATCTTAACGATAACGAAGTCGTAGTCATGTCAATACATGAGTTTTTGCGACTTTCATAGTTACCGATAGGGCAGAAGTACTCATCGCTAGATTTGCTTTCAAAATTTAAGTTTTATCTGTATCGCTATCTTTCATAACCATATTGTCTACTCTCAGACTCTGATAATAATATAATACCCTCTAATCTCATGTATTTAACGTAATAATTTTTCATTTTAATGAAAAAATTAAAATACGAATCTTTGTATGGTATTTCATATTGTTTTTCTATGCAGTGCTGATGAATGACTTCCAGAAAGTAGAACAGCTACAGAATAAACAAGTCCATGGAAGGGCTTGTCCATGGCTAGGAATATCATAAATATATTTAATGATATTCCTATATTTGTACTTTTAAACTAAACATGGGTATTGATGGTGAAAAACACAATGTGTTTTCGGGTAGAGGTATTTATAAGAGCTAAGAGAAATAATAGGGTATACAGTGCGAGATAATACGAGGGTCGTCCAGAAAATAAGTTCCGTTTTGGTCTGTAGGGCGGTAGGAGTGGTTTTTGCCAAATCCGGCAACACCGCTCGAAAGAGGAGAGGTGGGGGAATAGAATGAGAGGTGGGGGACCTCAGTCGGTCAATTACCAACGTCAGGGCAGGTAGTTGAAATGGAGCCCTTCATGTCACGTCCCGCCACCTCGATCCCGTTCCCTCTCGAGTTGTTTTGCGCGGAGTGATTCAATTTCTTTATGCACAGGGTTTCAAATCAGTTCAAATTCACGAACAGCTCATTTCTGTTTATGGAGAAGGTGTAATGAGTGAATCAATGGTGAGGAGATGGGTACGTGAATTTAAGGCGGGAAGACATTCAGCTCTCTAGGGACCCACCGGGCGGAAACTTTCCGAAAGTCAAGTTTTTCCGAGACGATCTCATGGATGAGGGATCGTGAGATGTCTGGGAAACTCAGGTGGAGTTCATCCAGGGTTAAACGACGATCTTTGCGAATTGCATTGTCGATTTCTGCGACAATTTCGTCCGTCACAACTGAGGGTCTGCCTCTCCCACTTTCATCCTCAAGTGAATGTCTTCCCGCCTTAAATTCACGTACCCATCTCCTCACCATTGATTCACTCATTACACCTTCTCCATAAACAGAAATGAGCTGTTCGTGAATTTGAATGATTTGAAAACCCTGTGCATAAAGAAATTGAATCACTCCGCGCAAAACAACTCGAGAGGAACGGGGATCGAGGTGGCGGGACGTGACATGGAGGGCTCCATTTCAACTACCTGCCCTGACGTTGGTAATTGACCGACTGAGGTCCCCCACCTCTCATTCTATTCCCCCACCTCTCCTCTTTCGAGCGGTGTTGCCGGATTTGGCAAAAACCACTCCTACTGCCCTACAGACCAAAACGGAACTTATTTTCTGGACGACCCTCGTAGAACCGGCTGAAACTGAAACTGACATTCTATTCTATTTTTGTTTATAAATATGAAAACCATGTAATGAAATAATAAATTAATACACTAACACTATTAATAATAGAAACTTTTATATGTGTATATCTATTATAACTATAATTCATTATATCCATAATTATAACTATAATATTCATTTAACTTCGTCATAAATTCATTAATATATAAATTTATTCAGACTGACTCCTTGGAGGTCTGGGAACTGGTTTGAATATGGGCGGAGGTGGTGTTGACGATGGCGGAAGAAGCGGGACTAGAGGTGGAGGAGGTAAAGCGTCTGCTGAATGAAGC
The DNA here is from genome assembly GCA_026182355.1 of Hermatobates lingyangjiaoensis. Lineage (NCBI taxonomy): Eukaryota > Metazoa > Arthropoda > Insecta > Hemiptera > Hermatobatidae > Hermatobates > Hermatobates lingyangjiaoensis. The sequence goes on along the minus strand of JAPFBL010000004.1, from coordinate 1,164,182 downwards.
GGAGGAGAAGAGATTCTTCCCAGAGGAGGAGGGCGGGAAGGCGGGGGAGGAAAGATGTCGGGCGGTGGGGGTACCATGAAGGAAGGACTTTGAGCACCGACCAATCCGCGGTGCCCACTCAGGTCATCTGAAAAAAATACCACAACAAATATTAATATTAGCAATAACAACAAAATTGAATTTATTAAGTCTCAATATTAGAGAAACTAAGGTAGTTTAGTAAATATACGAGTATGTATATATATATAAATATTGATAAAAGTATCGACCGTGGAATAGAAACAAAACTATAGTTTATCGGGACTCGGTCAGTTCTTCAGATTCAAATTAAACTCTCATTGTCAACGTTTCGGTCTTTATTTAAAACCTTTTTCATAGGCCTACAAAAACAGAGGAGATATAAGAAATAATACAATCATTCAAAAATCAAACATACATAAAAGTATATTATTTTTATTTCATCAAAATTTTTTAAAGGAAAGAAAGGACTTATCAGCACAGTTATTCTATAAGAAAAAAGAAAATTAATGCCACTGCATTAGCTGCACACAGTATTAATGAAGGCCATAATTTTGTTTTTGATGAAATAAAAATAATAGCCTAAGAAATGTATTAACAGAGAAGGAAAACTCTGGAAATGTTATATATTAGAAAGGACCAGTCATCCATTAATTATAGAAGTGACATTTCAAATTTAAATAGTATTTATTCGGGTGTGTTAAGTTAAACATTGTTGATAGATGAAAAATTGTGATAGTGTCTTTTTGGTTGTCTGGTGAAATTTGGTTACCTTGCTTGGTTATTTCAGTTCATTGTCGCGTGTTCATTCAGACTACAGTTGTTGTTAAAAATCCACATACTATTTTTCTTTGTAAAATAATTTGTAATGTAATACTTAGTTTTTCTGTTTCAAAATTTATACTTCTGTAAGTTTTCTCACTAACCTATAGTCAAAATTCCTATTGTAATTTCTTAATTGTAACTAATTGCACTTTTATGTATGTTTGATTTTTGAATGATTGTATTATTTCTTATATCTCCTCTGTTTTTGTAGGCCTATGAAAAAGGTTTTAAATAAAGACCGAAACGTTGGCAATGAGAGTTTAATTTGAACCTGAAGAACTGACCGAGTCCCGATAAACTATAGTTTTATATATATATATATTTATGCAGCTCTACATAAATACGACATTAAATCCAAAAAAAATTGTGTGCTTTAACCCATCATTCAATCAACAATAGTCATAACTTTAACTTAGATGATACTAAGATTTGTAGACTTTGAAAATAATAAAAATAAGAGGCATATAAAATATTATTTTTATATTTTTTATATTCATATGACATCTGTGACGTCGAAAGCTTGCGCGCTACCAATAAGTTTTCTTTTCTTATATTTATTATACTTTCTTTATTTCTAACTATATCTTCCCTATTAATTCTTACTTTTATTCAACCCTCTTATTTTAATACCTTTACTTGTTCTTTATTAATCCTTTAGCCTTCATTTATTTTAACCCTTTTTTTAAATCTCTTTATTACTATTAATCTATTTATTCTGTTGACCTTTCAACTCTTTTATTATAACCGCTTTGTTTCTCATTCTTTATTAACCTTTTATCTTCTATATATATATATATATATATATATATATATATATATATATATATATATATTAATAATTAATAATTATTAATTAATAATTAATATATATATATTCTCTTTTCTCCTGAAGACGGATTACCCGAAAATTTGAGTCTGTAAGTGTGTTTCCCTACTTTGTGTGTTGCTCTTTGTTAATCTCGAACTCGTATATATATATTAATAATTACTAATTAATTTAATCTATTAATACTATTGACTGCCTCATTGATTATGTTTAACATGTCCTTTTCCAGTTGAATCCTGTTAGTAGGAGGTTAGTTCGTAGGATCAAATCTCTCAGTCATAAGATTGTAAATGCCGAGACTACGGTTAATTTTAATAATGCCTGTTTAAAAGAAGATCTGCTGCCTATTTATACCAATATATATATATATATATATATATATATATATATTGTTAAATAACGCACCATATTTGGCTTGTATCTGTTTCTTACACAATTTCTCAAGTTTCCAGAATTGCTTCCTCGTCTCTTCATTAAAACTATAAAGCTTATCAACAATATTGTTAGTCGACATGTTTCGAATGTACCACATTCATCATCAGGACAATAATGAGAATAATATTAGGATTGTTAGTTTATATATATAGAGGTGGATTACTATTAGAATGTACACAGGATATCGCCCTGGATCACGGGGCCTTATGGGGGATTAAGCCAGGCTGGTTGGACTCACCTACTACCTGGCTAATCGAAACATGTCGACTAACAATATTGCTGATAAGCTTTATAGTTTTAATGAAGAGACGAGGAAGAAATTCCGGAACTGGAGAAATTGTGTAAGAAACAGATACAAGCCAAATATGGGCGTTTATTTAATAATATGTTTAAATGAAGGACTGCTTCCAACTTTTACAAATATATATATATATGATTCGCGCTCCGTTCTTCGACGTGGGAAGATCTCTCTCACTTCGTTCTCTCTTCTAGTCTACTCTCCTGATGACGAACAACAGTTCGAAATTTGAATTCTGTAAGTGTTCTCTTTATTCTTTTTTCTATGTCGTGCTTTGTGTAATTTAAAGTTATATACATATATATATATATATATATATATATATATATATAATATATATAAAGATTTCAAATAAATACGTGAAATAACAATCAACGATCAAACCACAATATGCAATGGGAAAACAAGACTAATCTTTTCAAATGACTAATTAAATTAACGTTTGAATAATAAATTAAACTAGAAATGATTAGAGTACTAACTAGGATTTTCAGAAACACTATGGCTTAGTCCTCCTTCCATTTGAGTAAGTCTGTTTCTAAAATGGGTAAGTTCCATCTGAAGTTCTTTAATCTTTCTTTCTGCTTGTCGAAGTGATACCTAAAAATATTATAGAAAATTAATTAAAAGAAATACATAAAACGATCATAATAGTAAAACTATACTAGATGTACTAAATTCAAATTGTAACAACCCATTTTTTAATCTTCCTTATTTTAATGTTAACATTTCTTGAAGCTGTTAAAACATATACTTGATAATCTATTTCCAATCGTCAAATAAAAGTATCTTCAATTTAGCGTGAAGTTTTTCTCTTTTTTTTATTATTACTACAGTAAATCCTCAAATTCGGGAGAAGATGTAGTCATAGAACCTAGAGTTCCAGTCTTATTATAACTCTCATAATCTCCCACAGTGTTTTCTTGCCTTAAAATTCTACCATATGAAGATTAGCCATTATAATTATTTTTTATGTTCCTCTGTTAACAAAATAACATCACTCCTAGTTATAATATCTAAATTGTTTTTTTATTTTTTCTATTTTTTACAGTTACATGCATTCTAAAAAAAATAAATATTATTGAATTTGAATTCATTTCTTTAAAAAAAAAATTCAATAATTTTAACTCACCCAATGACCATATGCCTTTTGTTCCTCATTTGCGACCTGCGCTTTGAATGAAGCTTCCTGTTCCAGGATCTCTCCTCTTAGGCTTTCATTTTGAGTTCTGAACAAAGAAGACATATTTAACATAACTTGTATCAAAAATAACTCTCTTGAATTTCACTAGATATTTATTATACAACAATCAAGCATATTTCTCTTTTCTCTTGGAGACGGATTACCCGAAAATTTGAGTTTTATAAGTGTGTTTCTTTACTCTGTATGCTATCTATCTTCAATTTTGAACTGTTATTGTGTCCAGTTTGGATCGTCTTTCCGTTTAACAAGTGAATATATATATATAAATAAATTTCACATAAACACATGAAATTGGTTTTCACCACATCAATATAGGTTGGGTTTTTGACTCTGGCGAAGACCGCTTGTTACGGTTGAAAGATCTTAGTCTTGTTTTCCCATTTCCTTATTGTGGTTTGATCATTTATATAGATATATATATACAGTGAAACACAGTGAGGGGGTTTCATGAAGGGGTTCTACCAATGACTGGTCGAAAGTGGTATATATATATATATATATACACGAGTTCGAGATTAACAAAGAGCAACACACAAAGTAGGGAAACACACTTACAGACTCAAATTTTCGGGTAATCCGTCTTCAGGAGAAAAGAGAATGGGAGACCAAGCACGTTGTAGACGCAACGGCAAGTAACCCAAAATAATATATATATATAGATTTCACATAAACACGTGAAATAACAATCAATGATCAAACCACAAAATGAAAACGGGAAAACAAGACTAATATCATTCAACCGTAACAAGCAGTCTTCGTCAGAGTCAAAAACCGAACTGACTCTACATAGTCTCAAAACTAGTTGGGTTTTTGACTCTGACGAAGACCACTTGTTACGGTTGAAAGATCTTAGCCATGTTTTCCCATTTCATATTGTGGTTTGATTATTGATATATATATATATATATATATTTCTCTTCTCTATGTCTGTTTGACTGACGGCATCTTCAAATGGCAGATTGACTAATAACAATTAAAATCCCTAATTCATCCTTTTGACTTTGCTCCTCGAATACCTTTCTCTATCCTACTTCCTCTCATACTCCTCTATCATTTCTCCCCCAACAGCATAGCTTTTTATATTGACAACATTCTGCCACTAGTAATAACACATTAGTCCACATTAAACCTGTAAACTCCCAAAATTAAAACACTGTCACCCATTAATTATGTATAAAAAGAGCAACTCCACAATATTTTTCAAATAGACTAAACTAAATGTTTGTAATACCTCTTCTGAACGTAAAATTAAAAATAGATAATTTAAAACAAATATTCATAGAGCATGGTTTCCTTTTCGATTATGATTATTGACGGATTATGATTATTTGGATTATTGACGGAGGCATTGTCCCAGACCATGTTTAATATTCCCCACACACAGAGATAGAGAGACTAGTATAATAGCATCCCTTATGGCGAATTATTTCTCCGGAGCTCATAAGTTGAGTAAACTAATAGAAGACCTACCCTACCTAGCCTGTCCTTCTCTTCGTCCACTACCTCAGCTTTTAATAAATTAACCCGTATCTCGCAAAGAAAGACCTCTCAACCTTAACATCATATTGACCCTTAGAGCTGCTAAATTCTGTCCAACTGATGTGAGATGTACAGAAATACAATGATGTAAACACCGTTGAACTTTTTGAAGCAGGTATATATTAAAAGTATTTGTAAGAATAAGGAAATTACAGTTACAAACAAAACAAGGTATCATTACTCACTTGTAAACTGAAATTTCTTCTCGCAATGACTTCATCTGCTCATAAATTGTATGATCCTCAGTTTGTTTTTGAACCCACATTGATTCCTTCATTCCCAGTTCCCTTCAAAATACATATAGCCATCAGTAACAATATCAACAGTTCAAAGTTGAAGACATACTTTTACAGGCTCTGGTACCTTATTTAGGTTAAATCAACCTTACTTTGTAACGATAAAAATAAGATACCATTAATATTACCTCTATGTTATAATTTCACCTGAAAATAACTGAATGAAGTCAAAATATTAAGTAAATATTATAACCTTCCAATTTCACATCTTGAATCAGTGCAAACACAGAACTACGGAACAAACACACTTACTGTCTCTAATTTTCGGTTGAACCGTCATCAGGAGAGTTGAGAAAGGGACACCAAGCGACGGTTGGAGACCCAACCGGTTGGTCCCAACCCGTTAGTCTCAACTCCAACCCGATGGAGACGGTTGGTCTCCAACCGTCGCTTCACAAGTGCACTTGGTGTCCCTTTCTCAACTCTTCTGATGACGGTTCAACCGAAAATTATACAGTAAGTGTGTTTGTTCCTTAGTTCTGTGTTTGTGATTCATGGTGAAACGTATATATATACATATATATATATATACTTAAAATAAACTGTGACACATAGACAGAAACATAACAAAGACTCACTTTTCAATATTTCGACCGTAATTGCGGTCGTCCTCAGGAGAAGAAGTGAATTGGCAGAGGGACGACAGTCAACTACGACAATGGTATTTCACCATTACGGTCAAAATATTGAACCAGGAACCTTAGACTTATTCCCCTGAACTGGGTTTGGGTCGAAGAGGTGGCTTGTGTATGGACCAAGCTGCTGTTTTTTGCCTTGCGTTTGTGTGTTCCGATTTTGGTACTGATGCGCGAATTAAGAATTGGTTGCGCGATGTAGCATCTTGTTGCCCGCCTCCGCGTGGTTACCTTGGCAGCTCCCTATTGGGGTGTGACTAAAGGGCAGCAAGTAAAATGCATCGGCCTGATTTGATTTTATGTGTTTTGACCGAAAGGTATAGGTACACATCAAAGATCAAAACAGGTAATAAATCGAAACAGGTCGAAATATTGAAAAGTGAGTCTTTGTTATGTTTCTGTCTATGTGTCACAGTTTATTTTAAGTGTAATCTGTCCTACCGGACCATTTCCGTTTATCATGGTATATATATATATATATATAAACTAGTTTCACAGAAAAAACACACATAAAAAGGATCACAGGAACTCACTACTATATTTTTTAATAAAAGCTGAATCGTCGGTATTGAGACTTTAATTTTAACCTGAAAAAATGGCTATCAGGTTACATTACGTCATCAGGTAGAGAGACAAAGAAATGAGTCACTCCGAAATGCCTGTTTGACATACGCAGTCGTTCGTAGATAGTCCAACTTATCAACTGTCTAAATATATGGGAAAATATCTCAGTTACATTACAAACAAGAATGAATTTATGTAAAAACTCATTAGATTTAAACAAACACTATCAAATGAAGTACTAAATGATAAGGCCAATGAAAAAGGTTTATAATAAAACCGAAATGTCGGCAATAAGATTTTCATTTTGAACCTACAAAATTGACTGCATCCCGATTACTTAAAAAAACCTATTCCATCAAACTGTTGATTTATTTTTGAATTTGTTATATATACGTATGTGATGATTATATAATATTATGTAACGGATTTTAAAGTAATAATGAGCAATAGAAAACACCCGAAAATTCTAGATCTGCTTTTGGACAAAAGTCCTTCATCAAAGCAATGAGTGACACAAGGAGAATAGTGGCACTATGGAAAAATATATATCACAATAACCACATGCAAAACAAATAAACATGTACAAGCAACATGATTAATTCCAAATATATAAAAAATACATGTAAATCTTGAGTACTAAAGAGGTTAGTAACCACCATCTAATTATAAAAATCCGTCGTAACCCGTGAAACACGGACTATTTTTACCCGAATTCACGAATAATATGATATAAAAAAAATGTTTATTAATCAAGAACTATTAAATACATACATAAAACTAACTTCACATTATAAAAAACAAAATAAAGAAAACTAGATCTTACTCCTGAAGTTTTGTTTCCTTCTCTTTAAAATAATCCGATAAAATTTGTAATTTTGTAAATGCATTAACTTTCTCTTTTTCAGCATCTTCATATTTGGTATTCAACGCTTCGATTCCATCACTAAGTTCTTTAACTTTATCTAAAAAAAGCACTGTATTAGTCAAAGATCTTTGAATAAGTAACAACCATATGAATACCTTGAACAAAGTCAAAACAATTTGTTTTCGTAAAAGCATTTCTTTATAGCATAGTTAAGTGGAAAATCTTGTTGTTCAAAGTTGTTCTTGATTACCACGACAAGTTGAGTGGAAAACGGCCGAATATAGTCATTTTTAGTACCTCCATGCCTTCTCAGTATTTATATTTTATATTTCAGTACTTTGAGTAATAAATATACTTGAAAATGTAAATATAAATCAATATATCTACGTCATAAGGGTTTTTTAGACAGGGAAAGGTGAAAAATTTTTTTTATTTGACATATTGTGTTACATTACCGTGTTGTGTTTGTTCTCTTGGAATTTTAAAGACAAACTGAAAACTAGATGAGAAGATAACTAGTGAATTTGGTGGCAAAATTAATACATATGAGTAAGTGAAGTCGAAGTTGTGTTTGTTCAATGACCTCATACAGCCTAATCTGATCGCAACTGGGTCGAATATATAAAAATAACCACGATTGCAATTCATGGTAAACCTTATACCATCTCTTTTATTTAAAACTAAAAGAAAATCCCTTAAGACAGTATTTGATCAAATTTACTTCCATATTCAGAAGAAATCCTCAAATTTATTTTCAAACATATGTACCAGCTCAATATATTCACTTCCAATACAACTTACAGGTTTACACCAGCATGGCATTATCGACTAAATGAATATAGTAAACCAGGTGTCTTAACTGGAGAAAATAGTTTGATTTTAGGAAAGCACTTACCAAGGTACATACAAGAAAATATTTCAATATATGGTAAAAATATTTAACACCCAAACTGATGAGTTTTATGTTATACCATAAAAACTTATGGGGAGCTCATGGAGGAGGGATAAGACTTTGTCTTTTAGATTTGAGATAATTATATTTACTGACTCTTACATCAGAATGCTGTTAATTTTACGTTATTCCTAGAAAACAGAGCATTGTGTGTTATCACTCATTTTGAACAGATTAGGTCACCTGTCGGGTCTCTTCAGGCACAAGGACCAACAATCTCTAAATGATAGTCCCCCTTTTACAAATGTTTTACCACAATGAACGATTAACACTAAAAGTGTATATGCTTTTATAGTTATACCATGTAAACTACTGTTGGTAGACTTCATATCAATGAGTTTTGCTTCAAGCTGTTTGATTTGGTTAGCCTTGAATTCTAGTTGAGCCCGAACATCGTTGACTTGCATCCACTTTTTCAGGGCTTCCCCAGAGCCGACTGAATGTGCCTGCTGCAAGCCTTCCCTAGCGCTTAAAGCTTGACTTTTCCAATTATCACAGCTCGACTGAACTTCCACCAAGTCCGACTCCTGTCGTGCTACCACCATGTTCTTTTCATCTAAAGCCTGGCCAACAAAAAACCACAATCAAACATTTCAAAATATCATTTTGAACCAGATCTTATTGTGCTGTTGTTCACAAAATATCTAATACAAAGGTTTTCAAAATCTTCATATATGATTTATGCATTAGACATCAGCTATATAAATTTTCAAAACTTGGAATACATGAAATTACTCGGGATTAGCAGGAAACTTTAAACATCGCTGCGATATTACGAGTAGCGTAACTCAAGAGAAAGAACATACTGGAGGTAATATAAAACATGATATAGTCCATTAGAACAACTTAACCAAAGTTTATAAGAAAAGAACACGTAGAAACAACAAAACAACTCACTCACTTCATTATTTCAACCTCTTCTTCTCTTGATAACAACGAGGTCGAAATATTGAATTGAGTTATGTTGCTGTTTCTACGTGTTTTTACAATCGTTTGATAAGAAATGTAATAGTTGATTCTTAAGTTAATAAAATCTAATAAATCAATGTCAAATATAAAATAATAAAATTTATTTTCACATAAAAGGAGGAAATGACATAAGACCTGTTGAAGTTTGATTATTGTTTGTTGCAATTCACGTTGTGACTCCATGTACTTATTTTCTTCTTCTCCACGAATCGATTCGATTTTTCTTTCAAGCTCTATTTGTTTTTCTTGAGAATTCCGAAGATCAAGCTCCATGACTTGCATCTAAATAGTTAAATATTAATAATAAACAATATTACTTTTATGTTTTTTTTTTCAAAATAAATTCTAATGTTTTAATATGATAGTGATTTGAATTTCATACAAATATCTACAAAATAACGGAACAAATAATCGGTTCTAAATTAATACAAAATTAAGAATTACCTCGTGATTTTTATTTGATAATTGTTCAGTCAAAGATACTATTTCCTCAAGTTTCTTCCCCATAGACTGCTTCAACTCGTCTACATTAGCCAACAGTATCTGAGATCGACTTTCACCAGAAATCGTCTCTGCTAGCAGGGAATGCAATTCCATGCCGTTTTCCATTAATGTTTCCACTTCTTTTTCCAATTTCTCTCGAGAAGCCTGTAAAAATAAATAAACTTTTCTTTTACTTCAATGGTAAACTACATTTGAGAATTATATTTATTAATATAAACAAATTATTATTAGTCGTTTATACATGAAATTAATTAATTTTATCGAAGGTCTCACTTACTAAAAGATATATCAAAATACTGCCGAGACGTTTGTCCTTTATCTGTTATTAACAGGAATATCTTGTTATATTCTCAATTCTCAACTTATATGTTCTTCATTCATTAATTAACTATGGAGTCTATGAATTGAATTCTTAGAGTAAACTAAATATGGAGCTACGGAGTCAATATACTAAATTACGCACGCACTATATACTGCGTGGTTTCTATATTCAATATAATTGTCTTACTTTATATGGCTTATTGGATACCTATTAAAACAATTATTGTTTTGCAAATGACTGGAGTAAGAGGCTAATTTTAGTGACTAACGTCAGACTCCTCTGCACTAACCCTCATACTACTTAGAAACTGATTCTAAAAAAATCCACCGACTCCCATTCATATCAGAGGCAAATTACTCCTACTTCACTCCTGTTGTTAAACATTAACCTATTTTAACTAAACTGATAACTCACATACTTTTTGGACCTGTTTATTAAACTAAATAACGGGTTATAAAAATATTAGATTCATGTTAGAGTCAACAAAGGTAACTTCTACATGTCTTGAACAGGAGTCGTAGGAGGATCATAAAAATACTTGACACTAGAGCCGGAATCCTAACCAAATCTTGATTCAAACATAACATGTTCCATTCAATGAATCGTGGTACACCACTAACTTATCTTATTACTTTTCTACATGAATGGTATTGCATTCACCAGTGCCAGTTGTGTGCTATCATTTATTTGTCCATAAAATTCTTTTGTTAAGCGATTATAAACACAAAAATTAAAAAAAAAACTTAAATTTGCAAAATTCAAGAATTTTTAAGCCCAATAAAAAAAAATCTCAAAAAAAAGTTTAAAATGGGTGATGAGTAAGATTCTGAGATAAGTAAACTTCCTAAAATTTCGAATATTCAGTAAGATAGATGGATAACCCAAAAAGTGAACATCTTTGGGCAGATGTCTAGGGATGTGCAGAAGCACATGATGTCAAGAAGCACTTGATGCTGAAGCAATGATGATTGAAACTTAAAGGGGATCAGGGGGATAGATCAACTGTTCAAAATGTCATTTTCAAAGTTTTTTTACTAAATTGGACTAAGCATTAATTTCTTATTTTAACTCGATTTCCTTTTTTTAAAAAAAAAATGTAATATAGTGTTTTTTTTAACTTGTATCACTTACCTGACTTTCTGCTAGTTCTTCTTCAAGTTGTTGCACTCTACTATCTTTCTTTGAAACTGTTGAATCCATTATCACATACTGAAGCAAAAAAAAAAATATATATCTAATTACATAGTACATAAAACCAGCAAGACCAACAAAAAAGCTTATAGGCAAAACTTTATTTTGGACTATCAGCAGACTTTGGACTATCTGTTTAATTTCTGAATAAACTAATTACCCCATAAAATAAAAAGAAATACTTATATTGAATATATGTGCCCAATCAAGGAAAAAAAAGTTGATTGGGCACATATTAAAAAGTTCATTCTGTCTTTAGTCTCGATACCCTCAATAAAGAATCTGACGATTAAAAAATATTGATTTAATCTTTCCTGATATTTTTGTTAAATCGTAGTAGAACCTAATGCTTTCAAAACCAGTATGATTGTTTGATAAAATATTATTTTACGATAATTTAAGCATCTACCTGCAAGATATACAACCATTGCAGGTACAAAGTTGTATGTGAACTTTCCTGAGGAGTAAGAAATGTTGCGTCCATGTCCTCTTCTATTATACAGTACTGTAGTCTTCATAATATTAGAGATATTAATCCACTAAACAGGGTAAGGTTTCAACAACCATTTCTATTCATTTCTAAATTCCAATCATTTTCTTGACATTAAATTTTCTCAACAAGATTATTTAGAAAATGATATCATTCTCTAAATTAAATTTCTTTGATGTCTAACAAACATTTTTTTAGAATCAAACACCGTGAATAGTGTGTATAGAATTTTTTTATAGGTTCGAAAAAAAGAATAGAAAACATTTATAAGGCTCTCAGAATAGTTGACTGTTCAAAAATGCAACATATAATGTTGAATGGTGGTGCACTTTGCAAATGTGGATGACGTCAACTTCCGTGCTTTTCTGAATATTTCCAGCAGATATCAGAAGAAGTTAACGAACCTCTACAACATCTTGAACTTCCAAACCAAACGTTCAGTAACGATAGACAAGTATGTTACAAATGTTTTACAAAAAGTGGTATCTCAAAGCCTATTTACAAGACTCTGTGCAAGGAAGCACAGCAATCTGTTTAATTACTCTACAGGTAGCAGGAAATTTGAAAAATCCCACTAACAGTGAGTAATTCTATTTATTTCATGAACTCAAATGATGAATGATGACTTCATAAAGAAAGTATGATTTATTTCATAAACTGAAATTTGAATCAACAGTAAACTGGAATTGATAATATCAGAAAATGGTGGACTTATTACGTCTATAGCTTCTACTGGCCACTTTGAAGCAAATTTAAAGTGTATTTCACAAAAGCATTTGACTTATATGGTTGTTTATATCTATTTAAAAAATATATGTGAACAAGAGTCCTTCGTTTTGAACATACATAACATTTACCAGTTGAAAAAAACTAGTATTTATTTTTTACATTTTATTATAAAGATAAAATAATTATTTTGTTAATCAGTTAACAGGTAGTATTTATGGATTGTTGTTTAATCTATTAGTTCAACAGTTATGTCAGGTAGTAGTAGTCACACATGGGCCAAAACTCACTCTCTGTGATACCACACAGTGAGCATTGCGAATACTAAATTATGGCTTGCTGAAGTTTATTTAGAAATGGGAGTAGTAAGGAGAATTTGACATTGTACAGACTCAGGACTGACAGCTTAACGTCCTCTCCGATGGGCAACTTGCTCAAATTCACCTCCCGAGTGAATAAATAGAGTCACAGTGGGACTGAGCATCTACACTGGCATCTACCAATCCAAAGAAAAGGATGTAAGCAACTGGGCTACCCTAGTCCAACGATTAATCCGAATGAGGGAAGACATGTTGAATTCCTCCTTATCCCATAGTAGCAAGATCCATTAATACTGAATTTAACGTCAAAGCTAAGGGGCCAGGCTAGCTCAGTGGTTACGTGCTCGCCTCTGAACTGATAGGACCGGGGTTCGATCCTCACCTGGCCCTCGATTTATTCACGCGGGGGGTGAATAAATCTGAGCGCGTCGTCCCTCGGAGAAGGACGTTGAACCATCGGTTCCGAGCCTGTACGATGTCAGCTACTCGTTAAAGATCCCTACTCTAAATACACTTGAGTTAGGCAAAATTTAGGACTCCCACTGTAGAATCAATCTTCATTGTGTGGTATCACAAAGGGCCAATGCTCAGCCTACGTGTGTTCCCTTGTGGAACTGCCACTGCAACCTAACCTACCTAACCTAATGTCAAAGCTAAAGTTCAAACCTTTTTCTGATTTCAGTTGTATTTTTTCTTTCCAAATAACTTTAAAATCTTTCTCGATCATTGGAGTAATGAGTATGATACAAATGGAAAATACAACATATGTCACTAAAATAAACATTAAAAACAAGACTAGATATTTACAAAGTCAATTATATTTCATTCATTTCTTCAAATAAACCAAAAATAGACATTTAATAGAGATTGTTCCAGAGACTAAAGTAAACAACCACTGGCTTTAGACTGGCAGTCTTATGTGAATAAGAAATTAGTTTAAAAATTCAAGAATTTGAAATATTATTTGCAAGTATTTACTTACGCTATCCTTAATTTTATGAAGTTGATCTTCCAATGTATCACGTTCTTTTCTTGTAACGAAAAGATCTTGACTTACTGAATTAAGTTTAAAGATTAAAGCTGAGTCACGCTGCCGATTCTTAAAAATAAAAAAAAAACTAAATTAATTTGAAAATGTTAATAGTGCAAACCTTATGATTTAATACTTACATTAATAAAATAATAACCCAATGAAAACAGAAGTATAACAGCTGAAGTAATACACATCATAACAAGAGAATTCACTGATGTGTATGATAAATTTAAAGGCACTTTTTCCTGAAACAATATATACTTTTTTTTATAAAACAAAAAATAAGTGAGCTATAAAAAATATTTATTTACATAAAAAAATTTACATTTGTAGCCTTTTTTTAAAAAAAAATAGATAAATTAAAATATGATTAGACAAGCACTGAAAATTCGGAATATATACACTGTAAATATGCATATATATGCTATTTTTTCTTTACCATATATTGCATTATGAAATAAAATATATAAGGAAACCAAACTTAACAAACAAGCACAGGTCCTATTGATAGTTATGTTGAAATAATAAAAATCATCATGAGTGAACTAGCAGTTCAGGAAGCTATCATCCTGGATCAACTTGGCATACCAAAGCCTATCTCGAGAAGGCCGACAGAACACTTTCAGTGGATATTTAGTGGACACTTAGCCTTCTCTGGAGCTAGGTGTCCACCTACAGAAGAGACCAAATATTATTCAAGTATTTGAATTCATATATTCTGTCACTTATAATTTATGCAGATTTAGACATACGGGGAAATCTAAAAATTCATCCATGTGGACCTCTTCAAGAACAAGATAAAGACACCACTATTGTTAGTGACGTACACACAGGAAAGTTCGCCCACTTGAATTAATCCAAGTGTCAAACATGCAATTTCTTATACATTAATATTTTCTTAATTATGAATATGAACTAATTTTTCAAATTGATTTACTCCAATTTGACAAGCAAAACTTTCAAACAATACGACTCCGTGTCATTTACTATTCAAATTGTACTTTATTTGGCCATTTCATAACCCGAACTGACACATATATATTATAGATTGTAAAAAGTAATTCTTACGTTTGAATTATTTTGTTTGCATTAATTGGGCAACTAGCCTAACCCTAGACGGAGTTTTATATGAGTCACTCAGAGAATAAACTGTGGACATCTCTGGACAAAGCGGGCTTGATAAACAGATTAATATAACTTGATTGCTTCCCTAGATTATGGTTGACTAAAAACTGCTTCACCTACATTATGCTAATATTGAGCTTGTTGTGAAATATGAACTTTTAATACATTTGTTTTTTAAATAAAAGAGTTGTAAATATGATATGAAAAATTTGATTATAAACCTGATAGTTGGAGAGCAAGGCATTAAGATCAGAAACATGATCTTCTCGACCAATAGCTGGTTCTAAGCCACCACATATGTTACCTTCATAACAGTAACTAGGCTCAGCTGAAATAAAAAAAATACAAGCAGCAATAATAAACAGTTAATTTGATTAAATAAAAATGAAAATTAGTAAATGCAATACAAACCAATTTCAGGCGATTTCGTTACTTCTGTGAAGCCACCTATTTCTGACTGCGCGAACAAATCTTTGAATTTGTTTAAAAGAGTGAATACACCGGAATACCAAGATATGTCTTCATTTTCTGTAGAAACCTCTTGTTCACCATCATCCGAGATCTCTTTCACTGTTTCAATCTTCTCATCTGAAAGCAAACTCATTTCTGGAATGTTGCCAGCCTTATCATGTTCTTTAAGCTGATCATTAACGTTTGCTGAAACAATATCTGGGGTCATTGTTATATCTTCATTCGATTTATCTTTCAAGTTTATACCATTTCTATAAAACAATTTCGTTATTCCATCAAGATTTCCTATTATCCCATTTACTACATTCCTCCCATCATCAAATTGTTTTCCTTCCATAATTGTTTCAGCTGGGTAACGATTTTCTTCTCTCATATCAATTGACTGTTTTTCTTCGTTATTCTGTGTTGTTACATCAGAATTCTCTGGAGATATGTTAGTATCAATTCTCCCAGGTAAATGTTTTTTTTTGTTATTGTCTGTTGCTGGATTAGGATTTGGTGGTGACGTCTCAATTGAATTTTGTTCATTATGTAACTGCTTTTCTGCGTTATTCTGTGTTATTTGATCAGAATATTCTGGTGGTATGCTAGTATATTTTTCTTCGTTATTGTACGTTACTGGATTAGGATTTGGTGGTGAGTTCTCAATTGAATTTTGTTCATTATGTAACTGCTTTTCTGCGTTATTCTGTGTTGTTTGATCAGAATTTTCTGGTGGTATGCTAGTATATTCTTTTTCGTTATTGTACTTAGATGGATTAGGATTTGGTGGTGAGTTCTCAATTGAATTTTGTTCATTATGTAACTGCTTTTCTGCGTTATTCTGTGTTTTTTTATCAGGATTTACTGGAAATATGTCACTTTCATTTTTCGCATGTGAATATTTTTCTACGTTATTGTACGTTACTGGATTAGGATTTGGTGGTGATGTCTCAATTGAATTTTGTTCATTATGTAACTGCTTTTCTGCGTTATTCTGTGTTGTTTGATCAGAATTTTCTGGTGGTATGCTAGTATATTTTTTTTCGTTATTGTACTTAGATGGATTAGGATTTGGTGGTGAGTTCTCAATTGAATTTTGTTCATTATGTAACTGCTTTTCTGCGTTATTCTGTGTTTTTTTATCAGGATTTACTGGAAATATGTCACTTTCATTTTTCGCATGTGAATATTTTTCTTCGTTATTGTACGTTACTGGATTAGGATTTGGTGGTGATGTCTCAATTGAATTTTGTTCATTATGTAACTGCTTTTCTGCGTTATTCTGTGTTGTTTGATCAGAATTTTCTGGTGGTATGCTAGTATATTTTTTCGTTATTGTACTTTGCTGGATTAGGATTTGGTGGTGAGTTCTCAATTGAATTTTGTTCATTATGTAACTGCTTTTCTGCGTTATTCTGTGTTTTTTTATCAGGATTTACTGGAAATATGTCACTTTCATTTTTCGCATGTGAATATTTTTCTTCGTTATTGTACGTTACTGGATTAGGATTTGGTGGTGATGTCTCAATTGAATTTTGTTCATTATGTAACTGCTTTTCTGCGTTATTCTGTGTTGTTTGATCAGAATTTTCTGGTGGTATGCTAGTATATTCTTTTTCGTTATTGTACTTTGCTGGATTAGGATTTGGTGGTGAGTTCTCAATTGAATTTTGTTCATTATGTAACTGCTTTTCTGCGTTATTCTGTGTTTTTTTATCAGGATTTACTGGAAATATGTCACTTTCATTTTTCGCATGTGAATATTTTTCTACGTTATTGTACGTTACTGGATTAGGATTTGGTGGTGAGTTCTCAATTGAATTTTGTTCATTATGTAACTGCTTTTCTGCGTTATTCTGTGTTTTTTGATCAGGATTTAATGGAAATATGTCACTTTCATTTTTCTCATGTGAATATTTTTCTTCATTATTGTACGTTGCTGGATTAGGATTTGGTGGTGAGTTCTCAATTGAATTTTTTTCATTATGTAACTGCTTTTCTACGTTATTCTGTGTTTTTTGATCAGGATTTACTGGAAATATGTCACTTTCATTTTTCTCATGTGAATATTTTTCTTCGTTATTGTACGTTGCTGGATTAGGATTTGGTGGTGATGTCTCAATTGAATTTTGTTCATTATGTAACTGCTCTCCTGCGTAATTGTTTCTAGGTACATCAAGAATTTCTTCCGAATTTCTTATATCAGGTGACTGTTTGTCTATATGACTCTCGTCATTACCTCGGTTTTCTTGTCTATCATTAGTTTCTATATCTTTTTGATTTTTCGCCACATCACCAAACTGTTTATCTATTATAACAGATACCCGTTTTCCTGTATATTCCTTGATTATGTTCATAAAAGTTGCTGAAGCTTTTCCCTGTTGACTACCAATCTGCAAACAAAATGTCTGTTAATAAAAATGAAACCCATCAAACTCTGACAAAAACTAAATTCAGTTCGTTATCTGGATATTTTTTACAACAGTACTTGAGAGGTAAACAGCAATGAGTAACAATTTGTTAATTCTATGGTGTTTCTGACATTTAGTGGTCTTCAGATCTTAGTCCCTTTTATAACATGATACTCTGGTTTACAGATGTATTTTTAGTTCACGTATGACCTAGTGTTAAATATTTTAAAGTATATAGTGGTAATAAAAAATATTGAATATTTTTAGATTATAATATATTTATATCAGTCTTAGGGGGTTTTAAAGAAAGTAGATTTATAACGTACAATATATGCAGTTAAATTATATCATCGTAACTATCAAAACTCGGTTGTCTGTTACTATAAATGCAGTAATTCATGTAATAGGCCTTTATTTCAAACTGTCATATTATTTTATTTTTAAAATTATTAATTTTTCCCAAATCTAGAATGGGCGTACAGAATATTCTCATTTCTTACCTAGGAAAAATGGATGATTTCTACTTGTATACATCCACAGATTGCAAATTTAAATCATGAATATAAATTTAGTGAGTATGACTTTATTTATGGAGGCCGGTGTTATTGTTGAGGGCGAACCCGTAACAAGCATTCGCCAATCATACCACACTAGCAGTTTAATATTCGTACTCTGCAAGGAATTTGACAAACATCACAGGATATGGTAACAGAAATTAAGAGCAATCTTTGCTATAAATTCGCACTGATTCTTGTCAACGTATGGAAAAATAAGATAGATTTCAACATATACGGAGTTTATAATTCTCCCGGAAATATATATCTGTTATTAGGTAATAGAACACGCCAGCAATCATCATCGGTAAGTTTAACAGTCACACTCCGCAGGGGCATTACTCAGGGTTAACACAATAAAGAAGAAGAATGAAAGAGCTCAATAAAACCACCAAAACCTAAACCACACACCAGTAGCCCACTTTTCTTTCCTTTGTTTACTATCAATTTCGCATTACAGAAAAAAAGAACGACCGCCAACAAGTCGGCCCAGGTGGATATGACCACTAAAGTGAAAAAGTTCGGGTTGAATTGAAGTGAGCCCCAAAATGGAACTGAAAAAATATAAACAGCTTACTAACGATTGATACCAAACGGGCTAAATGGTACTTTCCTATAAAAGCAGTAATTTATTTAGCTTAAATTATTTAAATAAAAAAAATGATTAAAGTAAAGGATACTTATCCACCTGAGCCGTATTTCAATTAATAAATGTACCTTTCTTGAGAATGCCGCATCATCCAAATATTATAATCCTTAAATCCACCAGGGTCTGCATTCAAGAGAATATGTCAAAGGATTCAGTCTTATTTGAAAAAAAAATCTTTCTATATTTGAAAAGAAAAAAGAAGAAATGAAATTTCTTCAGATATCAGCAGCAGCTCCCGAGGACAAATAATAATAAAAAATATCGCCCTTCAAAAACAGACTTCAGACTAGATGTAGTGAGAGTTCATAACTTCTACTCACACCAGAATAATGATATACAGGTGAGAAAACTAGCATCTTTTTGACAAGGAAGACACATACATCTGTCCCAAAATTAACTGCCAACGCATTCAGTATAAACTATGCTACTATTAGTCAACTAATAAGAAATGAGCGGACATTTAACGTAAACCACGATGACCTCATGCATCAATCAGCACAAATATAGTCCCTTAATCTAAATACAAGAAGCTTCATTTCATACCAGTGGAATATACAGTATTAAAACTGAACTGCATGAGTCATTGACCACATTCAATTAGCTACCTGAAGTTCTTTAAAAACCTTGATAAAACAGCAAATTTTTTACTATTCTGAAGTTATATAACTATCCCTAGGAAAAATACATGCCAGGTCAATGAAGGAAAAGAGATACTACATCCATACTGAAAAGGTTTAAGTCCGTTAATACTCTGGAAATTACACCCACCAGCACCACCTGCAAATTAGTTAAGAAGTGGTGGTTTGCCATCTCAGTCAACTTTTGAAAAAAAATTGAAAAGTGACATATCGCGGCACTTGTCCACTATGGCGGAGGTCGCGTATTTGCCCACGCGAAAAAGATGAACATCGTAGAAAAATATCTCTTGTTTGAAGAGTACCTATGACAAGGTTTGGACACCGATGCGACTGCACTTCGCTTTTGAAGATTCTCTGCAAGCTGTTTGACCGGAAACATTTTCAAGTGGAACACCTCTTTTTTCTCTAAGCCAAAGAAAAATCGTCTTCGAAACAAAAACTGCATCTAAAAATTTAACACAAATTAGTTGTACTATGCAATTCGCAGAATAAGGCGGGTCAAACACCACATACGCCGATGACTGTATCACTAGGCTCAGAAGCAATCACATTAAAGGACAGGAAAGAACTAAGAACACAACATTAAGTCATCGCGAAGAATGTACCACACTGAATGAGGCGATATAAGCAATGCTGCCATAACAACTTACCAGGTCTAAATCTAATCTATAAAAGGACTGAGAACCACGTTGCACTATTATGAATCTAATTTGGAGGACAGGAGAATCTCAAAGTACCCAGGGCTATACCTGGGCAGTCGAATGAAATGGAAGACTCACATTGGGATGGTGCAATGAAAGCCCCCAAGCGAAGCCAAATACTGAAACACACTAAAGTCACGATTTTGACAGCTACACGAGATTTTCAAAACATCGACTACACCTATAATTTAGCATATGGTGCAGAATTTACAATAAGTGCCTATGAAACAGGCAGTAAAAAATTACAATTTGTACAACAGCTCTTCGCACTATTATAGGTGTTCCAACACTGACAATGGCTACAGAAACGAAAGTTCAAGAACCAATGCACATATAGCCGCGAGTTAAGTCCTTTAATCTGGGAGAGATACACAAGATCTTTCCAGTAGAGTTGAAACATGTATTGAATAGTAGTGGAGTTTCAATACGTATGAAGAAATAAAACAGAATATGTTATACAATCTGCAGAACTTCTCCCATTCCATGAATGAGTTCTTCAGCCATCCATCCAAAACTACCATTCAACATGTAAATCATGATTCGCCAAGAAGAAAATCAAAACCATTCAGGACACTAGTAGTTGGGAAATCAAAATCAATTGATTCCAGCCATCTCAACATCCGAAGAAGCAGATAAGCTGTCTAAACCGGAAGCAACTCTGTACCAAAAGAACACCAACTCACTACTGGTTCGGCCTGATTATAAGTTCTTCTATATCGGCCCGAAGTAGAAGGTTGCTTCGTCATATGGACAAAACCCTGTTCCACACCAGCGAAGAATACGACTACCTAACTTCATGGATGCAGATCATCTTAAAGTGTTCCCATTATTAAATAACGATGAAAACACAGGAAAATTATCCCACCACTACTAATCAGTGCACCAAATGCCTCCACAGCCAAAATGGGCGCTGGATATTTATAAAGTTCCTTACTTATGAGGAAACTTTTCAACTTACAAGTTAAAAGGAAAAAATGGCAGACATTGCAATAAACAATGAATATAATCACAGCTGTGAGTTTATCGATATTGAGACTAGTCACATGACAAACACATAACTACGTGTTTCGTACAAGGTTAATCAATATCTCCAAACTAAGAGTAATTAATTTTTACTTCAATTATATATCTTATTTTTTTAATACCATGATAAACGAAAAACGGTCCGGCAGGACAAATAACAATTAAAATAAGCAGTGACACATAAACAGAAACACAACAAAGACTCACTTTTCAATATTTCGACCGTAATGGCGGTCGAAATATTGAAAAGTGAGTCTTTGTTGTGTTTCTGTTTATGTGTCACTGCTTATTTTAATTGTTATTTTTTTAATAGATATATATAGGAGCACTGAAGTTAAAGAGTTCATGAAAACATATAGCTAATGCTAATTTCTTTAAGCTTTGAGGTAAATATATGAGGGATTAAGTTTGTAGGTGGGAAACTTTGTAGGCTGATATACGAGTATCAAAAAAAAAATATTTAACAAAATTCAGGATCAAATTTATGTTTTAGAAATTGCCAATTTTACCACTGAAAAAAAACTAATCCAAATGACTAAAAATAAAATGATACTTCATCAATCAAGAACAAACGATTAGGTGAAATTCCATTAATACAAGAACGATTCTTTAAGCAACATGTATTTAGATTAGAATCATAAAAAGAGAAAATGGAATATTACCACTGGGCGAGATGACTGAATTTCAAAGCAATGACGCGAGTTATTTATTAGATCAGAAACTATGGAGGAATATGCTAGTGACAGTAATAAAGGAAGTTGATATAAAAACTTGGGGAAAAGATAAATTACTCAGCTTTACTTTTTAATATATACAAACTCCCATTAATAACATACACTGAATGGACTTTAAACAAAAGTATATAAGTACCATACTGTACGTACGACAGACACACGTCTATTTTTAATACCATTTTAATTTAACATACAAAAACATAGCACCGTTAACCAACATCATGGAAAGCCACCAACATAAATGACGGAAAAATGTACAAAAAAATGTACACAGATTATTCAAATAATTGTTAACATAGCAGTACGTTCAGACACCATCAAGAAATTCTATCAGATTTGAATACATTGCAGTAACGGTTTCATTACTACCTTTATGCCTCAAATAAATAAAAATTTCTCACTTTCAGCTTACCTTCATGTAATAAGTTTTACCGTCCTTTGAAATTCGAGTGACCACTCCTTTTTCATCACTACTGAATTTTAAAGCTTCAGGATCAATGGTAGAACCAAGCTTCCTATTCGTAACCACCTCCATAAGTGGTGCTAAACATATGTAATTAAAGAAAACTTAGTGGAACTTTTAATAACATAATTAGGTTTCAAATACAATTGGTACAGATTCCTATTAAAAATATATTATTACATCAATTGCATAAGGAAATTGAAGAAAGATTAGGCTTTAAAATAAACCAAAGAGTAATGGTTCCTCTGCCTTTAAGCAATAAATTATGTAAGTAATACATAAACAAAATGGAGTTTAAGAATTAACCGAACATACCTTCACACTTTTCATCCGCACAGACCCATGATTCATGTGCATTGTTTTTGGAAATAACTAAATTAGTGATTGAAAGAAACAGAAAATGGTAAAATAGAACAATAATAAGGTTCATCCCAATAAATCCAACTCATCAGGGGAAAAACTACTATCAAATGGAAGGTTCAAACCATGTTATTCTTGACTACGATCCATTATCACCAGCTTTCAGTGCAGCCAATGAGATAGAGTAACGTTATTCTTGACTCTTAAGAATAATATATTAATTTAACAGAAAATGGGTTCTTGAGAAACCATAAATTCAAACACACACATAAATATATACATTTATAATATAGCTGATGGATTCCAAATATTTAGTAAAATATACTGTATTTATAAACTCATTATTTAAAAGAAATGTCTGCCTTAAATTAAATTAAAAAGTAAACAGTGAATTTGTATTTCGAAAAACAAAGGCCTCTCAGAGAAGTAGAGAAAGCCCACTTAGAGTGGACTCAACCATGCCTATACTCTACGGTTCTTGAGTTTAAGATGCACACAATCCAAGCGAAGAAAAAAGTGAGAGGTTATACACTGAGTTTCCTATTCTGTCATAACTAATTGTAAAAGAGGTGGTTCTGATTGTGGGCGATGAACATATAGATGTTTTAATAGTCAGACTGCATTTTAAGAATGTTATTTTCTTCATTATTTTAAGTTTCACTTCTTAGCAAATTAAAGTAAAACAACTGGTTCCCTTTCCTTTGATTCAAAACCTACTTTGGTGGCATATTACCTGCTAAATGTTAATAACTTACGATAAAAATAAAATTATCTGTTAATATAAGTAAAATTGTTTTATGTATTGCTCATGTTATTCTTATAATGAGTTTTATTATTATATAGTATAGGAATACTATTTACCGAATATTTAAATTTGTCCTAAATGGCGGGGAGGGGGCAAAAATGTTGCTCCGGTGGTAAGCGAGCAATATGAACACCTACGTATTAGGTGCATGTTGTAAGGATATTAAGACAATACGTAATAAAATGTTATGTTCCTTCATTAACGGGAAATGTGGAATATGAAGGCAATATTGTTATGACAAACGAAAAAGTACCTTTCCCATCCTTCAATATTACCCAAAAGAAAGAAGTTATTTAAAGGTGTATGTTGAAGAGAACATCACTTGGTTTATTACTACTCATTTGCTAGACAGCCATCCTTCACACTGGAGAGCATAATAAAATATATGTTTAATTGAAGTGGTTGTTTATAATTTTATGAATTTTAGTGTTCTTGCATATTATATTATCTCTTTAAAATATCACCTTTGAAATTATACCTAAAAATTGAGCATTACGTAGAGGATGAGTTGAGGTAATTGTTTTCAATCGTATTAACCAAAGGGGCGTTACAGTACATTTTATGTTTTAAAAACGTGTTTTTTGACGGTAAATGGTTTGTTAAAGAACAATGAAATTTTGTCAAAAAAAAAATGAACAAATAGAAACTGAAAGAGTAAGAATAAAAACTGAATATTCATCTTGGATTAATAGATCACCTGCTATACTTGTCGGATTTGTTTACATTAACATAGAGATGTATTTAAGTGAATCCACTGAAATAAAATTAATGTTTAGAGATTTACTGAAAAATTGGAAATGATTTAATGACTTAATATGTGATGTAAGAAGAATAAAATTTTTACATAAAAAATCAATGCAAATCAAACATAATTTCTGATGCTTTCAATGGTATAATGGATTTGTCTAACACAATGCTGTAATCAATCGATATGTTACACCCTTGCATAAAAAACTTAATATTAGATGCAGATTTCCTTGTGTTTATAGAATCATATTATCTTTGGGTAATATTAAACTATGGTGAATGGACTCATTCGTTCTATATTACAAAATAGATACTAATTTTAAGCTAATTCTTCAAGTTTTGAAGAAGTTTGATATTCTGTTCAAATATAGTAAAGTTGAGAGTAGACCACTCAACATTTTTTATTGAAGGTTCATTTTTCAATAATAATTTCAAATTAGTGTCATTAATGGGTCTTTTATAGTAAAAAAAACTGTGAATTAGTATTCAAGTATTACAGAGTTAAGATATGTTGAGGGTCCGTTATCAAATAATTTAACGAAAGGAGATTCTTGATGTCAGCTTTTATTTTACACAGTTCATAACAACACATTCAAAGCTACCCATTTAGTCAACGTACACAGAAACACATGGTTCATTTCCAGGTTGTGCAACACTGGTTCATTACAGGTTGTGCAGTCCCCTCAGGCATGTTTTTAAATGTCCCACAACACTCTCCCTCATTTAACAACATCAAAAAAAACTGAAAAACAAACAATGATTTACATATCTACAAGTCCCAATCGGGAACACAAATCAGAATGTCCGGGCCTAGGCACGCTTCCACTGCGCGGTAGGATTCTCCAAAGATCTGGATGCAACTCCAACTGCATACGAGATGTCAGGTCGAGTACCAGTCATCAAATACATGAGTGACCCAACGGCTTGTCGGTAAGATGAAGCCCCAAGTTTAACAGTCATATAGCCTTCTACAACATAAAGAAAAATCCATTCTTCTTTGGGAGTTGCAATATTTCTTCAAGAAATCAACATCAGAGGGCTGAGTTCAACAGTCATATAGCCTTCTACAACATAAAGAAAAATCCATTCTTCTTTGGGAGTTGCAATATTTCTTCAAGAAATCAACATCAGAGGGCTGAGTTCAACAGTCATATAGCCTTCTACAACATAAAGAAAAATCCATTCTTCATTGGGAGTTGCAATATTTCTTCAAGAAATCAACATCAGAGGGCTGAGTTCAACAGTCATATAGCCTTCTATAAGATAAAGAAAAATCCATTCTTCTTTGGGAGTTGCAATATTTCTTCAAGAAATCAACATCAGAGGGCTGAGTTCAACAGTCATATAGCCTTCTACAAGATAAAGAAAAATCCATTCTTCTTTGGGAGTTGCAATATTTCTTCAAGAAATCAACATCAGAGGGCTGAGTTCAACAGTCATATAGCCTTCTACAACATAAAGAAAAATCCATTCTTCTTTGGGAGTTGCAATATTTCTTCAAGAAATCAACATCAGAGGGCTGAGTTCAACAGTCATATAGCCTTCTACAACATAAAGAAAAATCCATTTTATAGCAAAAAAAATTGAATACACAAGTCAAATGCTTTGTCCTCCCTGCAGCCATCAAATAACCTGTGTAATTCCAGCCAAACATCCCTAGAATTAGAAAAGCGCATCACCAACTTCAAAGTGTCCTCCGTCATGTTAGTAGTAATAATCAATAGAGCAATACTATCTAACTTGGTAAAAGTTTCATAATTTTTTTTCAAATGCCTTTACCACTGATGGACTTGCATCCTTTGAAGGATCTTCAGGTGCAACCACTCTCCCTTCCACAATATCCAGTGCACCAGGAGTACTTTTCAATAAAATTGTTACTTTATATTTCCAGGTAGACCAGTTTTTCTTTCCTTCAAGAAGGCCAATGTTTACTTTTGTCGCTTCCATTGTTCAAAAATACAAACAAAACAAATTGCAACACGAGTCCAAGTTCAAACACACAACTTTGCTCAATTAACAATATTTAACGGCCTGGGCCCATAACCTGTTGAGGGTCCGTTATCAAATAATTTAACGAAAGGAGATTCTTGATGTCAGCTTTCATTTTTCACAGTTCATAACAACACATTCAAAGCTACCCATTTAGTCAACGTACACAGAAACACATGGTTCATTTCCAGGTTGTGCAACACTGGTTCATTACAGGTTGTGCAGTCCCCTCAGGCATGTTTTTAAATGTCCCACAACAAGATAATGAATATCTTATCTTAAAGATAATTATTATTCTGATAATCTTTAAGATTATCAGAGACCTGTGACATCAAACAATAATTTCAAACAACACATGTAATGGACAATTATTAGTAACTAAAATTTAATATTTGAATTGGTCCAGATTGAAGATCATTAACTCGTTGTAAAATAAAGAAAAAGTAAATTATGATTAAGAACTTCAAATAATAATTAATTCATTATGTCTAGAAGTTTTTATTTATACACATTGCATCAAATAAAAAAATTAATATTTAGATATTTACGTGAAATCTGTTGTTCGAGTTATGAATACATTTTAATAGCATCACCTCTTATTATGTAACTTGAAGAAGTATTTGTTATTATAACAAAAAATTATATTTGTTCAGTTGCGAATTCATTTATAACTGATATTTCAAAACGTGTTGACGACAAATCAATTTAGTAATGTAACATCTTTCAAAACACTTTCCTACCATAGGCCATCTTTTTAAATAAATGCCTGTAATTGTATTTAAAAAAATGATTATTAATTCTATTACTTTTTATTTCGAGACATATCAGCATGTAAAAATTTAAAATATGAGATTTCAACCTTGTATGGCCAATAAGCTTTCCCTTAAAGTAACATTAAGGATCGAAAGGTCACAGAACCCATCATATACTCTGATTTTACCACAAACAGTACAGTTGTCCTTCTAACGAAATGTTTGTTTCTTATTTGGATCTGTCAATCGGTGGCATACTGAGCTCGTTTACAAAAAGTAGATAACTCCACAAATGTAATCACATAACACGTATACACTGGGACAAAATATTGAAAACACTTTCAAACAGGTTTCAAAAACATTGGAGTCCAATAGAATTTGAAAATCAATTTCTCCTCATTCAGAGGTAGTATACTTTATTTATAATTAAGTAAAAAAAACAGGATACTTTACATTATACATAATTCTGAATTAGTTTAACTTTTTTTTTAAATACCAATAATAACGGTTTAATTTTATAAAAGCATTAATCATCGTAACAATTAGCTTTATATAAAAAATCTCCGTATATTTGCCTGATATATATACATAGGTATATATGCACAGCCGCCTTCCACTCGCACTCCTGAACGCACGTACCTCTTCTTCTCCCCTTCCTGATTACGAACTTCAGTACGAAATATTGATCCCGTAAGTGTTCTCGTTTCTTTTATGTGTTGTCTTTTTCATTTTTATATATATATATATATATATATTATTTTATATATAGTCTGTATTAATTGCAGACTATATTATTTACAAAATAATCTCTAATGTAATTCTTAGTTTTTTGTTAAAAAAAAACTATCTTCTGGTTACAACAAAGCTTTTAAAGAAAAACCGAAACGTTGGCAATGAGAGTTTTATTTGAATCTGAGAACTGACCGAGTCCTGATAAACTTTAATTTTGTTTCTATTTCACCGTCCATACTTTTATCAATATATAAACTTACTTACTTTTTACTCCTCTTACCGTACTCCTTTGTTTCCCCAAACATCCCTTTCTCGACATTAGTCCTTTCCTGCACTTCCACCCTTTTAAAATACCACTCTTCCCTCCCACTCTTCTCAACCCCTCACCAGTTGTTTTCTGCATCTAGTGTTTCAGTTGGGTTTTGGACTCTGACGAAAACCGCTTGCTGCGGTTGAAAGATCTTGGTCTTGTTTTCCCATTTCATATTATGGTTTGATCATTGATTGTTATTTCACGTGTTTATGTGAAATCTTTTTATATATCTGTATAAATGAAAGAATGGTTTTGTCTGTATATTGCTTAGATCTGACTCATTTCAAGTTTTCTTTGCGTTTCATACATTAGAGAAACCGAATCCACCCTTAGAAAAAATTTGTCGGTTGTCCGCAAAATTTTGTCACTAGTAAACTCAGCAACCAAAAGACATATCAAGCTGAAACTTTGGTAGTAGATTTGTGTATATCTAACTTAAAATATAGGCTCTGAATGGATTGAAAATTCAAATTCAGCGGAGAAGCTAAGTTATGAACTTTTAAGCTGTATTTCGCTAACTTCACAGATATGTTTATTTTGAAAGTATACAGGTGTAGCAAGTAGGTATTGTTAGTTGATTTTAATTTCATTTGCGTATATTGCTTATTTGAGCTTATTGACAAGGTGTTTCCCAGAGTTAAAGATGTACTATCTATTCAGAAAAGAAATCACTGAACTCACTACTATATTTCGATGTCCTCGTCGTCATGAAAAGATGTGAATCGCTCCAAAGGCTGATAACGACCAGCTGAGGATACCAAGTAAAAGAGCTTCAGAAACTCCACAAGGTTTAACTGTCTGACTAGAACCCCAAAGCAATAACAGACTTCAATTAAACATCGAAAACTGAAAACGTTTTAAATTCATGCAATTTAACTTAAAACTAATTAAATCATTAAAGTATTCAATTAAGCCATAATTGGATTTAATATTACAAGTTAATATTAAAATACAGTAAAGCCGGGTACAATAGCTAGTTTTGTTATAAAAGAAACAGAAATACTTTTAATCATATATTTAAATATGAGTCGTTAATGGAGTCATTTCGCATTAAACATAAATCAGTCAATAGCAAATAAAATGAGGCATATCTTTGACATGTATACATTTTAGCATATGGTAACATATACCTAAAGGAGTTACTTCAGTAAATTATCACATCAGTAAAAGAGATATATCAGTGTAAGTTACAGTAAGTACATCATATATACAGTGATTATTTACATTATAAACAACAAACAGTATCAAGCAAATAGACTTTAACAAATTCCTCTACGACTAGATTTTAAGAATACTTAAAACATTTTTTTATTTTTTTTTTTATCACATAGATGAAAATTCAAGTAAAAATATATTCCATGATATTATTTTTTATTGTTGAAATTCAACTTCACATAATTCAAGTACACTGATTAATTTCAGTGTATAGAATATGCATTTTTTTCTTTTTTTTTTTTTTAATACATACAATTCACTTTGACGAATACAAAAAATATGAATTAAGCTGAGAAACTAACGTCTTTGAAGTAATCATCAATCTTCAAAATTTTTGGTATTATATCAAATAAATATTTGGTTTCTGCATATTTAGTTCCATTTGTTTATAAATTGATTTTGATATTAACAAAGTTCAATAAATTCATTTGAGTGTCAACTTGATATTTTACAAATAGTCACTAATCCATACCATGTTTCATGCTAATTACATAAAACTAGCAAAATACAGATAATGAAAACAGTTGAATAGAAAAAACATGCAAAAAAAATGAACATATTTAGTGGCATTAATGCTACTAGTTTATAATTCAAAAATTACATATTAACATAAAAAAAAAAATTCACATATCTTCTTCCATTGAAAAGAAAAACACAATTGCAAACCAAACATAAAATATAGTGCAGATAATCACAACGAATAATAATACACAATCTTTCATATAAATCACATCGACGATAGATTCACATTGACTTAAATTAATTAAGTTGTTTATTATTTTGAAGAAAAAAACATACCTTAACCAATTAATTACAAATAAAGGAGGACTGTAAAGTGCTAATCATAAATGGTAATATTTTAAAAGTACAAGTTAAACTACAATTTCATTATCAAATCTAAGAAAATAAACAGTCATAAAAAAAATTACAGGAATAAGTTTACAGATTTTGGGTAAGTTATAGTAAAAGTTTAATCATTCAAATGTTTAATAGAAAGAACGCGTTTCGAGCTCATAGTGTTCTTCCTTAGGTTACATCAAAAGTTGGATCAGCTGAAAATGACTCATTTCTTCTAACTATTGATGTAACCTGATGAAAAACACGACGAGCTGGAAACGCTTTAATTCTATTAAACATTTCAACGTGGAAACTTTTATTATTATTTTTTTTCGGAATGAGTAAATACCATATAATAACTGATTGGACAACCTCTGAAATTTAAAGATATCAATGAAAGGAATAGCTAACCTTTCACGAAATACTTGAATAACGATGGGACATGCCTATACTGGGAACACAACATTCAATCATCCAGACTTTACACCACATAAAAGTCTCTTAGTTTAAAATTTTGCACCAGAAAACAATTTTATTAAAAAAAAAAAAGAATAAAATTAAACTCTCTGAACTGATAAAGTAAACTTTGTAAGTCATCGCATCTAACTTTTCACAGTTAAATATCCTCTTGAAGCATATTTTAAGTAAATTCTATTAATTTTTGCACATGGTTTAGTTACAATGTCGGTGGATAAATTGGGTCTGACCTCATTTCATTTTTCTGCAAAATGCTGAAAAAATAACTGTGCATTTTATACTTTTTTTCTATTTTTAGATTTTCAACAAATTTTAAAACAATCATACTAACCAATAAAAACACTAATAGCAAGATTTACTGAAGAATACTTCGTAACTGAAATAGTACGTTCAAGAGCTTACATATATATGAAGGATTGCCACATCCAATACATAAATACTAACGAACACATGAAGTACAGCTTTACTTTTAAAAGTTTTAATGACCGCTGCCACTGTTGGTAAAAGGAGTAGTAGTTGAAGAGCTTATATACCTTATAGATTGCCACATCAAAATAGTATTACCATAGAGAAATAATACACAAGAATGTGTTTGAACTAAAATACAAAGAGAAAAGAAATATTAAATGAAAACAGTTTAATCGTAAAAAAAACTGAGTTTACATTGACACCACGATAAACTACAGTTTTGTTCAGAAACCGGTGAGGTAAGATATCTATTATAACCTGGTTAAAAAATATCAGCTTGAAATAATCACAGTGGTTGTGATTATGGGAATATGTATGTACCTAACAGATAGATTACTAACTGCCCGATGGAGGAATGAAATATATATGTGCATGTATACCACAATAAATGAGAATACCTTTCAATAAAAAAAAAATCACAATATTGAAAGAAAAAATTAACAAGCTCTAAGGCCTTTCGAGTTATCATAATTTCTAAGAAATAAAAACAAAAAAAACACCAAAAAGTAGGGAGTAGACTAAAAGGGTTGAAATAAATAAAGAAAGATGAAGGAGTAAAGATGTAGGTAGAAAAGAGCCCTTTAATCAACAAAAAAAATAATAGAAACCATTAAGATAGTGGTTGAACTGACTTATCAACAACCAATTGAACAAAGCTTAACATTCCAGCACTGGTAACAAATAAACAATCAAAATTACGATTAATTAATGAAGACCCCACAATGTTCCTTTTATTAATTGACTTTTGGTAAAATATGCCTTTAGTATGTCCTCAATTCATAGTGATTAAACTGGCCATATCAAAATAAAATACAGGACGATTATTCTCTTCTAATGCTTTATTGTTGTTAAGGTCTTTGAAAACCTCTAATACTTTACCCAATATGTCTGAGGTTTCAATGAACACAAATCATAAGTAATGCATTAAAGGGAAAACTAAGAATTGTTTTTTTTTTCTTATGATTTTCTGTTTAATTCTTTGGTATATAAATACTTCTATATATTTATTGAAATATTGACAGTTACCATTAATAAAAAAAAAAAAGATTTAATTGAAGGGTTTTAAGATATTATTAGATTCATATTTCTTGCCAGCTTTTAATGAGAAATCCTTATATCACAGATTCATTTAAAATATGAAATTAATAAAAAAAAAAGTCGAAATAAATAATTCTCACTACTCATATCACTTTAACAAAATTTATATTATGTTTAATAAATTAAAAATAAAATATATTACGACCACACCAACAGGTTATCAAATAAAAAAAATCTAATTCATTAATCGAATATTTAAACAACTAAGCTATAAAGAAAACTTAGCCCAATAAGATCAAAGACCATTTAAAAAAAATACTTAGAAATTAATATATATTTCTGTAGCAAAATCAATTTTAGTTCCTTTATAGTCATTAGTAGTATGCACAAAAAAAATCCATCCCGTGGAGTTTTCATGGAAGTTTATAAGAGGTAATGTGTAGGTACGTGCATTGTTTATTCCAGTTACTATTTTTCTTAATTTGTAAACAAAATTAAATAACTTTAACTGAATGATCACTTTGTAGTATAATTGATAGATAATCAGTAAATATTGTAATTACATTAAGTAATACACATTAATAAATTATATATATATATATATATATATATATATATATATATATAAACTTCTAAACTACAATAATGAAATTAAAAAAAATATTAAAATCTTTCAGTTAAAAAAGTAGTCATCATCAGAGTCTGTCTGTCACAGAATCAATATCAGTGAGATTCTGAAGAAGACCACTTGTCTTCAGTTGAACTTGACTCAGTTGGGTTATTGACTCTGACGAAGAGCGCTTGTTAAGGTTGAAAGATTTTAGTCTTGTTTTCCCATTCCATAGCGTGGTTTGATCATTGATTGTTTTTCACGTGTTTATGTGAAATCATTATATATATATATATATATATATATATATATATATATCTTGTTAAATTGTATGCCTATTTTTAATTTCACAACTTTTCTACTGAATCTCTCGATTTCTCTAATACACTTTCTCCATTTTTTGTGGTACAAGATAGATTAATTGACCAAAGTTTTTATTTAACATGTTTCGGTCCTCACTGACAATTATCAAGGATTACAGTTGTACAAAATCTTAACTAAACTATACATAACTAAATATAACTCAAAAACATTTATAATTAAATCAACACTACATATTACAGTCTAACGTCCTAATTTTTGTGATAACTGGAAATGGTTAGATGACAAGGACAGTTATCACAAAAATTAGGACGTTAAACTGTAATATTTAGTGTTGATTTAATTATAAATGTTTTTGAGTTATATTTAGTTATGTATAGTTTAGTTAAGATTTTGTACAACTGTAATCCTTGATAATGGTCAGTGAGGACCGAAACATGTCGGGCTATGTAAATAAAAACTTTGGTCAACTAATCTATCTTGTACTACAAAAATGGAGAAAGTGTATTAGAGAAATCGAGAGATTCAGTAGAAAAGCTGTTCAATTAAAAATAGGCATACAATTTAACAAGATATGCATAAACAAAGATCTGCTCCCGAAATATACGAATATATATATATATATATATATATATTACTAAAAAGGATAAATCGGGATGCGGTCAGTTTCTTCCACTTCCAATCAAACTCTCCTTGCTGACGTTTCGATTTTATTCAAAATCTTTTTAAAAGGCAAAAGTAAGAATATTTGAAAATGAACGAACTATTACAAATCACATTACGAAAACAATATGGAAGGTTAAACTATTCAAATGACAATCATTAATCTTGTTAACAATCAATCAATCTTGTTGACAATCATTAAGGATAAATTTAGGAAGAGAAGAATTAATTAATTTAGAAGAATTAAATTAAGGAAGAATAGTTTAACCTTCCATTTTGTTTTCGTAATGTGATTTGTAATAGTTCTTTCATTTTCAAATATTCCTACTTTTACCTTTGAAAAAGATTTTGAATAAAATCGAAACGTCGGCAATGAGAGTTTGATTGGAAGTAGAAAGAAACTGATCGCATCCCAATTTTTTCTTTTTAGTTATATATCTGACCCACGGTCAACAATTCATTACTGTTTTATATATATATTTACTAATGGCAATTTTTTTAAGAGGCCTATTTTTGCAATAAAAACTGACAGACTTCCTGAGTTTTTCTTGCCATTAATTTCCATATTTTTTATATGGGGAATATATATTTCAATAATTTATAACTGTGAATGTTGGTTACAAAGTCATATAAGTAGGACCAACAGTATTGATCGGTGTATTAACGAGATTTTAAAATATTAAAAATCTTGTTAACATCTGAAAAAGAAGACGCTCAGGCAACTTTCTTAAATGAATATTGATATACGAAATCACCCCTCTTATCAACGAAAATAACACGGAATTTTCAAGCACAGAATTAAAGGTCTATAACTCCGGAAATTTACGGCACGATTTAATGAACTCATTTAGTACTCTCTCACTTTAATATTTAAACAAATTAATATAAATTCTATATGATACCGTAAGCAACATGTACTACTAACTATGACTGAAACACACTGTAGGTTTCAGGGTTCTGACGGTGTAAAAGATAGATATATTGATTATTTTCTTTTAACAGTTAACAACAATATCAGAACTTCGATTTCAAACTGTTAAACAATAACTTGCATGAATTTACATTCTAAAAATAAAACAAATCAGAAACACTTTATATTATTATTTTATTTAAAATATCAATAATTCTTTAATGAAATAGAATATTGTATTCACAACATATAAAATGGAGAAACTGGACCCGACAGTCACTATAAATGATGTCATCATAGAAAAAGTGTAGGCAACATTAAAATAAAAAGATCTAGAGTTCTAAGAGTTGGGGGAGAGGGATATTGGCAGAAAAGAGAACACTCGTTAACTACCAGACTTGAGTAAAATTGTTAATTCAAATTTTCAGTGAAACTGAAGAAAGAAAAACCAATCCCACCACTATAAGAATAAGTGTTTCTAAGCACCAGCTTCGTAAATAGATGAAAATATATAACCTAACCTCAATGAATTCAATTCATTTAACCAGGAGCTGAGAGCAGTCAGGTCATGATTATCTACAGGACAACCTAAAAAGACAAGAATACCAAGAAAAGACATCTGCCTTCTGTAGGTGACAGACAGGATGAACAGAACACGCAGAGAGCTCACAAATTAATAGAACAGAAGTTAGTTATGCCAACCTCAAAACATAATGGGGTATGTGGCGAATGATGGAACAGTCAACAACCAGCATTAGATGGAACTTTAAGATTATGAAAATGGCAAGTACTTCTGATTTGAGGAAAAACTCTAAAGGCTCAACATATTCTTTTAAACAACACTGCAATGTGATAAGATTAACATCACAAAAAGTTCTTTGAGCAATGCTGAATTCATTATCCAGCTAAATTACATTTTTAATGATAGTTTTTGCTACAATCTCATACAGCTTGCATTTATACAAATCTATAGTGAATCACTACGATAAGCCTCATCTTCAACAGTCAATCCAATCAAGTTGTTACCATGCAAACATTTTTATTGGTTGCGTTTTTTTTCAACTAGTATAAAGATTTCAAGTAGTATCAGAGTAATTTCAATATACTTTCACATTTAAACAATAGACTTTTCATATAAATATTGAATATTTATACTTAAATGAAGTCATACATAACTAACTTATCACAAGTAGTGCTGTCATGAATATTTTGCACTCAATTGTCAAAAGCGCGCTTCACTCCCTCTTCCCAACAGAGGAAACCGAAAAGGTTTAGGGGTATCCAAACCTATAAGTACTCTACATGGGAATGTACTACATCAATTATTTATTATATCCATCACCTATTAATATTTGTAATTATTTTTTATATAATATATTTAATGTTGGATACATTTCAGTGTTTGGTTATACAATTAATCGTCCTCTTACATTCTTTTTCTTTCAACGTAACAAAACATATATTAACTCATTTCAGCATTATAATTTAAAGTCTTACCGTTAAAAATTAAAAAGTTTCTATTTTCTAGTATAAAGTTAATGATAAAATTTCTTCCCACTTCCTCCGACTCAGTTTCTCTCATTCTCGTTCACCCTATTAAAAGATTTGCAATTTATTTTTTCCAGAGTCATAAATTCCTACCCAGTTATTATGATATAAGTACATGTAAAGGGAATTGCAATTATTTATAACCAGCTGACTCGGCAAACTTCATACCAAATAACTATCAGTGAATGTCGTGTTAACTTTAGCTAAACTCGGCAAACTTCATACCAAATAACTATCAGTGAATGTCGTGTTAACTTTAGCTAAACTCGGCAAACTTCATACCAAATAACTATCAGTGAATGTCGTGTTAACTTTAGCTAAACTTAATTTAGTATTAAATTATTAACATAATAGCTATCTCAACAGACGATGTACTGCCTTACTTGTAATATATTCCATACGAAGAGGAATAAAAACTAAAATAAAAAATCTGGAATGGTGTACACTCAACTTTTTTACAAGTAAACACACTATCAAACTCCTTAAGAACCAACTGATGTTTTGTTTGATTAGTCAAACACTTTGTTCCATAACCATCCATCACTCCATGGAATGAATTTAAAAAATATGCTTGATTGGAGTTGACTTTTTATATTTAACGATTTGTTTTAAACAAATTTTTAAATAACAATTTATATTTCACTATACGTAATTGAACGTTACTTGGGCATCACTCGGTTAAACTTTGACCACTCTCCTCTTACCATCGGTCTTATTACTCAGGTTAAACGTCGGTCACACTAGGGCGTTCCACACGTAGGTAGTTACTACCGTATTATTATATAGGATTAAACATATTATTTTAATGTAAGAGCATTCAACATAAGGACAATTTCCTTGATGTTTCTTTACCGCAGAACATATACTGAGTACCTATTAAAGTAGTTCCTAGTCTTTCTAGTTTCAAACTTTTTTTTTCATACAACCTTAAATTTTCGTTTACAAAGTAATCACGAAATCTGCTTTAGACTCCCCTCAAACCAAAACCCCACTGTTATAAATATTACTAGAAATATGACGATGGAACACTAAGTCCATTTGTAAGACTTTAATTGCAATAAGTTTACTTGCTCATTCCGTAATTACTACAATTTTACGACTCACTTTGTATATAATTTATACTAAAGTACACTTATATAAATACAACACCTCTTTGACTGACAAACACAATCATGTTTTACTAATGTTATTTAAATTAATATTTAAAAAAAAGAGACTTACTATTACGAAAACAAAAGTATTTTTGAAACTTTTTTATAAATAAGAAAAATATTAAATTCAATTGATTATTTAGATGATCATGATATATAAAATCATAAAATGCAAAAAAGTGATTTTTAAAATTTAATTGTTGTAGTTCTCATTACTGTTTAATTTACTAAGTATAAAATCCACATTATATTTCTTTGCAATTAACGTGTCTTTTTTTTTATTATTAAAATAAGGATTTCGGGATGGATGATCGACTGATGCAGTCTCATTTATTTATTAAAAATTTATTTAGAAATATTTTGAAAAATGATTTAAAAATTTGAAATATCATGGATTACAGAAGAGAGAAGTAGTTGACTTAAGTTCTCATTAGACAGAAATTTAGGGAAAAATGGAAGCCCTACTTATAAAATCTGAGTCTCAGAATATACTAAAATATAGAATAGTAAAATTACCTCAGTCTTAAAATAATTAAAAAATATATAGCTTATAACATAGCAATAAAAAGAAGCACGTTTTGAGCATATGACCGCGCAAGGTTATTTTAATAAACCAGGTGACTGATTTATTTAGGTTGTAATAGATTTAATAATGCTGAAGAAACCAAAAACATTTAAAATAATTTTCTATTGTTACAAGGATATTAACCAAGAATTGAAATTTTTTTTTTTAAATTAAAACTGTAGGTAACAAGATAGGTTGTCAATTTTTAAAACATACTCTAATTATAAATTATAATAATACAGATCTCATTTCATAATACAAAGATTGATAAAAGACCTTTGAAATCCATTTTATAAAAAAAACAAAATATGATAAGATAGTCATTGATAAACAAACTAAACAGTTTGGCAATTTCTTTTTTTGAAGTAAGTTAAATTAAAACCAAGAAAACAAGGACTGGCGACAAAGCGAATAGATAATAAATGACACACTAAAGGAAACACTTCACATCTGCTGTTCAACTAAAATTGTTACCCTATTTCTTTTTATAGTAATAATACATTAATTTTGAAGAAACTGGTACTTAATTTATGATTCAATAAAAACTATTTCAGTGAAGTAAATACTGAGAAGAGAAGTATACTTATTGAAATCTTTTTTTATATTATACTAATCTATATTTTAGAATAGAAAGAAAATTGAGTGTCATCATCATAGAGATTAGTTAGTCACACTGGAAGGATAAAACACTGTAAGAAATACGTTCATGTTTTTGTATAATATAACAGAGAAAATAGATTTCTTTCATGACAGTTAATTGAGTAGGTAATATGTTGTTCCAACGATAAATAATAAAAACTTGTAACTACATAGAAAATTCTTCTTTTTTTTTTGTAAAGGGGTTTACAGTTGCTTAACAAAATAAGAAAAAATACGAATACAAAGACAACTTATTTTACTGTAATTCAAAGAAGCCATCATGAGGTCATGTAAACTGTTGAAGCAACAGACACGAAGTGATATCGCTCATTAGGTTGGCATGTAGTTTTCTACTACTGCCAAATATCTTCCAAACAGCAGCTTAAGGAAGAACTTCAATTTACTATTCTTTATCTTTACTTATGTAATACCGTAGGCAGAACGACGATGGACAATCCACCGTCTCTCTATGTTAAGTTTTCTATCTCATAATGGTTACGTCAAAAATTAAAGACTGTAAGAGTGTAATCCTATTCTGTGTACTATTTAGTTTGCTTTTGAGAACTATTTTGGATTGATTTCCATTTCTTCAAGAGTATATATATACTTATTTATACTTATATATATAAGTATAAATAAGTATATATATAAGTATAAAAGTATATACTACAAAAACAAGAAGACGAGTAATTTACTGCTGAAGAACAATCCAAAGAAGAATACCCCGGAGCTTCAGCGCAGTCACCTAGTGTACGAGTACACTTGCACCACAGGTGAATGTGAAAGCCTGCCTTCCAAGTACATTGGGATGACTGCGACGAAGCTCTCTAGGAGGTTAACTCTTCATTTGACTGCTGGAGCCCCCAAAAAACACACACAGGAGAAACACAATACGCAGTTGACGAAGGAGATGCTGATTCAGGGCACTGCTATCATACTGGCGGAAGAGAACGCGGAGAAACTCCAAATATTGGAAGCCCTGTACATAAAAGAAAGGAACCCCTCTATAAACCTCCAGGTTAAAGACATGTTCGTAA
Organism: Hermatobates lingyangjiaoensis; assembly: GCA_026182355.1. NCBI lineage: Eukaryota > Metazoa > Arthropoda > Insecta > Hemiptera > Hermatobatidae > Hermatobates > Hermatobates lingyangjiaoensis. Next base: position 1,124,242 of record JAPFBL010000004.1, on the reverse strand, counting down.
TACCGACGAGCACGAGTCTGGAGCCAAGCATGAGGTCCAATGCGAATAGCAACCTTAACCCTGTGCTATGATTGGTCCGAAAAAGTCAGAACTTTAGACCAACCAGGAGCAAGATCCACTCAGATAGCTAATTAAGCTCTTGACTACAAGGCATGCTCTACCTGATGATGACCAAAGTTTCTATGGTCGAAAGCTCGGAAAATAGTTTGAATATCAACGATGTCTCTCGGACAGATGTTATGGCACCTGCAGCCAGAGGAAAGAAGAATCGCCCGAAGGATCGAGGCCACCACCGCAAAGCTAGTGAGTGCAGAAGCTGCTGCAAATTTCAACCATATATATAAAGGTAGAGTCGTCGCTCTACCTTCCTGTAGGACTCTTCGCCTCCCGATGACGACGATGATCGAATTGTAGAATTGATTTTTCCTTTGTCTATCTGTGTACTACCATCTTTTCAATTGGTTTTTATATGTAAATATATATATAAGATTCCACAAGAAACACGTGAAATAACAATCACTGTTCAAACCACAATAAGAAATGAGAAAAATAGACTAAGATTTATCAAAAGTAACAAGCGGTCTTCGTCAGAGTCCAAACCCAACTGACTCTCAGTTCGGTTTAGACTCTGACGAAAACCGCTTAACCGCTTGTTACGGTTGAAAGATCTTAAGTCGGTGTTTAAATTTTAAACCGATAACATCTGTGCTCGAGTCGATCTTAATTCTACAATATCCTGGTTCTTCGTGGCTTCCTTCGCAGTTAACGCCGTTGCGTATCCGGGATGTTCGAGGGTCATGTTCTTCGAAGGCTATCTACGAAGACAAGTTTTTTCTTTCTTATTGCATCTTGAAGTCCAAGATGACTTGCTAGGGAGATTTCTTATTTGTTCAGCGGTCGCTACAGACCAGCGAAGTAACAGGAGTTTTAACACTTCTTGGTGAAAAGAAGATATCTTACGGAAATTTCTTGGTTGGACGGAGATTGTGCCTGACCAGCGAAGTACTTGGAGTTTCGTCGGTATTCGGTGACCAGGTAGGTCAAATAGATAAACGTAAATCTTCGTATATCTATTGTAAACTTAAAATAAATCAATTGATGTTGCTGCAGTTTCACTCACCAAGGATTCTGATTAAGACGTAAACACAAGCAAATTCTTCATGTTGATTCAACAGTAGTTAGTGGGAAGGAGGAGCTAAGTATTTGTCTGAGAGACACCACTATTAGTGTCGACATTTACGTGATAAAGCATTGGCACTTAACAAACTCCTGATATGAAGAGCTGGGTCGACACAACTATTGACTGCACTCCAAAGAGTTGGGATCGCTATAAAATACATGACAGAGCAGCAGCTCTATCACACATAAACGTGTTTGGTCAGAAGTAACAGAATAACCCAAAATATTTCTAAAAACCAATTCTCTTCATGTTTTCAGCACACCTTGTAGATTGGCAAGACTATGAGATAGACATAGTTATGAAATTAGAACAACCTTTCTTTAATACACCGAGTTTTACAGGTCCCACTTAATTCTAATACTGTCGTTACCTCTAGCTAGTTCTAATGATCTCCCAAATCAGACATCTAAATACAGACTATTTCTACTGCAGAATTTCACCATGATATTAAAAAAAATCTAAGTCTCATTAAGATAACATGTTGTCCAAGAACTGATTCACTGAAATTACTAAGTTCTTTTTCGACGAACCACCTTGTAAACTAGACACAATAACAGTTCAATATTGAGGATAATGGGTTGGTTACTAGCAGTTGTGTCTAGCTTGGTCACACGTTGAAATTATTATAAACAGGAAAACGATCCAAAAGGACAACAAACGTTTCACGGTAAATCACAAACACAGAACAAAAGAACAAACACACTTACTGTCTCTAATTTTCGGTTGAACCGTCATCAGGAGAGTTGAATAGGGACACCAAGCGCACTTGCGAAGCAACGGTTGGATACCAACAGTGTTGTCACACGCGTGCCCGGTTCAAGTAAGGTGAGAAAAATTAACTAAGAACTAGCCAAGAGTTAAGAAATATATATCGATTTAAAATATGCAGCAGCCTCTGCATTAACAACCTTTTTGCTGATAGCCTCTATTTTTCGCACTATCATCCATTGTTCTAGAGGTAATTTCCAAATAAAATCGGCCAGAGACATGTGAACACACAAGCAAAACTATTGAGAAAACTAAACAATATATTAAAATAACAATACAATAAAAATAAACAAGCTTTCCACCATACATTGATCATCTTCAGGTTAAAAATATGTATAATATCTATAGCAAGTTAATATAGATACAATATCTATGCTGTTATTATCCACAGACTTTCTTGACCTGTTGAAAGTCTAAAATGGGACGGGCATTACAGCGTCGTTCGATGTAGAAGTCTTGTTTACCAACGTGCCAGTGGACAGGACAATCCAGTACAACTTAGAAGAAGCTTATCCTCAGGACAGCCAGCCTAAAATAAATATGCCAAGACATATTTAAGTTCAAGTCTCTCCTTGAACTCTGCACTAAAAAAGCCCCCTTTGTATCACCTCAGGGTAAAATGTATAAACAAGTTCATGGAGTTGCTATGGGCTCTCCACTAGAGGTCCTGTTTGCTAACTTCTATATGGGGTATGTGGAGAAAGCAGTATTCCAGAGGACAAAAAAACCTGCTATCTACGCTAGATACATTGGTGATACCTTCGTTTTGCCGGATAGTGAAGCGGAGATTGTACAACTGCACTCACTATTGGAAGAAGTCTCAGGGCTTAAATTAACAACAGAAAGCAGTGTAGAGGGACAGCTGCCGTTCTTAGATGTCCTCATCCAACAAAACCCCCAGCATTTTAATATTAGTGTTTATAGAAAGCCATCCAACCCCGGACTATGCTTGAATGGAAGGAGCGAATGCCCAGAAAAATACAGGAAATCCACGATTAACGCATAGATAAAAAGTGTATTCACCCACTGCAGTGACTGGACCTAGTACATCAAGAAATAGAAAACTCAACACAGGTACTTATGAACAAAACCCCCAGCATTTTAATACTAGTGTTTATAGAAAGCCATCCAACCCCGGACTATGCTTGAATGGAAGGAGCGAATGCCCAGAAAAATACAGGAAATCCACGATTAACGCATAGATAAAAAGTGTATTCACCCACTGCAGTGACTGGACCTAGTACATCAAGAAATAGAAAACTCAACACAGGTACTTATGAACATTCGATACTCCAGCGCTGAAGTCACAAAAACAATAAAGTCATTTTTAGATAAATGGTACGATGGTAAAGTAGAGCCTCCAGCCTCTGGTGAGCCCCTTACACTCTACTATCGAGCATACATGCATAGTGAATATAAACAAGATGAAAGAGCCCTCCACAAATTAATAAAAGACAACGTAAAGCCCACTAACGAAACTGATAGATTTTAGCTTAGAATATTTTATAAAAATAAGATCAGTGACCTTGTGATTTCAAATAAACCAAAAGTCGACACCCCAGAGCTTCAACGCAGTCACCTAATACACCAGTATTCATGTTCAACTGGGGACTGTGCAACCCTGAAATCTAGGTATATTGGGATGACTGCAACGAAGCTCTCAAGACGTTTCACCATGCATCTCTCGACAGGAGCCCCCAAAAACCATACCGAGGAAGCCCATGGCATCAAACTCACCAGAGGAATGTTAGTCGAAGGAACTGCAGAGCACTTCAATACAATAATGGCAAAAATAGATTAGCCATCCTGGAAGCCCTATACATCAAAGAAATTAATCCCAGCCTTAACATCCAAAATTATGAACTTAATGTTATCCCAAGTAGTTCCACGTTTAACAATAGTTACGAATTTGTTAGAGAACTAGAATCTAGTAGGGTTGGCAACAATTGAGGTCTATCCTGAATGTTGTTACAACCCTGCTATACCTGTTATAACCTATCTTTTGTTTTGCTTTCACGTACCATATTCTCTCCTATTTTATTTTTTGTCATAGTTGTTATGTTTAGTTTTAAAGATTCATATATTAACTTGTTATAGATATTATACATATTTTTAACCTGAAGATGACCAATGTATGGTGGAAAGCTAGTTTCTTTTTAATGTGTTGTTATTTTAATATAGTTGTTTAGTTTTCTCAGTAGTTTTGCGTGTGTGTTCACCTGTCTCTGGCCCATTATATTTGGAAATTACCTCTAGAACAAGGGACGGTAGGGCGGAAAATAGAGGCTATCAGCAGAAAGGTTGTTAATGCAGAGTCTTTATCCGTAAAGTCTATGAATAGTGGAATACTTTTAAATGCTAAAAGTGAATGCCCCGACAGGTACAAGGACGGCATGATTAAAACCCTCATTCGAAGAGCGTATAAGACGTCATCCAGTTGGGAATTGTTCAAACAAGAAGCAGATAGGCTCAAAGAAGTCCTTATTAACAACGGATATAGTAATGGACAATGTGATTCCATCTTAAAAGGTTGCCTTAACAAACTTCATGGTAGTGATAATCAACAGAATCCCGAAAACAAAGGCGCAACACATTTAGTATATTATAAAAACCAGTTTCCGGAAGCTTATAAAACTGACGAACGTATATTAAAAGGAATTATCAAGAGTAATACATCATGCCTCAAGCCGGATGACAGATTAGAAATAAGAATTTACTATGCCAACTCTGCCACATCAAGAATGGTAATTATGAACAACCCGCAAAAGAAAGCAACCCTCCAGAGAACCCTCATATATATTTGTTGTATATGAGTTTGACTGCACATTAGGGAACTGCGATCCCTACGCCCGAAATACGTTGGTTTCACCACAACCACGCTTTCACGAAGGCTCACCATGCATCTGGCATCCGGAGGACCCAAAGAGCACGTTAGGCTAACACATGGAGTAAAATTAACTAGGGAAATGTTAACGGACAACACTGTGATATTAGAACAAGAACACGACCACACCAGATTGCAAATTTTGGAAGCTATCTTGATCCTCGAAAAGCAACCTAGTATTAACAGCCAAGGCGAAGAATTTTCAAGAATTCTAAAATTATACGAAGGCAATCAGAAGACGAACCAGTCTGGGAGAGGTATAGAAGTTAATTTATTACCTTCCCAGATGCAAATGACGGATGGAAGGTAACCAAAAGCCTGGAGAAACCTCAACATGACTTTCTTTAATAACCTCCCTAGTTGTGAATATGTGCTATGTGGACTCGTTATGTTTATTTTAATTGTTATTCACTTTTAGATTATTAATAATTTCACGTATGATATGAAACTTTATATATCTATTAACCTTGAAAATGGTCAACAATGACCGAAACATGTCGGTAAACAATATTAAAAATTTTGGTGAACTTATGTTTTTAGTTCCAGACCCACGGAAGTCAAGTATGAGAAGACTAGAAAAACTAATAAGAAAAAGTGTAAAACTCCAATTAGGCATTACTTTTAATAAAACTTGTATAAATGAAGGCCTGCTCCCCAAAATATATATATATATATATATATATATATATATATATATACACTTTTTTTCGTTGGAAATACGATCCAAAACGGACAAATATAGTTCAATATAAACAAAGAAACATAGAGAAATCAGAAGAACACACTTACAGTCTCTAATTTTCGGTTTGAACCGTCTTCAGGAGAGATAAGAGAGGGAAACCAAGCGCACTGGATCAGAGACGGTTGGAGATCCAACCGTCTCTGATCCAGTGCGCTTGGTTTCCCTCTCTTATCTCTCCTGAAGACGGTTCAAACCGAAAATTAGAGACTGTAAGTGTGTTCTTCTGATTTCTCTATGTTTCTTTGTTTATATTGAACTATATATATATATATATATATAAAGTGAACCGCAGTCTCAGCATTCACGAGTAACAACAAGAGACAGATGTTCTCGAGTATTAGTCAAACAGAAACACGATTTACCTAGCTTATAGCATCATCATCATCATACAAGAATGTATATTTGTAAAGCATCTTCAGGTATGCAAACACAAAAAATCAAGACATACTCGTACAATAAAAAATAGAAATAATCCGGACGAAAAATAACATACATATATTACAATATTACCTTAGTCAACAGGATCTAACAGTTTTTTAACATTATAGACAGGTGTCTACAACGTTATAAAAATTATATACGTTCGGTGCCGTATACATTTCTAATAAACTAAAACAAAAAAGAGAAATTATAAATTAATAATATTGCGATAACCTATCCATTTCGGCTTTTTGCTATTACATGACTTTATAGATTTAGAAATGTGATATATCTCTTTTGTTGTACACGTTTCACTCTATTTAGAGAATATTTAAATGTTCAAAATATTGCTAAGAGGCTTTTCCTATTCGTAATATTTTTTTTATAAATAAATGTAATAAAGGTAACAACTCAAAAATTATTTCTATAAACTCATTTCATACACGTGATTTTCATAACCTTGCATAAACCTTTCTATAACCTAGACAGTCTAGTAGATCCTTTCGACTAAGGTAGTATTGTAATAAGAGTATATTATTTCCTGTTCGTTATGTCTATATGTTCTATTTTTTTTTTGCAACCTGATGATGCTATAAACTCAAATATTTCGACCTCACCATCATCAGTAGAGAAGAAGAGTTTTGCACGGCTGGGTTCTTCTATTTCTGATGACGAAGAGGCTGAAATAAATTGTGATTTTGTTGCTTCTCCATCTTCTTTCCTTTTAATCATTTGATAAGTTGTCCTAACAGTATATATACGCGGAAAATAGGGTTATATTAAAACTTATGTTGTGATTAAATTTAACCTACCAGTAACTGAAAGATCATCAAACATACTTAAAAATGACCATTAATCCAAATGAACTAAAAATGACAATATAGAATACCCTGAAAACTCTAAAATAATAAGATAATGAAGCTGAAAAAGAGTACTTACAAGCAACCAACGTTATATATGAATACTAGTACACTTGATTAGCTATGCATGTTGAATTTCACAAGCTTTCGACCACACATTGTTCATCCATCAGGAGGAATATCACCATAAAGGAGGTCTTTTTATAAAGGTGGATGTTGGGCTACAGCGTCTATTTGGACAATCTAAAAGCAGAGAACTGCGATTTTTTTAAACTAAATTTTATAATTTGAAAAAGGGAAACTAGAATCCTAGTTTGATTGGTCTGTTGGTCGCAAGATACTGAAATAACGAGATGGATGCTCTATACCAACCTTAACCCATATAAGGAAAAATCCTTAAGATTCTCTGTCACCTGATGATGGCTACATGTGGTCAAAAAAATAAAATAAATAACCATCTATTTGAACAAATAAAGGTTATAGGAACTTCCAGGAAAATTGAGAGCATCAGTTATAATATTTATGATGAAGAAAAGTTACTGAAACTTGTAGTGATTTGCGTCCCAAAGACGAATTCAGTCCATATAATAATATATAAAAAGATATCACATAAACACGTGAAATAACAATCAATGATCAAACCACAATAAGAAAATGGGAAAACAAGACTAAGATCTTTCAACCGTAACAAGTGGTCTTCGTCAGAGTCAAAAACCCAACCCCAGTTCGTTTTGTCAACCCCAGTTGGGTTTTTGACTCTGACGAAGACCACTTGTTACGGTTGAAAAATCTTAGTCTTGTTTTCCCATTTTCTTATTGTGGTTTGATCAATAATAATATATATATGATTTCTAGCACAAATAGTAAACGAAACATTTATAATATTCAGAATATAAAAAAACAAAATTAAATTCAACTTTCATTTTTTTTTTGTTAATAATTCCAAGTGTATCTGTTTCCACTTTATCTAATCGTTCATCTCCTCCTCTTCCTCCACTGTTGTATGTAAAAGATGTGTAATGGTTTTTAGATATTCAGTAGCCTATCCACATGGTTGTGTATATAATATTACTTCACATCGCAGTTGTAATAGTGAGAAAGTTTGTAATAATGATTTCCAATATTAATAAATATTGAAAAACAAGTGGAATAACTAAGGTTCTTTTTCAAAAAATGTTATAAAAATATAAAACACTTAAATAATAATAAAATAGTAATATAAATAAATAGTAATAAAGAAATAAATTAAGATTTGGTGGCAGAAGAAATTGATTTACAGATCTGACCTACTTTGACTGAAACATGGAGTTGAGAGTTTAGTAAGATTCAATTAAGTTTTTGTGTCAAGGCAGTACGTGTCATTACTGAAAACATTGTTTGAACTTTGCTGTTTAAATGGTGTACATTAGAAGCAATCACGAAGCCGGTAAAACAAACACAAGTTGAAAGGACTAGACGGATGTTCCAATATGGTGTAAACATCAGGAATTAAGAATGGCAATTACAGAAGGACTGGATTGGGAAGTCCTGTTGTCGACGGCTATTAACCAATCGGCCCCAAAACCATAAATGCTGTCATCAGCAGGGGCCGGCTCCGGTAGCACTGTTATGAAGATGCCTGCAGAAGAGCCGGCCGGACATATCTGTTATCCAGCAACAGGCTTGTCAAGCTCGCTCTGTCAGCTGGTCACAATCCAATTTTCACTGTCAACCGTCACATAGCGGCCATTGAAGTCCAACACAGCTGTCATGTGAAAGCCCATGTTGGTTAGTACAACAATGTACTCGAAGAAAGCGAACGCTGAATATACTGTAACATTAAAAAAAATATAACATTATTCAAATAAAAATAAAAAATATTAATTTTTTTCTCAAGGTCAAAATAATAGATTATATAAAAAAACATCATTGTGATATAAAGTCGAATATTCATTAATTAAATCATTAAACAGTGACACAAAGCACAATAATCACAATCTGCATAAATTATTCCTAGTGTTAACACAAATCAAAGGTTTCCCTAAAAAAGTTACTGACAATCAAATAATTCAACTCTAAATACTCTCTCTATCCAATCATTCACAACATATTGAATGGGTCTTCTGTTCACCCAATTTCTCATAACATTACTTTTTTCACAATAGTTATCTTTAATTAGTGAATGATAATCGTAAAACAAGGTTTCACAGTAAACATGTGAAATAAAAATCAACGTCTAAACCATAATATGAAATTTAAAAATGGGACTAACATCTCAAACTCCAATGTGACCTTGAAGGGCAGTGGTCAATACATATATTAATAAATGTGTCTCGTGTTCATTCAAACAAGATAGTTGTTGTTGAAATTCACAGACTATTTTTCTTTGTAAAATAATTTGTAATGAAATACTTAGTTTTTCTGTTTCAAAATGTATACTTCTGCCTATTAAAAAAGTTTTAAATAAAATCCGAAACGTCGGTATTGAGAGTTTAATTTGAACCTGAAGAACTGACCGAGTCCCGATAAACTTTAGTTTGGTTTCTATTCCAAGGTCGATACTTTTATCAATATTTATATTAATAAAGTAAGAGGATCCTCAAGGCCAATGAATTTACATTTTAAATTATTTACTATTTAAATTGCTTCATTTAAATTTGAGGTCAATAAGATTATTGAATAAACAATGGAGACTAATAGAAAAAGATCTCGTAACGAATATAACAATAAAGAATAGAAAAAAACAATTGATATTTCCACTCAGTCGTTCTCAGAATAAGAAATTCATTGCTTGAGTGGCTATTCTTTTCCAAGGGATGACGACGGATGTCGAAATATCAAATGGAGTTTTGTCTGAAGCCACCCATGTTTCTATATTTCATTATGGTTGTCACTCACGACAAAAAAATAGTCGAACTATTTAAATTTGTACAGGAGTAAATAAATAAATTAAAGTCTCCATACATAAAAAAGAAGCTTTCATCCGTCAGGTAAACTTATACAATACAAATTACAAGTATAAAGTTACCAAAACAGCAGGAATTATATACAATAAAATGAAAAAAAAAAAGAATAACATACTCACATAAATGAGTAGAGGACGACCAGAGTATAGGGTTCAAGTGGAGAATTAGGTCATGTGAGAGAGTGGGGAGGGGTAGTTAAAAGACAAGGTGACAAAGTAGTTAGGCATGCTTACAAACAGTGATGTGCCATAAAGGAAGCCAGAAAACACTAGTTTAGGGGAAAGGGTAATTTTTTTCTTTTAATTTATATATATCATATAGAAACAATTTAAGAAAATTTGGACAACCCGGAATTTGCTGAATTTTGATTTTAGGCTTTATTTATTTCAAAAGCTTTAAATCAAATTTAATTTAATTTAAACGTTAAATCAAAATTCATCATCGTGTCTTAATGAGCAAATCCTGAGCTGTTCAATTTTTTTTCAAATTGTTTCTATATGATTTATAAACATTAAAAAAAAAAAAGGTAACTTTCTATCTTGTAATTTGCATTGTAGAAGTATACCTGACGATGAACACAAAGTGTTTAAGACGCGTAGAATACAAGTTTCTTTTTTTATTAGTGATGACTTTGATTTATCCATTTACCCCATTATGAGTAAATACCAGACAATTACGAATTGCACAACTAATGAGTATTTAAATTTGATTTTATATATATATTTAAATAAATTAAACAGGTTAATTCTTATAATTTTAATTTCTATATTGTTAAGTTGTATAATTTTCTATTGATTTTTGTACAATTTGTTGCCAAATTTTTGATATTTGACAGTTCTTCCAAATATATCTGAGTAACAATAACACATTACATCAATAATAAAGTTTTGTATGTAAGGCAGTTCATTTTAAATTTTGCTAACAAATCATTTAATTAAATTTGGTAACTTATTCATCAAAATAATTTATATTATTTATTTTTATAAATCAACAAGTGATCATACTACCTCCTCTATCGTTTGTTACAAAAAAGAACAACTGAAGTAGGATAAACTGAAAATGTAAATTAATAAAAATTAACTGAAAATGAAAATCAAAATATCAAATCAACAACTGAAGTTGAAAATATAAAACTTTTGAACAAATTAAATACCAGGGATGAAATGAAAAATGTAAGTTCAACTAACGGAGAAAAATGAAATCTAAACAAGAAAATAAAGAACTGGCAGTTCAGGAAATATGTGTTTTAATAAAGTGTAAACTAACCCAAAAGTTAATCTTGAACATACTGAAAAAAGTTTTCTGGATTTAAACAATTGATTTTTTTTAAAATCAACTAAATTGGGAGAAGTAACTTATACAAGTAGGATAAAAGGAAAAAAAAGGGAGAGTCATTAATTTGACGTTTAGGCACTTGATTAGATGACTCTAGTCAGTAATTGAAGTCAACTATGTCATCAAGAACTAGAAGGACATGAGATGAGCGCTCCTTGAAATAATATCAACTGCCTTGAATATTCTCTCACACATTCAACTCTATTACCGCCTAAACCCCAATTCACCAACCAACAGAAGATAAGATTCAGTTATTCGTTTATAACAGTCAAATAAGTAGTTGCCAACATTTATTTCATATTAGTTAAATAATCCACAAATAATATTGCAGGAATTAGAAAAAGGGGGGAAAAAATATATACTTTGTAGCACTAGTAGCTACTCATAAAAAAAAAACTCCTGTTTTATATGTTACTATATTTTTGATAATTTTTTGAGAAAAATATAATTCACTTTTCAAACTTGGGAACTATGCAAAACAGGAATCTTCACATTCAAAATATGATTTTAATTTAACGGAATTAAGACATTTTAAATGGAATTGAAATTACAATCGAGAAGTATATTTTAAAATACCTAAGATAATTTACCTATGAAGAACCAAATAGAAAGTTTTTTTTTTTCTTTCTTCAAGGGTGGATGCTGATTTCACAAAAGAATATTATATTTTCCTAATTATTCTACATTGAGAGTCGTACATTTTGCCCAAATCAAGTAAATATATATAGAAAGACTATCTTTAACGAATTCCTGACATCGCATAGGCTCGAGACCTCTCTGAGGGACGACACGCTTTGATTCCACCTATCACGTGAAATAATTGAGGACCAGAGTGAGAATCAAACCCCGTCTACCAGAACAAAGGGAAGTGCGTAAGCCAATGGGCTATACCATGGCCCTCTAACAGAAAGGATACTGCATATTTCACAAATTTATACGTTTATATTCGCAAAATCAACCAAGAAACGAAAAAGTGGTCCCTTGAAAAATAAACTTCACAGTTTATTGAACATTAAAATGGTTGGTTTTTCAATTTTTCTTTTTTTAAACTATACTTTTATTTTAAAAAAGCTGACCTATTTGTTTCTTTATGCCTATTTTACTACTTATTTAAAAAAAATATTTGATTTCTTTTTAAATTGTGCCTATGAGCAAATAACTATCACTTCTAATGTAGTGCAATCAGTTATTATGTGGTATTTACTCATTGTAGGGTAAAAATCTAATGAAATGGTCTCCACATATAACAATTTAATGATATAAACAACGCGTTTCGAACACGTAGTGTTCTTCCTCAGGCATTAACTAAAAAAATGTATATACACAAGAAGCTAAACAGAAAGCCAAATCCCCCAACAATAAACAATTTATGCCCCATTTTGCCAAACATTTAGTCACCAATAACCACCAATTTTTCCCAGACCAAAATATACAAATACTACATAGAAACAATAAATTCCGGGAAATAACTATTTTAGAAGGCTATGAAATCAACAAACTAGTGCGAACACACACCTAGTCTGAACACACACTAAACCCTATACTCTATCGACTTGATGCATGATGGAGTCGAGTTTAAATGAAGTTCAACCATTTCAAGATATTTTTGCAAACAATAATACACGTCATAGTGTCATTGCGAAGAGAACTACACTCACGCTGCCATAGACTCTCTTAAGCCTGCATATTAAAAAGTTTAGGTTAAAAAAAAATTATAAAATTCCAAATACCGAGCAAAACTCCATATGGATATATATTATAGAGAAAATGAGAAAGAAATCAACACTTTTTAATATGGGTTTACGTTTTTTTGGGACCAAATGTGGTGACAATGAACAGGGTTATGAAGCATACAACACGCAGAGCCAGTAACCTGAAAAAACTGGTTTTCCTACACAGCTGGCTGTAGAAACACAACTAGTGACTTATGTTCTGCATGTAATGCCGGTTTCTCTTTGACCTTTAAGTTTTTTAACTGTTTCTGGGTTAATTATCATTTATTTTTTAAATAAATGATTTTTGTATTGACATTAATAAACAAACAATTACGATTAAAAGTAAGATTAGCGCACAATTAAAATGTTTAATCTTGCGATTAAAATGATAATCATTACCCTTTTTTAATTAAAACTGAAATAATATAAAACTCACCATACGGTTCACAATGCCGATTATGACGAATGAAGAAGTAGCCAGCAGCTGCAAATGACGTCATATTAAGAGAAATAAGTTGGAATTTGAACTTAAGAGACCTGCTTTCGACATTGTTTGGAGGGACGTTGCGTTCTTTCTTCAGTAAGTAGCATGTTAGAGCCATATACAACTCCGACGTTACCATGAACGTCATGAAACATTTTTCATGGATCGCTGTAACAAAATATATTAAATTATCACTCACCATTTATTATATAAACTAGTTCAAAAATAAATGTTAATTTATTTACATAAAACTAAATTCTAAAATGAAACAAATTTCTTAACTTGGAATCCAAGGTTCAAACTATTCGATAGATTATCTTAATGAATCATCTTCTTAGTTTTTATTATTGATTATAATAACACATAAAAAGTTTTTAAATAACTGTTGTATTTATTTACAATAAACTGTAAATTACTACCAAATAGTATTATAACAACGACTTTAATTTATACCACACCAACTGAATTCCCACCCAACATCTGTACAGTGGTACCTCGGGATACGAGTGGCCTAACATACGAGTTATTTGAGATACGAGCTGTCAAATGAGCGAAATTTTGCTTTGAAATACGAGTGAAATTTGAGATACGAGAGAACAGCCAATTGTAGTATCAGGTCATTAATAAATATGTAGCTTTCTTTTTTCCTACGATGCCGCCTACGGCCCACTCAGTTCTCAGTTTACCTTTAAAATTGGAAGATTTGGGAATGTGGGAGAGTTTCACAGTTCATGACAAAGAAACACCCCGATTAAGTTGCAACTAGTCGTGCATCAGATTTTTTTAATGAAACTTGCCTAACTCATTTCTGTAGCATCCTAAAAGGGAGGAAGAAACAAACCCCTTTGGACAGTTTTTTTTTAATCCTGTGAAAAAGGCAAAGACCAGTGAAGAGAAAAGTAGTAACTAAAATTAAACATACAGTAGCATTTAAGTTGTGTCTAACTTAACTTTAAATAACACAATACTAATTAGATATGTACGTAAACTTAATAAAACCAGTTTTTTCTAACCACCTCTACATTCTCTTTTATTATGTTTTTATACAATATTTGTCATTTATAAATACATTTTTCTTATTCAAAATCACGTAACAGAAACAATTACGGGTAAGTATTTTTGGGGCTATAACGGATTAATGGCATTTCAATTGATTTCAATGGGGAAAATTGCTTTGAGATACGAGCAAATTGACATACGAGCAAGGTTACGGAACGAATTAAACTCGTATCCCGAGGTACCACTGTATTCTAAGGCAGTAACAAAGTGCACCTATTTGAATAGATCAATTACTATCAAAAATATATCATTTGCGTTGAAATATAACTTTAAAGAATGGGTACACAACGAAATAGCACCACTATTTTAAAAGAGGCAATTCTTAAACTAAAAATCACACTATTATGAATATTAGAAAGCAATTCATATTCTTATTTAATTTCATATCCATTGTTTTTCATGCGTAAACTCAACTATGGACTTCATTATTCCAAATTGAGGCAACAATCACTGTGTACAGATTAATTTAACACAGTTTTTCCTATAATTGTTTTCATTCTAAGATAATATATGATTACTTGATTTAATCGTTAGAACTGCTGATTCAAACACTGTTAAAATGATTGAAACACATGGTGTTGATGATGAAGTTATTTTTTGAGCATGCCATTAATTAATCCCCTTCCATAAACGTTTATTTATTACTAAAACACCACTGTTTTGAAAAAAATTATAACCACAATATAAACAATGAATCAGAAATAAGTAACTAAATGTTAATAAACCGTCTCTAAACTAAAAGACCAAAAAAAGCTAGGTAACCTATGAAATAAAAATTACCCGCTTGGACTGAAAATTATTTCAAGGGTTGAAAAACTTTACAACCTCATTAAATTTACAGTTCCATTTGTAAAATCATACATATTCATCGATATAAAATGCATTTAACTATTAAACAAATAACTGATTGAACTCGAAATAAAAACTCAAGTAAGTTGAACGGCTACAGCAGATATCAAATTATAATTCAAAAGAAAGATTTAGTTTATCATTAGAACATTAAGGAATGATTAAAGGCGATAATCTGTGTTAGCTATTGATAACATATGCCAAGTTAAGGTAAAATATAAACAAACCATAGTTGGACGCAGAAGTAATAAAAGTAAGCCCTATTAAGGCTACATTTTCAATAACATTAAGAAGACATGCTCCTGTCGCTAGTCTTTGAGCCTTTGTGTTTAATACATCTCGGTAATACTGCCTGTAAAAAGAAGCGAACACAAATCTGGGAATAGCATGAATTGCAATCGCTGTTCCCCAAACAAATCTTTGTGTTCTATAGTTTCCAATTGCAGCTGATATAGAGGGTAGAAAATTTTCAACCTGTAGAATGAATTAATATTATATCTAAACATAACGCAAGAAATCAAATATTACTACATTTACTTAATCTGTATATTACATACCTTGCAATGAGTAAAAGTAGATTCTTCGAAGTTATACATCAAAGACCAAACAACACAAAATACAAAGCCTGTGAAAGGCAGAAGGCAAGTCATCCAAGCCAACCTGCTTATAGGTATATGTACAACAAACCCTGCTTTTTGTTTTTGATGAAGGGGTAAGTAACGAGTGCCGGTCATAACTACACGAAAAAGACATGAGAAATATTCACAAGCAAATAATTCAGTACAGAAATATAATACCCAATCTTAAATTTAGGCACTAAATTACTTTACAAAGAAAATGAGAACCATTATTTTAGATGAAAATATATAGTACAGTAGATAAATGTTATAGAGATAAAAGAACACATAAATTTATACAACTATCACAACAAAACTACAGTAAACGATAACAGCTGATCTACGAATGGTTCTCGAATTGGACCAGTCAGGTCCTGCATTTTAGTTTCCCCTTCAGAGAGCAGCACTTACTTAATTTATGCCAAATTGAATTTATTTCTGATAATACCTTTTGAACAATAGAAAAGAAAGTATTCTATTTAAATTGTAATAACATAATTATTTTGAAATATTGTTCATATAACTCAATTTTACTTTATACGTTGTTATACATTTTAAAAAATACATTAATATAAAGATTCCTTTTTAGTAGTAAACATATTGCATTCAAATTACATAATTATTAGAGGGTAAAAACATTAAGACTTCTGTAAGTCCTTTTTTAAAAATTGGCAGTTAGAGTAGATAAGAATATCGATTTTTCACAATCACTTTCAAAGATGTCCATGTAGAACAAAATATATTCTTACAGTTGTAGAAAAATGCATAGGTTATTTGCATTTATTTGGGTATCTAGTTTAAACATTAATCTATTGAATATGTGCTGCGTTGTGTATTCGTCAACAGTTCCATATGATAATTTGTTAACTAGTCATAGAAATAAGAGACAGGAGAATTATCAAATCTGTATGAATAATTTTGATATCTATGAAGATAAAATAATAAGAACACAAGATTCTAGGGGAATGGGAGCAAAATATATAAATGGAAGAGATGTATCAACTAGAGAAGATTGTTTAAAACTCTGTTGTGAAACAGAACACTGCGATGTTTTCATTTTCGAAGAAAAGGTTACAGTTTACTTTATTTAATATTTAACATTTGTATGGCAAAAAAAATTTAATATAATAACTTATTTCCAGCTGTACCTATTTAATGTCCTGTTGCTATTATATATACATATATATTCGCATGCAATTTAATTTCAACGTTATATATATTACCATGGTATTATAAAAAATATTTGTTCTGAACTTTTTTTTCACCATCCTTAAATAAATACTAAAGTCCTGTACTTTTGGAACGTTCCATGTGAAGAGTCTGAGTTAAAATGATTCTGAAACAAACTAAGAACTTCCTAAGAAAATGAATTTTCATTCTTTTTTAATGAAAAATCATTACCTTTTCAAATAGAATAAAATTATTTTTAATGCTGTTAATTTTTGAAATTGTTTTGTACAATGCTTCAAAAATTCCATCCGTGAATCAACCAGACAGGAAATTAAATTGCTTCCATGGCTTTATTTTGTCAATTATTTATTGAATGCATTTCTTATTTGCTACATTTAGTCATTTTTCCAAAGCATTTTACCTGGTATCTGCTGGTACTTTATTAAAATTTAAGGATTAGTAAAGTAATAATTAACACATATGGTCAAACCTTTGAAAAGTTTGCCTAATGGTAAAATCGCAGTTAAACAAAAATAAAAGAAAATAGAAGATGAATTTAATAAGTATTGAATCCCATACACAATTCTTAAAAAAAAGTAAATGTATTAATTATTTACACAAAATTAAAAGGAAAATGAAGTTATCTGTGTGTTATCTGCATGCTTATGTGAAAGAAATATCATTAGGAAAACTATAAACAAAAATCCATGAGTTGAAGAGATTATTTTTATGGTTATAGTAATTTATTTAATGTAAAGTAATATTTATTGGAGGAAGAGAGTGAGGAACAAGCATTAATTTAAACATTGTTTTAATTACCTATTAGAGATGGATATAGCAAAATGCAAAAAAATATTTTTTTTTTAGATGTTTATTATAAAAGATATAACTATTTTGAAGAAAATGGAAAAATAATACTACAAACTAAGTGGGTTTAATTTTTTTATGTTCATTGTAGAATCCTGGAAGCTGTTATCTTTTCGAATGTGGAACTCCAAACGACTTTAAGTGTAAATTTACAAAACATAGAAATTACACAAGTGGAGTATTGGCATCAAATAAAATGACATCTGAACTTGAAAACCAAATTAAGTTTACTCAACATGAACATGAACTCACCAATTTGAGGTAACTTGTGTAGAATTTATAAAACAGAAATGCAATTGATTAGATCGTACATATATAAAACAATATTTTTCTTTCTTTATCGAGGTTTGGTCTAGCGTCAGACGGTAAAATACCTTTAAGCCAACGTTAAAATAAGTATCTATTTAATTAACATAAAGATCATGTTAATGTATACGAATGTTAATAACAACCGAACTGATTCTATGTCATAAAGAAGTCAAATAAATTTGACGAAACGTTGGCACTAATGTAGATTGTTTGAATATTGCATTTATTAGCTAAATAACTCATCAAGAACCGCTTATGTCAATGAAGATAGAGATCGATAATTAGTAACAATATGCATTTGTATATAATAAAATGGTCCACAAGAACAGCACGTCAAACTAGTGAAAAAAACACAGATAGAATTGGCATAACTCACTTTTACTTTGAGTCAATAGTCATCAGGAGAAGAAGTGATCTGCTAAGGAACTAACAACTAACTAGGCAAATAGCAAGTTAGATTAATCGGAGTTACTACTAAAGTAAAATAGTGGAGGTAAAGGAAAGAGGAGAACATAAATAAATAATACAACATGAAACAATTGTAATGGTGTATGTCTTATAATTGAATATTTTATTCCTTCTATTACCTTTCTTGGTTTATTTTTTCCTTATACCTCGTCTTATCCCCTTTAGTTCCCTACTTTTCTCTTTTTCTTTCCTTAGTTGATGATAACCCAGATTGGTCTAACGAACTTAAAGTTTACTTAGTTGGTTCCTTGCCACTAAGCCAACCAGTTCTTCACTTGCTGATGATGGTTGTCCAAATATGAGAATAAAACTGATCTTTCGATTTTTTGTCTACTATTTTATAGTATCTAGATGCCAACAAAATATACGGGATAGAGAAGAGATCACTTACTATAATCAGAATGTCGATTGTAAAATTTACTTATTTAGTCTAGAAAATCTGCTGACAGTATACACATGACTCAAACTACCAGCTTAGTTTAAAAAAAAATTGAATGGGGAAACAGAAAGTATTAAATTTCCTGATGGTTTTGCTGATTAATTTATGTTGACTTCTAATTTGTTTTGAAGATGACTGAAAACATATAACAAGTAAGACCTTTGCAAGTTACATTGCAAACTTTATGAAGACCTTTTTCGAAAAACAAGGAATTAATTACTTTCTTTTTATTTTTTTGTTCGATAGTACCAGTGAAATAATAATAATTGAACAAACGTTCAACTCTTCTAAATTTGGTTACAAAATGTCTTCAGTAAAAGACTAATATCAAGCTCTCTATAGAAATGACCTTTGTATGCTGAAGGTTTCCCTATTTTCGTTTATTTTGTTCTGGTAAAGATAATTGCAAAACAAATTTTAGGAACTAAGAGCATTTCATCAATTATTAGTGTTTAATTTGTTTGACTCCAAAATTCAATTCATAATTAAATCTGATATTGATTAAAATAAGAGGAAGAAAGATGAGTCTCCACACAAAACATTTTATCCAACGTCGAAGTGATTCGAACACTTGGTGTTCATCGACAGGTTACACTGTCTCAATAAAATTATCGAATGGCCTAATCACGCAAACATTGGTTGAGATTTTTACGTGTATACTTAGTGTTTCTTCCCTTATTCTAATCATTACTAAATACGACACAATAAATGATTGTATAGCACGTCAGTTAAATCTGCTAATGTATAATGAAGCATTGTCTTTCTAAGAATTATATGTTTCATCAGCAAATTTTCCTAATAGGGTTCCTGAAAAAGTGAATGTTAAAGATAATATTCAACAAAGCAAATCGGATAAAACTACTTTAAAGGAATCTGGAACCAAAGAAAATCTTCAAATTATTCCTACCCAACATAAAGCAGGTAAGCAATATCTCAACTTCTATAAATATTTTTTTTTTTTCATTTGTATACGAGTATTTCATTTTTATATTATATTCAAATAAGGATTTGTATTATGATTTGACTGTTGGGCTCATCGACTATTTTCGTGATTTTTTATTTAAAGAGTTTTAATTTTAAATTCTAGTAAATAGTTATAAAATTGTGGGAGAAGTATTTTTGCAGGTTGTCCTTCGTAGGGAACATGTTTTTAAAACATAACCTCATATAATTGAAGTTATGGAACATATACAACCTTTTTTGAAGCTGTACTTTAATCACCCAACTTTATATCCCATGTTGTCTTGTTCGAAATGAACCCAATCATTCAAAATTTTAACAATTTAATAAACACTTCTATCTAAACAGTTGATTTTTAAAATGGGGTGTTTTCCAAATGATGCTGAGCCGTTGTGACATATACTACTAAAAATATGTATACATTGTAGCTTTGTACTGTAAACATTTATCTTTTTCAGTATTTATATATCATAGATAAAACTTATTCTAAACTTATTAATCTATACCAGGGTTTTTCAACCTTTGTTAGCTTGTGAACC
Source organism: Hermatobates lingyangjiaoensis (assembly GCA_026182355.1). Classification (NCBI taxonomy): domain Eukaryota; kingdom Metazoa; phylum Arthropoda; class Insecta; order Hemiptera; family Hermatobatidae; genus Hermatobates; species Hermatobates lingyangjiaoensis. Next base: position 1,103,632 of record JAPFBL010000004.1, on the reverse strand, counting down.
TTGTGGGAACAATCCTGTCATCTGTAAACCCCCTTTGACGTATAAAATTTAATTACAACTTGTAAACTTTTGAAATAAAATATTTCTTTAAATGTTTTGAAATGGCATAAATTCCAAATACAAAATTCTGCGGTTACAAAAAAATGACGTTGACGGTTTTGAGTTCTTTATAAATGAGCTAAAAGAAAAAAATCGATTTTCATTATAGCAAGTAAAAAAAGCAATTCCAATATTTTAACATTTTAGATCATCATGGAAAGCTGATAAGAATATTGTGCTCGATGTTTAAATATTCCAACAATCAGAACTCAACGTTATTATATTTTTGTTGTAAACACATGAAATCTGGTATATCAATAATGGTATGTATCAATTTTGCATAGATCACTTTGAGAGTACCCTCAAGTTACCGTTGTTTATTTGTATAGAATAGTGGAAGGAAGTAGGTGGATAGGAAATCTATCCTAGCTTGGCCATGTGCAGGATTTCAAAATACGATGCTATTCTTGTTCCCAGTGCTGTTCTACTGGGTCTGAAGAAAGAAATTATTTTCAAAGTTGAGGACATTATACCCCAAAGCAAAGGAACTTAATTGTACTACGTAAGCAGTAGACGATAAATGATTTAAACATCTACTGAAGATTATTATTCTGTTACAAGGAATTACTCCTTCAACTATTTCTCCAGCCCTTCAATAGTGTATTCAATCGTTCTTTAAGGTTATGTGAACCCCTGGTGGTCCATATAGATTACGTTGAAAACGATTTGGTCTATGCAGTTAAATAAAGTTAATCATTGGAAAATTATATAATAAATCATGCTTATTTTCAAAGAATTTTGTTGACTTAAGTGATTATAGAATAACATAAGAAACATAATGGCGATGATGAATGAATAAGTGAGAGAATAAGGAATGTTTCAGGACAGTGGTGCAGCAGATACCAGTTTGAATGTCGCAACAGTCACGAGTGCATTGCCATCTACAACGCCTGCGACGGCATTCCTCAATGCTCAGATGGAAGTGATGAGGCGCCAGAACTTGGATGTCCTACTCAATGTAATAACACAATTCGAGTACTTTGGTAGAAAATCCTTTGAGATATTAATACACCTACAAAGTTGTTTGCAATATTAGTTCAGGGTACCTTTATGTTGATGCTGCCATTTTGATCTCAAGCTACTGTACAAAAGACTAGAACAGTGTTTCCCAAACTTTTTTGTTTGACCGCCCCCTTGGGTCCATAAACCTATAACTCAACACCCTTGAATAATAATCAGATTCCTAGACTAAATAACCAAATGAGTAACATTTTAATAATTAAATTAAAATAATTACTAATCGAATATTTATTTAGAATCCAATAGATGTATTGTTTCATAGCATACTTATGCAAAAGAATTAATACACAATAAAAGAAACTTAGGTGAGAATATACTTTTAACATAAAAATGAATTATCAAAACAAATGATTTTAAGAAACCGTTTCCTAGAAGTTTACATGTCGTGTTTTCACTTAAATTTAGAAATTATATTTCATGAACATTTTCAATTTATGGAAATAGAATCCCCGCTCCTTTTTACATTAACGCCCCCCCCTCCCCCCCGATAAAAAGCACTGCCCCCAGGGGGGTGGTACCGCCCACTTCGGGAAACACTGGACTAGATCAAGAGAGAGAGACCGAGAGATAGATAGAGAGGGGTGGAGATTGTGCGAAACTGCAATAATTAAATAGTTTATGAATTTTGCCAGATGTATTTTTCCATATTAATTTTCTTATTATTAATTAATTAAAGTGTTTTAATGTTATAAGTATATTATTATTTTTTTTTTCCATAAAAAGCATTGATATCCCTCATTATCACTTAATTTCTGGGTGTATCAAATATATTTGATGGTAAGTTGCATTAATTATAGAGAATAAAGCTGGATCAATTGAGAGAAACCTTTAATAGGTTTATAGGATTGATGACTTAAAGGTGTAGGATCTATAATTATACATGTAAAAGGTTGTGATGTTTTGCAGCTAGTGGTAAGGCGAGTTGGAATACAAAGAATAGCGATGGAGTGAGTGATGGAGGGAAGAAAGGCGAAGAGAAGTCTGCGGAGGAGGCTAGCGTGAGGACGTCCACCGTCCAGCCCAACACCAGAGTAGTCAACCCACCCCAAATCAGTAAGTAAGCAACTTCTCCTCGTCAAGAGGTCATTCCAGACCCGAGTTCTGTAGAATATTAAGTAATTCATCAAAGAACATATCAAGTTTTTTTTTTTAAGTGAAATGTTGAGTCTAACAGTGGTGGTAGGTACAAAGGAAATAAAAATGGAGGCTTTAATAAAACATTCCAATATAAATGATAAAAAGCACTCCGTCTTCAAAATATAAACATTTAGGATCAGTAAAATATTTAAAAATTATGCAGCCTCAGGTTTTAAACGCATGCATCTCAGTTTAAAAAAAGAACTGAATACAATCTCCAAACTTATTGAAGGGTTATGAAAATGTTCTTTCTAATTTTAAGGAATTGTCATATGATGTAATAGTTGTAAGTATTAGAAGAATGTTAAAGTAGTATTGTTTATTCCAGTAAAATAAAAAACGTTATGTATTTTATTGCAGAGGTTGCAGTAGAAAGTGGTTCTGGAAGAGATCCAGGAGTCCCTTATGCTGGGAATCGGAACTATGGAAGAGAGGGAGAGGGCCAAGCCTGGCATTATCCATATCCATATCCAAACAAAGGTAATCAGGATACTAGAGAGTGAGGAGAGAGGAAAAGGGAACAGGAGAGGAAGAGATAGAGAGATGGTGAAAAAGGGATACGAGAAAGAAAGAGGGAGTGGGAGAGAGAAAGGACCAAGCGTGGTACTCGTATTATCCATATCCGTATCCAAACAAAGGTAATCAGGATACTAGAGAGTGAGGAGAGAGGAAAAGGGAATAGGAGAGGAAGAGATAGAGAGATGGTGAAAAAGGGATACGAGAAAGAAAGAGGGAGTGGGAGAGAGAAAGGACCAAGCGTGGTACTCGTATTATCCATATCCGTATCCAAACAAAGGTAATCAGGATACTAGAGAGTGAGGAGAGAGGAAAAGGGAATAGGAGAGGAAGAGATAGAGAGATGGTGAAGAAGGGATATGAGAAAGAAAGAGGGAGTGGGAGAGAGAAAGGACCAAGCGTGGTACTCGTATTATCCATATCCGTATCCAAACAAAGGTAATCAGGATACTAGAGAGTGAGGAGAGAGGAAAAGGGAACAGGAGAGGAAGAGATAGAGAGATGGTGAAAAAGGGATACGAGAAAGAAAGAGGGAGTGGGAGAGAGAAAGGACCAAGCGTGGTACTCGTATTATCCATATCCGTATCCAAACAAAGGTAATCAGGATACTAGAGAGTGAGGAGAGAGGAAAAGGGAACAGGAGAGGAAGAGATAGAGAGATGGTGAAAAGGGATACGAGAAAGAAAGAGGGAGTGGGAGAGAGAAAGGACCAAGCGTGGTACTCGTATTATCCATATCCGTATCCAAACAAAGGTAATCAGGATACTAGAGAGTGAGGAGAGAGGAAAAGGGAATAGGAGAGGAAGAGATAGAGAGATGGTGAAAAAGGGATACGAGAAAGAAAGAGGGAGTGGGAGAGAGAAAGGACCAAGCGTGGTACTCGTATTATCCATATCCGTATCCAAACAAAGGTAATCAGGATACTAGAGAGTGAGGAGAGAGGAAAAGGGAATAGGAGAGGAAGAGATAGAGAGATGGTGAAGAAGGGATATGAGAAAGAAAGAGGGAGTGGGAGAGAGAAAGGACCAAGCGTGGTACTCGTATTATCCATATCCGTATCCAAACAAAGGTAATCAGGATACTAGAGAGTGAGGAGAGAGGAAAAGGGAATAGGAGAGGAAGAGATAGAGAGATGGTGAAGAAGGGATACGAGAAAGAAAGAGGGAGTGGGAGAGAGAAAGGACCAAGCGTGGTACTCGTATTATCCATATCCATATCCAAACAAAGGTAATCAGGATACTAGAGAGTGAGGAGAGAGGAAAAGGGAACAGGAGAGGAAGAGATAGAGAGATGGTGAAAAAGGGATACGAGAAAGAAAGAGGGAGTGGGAGAGAGAAAGGACCAAGCGTGGTACTCGTATTATCCATATCCGTATCCAAACAAAGGTAATCAGGATACTAGAGAGTGAGGAGAGAGGAAAAGGGAATAGGAGAGGAAGAGATAGAGAGATGGTGAAGAAGGGATACGAGAAAGAAAGAGGGAGTGGGAGAGAGAAAGGACCAAGCGTGGTACTCGTATTATCCATATCCATATCCAAACAAAGGTAATCAGGATACTAGAGAGTGAGGAGAGAGGAAAAGGGAACAGGAGAGGAAGAGATAGAGAGATGGTGAAAAAGGGATACGAGAAAGAAAGAGGGAGTGGGAGAGAGAAAGGACCAAGCGTGGTACTCGTATTATCCATATCCGTATCCAAACAAAGGTAATCAGGATACTAGAGAGTGAGGAGAGAGGAAAAGGGAACAGGAGAGGAAGAGATAGAGAGATGGTGAAAAAGGGATACGAGAAAGAAAGAGGGAGTGGGAGAGAGAAAGGACCAAGCGTGGTACTCGTATTATCCATATCCGTATCCAAACAAAGGTAATCAGGATACTAGAGAGTGAGGAGAGAGGAAAAGGGAATAGGAGAGGAAGAGATAGAGAGATGGTGAAAAAGGGATACGAGAAAGAAAGAGGGAGTGGGAGAGAGAAAGGACCAAGCGTGGTACTCGTATTATCCATATCCGTATCCAAACAAAGGTAATCAGGATACTAGAGAGTGAGGAGAGAGGAAAAGGGAATAGGAGAGGAAGAGATAGAGAGATGGTGAAAAGGGATACGAGAAAGAAAGAGGGAGTGGGAGAGAGAAAGGACCAAGCGTGGTACTCGTATTATCCATATCCGTATCCAAACAAAGGTAATCAGGATACTAGAGAGTGAGGAGAGAGGAAAAGGGAATAGGAGAGGAAGAGATAGAGAGATGGTGAAGAAGGGATACGAGAAAGAAAGAGGGAGTGGGAGAGAGAAAGGACCAAGCGTGGTACTCGTATTATCCATATCCATATCCAAACAAAGGTAATCAGGATACTAGAGAGTGAGGAGAGAGGAAAAGGGAACAGGAGAGGAAGAGATAGAGAGATGGTGAAAAAGGGATACGAGAAAGAAAGAGGGAGTGGGAGAGAGAAAGGACCAAGCGTGGTACTCGTATTATCCATATCCGTATCCAAACAAAGGTAATCAGGATACTAGAGAGTGAGGAGAGAGGAAAAGGGAATAGGAGAGGAAGAGATAGAGAGATGGTGAAGAAGGGATACGAGAAAGAAAGAGGGAGTGGGAGAGAGAAAGGACCAAGCGTGGTACTCGTATTATCCATATCCATATCCAAACAAAGGTAATCAGGATACTAGAGAGTGAGGAGAGAGGAAAAGGGAACAGGAGAGGAAGAGATAGAGAGATGGTGAAAAAGGGATACGAGAAAGAAAGTGGGAGTGGGAGAGAGAAAGGACCAAGCGTGGTACTCGTATTATCCATATCCGTATCCAAACAAAGGTAATCAGGATACTAGAGAGTGAGGAGAGAGGAAAAGGGAATAGGAGAGGAAGAGATAGAGAGATGGTGAAGAAGGGATATGTGAAAGAAAGAGGGAGTGGGAGAGAGAAAGGACCAAGCGTGGTACTCGTATTATCCATATCCGTATCCAAACAAAGGTAATCAGGATACTAGAGAGTGAGGAGAGAGGAAATGGGAATAGGAGAGGAAGAGATAGAGAGATGGTGAAGAAGGGATATGAGAAAGAAAGAGGGAGTGGGAGAGAGAAAGGACCAAGCGTGGTACTCCTATTATCCATATCCGTATCCAAACAAAGGCAGGGCTGCACAGTTCCCTGTGGTGCAAGTGTATTGGTACACTAGGTGACCACGATTGAGGTCTGGGATGTCAACTCTCGGACGGTTAGAAACTAGCAAGTTTGAGTCCTTTTACTGGATGACCAAAATCCACGAATTGGTATACGAACTGCTACTCCATCCAGCATATTCTCCTGATTTAGCCCCCTGCGACTATTTTCTGTTTCCAAAACTAAAGAAATGGCTGGGCGGTAAGAGATTTGAGTCGAATGAACAAGTCATTACCAAAACAAACGCGTATTTTGAGAGCTTTGAGAACACGTATTATTTGGAGGGAATAAAAAAATTATAAAAACGCTGGACTAAATGTATCGAGCTAAAAGGTGACTATGTAGAAAAATAAAATGTTTCTTTGCCAAAAAAAATTTGTTTTATTCAAAAAGTCACGGACTTATCAAACCGCTTTCGTATGAATTAAATACCACAATAAACAAAGATATATTAGATATAATGCTCTAAGGCCTTTCATTACAACATCATCAGAGAGCTAAATGAAATAAACTAAAAATATATAGTAACAAGTTAACCTGGTTGATTGAAGTCTTCAGGATTGCTGGCATCCCTGTCTGAATTTAATGTTCCTAAAATTGAAGGAATCTTGATCTGCTTACTTATTTCTTTTATCAATATTTCATCCAGTTTGTAAAGTCCCGGACTATTGTTCATTAAATTTCCATAGAAGTTCTTTATGAGTGCACTTTCAATAATATTTCTCCTCCTTTCTGAAGGTACAAAAATTAATTCCTTTGCTTCACTCCTATTTAACATATGATTTTTGTTCCTTACATGTAAGAACAAGGCACTATTTTCATCTTCCCGTCTGATTGAATATTGGTGTTGTTTTACTCTTGTAAAGAGACCTTTACTCGTCTGTCCAATATATGACATTTGGTAATCAGTACAAGTTATCAAGGCAATCAGTAATAAGAGGGAGGAAAAAGATAGTTGTGTATATAGGATATCTTGTACTAAGGTATAGTACAATTGGCAGGGCCTTTCCCAGGTAGCTGCAACGACGCCCTAGGTCACTCAACCCTCACCGATTAGAAAAACAACTTTAATCCCTGCAACCCCAGCAAAACTTTCCACCTTTCTTATATAAAACTTTAAACTTCAAAATGTATTCATTTCTTGATAATGGCTGAAGACAGCAGAAACATGTATTCATTTAGCATATCGATTGGTCACTTACTATATTCGGTGGATACAGTAACAAGATCGTTATTCCGGAAACTCGAGAAAGTAATGAAAAAGCAAGTTTCAGCTAAATATGGTCTAACTTTTAACAATATCTATATATATATATATATTCAGGTAACTCACCACAAATTAGAGAAGATAGTCGCTCTAAGGCCTTTCGTTTTCACGTCGTCAGAGTTTTTGGCCTTAGAGCGACTATCTTCTCTAATTTGTGGTGAGTTACCTGAATATTTATATTGCTCTCTGACGACGTGAAAACGAAAGGCCTTAGAGCGACTATCTTCTCTAATTTGTGGTGAGTTACCTGAATATTTATATTGCTCTCTGACGACGTGAAAACGAAAGGCCTTAGAGCGACTATCTTCTCTAATTTGTGGTGAGTTACCTGAATATTTATATCACGTGTTATTGTGACAATTTTCTATATATATATATAACACTATTTTTCTTTTTTTGAATTTTCGTAACGAAACGTTGGCTTAAAGGTGTTGTATTATTGAAGCTGGACCAAACCTCGATAAAAAAGAAAAATAGTGTTCAATATATGTAGTCGAGATAAGAAAAACATTCGATTATATATATATATATATATATATATATATATATATATATATATATATATATATATAACACTAATAACTTCTCGACCGTGTGACAGATATACAACTAAAAAATGATTGATCGGGATGCGGTCAGTTTCTTCCACTTTCAATTCAAACACTCATTGCCGACGTTTCGATTTTATTTAAAATCTTGTTCAATAGTTACCTGCTTATCAGCTGTACAGAGTCGGTTATTAACGGTTTTCATTTGAATAGTTTAAGCGTCATTACTAGTTCAGAAATGTAATTGTAATAGTTCCTTCAATTGCCAATACTCCTACTTGTGTAAGTACATTGTAAAAAAAAAACTTTGTTTTTATAGTTAGACTCCATCTTTTTCTCTTTTTTATTATTCTGTCATTGTTATCCTAATACTCAAGATTGTATTTAATTTTTTTCATAGTGTACTTCTTTTGTTTGTGTTTTAAAAAAATGTACGTATTAAAATTCTTGTTTTCCTCTGTTTGTAGGCCTTTGGAAAAAGATTTTAAATAAAATCGAAACGTCGGCAATGAGAGTTTGAATTGAAAGTGGAAGAAACTGACCGCATCCCGATCAATCATTTTTTAGTTGTATATATATATATATATATATATATATATATATATATATATATATATATATATACTTCGAATAAAATGAAAGGTCCGTGTGGACAATAAACACTTTAACACATAGAAAAGAACACAGAAAGACACTACAGAACTCACTTCGATATTTCGACATCCGTCGTCATCGGGAAGAAGTGCGAAGTACTCGCGTTGAGAAGCAAACTACTACTGGCCTCCAGAGTAACTCGTGGAACCACCGCAATGCTGCTCCCCAGCGGAGGAGAGGAAAAATAGAAATCCTTCCAATATTTATTTAGAAAACAAGATAAAAAATATATAAAATACGAAATAATAATAATAAAAAATAAATTATAATAATAAAATAATAATAATAATAAAATAATAATAATAATAATAAAATAATAATAATAATAAAATAAAAAATAATTAACGGTACAGGTTGAGACCAGGAGGAGAACGAGCCCCAAGGAGGCATATGAATGCCTCTTCGGAAGCTCTAAGGGTGACATGGGGATTAGACTCGGGGATTTGTTTGAGGATTTGTACCCTGAAACAATCATTGAAAGGGAGGTCATGGGAATTAGCATGGATAGCTATGGGTAGGTCTCTGCGCTGACCAATGGAGTTGTTATATACTTGTTATATACAAGTTATATATATATATATATAATATATATAAAAGCGACAATCGGAAAAGATAGTTTCCACTACTTTTCCGTTATTCCCTTATCTATAGATCCTCACGGCCTTTGTACTTCCTGTTGCTTTGTCACCGCTACTGCATTTCCTCTAATTTCCTTTCCTTGATTACCTGCTAGTTCTAGATCTTTCATAGAGTATTAGTTACCATTTTTTATTATTATTATTTTTCTACATATTGAAAATAGTTTTTATTGTTGTTTAACCTTTTTTGTTCTTGTGTTTCAGTTTTAATATTTTTTGTTGCCAATTTTTTCTATATATTTCTACATATATAAATAACCCGATTTGGTTTTTGGAAGATGAAGTTGACAACCTCTCTGTTATATTTATTTACTGATTAATTCCCATTTAAGGTGTTCTAAATTTTACAGCTGGAGACATGGTGAATTACAATCAAAAATACTCTGGAGTAGCTCAGGCAGACGGCTACATGTATCCAAGAACTTATCAGGAGAATCTTGGGTAATTTGGACAACTTAAAATTTTGTCAGTAGGTGTTAATTACAGTGTGTATTATTTTGGAAAATTACTAGAGAATTAATAAACAACAAGAACCCAACAGTATTTATTCTTTTTGAAACAATAAATCTTGTTGATAATATCAATGTTTGGTATTGCTAAAGTACCAAGTTAATCTTTGGTATTGCTGAATGCTGATTACACTGGCATACAATACATTTATTAAACATTTTTGATTAATTTTCAATATAAAACATCTGCTGATTTCAACATTTGCTCTTCAAACTTTTACAGTCTTCTTATATTTTTTGTTTGCTTTGTTTCATAATAATAATTTGATACATGATATGATTATTTTGATTAAACAAATAAAACTGATCGATTTCTGATATATTTTATTCTAATATATTGCTATTATCTTATCGAGATTTGCTACAAATTTTTAATGACCGTGATAGTCAATTATACTGATATAAGCATAATTGAAGGAGAAAGAGGTCACCACAGACTGGGTATTGATGAAACCCTCCTGATACGAAACTAATTCCGAAGCATAAATATTCGATAAGAAAACGGATTTTAGAACTGTTTAATTCTACTTAATAGCAGAGAGGGCTTTTTTATTTAGTCTCTGAAACTACTTACCTCCTAATTTAGGACTTATTATCTTCAATATTACCTATGTAAACAGTAAATGGAAGGATACATTATTGATGTCTTGGTGATGATCGGTGAACAAGTGAAACATGTCTATTATTAGAAAGCTATTGTGTGAATAGAATAACTAGAGCCATTAGGAGGGCTAACAAGCTGATTAGAAACAAATATCAGCTAATGATAACATATTTATTCAAAAAGATTTGCTACAAAACCTTACATATAGGTGTATATATATACATAAAGATTTCACATAAACACGTGAAATAACAATCAATGATCAAACCATAACATGAAATGGGAAAATAAGACTAAGATTTTTCATTTCTTGCATATAAAAAATTAAAATCATCATATTGATTGGACAGGAGCTAAATTTATTACCTATGAAAAATTGATGTTGTTAAGAAATATTATTGAATCGTCTCTAAATGTAATCGATCAAATATTATAAACATTAGTAACGGTCTCTTCAAACTTGTTGACAGCTAGAGGATAGTTTTTTACTCTTTCTTACTTTACTGTATTGCTTTGTTTCCCCAAACATTCCTTTCAGGACATTTGTCCTTTCCTGCACTTTCACCCTTTTAAAATACCACTCTTCCCTCCCACTCTTCTCAACCCCTCACCAGATGTGTCCTGCATCAAGTGTTTCAGTTGGGTTTTTGAATCTGACGGGTTTTTCTGACTTTTTTAAAAATTTATTTAAAATTCGTTTCCTACTAGTAGTTTAAAAGTGGAACTTTTGCTAAAATATATTCAGATAAAATATATAAAGCATATATCATGTTTTAAATATGTTCCAGAAATTATATTCCTTATAAGAATCCATCAGGTAATGAATACATGAGGTACAATTACTACGAAAACGCAGGCTACAATAGAGGAGATGTACCCAACCCCCACACCCTGCAGTGTGGCAACCTGGAATGACCAAGACAAACGGTAACATGATAAAACAGAGTTTCTATAATAACTGCAATTACTGCAATATCTTGAGAAAAATTAGACTACTAACTGTAGCAGTAGTAGCAGTGGCCTTAAAATTAATAAGGCTGTGAATGAATTGAACAATAAAGAGTGGAATGTAGTAGATCTTACTAATATAAGTAAATTTATTGTTCAACTCATAAGTAGTCAATGTACTAATTGATAATTGTTATGAACAATTAACGAATTAACTATATCTAATATGCTTACATAAGTTAGCTTTACTTCTGTTAGTATCACAGCAGTAGTTGGTAATAATTTAAAAAGTATCATCTTTCTAACATTGTAGATTTTCTTTCCCACTCAATCACTTTCAGACCATGTCAACCTTCCAGAGTAAAACTATTAGTTTTCATCGGGTCATCTTATCCTATAGCTCCAACCGATTTTTTTTTTCCAATGATTTAATATTTTTAATAGAATATATTAAATACGTTTGTGCAGTTATGTTTTCTACCGTGTACTGAATTATTCAATTGAATAATTCAGTATGAATTATTCAATATGAATTGGAAATGAGTTGTTAGAACTGTTACTTTTATCTTATTAAAATGGAATGAAATGAATAGGAAATATAGAGGTATGAACAGTTTGTTAAAATATTACTTAGTGCTAATATGATAAAGAATTATATATACATAATTTATGTATGATACGTAAACAAATTATCATAGAAAAAATATCTTTAATATTTTAGCAAAAAAACATTGAGGCATTAATATAAAACTTTTTGTTAAAGAACTTACAACCACAGAATATCAAAACGCATACACATTAGAAAATAAAAAAGCAGTAACTTTCCAAGTACTAATATTACTCGCAGTTTGGCCGGGATGAGTTAATATAGGATTAAGACAAAAGTTGCATATTGGTTCAATCGTCCCTATTTCCACAATGAAAATACAGAAAACTATACAAATGTATTTTATTAGTATAGATGGGTGGTATACACTTAATTGAAATAATATATCGTTCAAACATAATAATGTTGTCTTATTCTAATGAATATGATCATGTATATAATGAATATAGATATACAGTACGATATTGCGGTTAACCAAAGTTACAGGATGATAAGAATAACAGATAAATATGTAAGAATAAGAATAACAGATAAATATGTGTATAAGATTTATATACAGGGTGTCTCAAAAAAATGTACTCACTCTTAGAATGACGAGAAAACCTTTATATATGAACATAGAGAGAAATGAAATAGCTTCAAATACGTGAGACAAATGTAATTGAAGAATCATGTTCGCAAATGTTCAAATTGATGACCATTATACTCACTGTTATAAATGTACTCACTCTTTTTTTGTGTTGCATATATCCTGAATTACTGAAGCCATGGCAGGAAATCAACTTAGTTTCGAAGAAAGAAAGTTTGTCCTGAAATGCTATTGGAAGACCGAAAACGCCACTGAAGTGCAACGCCGGTTCACAAGGGAATTCGCAAAACCGCCACTTACGCGCCGGACTATTGCGCGCATCAAAGACAAATTTGAAGCAGATGGAACCGTACGGAATAACCGTAACAGAGTTGATTTCCTGCCATGGCTTCCGTAATTCAGGATATCTGCAACACAAAAAAAGAGTGAGTACATTTATAATGGTCATCAATTTGAACATTTGCGAACATGATTCTTCAATTACATTTGTCTCATGTATTTGAGGCTATTTCATTTCGCTCTATGTTTTCTCGTTATTCTAAGAGTGAGTACATTTTTTTTTAGACACCCTGTATTCATGGGTTAGGAATGAATACAGTAGTTATTTATATGAAGTGATGGTATGGCAGGGAATGGCGAGGTTAGATTCAGTGGAGGACCGCTACCTCCGCAGGACTACTACTACGACGAAATGGGGCGGCTGCACCAGGTAGCCGTCCACCAGATACCACAGCCTTCCTACGACCATCAGGTCAGTGTATTGTCAAGTCAAGTCCACCAGTTTATCTCCAATTATCATTATTAATTATATGAACTGGAGGTCATGACTATTCCTTTAGTTGAGTATTTCTCTATTTGCTAAATATTTTAACAAGATAATATTTTTCATGTTTTCCATAATTGGTAATTCTTAAAGAATTAAAAATAATACAGTTATAACAAATTATAGAAAATAACTAATATAAAACTAATTAATGAAATGTATTCTACACTAGTGTTAACTCAACTAACAATTATTGTAACACGCAATTGTAACCCTCTTGTTTTTCTAGTACCCTACTTGCCGCGATTGAATATTGAAGTAAAATAGAACTATTTCAATTATATATCGTTACTGTTTCCTTCCATTAGTTCAATTTTCTTGTTGTTTCAAAGGGTTTTAAAATTTACTTTACCGAAGCTTAGAATTAGATTTGAAAACCGAAAAGTTCTTGGTCAACTGTCAATCTATATGTCACAGTCAGGAGTGATCGAACATCATTGAGTCTGGTGACAGGTTTATGTGTAGAAGACCTTCTTGGAGTGCAGTAACATACTGAAGAAGACGGGATGGGATCATTTTGGAGTATGGAAGGACTTTCTTAGTTTCGAAACATTTGTAGTGTGTCGTTCAACATTTATTTTATGTGAGACCTTCTTGGAGTGCAGTAACATACTGAAGAAGACGGGATGGGATCATTTTGGAGTACGGAAGGACTTTCTTAGTTTCGAAACATTTGTAGTGTGTCGTTCAACATTTATTTTATGTGAGGCCTTCTGGAGTGCAGATTCACATCCAAGACTGATAGGAACATCTTGGACTATAGAAGCTCACTCATTTGTTGCAAAAACTTTATAGTCTCTGGTTGGATATTTATTTGATTTGATCAAGAATATATTTGATCTCGAAGTGAAGCAACTCACTTGAGAGTCACTAGATCTTCTAAAAGTATAAACAATACTTCATCCTCACGAGGTCTTCTTAGAGTTTGATGGTGCATTCATTTGAAGTGAAACTCTCCTGGAGTTTGTTGACTTTCTCATGTCATACGAGGCCTTCTTAGGATGTTAACAGCTTAATTTGCCATTTAACAACTAAGTTTTGTAACACAATTAGTGTCACGAGATTTTAAGTCTACAATCAAAACTTTCACAATATATCTAAAAATGAAATAAGTGGGTAAAATATGTAGTTTTACAAACAAGATGAAGCCAAATGTTGCTGCAGTTGATTTCTGTAGTAGGAAAAGTAATAAAGTTACTACAAGGTTTACCATCATTCAACACTATGAAATAACTACATTAAGTGATCAAAAGTAAATCGTGTCTAATAGCAAACACTGTCTTACACATGTTACCTTCCCACAACCACTGATTCACTAGAGAGAGTTAGTGAACAATTAGAATAACAATTTCTTAAAACTAAAGAGGATTGATTCAGTATTGTTGAAATCTCTTTAAGTGTTTTTGAGCGAACCAGATGAACACTATTAACTTTTAATCGAACTCTGAACAAAGAACTTTGCTAAATTTGTAAGTTACTCTGACAACCAATCAGTGCATATATTTGGCAGAGAACTGATTCTGTATTCGTTTCCAAGACAAACTTTGTATTTTATATACACAGATTTGCATATGTATCTATTAAATTAAAAAAAAAAGTTAAGAAAATTATCAAACAACAATATGTCCGTAAACTCTTTACTATTTAAAATATTTATTGCAATGATAAGTGAATATACAATTTGAAAAAAGAGTGATTTTGAAGTTTTTATCAATTAACACTTATACAGGTGACAATACAATAATACAAACTTATACAATACACTTATAAAAGAAAATCTGATCAAAGATTGCATAAAGAAAGTCAACATTGTGGGTTTTTTTTTGATCACCGAAGTATAACATAGTTTGGGCTCAGTTTTCCGGCAACTTTAAAGTTCCGTAGCTACTAAAATAATATTGGGAGATTATCTTTTGTATCTTGAAAGTTGAGTCAGCATGTTAACAGTGAACTCATCCATTTGCTATCTTGGTTGTAAAAGTTTCACTGTGTAAGGTGCAGTCTATGTACTTGTTTACAACTTCATGCACAACACGGGCCTTATCTTTAGAAGTATTTTCTCCAAGTAATGATTTATGAGAAGTGATGGTGAACATCATTCATACTTAATTTTGTGGTTTATTTTAAGTCTGAATGATTTTGTTTCAATAATGAAGGATACATTTTACGTTTTTTCTTAACTGGAGGAGGGGGGTAAAGCCCAGTGGCAAAGTATTTGGCTCTGGACTGACTGGTAATTCCGGGGTTCAATACCCACTCTTGCCCTCGATTTATCTACGCGGGAGGTGAATAAATCTAAGTCCTTCGTCTCTCAGAGAGGACGTTAAGCAGTTAGTCCCGACTCTGTACGATGTCAGGTAATTCTTAAAATATATTTCAGTGAGGCAAAATTTAGGACTCCAATGTAGAATCATTGTGTGGTATCAAGAAGGGCAATGTTTGGCTGAGTGTTCTCTTCTGGGACTGCCACTGCAACCTAACCTAACCTGTTCTTGACTGGTAACATTTCTATATGTTCATATTTTACAAAACATTTTTAATCAAATTGCAAATTCAAAAGCAAAGTGTGATTACTAACTTTGATAGCCACTGAATACATAAACGAAGTCTGGGTACTTATTCTATCTACTGTCTTAGTAATAATCTTTTCAAATTGCAAACGGACTTTGTGAACTCCCTGTGTATAGCAGATGTACATTCAAAGAGTTATCCTTTAATAAGACTTTGGTAAATTGTAGCGTAAATCAAGTAGTTATAACAATAATTAGTCTTATTTTAATTATTTTGTTTTAGTTTGAACGTTATTTTTAGGCTCATCAAGAATTAACTGGTCTTAAGAAAGAAAAATTGGAGGTTGAAGGGAAAGAATCAAATAATGAAATTACAACAGTACAAGTTGCACTGTCTACTACAACAGCCAAACCAAAAGGTAACACCAGGAATATCTGTAATCGGTGTAATGAAAACTAACACAGATTTAATGGTACATGTATTTCTCATACCATCGAGTCGAAGAAATTGAGAAGTGATGTCTCCACTGGAACTATTTTGATATTTGTATAATACTATATTTAATTATTGATGGAGTTATAGCTAAAAATGATAAAAAATACAAAGAGGACCTTTAAATCAAAAGTTATTACCTATTTGTAACTTATTTTTTTCTAGGAGTAGTACAATATAACGGAACTTTTTTTGGTTAATATGTCGTGGCCTTTACTTATCAAAAGTGTCACAAGTTTTAACTCTTAATTCACTTAATTATTCTGTATTAGCTGTAGGAAAAATTTGGGTATTGAGTGTTTGAACAACGGCGAGCAGTTAGAAACACTTGTAATTCTTTCATCGGTAATTCGTGTTGTGTTAATGATGGCAAATATATTTGAGTAGGATTGACTAAGTGCTGGTAAACATTGATATGACTGGGCTGATGTTGGTAAAACACTGGTGTTGACAGGGGCTTTCGTCTGTATTGGTAGTAGTGGTATAGGTACTGTTTGACTACCTGGTGATATTGATTTTATTTGAAAAACCTACTTGGAATATACTCCATACGATGCCACACAGTCCAACATCGGAGAAGCATATGAGATTGTCACGTTCTTTGGGCTTGAATCTTCCAGTGAGGAGCATTGATAAAGCGGGCATTCATCTCACTGCAACAGTCGTAGGACGTCAGCAAGCAAGTAATCGTATTCAGTCAAGGTTCTGAAAATTGCGACTGCTATAAGTCGAGAAAGAAGGTGTTATACAGGTCCTCAGTTGAAAGTCAATCCATTTCAGAATCTTTTTACTCTCAATTTAGTTATTCATATTTTTTTCTGAAGTGACAGGTATGTTATGCATTAAATATAATATGGTACATGTAATAATAGATCTGGAGGTTGAATTGTTCAGTAGGGAGGTCGTAGTACTTGGGGGATACTGTATTAATTGAATCACTTTCAAACATGGGGTATAAATACCCATATTCAATCGGTGATCTCTTCACTTGACCCCATAAGCTGTTTTTTAATCTCTTGAAAAACTTCATACCAGTTTACATCAGGCTCTTATTATCCATGGTTTTGATCTACCTGTTATGATAAGAGTTTTATTTGAATACAAACAAGTCTCTTAAAGGAGCTGAGTGTTCCAAGGACTTAATTTTCAAGTCCTATGAAAGATATAAATGTTATAAGCAGTTATAAGAAATAATGATTTCCTCCCCAGTTTGTAGCAGGCGAACTTCTGAGTCGATTGATGGGGTACTGATGATATTGGTTAGGTATTGATGGTATGTTTGTTTCAGTGCGATTTCTGGAAATTATGAAATCCTGGTATTATAGAATGATGTCGATGTACTGTAGCATTGTTGCTTCAGTTGAAGGACTTTTAGTTTGATGGGCTTTTTTGTTGTGTTAGCTAATGATGGTATTGTGTTGTTTGTGTCGCTATGTTGTGTTATGTTGATTATGTGGAGATGGTTTTACTGTTTTTCATGGTTGCTGCTCTTCTGATCTTAATGTTTATAACATTTAATAAACTGACGTTTAGTATTGCAGTACTAGCCAGTGACGCACTGGTTTCAACAGTATTCCAGGTATTTTACAATAGTATATTTAAGATATATCATGAGGAAGTTTAAAATAGTTATCTATTATTATTATAAAATAGTGATTTGAAATTATTGATCTGTTAACAAAAATATAATGACGCCGATATGAACTACAGTTTTAGTTCAGCTACTCGTATTTGCTGAAGAAAATCAAGAAACTAATATCCTGGTCCGTTATATATTTATTTTTTTTAGTTTGTTATAATAGTATACTTTTATTTTTTAAGTTTTGAAAAATAAATACTGCGACAAGGCAGATGAAGTTGTTAAGTAATTGTTTTTAATAAGTTTAGGACGAAAGATTTCTTTCAATTCCTTATAAGATGGATTTGAAAATTTGGAGTAAGGACAAAAATATTAAACTAATCAAAAGTTGTTTGTAAAGTTCAATTGTATTTTTATTTTTAGAAGAAGTGCATAAACAAAAATCAGCGCCTCGCATAAGTAAGATGGAAAAATTGTTATCAGATTCAATTTTCACTGTTGTTGAAATGGATGGACACAATCGCAGCCCGAGTGGTGCTATACTCTCGCTAACTTTGGGTACGTATGCATCAATCTTGGAGTATTGGTACAGGTAACCTTCCTGGGACACAGTGATAGGTTCTTACGTAATACTTTGTTCTAGCAAACGAGTTTAGGATACTAAGGGTTAATTCAAAATGAAGAAGCACATTCGGAATTATTTTAAAACTACATTTCTCTTAACCCAGCAATTCTTATAAATACATTCATGTAAAACAAAAATCCAATTAAAAGTTTTGTTCTCATTTAATCAAGCACCATTTCAACTAAATTTGCTACTTCTTCCATTAATAAGGATGGACATTTGCTATCTCAAGAGAACTTTTATTATGGTTGTAGATTCCCGAATATTATTTTACTTGTAAAAAATGTTGCAGGATATTAACTCTCCATGATGTTATATGTACGAGGGTTATTCAGAAAGTAAGGTCCTATTTCTTAAAAAAAAAATAAACTGTCACAGATTTTCTTCAAAAATATGTTTTCATTCATGATTAAAGAGAAGAAGAAACTCTTGCTTTGCTTTCATTTTTCTTTGTAAATGTTTCTATTCTTGTTTAAACATTGTGATATATTGAATTCGACTTTTGTATGCTGAGTTCATAAAAGTGGGCCGCCTTTGGGAATAACCTGTCTTCAACTGCTTCTTACATGTCGTCATCAGTGGAGAAGCGCTTGTTGCTGAAAATCTCTTTTAGTCAGAGGAATAAGTGGAAATCGCTCCGATATAAGTCTGAACTACACTCTGATGAGCTTTTAGGTTTGAATGGTAGAAATGGATCTAACATCAACAAAACTCTATATGTCATCTGTGAAATTTTATTAGAAAACTTCAATATTAAAGTTAAAATTGTGAATCACTGATCTTCACGAATCTTTTCGTTCACGGCGTTGAACAAATCTTGTGTGATCACTTACTGTTAGCCTGACCATTTTGCATCCGCTCTTGAATGCCCTCACTCATTTAACAAGGTATCTGAAATAATTAAGCATTTTTCTGAATTAATATTGCCTTTTCTAAGAAATAACAATGACGTCATAAATAAAATGTATTATATAAGTAATAATTACTATTACAATAACTCAAGACTGTCATTTCTTCAAAGAGATTATGAAAATGAAGAATTTATATAATTAGAATTAGAATCTAACTAAATTAATTATTAGTTAGATTAATTGATCTAAATTATTATCTTAATTATAATTAAGGCTTTGAAAAAAAAAATGGTTATAAGTTTTATAATGGGTATGTTTCAAAAATTGTTTTTGTTTGTTTCTGTTTTAAGTAATATTAAAGTTGAGTGTTGTAGAACTGGTTGGTAATCATGTAAAAGGTAATTAAAAGTAAAAGTTTGTTTAAAAGAATGATTTATCATGTGTTTGCTACACAAGCCAGAGTTGCTACAAGGTGTTAAGAGGTGCAAGTTGACTTTGTTCACACAGGACTGCTGATCACAGTCATGCTGGTGGTGCTGGTCGGCTGCAGAGTGCGTACTGTCAGGAGAAGAGCTCGCCGTGGTGGCAAGTCATTCGCCCAGGACGCTGACTTCCTTGTCAATGGCATGTACTTGTAACATTTCCTTAGCCAGACTACCTGTATCACCTGGCTTCTCTTCACATGTCTCATCTAAAAACAGCCTGATAATCTATTACATGTTTCTAAACTTTCAATACCAAAGAAAAAGTTTAATAATACAATTAACGTTATTTTTTAAGTGAAATTTGCTTAATGTTTTTTACTGTTTCAGCTAAATTTTATTGTGATTTATCACTGAGATAAAGTTTTATTCCATTCATTGTATTGATTTCCTTTACTTCCCCTTATAAACAATTGATCTCTTTCTGTTTGGTTTGGGGAGGGTTGGTTCTTAGGTTCAGGATATCAACTACCAAATTATAAACATAACTTTTTAGGAATCGCTAATGAATATATGGCATAGTATATCCTCGGATCGACGGCTTTACATCTAGTACAGACTAGAGTTCTCGTCTCAAGGATGTAACAAGATTGGATCATCACCCTCAAGCTACGAATTTGGGATGATTGTTAAAGCAACAAGGAAAGTATTAACATTCAAGAAATACTATTAAGGAAATTAAGCATTTGGTTTAAATTAAGTTGCATTTATAGAACGTAAGTTAGCTTCCATAAATTCTTTAAATTGGGTTAAAGTCATGAATAAATATTAAAAAGTTATACTAAAAACCAATCATGGCTAAAGAATCAAGGACTTGGTTACAAATAGCCATAAGTAAGTAACTTTAAGTTGAGAACATCCAGTCATTATATGTTGAGAGAGCGCAGATCTAACGATTATCGCCGTATATATTACTATAAAAATAATAGGATGTTAGTAAATAAATGTTGAAATAAAATTTCATTTTCAACAATTCTAATATAAATCGGAGAAAAATTAATAAAACTAAGTATACCAAAAGTTCTTTAATTATAAAAATACAAAGCATTCCGAACACGCAGTGTTTTTCCTCAGGTTACATCAGTAGTTACATAAGTAAAGGAAATAACTCATCAACAAAGTATTATTCCTAAAGGCTCGAACAACTGATGGAGATCCATTCATTGCATTGATTTCCTTTACTTTACTTTCCCTTATAAACAGTTGATCCCTTTCTGTCTGGTTTGGGTTCTTCAAGTATAAAGAGGTGCAAGGAAATATTGCAATAAAGATTTTCCTGTTTTATCGCGTGCATGTTCTTCATGCCTCAACCAGTTTTGAAATCTATACATTGTTAAGGATGATTCTAAACCGGCTGAGGAAAGTCTTTCATTGACATTGAAACTTTACTTGTCTTACTACTATAATATATAGTAGTTAGATAAGTAGAGGGAATTACTCATCAACAGAGCATTATTCTTAGACTGATGTAACCTGAAGAAGAACGTACGTGTTTGAAACGCGTTTTTTTTATAAAGCATTTGTTTATGGATACTTTTTTTATTAATATAATTTTCAAAATGATAAAATATCACAAAATAATTGATCGCAGAAGATTTGAATGTTTAACAATACGAGAAAAAAAATATATCAAAATTACTTCTTTTGGCTTGCCGTTCTTTCTATGTTTAAAAGGCACGCTTTATTTACGACTCAAAAAAAAAACGATGCGACTGATTCATAATAGAATTCAAATTATATTTGAATTTAATGCAATCGCTTTTTAAAAAGCTACAATATTTATCAACTCTTTCGTGATGTTTCACCGTATGATAAGAGGTAGGTTGTAGTTAGGTTATAAAGCTTACACAAGGCAATAAATGCGAGTTTGTGTTTTTGTTATTTCGGGAATGTTTCATAAGAGTTGGACAAATGTGCTTTGGTCCATTAAAACGTTTCTGCAACTGGGGCCCATTAGCGGCTTTGGGTATACTTATCTCTATAAGCAATTTTGCGAAACTCTTTCTGAACCTTAAGAAAGTATTTGTCTTAATTATTTTTGTTTCAGGCATAATAAAGTTGATCTGCTTTATGATGATATATTGTAGTGGATTAATATTACCCCCTACCAGAAGTTTGGGAGGGTTTTTGAACATGTTTTTCTTTTTGTTGACAAGTGTTTTAACGTTATATAACTTTTTAAATGCCGTGTGTGAAGGACCGGGTTATTTGCCCTTAAAATGGGTTCCTGTAAGTACCTCTTTGTTTCATAGTAATCTATATTTGATAGCCTAATTCGTTTAGTTCATAAAGTATTGCATATTAGATCGAAGTAGGTGGTGTGGTTTTAGAAAAAATCTTTCCAATATATGTTACATGCTATGTTACTAATGCATTTCTTATATATAAATATAGTTTCTTTGATAAACAGTCAGAGCGAAGGGTACTCGAAACTTAGAGTTTTTTAATGTTATTAATCAGTATCATTAAGCCGGTAAACATTTTTTTGTGGTGAGGTCATTTACTGTTATAAATAACAGGTTTTATTTTTCATTGCATTTGTTATATTAGCTAAGTGTTTTTCATTGATTGGTGACGTTTGACTTTCTTGATAATTAGACTATTATAAACTATGTACGAAAATTAAAAGAAACTACTTTCATTCAAGAGCGTGTGTATGAGAATTTCACATGAAAGGTCTGGTATGTTTCCTCTTTGACCTGAACTATAGTATCAAAAGGCATTTTTATAACTAATGTATTTCATGTTGCTATTAAGCTCTCTCAATTTGAGTTACTGTTGAATTTATAGTATTTTATTATCCTACTGTAAAAACAATTTAGTCTTAAATTAAAAGTTAATTGTTTCAACAGTTTAAGAATTTACGATATCAAGAATAATAAATTTCATTAATACCCTGAGTATTTTTAGCTCACATATATATCTATTATAATTTATCAATTTTAATACCTAATATGTTTAATGTTCCCTTGGAATGATTAATTCGGTTTAAATGTTTTCTTTTTTTTTTTAAATATTACTGATTTTTCAGGAGCGGGCAAGTGACGAAAATTATCTTCAATTTTGTACTTCCTGTGAAGGTTTTAAAGCTCCTAGATCACATCACTGTCGAAAATGTATGTCTATTATGTTTACAATAAGTTTTATACGAAAATATTGCAGTAAAAATTTTTCTGTTTTATCGCGTACATGTTCTTCATGTCTCAACTAGTTTTAAAACTTATCCATTATGAGAAAACGTACGAGATAAAGTACGTTTTTTTTCTTAGATAGAGGTAAGGTTCTATATTTCTATAATAATATTACTATTCTTTGGCACTTTCGTACTAACAATAACATGTTGTAGAATATATTTATATAGCTTTAATATGACAAATGCTAATAAAAATTATTACTTTTGTTTTAAGTGGTTTCAGTTTTATTTGTTTAGTTTAAGAAGAGTCCAGTGGTTCCTGGAATTGAACTGCAACATCTTGACTCCTGAGGCTTTCGATCAGATTTGCAAAACATTGAAAATTCACGTATTCAATATTCATTCATTACACACATTGAATTCCATTTTTAATTCCTTAAAATTAAATGAATTTTGATTTTCATTAAACAAAGTAATGATAAATCTGTGAGAATTTTTATTTGATATATAACTTCTTGTGTGTTCAAAGATAAGAGTTTGTCAATACCAACTTTTCTTCCAAAATCAAATCGTTGATAGATAGAAGTTTGTTCGAGTGTCGAAACTCTTAAATTTAAGTTATGTCGAAGTTAGGTTAACTCGAAGATTTCAACTTAAGAAAGAGCGATGATCTAGGACGCAAAAGGTTGCCCATTTGTTATTTGGCATTCATTTTGATTAGGTGTGTGCCAAATTACCAGGTGGATTCTACATGGGGAGTCCTACATTCTATTGCACTCAAATTTATTAGTGTTGAGATTTATAATGTATATCTGTTATCGAAAAGACTAGGGACCAAGAGTTTTACGTTCTACAGGGAACAGTGTCCACAAGATTTCCCGTCTACCACATGAAAAAAACGAAATACGATCCAGAAGGACTAATCACACTTATAATAAACCGTGACACATAGAAAGAAACGTAACAAAGGAATCACTTTTCAATATTTCGACTGTTATGGCGGTCGTCCTCAGGGGAAGAAGTGAATTGACGACTGTCATAACAGTCGACATATTGAAGAGTGAGTCCTTTGTTACGTTTCTTTCTATGTGTCACAGTTAATTGTATGTACACACACGCACACACACACACACACACACACACCCACACACATATATATATCTATATATATATATATATATATATATATATACAAAACTAAAGTTTATCGGGACTTGGTCAGTTCTTCAGGTTCAAGAAATTAAACTCTCATTGCCAACATTTCAGTTTTTATTTAAAGCCTTTTTCATAGGCAGAAGTATACATTTTGAAACAGAAATAAAACCAACACTGCAGGGATGGGATGGGACTATTTGGTAATTACTATCAACATTAGTTATAAACATTAACATTTTTTCATTAATGTTACAACATTCATGGTATTTTTAACAACAGTTAGGCATAAAGAGTACACTAGAAAAGAGGTTAAGCTAGGGAGAAATTCTCGTAAACGATTTGGCTTTAAATGTTATGTTTGAATAAACAATTTCTTAAAGCATGGTAACTACAAATCTACGTCCAACAAGTTAAATGGTATATACATTTATTACAGTATCGTGCATGTATAATTTGAAATAATGAAGTCAAGGAATAAGGCAAAGTATATATTTTAGTTTGTTCCCTCTTAAATTCTATTTGATTTTTGGTTGCCCTGAACTTTGTTTTTGTTTCAGGTAAAAGATGTGTCCTTAAGATGGACCACCACTGTCCTTGGATAAACAACTGCGTTGGTCATGCTAATCACGCACACTTTGCTCTCTTCCTCTTCTTTAGTGTTTGTGGTTGTCTTCAGTCAACCGTTATTCTCGCTCTATCTCTTTATTGGGCCAATACAAAGGTGTCGTATATCTTTAAATTCATGTGGTTCATTGAAATGCAAATGTTTATTTGATTATTCTGAGGTAAAATGGATAAACCAACAAAAGTCTCCACACAAATGAAGTTTTGTTCAACGCGTTTCGAACACTTTGTGTTCATCATCAGGAAGACACTACGAGTATAATACAAATTATATCTAATTAGTTACAAAAATTAGAGTGAAATAACAAAATTCAATTAAGAGAATTCAAGACATACCCAAGGATGTGGTACTGACGGGTTGGTCCAGTGAACACAACTAGTCGGAAACAAATCCGTTGCGAAAGAGTGGGGATAGGCAATTTAGGAGATAAGGGACAAAGGCTTCGGGAATGCTTGAAAAACCTTTAACTGAAATACAGAAGGCAAGATCCACTAATTTAGAGGAAAGAAACCCTTTTTTTTTTAATTTTTATATTTATTTATTTTATAATTTATTCTATGTGATTCGAGGAACAGTTTAAGAAATTTTGGACACCCTGGAATTTGATCATTAAGACATAGAGAGGCAGAAGGATTACTAATGACGGCCTTGTTTATTTGAAAAGCTTCCAAATTAAGTTTAAAGAAATTTGTAATTTGGAAGCTTTTCAAATAAACAAGGCCGTCATTAGTAATCCTTCTGCCTCTCTATGTGTTAATGATCAAATTCCAGGGTATCCAAAATTTCTTAAACTGTTCCTCGAATCACATAGAATAAATTAAAAAATAAATAAATATAAAAAAAAAAATAAAGGAAAAAAAAGGGTTTCTTTCCTCTAAATTAGTGGATCTTGCCTTCTGTATTTCAGTTAAAGGTTTTTCAAGCATTCCCGAAGCCTTTGTCCCTTATCTCCTAAATTGCCTATCCCCACTCTTTCGCAACGGATTTGTTTCCGACTAGTTGTGTTCACTGGACCAACCCGTCAGTACCACATCCTTGGGTATGTCTTGAATTCTCTTATTACGGATTGCACAACTAATGGTTTATTTGATTGTTTTCACCCGTTTACACTTTTATGCTTTCACCTTTAGTGCTGATTTAGGGCGCAGTTTTTTCAATTTGTAAACAATACTTGGGTCATTAATGAGTATTTGTAATCCATCATATCTGTTACTGTTGTTTGGCTTATTTAGTATATCTGTTTCGACTTCTAAATTCTTTAACTAGACTGCACTTAGCATCATGGCTTTAGCTAGCTGTTAATATTACATCGGCTTTTATTCTTGATATTCATTTTTACTTTTCAATTTTTTAAAATTATTTATATTTGTATCACTATTTTTGTAGACCTTTGCAATTTGTTTTCCAAATCCAATATTTCAAAATTATTGGAAAATTGTTAAATTCCCCATAGAGGAAGTAAACGTACTGAAAGTAAGATTCAACCCATAACATTGAAACCTGTTTTCTGCATAGTATACTCCATTATCGCTAATCACTGGAATAACGAAAATCTTACATAATTACATATTACTTAAATGTATTTATTATTACATATTTATTTGTTCATTGTAGGGTAAAAAGCTAATGAAATGTTCTCCACATAGAGTCTCCACAATGATCTCCACACAAATTTAATCATATAACCAACGCGTTTCGAACACACAGTGTTCTTCTTCAGGCATTAACTAAAAATACAATGTCATCAGAGAGTTATCTATAGTACGAAGTAAATTTAGTACAAAATAAAATAAAATAAGGATTATTTACTTTGTGCTACAGATAACTCTCTGATGACCTTGTATTTTTTAGTTAATAACTTAAGAAGAACACTATTTGTTCGAAACGCGTTGTTTATATGATTAAATTTCTATATGTGGAGACTATTTTATTAGCTTTTTACCTTACAATGAGTATGCCATATAATAATTGATTGCACTACCTTAGAATATTTTATTTGTATTATATTGTTAGGTTTAGAATTTTTCTCCACCAATAATAAGTAGACATATGTAAGAACAACCTTAAAGCATTTTATTTCAACAATAAATTGAGATATTGAAAAAAAATTACTACATACTGTTATTAATAGTTAATTTGGTTTCAATACAGGGAGTTGTAGTTTTAATTGACCTATTTCTGATGTAGTATGGAACAATAGTTTTTTCCTCTGAAATAAATTAATGTATTTTTTTTTCAGATGGTGTACTCAGTTCAAGATGGCTACATCCGATTCTCAATATTTACATTAATTTTGTGCACATTTGCCCTGAGTCTGTCGATTGGCGTTGTTATATCGGTTGGAATGCTTCTTTATTTTCAGGTGAGTCAACAAAAATTGACAATTCATGTTTTTAAGGAATCTAGTTTTACTTCTGAAAAATCATATAGTTATAATGTGGCAAATTATTAAAACTATTTGAAAATGTGTTTTACATGTACGAAAACGATTTCATATTTTCCCTGCTCTCTGTATTAAAAAGAAAACCTTTTTAGTTGAAAACGATTCTTACTAATAGAACTGGTATCGAAGACTGGATAGTGGAAAAGGCAGTTAGTCGAAGAGAGTTGTCCGACTCGATTTTCGTATATCCCTACGACTTGGGTTGGAAAAGAAACTTCATTCAGGTAATTTATTTAATTAGTTTTTCTGATCTATTCATTAATATGTTGTATATTGAATGTTAAATTTACGAAAGCATACAAGTGTGTATTGTTTGATCTAAATTAATTTAATTGTGTAGGCTTGATTGAAAGCATTGTGTGACGCTTTGTATAATATCTGAGCTCCCATATACATAGGTTGGCCTAAAAGGACAGTTAGGGGACCACGTTAGCCCAGTGGCAACGTGCCTCTCGCCTCTGAATTGGTAGTTTCAGGGTTCAATACCCACTCTGACCCTCAATTTATTCACATGGGAGGTGAATAAATCTGTGCACGTCGACCCTCGGAGAGGATGTTAAGACATCGTTTCCGACCCTGTATGGAGTCAGGTAATCGTTAAAGACCGCTACTCATACTCTTGGGTTAAGCTTAATTTAGGATTGCCAATTTAGAATCATTATGTGGTACCACAAAGGGCTAGTGTTAGGCCTATGTGTGTTCTTTTGTCGGCACGTCACTGCAACCTAACCTAAGGGGACTTTACCTAAGGTTAATATAAAATTTATTTGAAAATGGTATAAATGTTTGTTATAATTGCTTGCTCGTTAAATGGGATTATTACAGATTTATAATAGGAGTAATTGATTAAGTTTAATGTATACTACATAGTAACCTGAACTAATATCTAGTTAAAAATCACGATTATCATGAAACTTATTTTCTGAAATCTTACTCATGATGTGATAGCATTATTCTCATCATTATTTGATAGGTTAATTGGTCATCTGTAGGAAGCAAAAACAATCTATGTATAAATGCTGCTTGCATGAAAACAAAAAATATTTCGCACTAATTAGTTTTACCATAATACGTATTTACCTTTAACGATTACAACTACAATAACATATAGTATGTATAGAATTAAAAGAATCTTTTACATCCATTTGAAATTTTTCTTTCATACATTATTAAACCTGTGTACTGTATATGCTCTGCTACGCCAAACATAATTGTATTTGTGAAAAAAGTGAAAAACAAAAACCTTTCCTATATAATGAAATAAAAAGATTATCTTTTATATAAATATATATATTGTTATGTTGGCCTCATTTATTAAAATTTTTTTTAACCAGCATTTTTGAAATGTATTTGTTATGTTTATTAGCCAAAAATATACATTTTTATGAAGTTATTTTTTATAGACATAGACACATTTCTATCTCCATTGTATAACAATCACAGGAGTATTCCAGCTTCGTATTCCTCAGTACACATAGTAGTAGTAATCTAAGGTGAGGAGAGAAATTGTTATGGCTTATTTAAAAGATTTTGTATACAGTGTAGTCATTTATATAAATTCTTTAAGATTCGAAAAGGAGAAAGAATCAGTATAATTATTAAGCATTTTTTTTAATAAAATATATTTATTCCGGATGTTTTACAACTGCATAACAGTATTTATTGTGCATTACATTCATTTTATAATTAAAATTATAATAATCAGTCCCGTTAAATACAATGCAAGTACCAATATTTTTATACAACTGATTTATTCATAATAATATTGTATTGCACAACCAAATTTTCAAGAATATTATTAACATTAATATTGGCATAATAAAATAAATAAGAATCAATTAGATTGCATAAGTTTAAGATAATTTGTTAAAAAGAATATCAAAATTGTTAATAATGGTTTTTCTTACTTTTCTTTTTCCTTCAAAGTTTTATATTTGTTTTATACTTGGAAACAAACTTTCGCTTATTTTATCTAATAAAATTATCATAAAATACAATTATTTATGATATAAGTTTGGTAAATTATTTAATGACCTTCCCGAAATCAGTAGTATATATTTTGACGGTTAGTCTTTTCCTTCAAGTGGAATATTTTTAAGAAGGTGAGACATTTGAACTTCCTTAGAAATGATTAAGTTCTAGGGAATAAAGTGTTACATAATCACCTGGGCAAGCGGGGATTGTTTTTTAAGTCCATACAGTTAATTATTATTTTGAATTAAGAATAAAAAATAAATGCATTCAGTCTATCCCATTCACGTTAAAAGGCATCAAAAGTTCAATACACTTCGTTTAGCTATCAGTAAAAGTTAGTCTGCCGTCTTTTTTGAAAATAAGACACTGTCTGACTTTCTTTGTAAATCCTAAATATGTGCTAGAGCTTATTTTCGTGGGAAGGCTTCATATACAATAAGTAGATTTATGTCTTTTTGTTTAATATTTATTTATATATAGACATTTAAATTTCTTAAATTACTGCCATGTCATCTTCTGGAACATCGTCATAAATTGTCAAAATTTTTAATTCCATTCTGATTTCCTCCAAATCCATTTCCTGTAGAATCATTGGCCTGAATCTCTCATGTCTTGCATTATAGGTATAATTTTTAACGAATTATAGTTCTCACATTATTCTATCTAGGGCTTATTTTCGGGGAGGTCTTATTTTCCAAAAGGTCCCAAAAACAGGCAAGATCTTATTTTCGGATGTTGAATAGAAAAATCGAAAACTTAAATTATGACCTTATTACTATTAATTTAATTTTTAATGAACTAAATTTTTTTTGAGGTGATTAATTTTGGCACTCCTCCAATGGGAGATGGACTTACTTGGCCAGTTGTGGAAGGTTGTAACCAGTATACTCTTACTGTGAGTACTATACTATTATAAAGTATATTGTTCAAAGTATTTTCTTTATTATTAAAGTAAATTTCTAATAGCATAAATATTTAATAAAATATACGCTCAAAATTTAGAATGTACTGTACAAGTATATGTAATATTGTCATTATTCATAATTAGTAAACAGTAATGCAATTTTCGGACACCCAAATGGCAGATTACTGTCGAAATTAAAATTCTTTCTAAAAGGTTTTATTAATGCCTTTATATTTCTAATTTTCAATAAAATAAAATCGTTCTTCATGGTTTTAGAAAAATTAACTTCAGCAGTCCTAAATTAGACATGACAAGATACTTCTGAGATAATGATTTTATATGTGACAGGTTGATATTTAGATATCTCTTACAGGTTTCAGTTTACTGTAAAATTTCTTTTAAATTAGTTTGAAATCTATTATTACAAAATACTAAAAAGTTACTTGTACAGAAATATAATATTTAGCACAAGTTCACCAACATTTGGACCTCCTTGTGTATTTTATTTTAGAGTGATTTTCATTTGTTTTTCACGTACTGTCAGTCGCCGTAAGAGTTAGTGTATTTATTGATGTCCATATTCTGCTGGTGTTTAGACCACCAATTGCTTAAGACGTTACATTTTATCCAGATTCTGTCTCCCGCTGGGAGTTGATGTTTTAGTTTATGGGTATATTCCATAGGTGTTGTACACACTGACCTTCGCTGGAGGATGTTATATATTTTATTGTTGAAATTTTATTACGCACTTATGTTTTACTTATAGGTTTATTAAGAGCCAGTTAGCTCAGTGGTTAACGTACTCGCCTCTGGGATGGTAGTCGATCCCCACCTGGTCCTCGATTTATTCACGTGGGTGGTGAAGGTCTGAGTACGTCGTCCCTCGTAGAGGACGTTAAGCCGTCGGCCCTGAGCCTGTACGATGTCAGGTACTCGTTAAAAATCCCTACTCAAAATGCACTTGAGTTGGGTAAAATTTAGGACTCCCAATGTAGAATCTGTAGAATCAACGATCAAACAAACAAAAGCCATTAAACGGCTCACTTATCACCGGGTTCGCTTTAAACAATAAAAAAACAATATAGGTGTATTTCACAAGTAGTGTATATAAAATAAAAATCGCGGGGGACGTAGATTTTATTCTAATTTTTTGTTTTTCTATTTCGTACTGTACGCACTTAATGATTTGCTTTTTAAAAGTATATCGTTTTGTAAAATGGGTTGGACACTTCTTTAGATACGAGAATTTTGAATGTACTTCAGGTCGTGTCTGTTCATCCGGCTTCAGAATATTTCCACAACATACGAGTATAACCAAGTGTTATTGTACTAACAGTAATATTAGAATATTATGCAGTCATCCTCTTCACTGTCCCAACTGGGCATTCAGTGTCTTGTTTATATTTCCTATTAGATTTGTAAAGTTGAATTTTTTTTAACATATATCTTGATATAAAATTATGCGATTCACTCCAAAAGTTACTCACGAAAAAAAATTAATAAAACTGATTGTAACCTTAATAAATTAAAAATAATGTAAAATAATTATTGGATTGAGGTGACCATCAAAAAATATTTGGTTCCTACAAAATTTTACCTAATTGAGTTAGTTTTATATTTGGTTTCCTAAGTATAAAGTATATAAATTTATTATAAAGTATATTTTTCCAGTTTTATATACCTTTTACTTTTACATTTAACTATATACTACTTTATATATATATATTTTACCCAGATTTTATGTTTAGTTCAATTATTATACAGTTAGTTAAGAAAAATTGTATTGTATATATAGGATATTATATTAATGTATGGGTCAGTAGATTAAAAGAAATTTGTAAATAAGAAATGCATGAAGCAGAGGAATGTATTCCTAATATACTAATAGTTTTTGTTTTAATTTATTATTTTATTTAGATTTTTGTAAATTGTATTATTAGTTTTATAGACCACTGCATTATAGTTGAGATACATGCATTATTTTTAAAAAACATTTTCAGATTGAACAAAAAGAGCAGAAAATGAAGAAGCGTGCTCGAACTGTAACCTATGCAATCGCAAAGGATTTTAGCGGACGCTATTTTCCTGTTGTTCACGGTTGTGGAGTTCTATGTCATCCTCCATGTTCAGATGAGTCTCGTATTCCGTTACAGAAGGGCGATACCGTTCGAGTGACCCGGTGGAGAAAGTTTGTATTATTTATATACATTTACATTCTATGAAGCATTAGTTTAAGGAACCAATTAAAGACTAATTGTAAATGTCATTTCAACTTCATAACATTAACTTTAAGATATTTGGAGATACATAAAGACATTAAAAATGTATGTTATATAAATAACATTCCTTCGCTATCATTTAAAAATTATCACATTGAATGCAGTACAACCGATAAATTGAGTTACAGATCTTATGTGAAATAGAGTGGATGTGATTGCTAAGGAAAGAATTAAAGGAAGAAACAGAATTGATAACAGTGCAAGTAAGACGGGTATGACGTTCACATTGAAGCCTGCCACCAGAATATTGAGAAGCTTTGGAGGAGAGATCTGTGAAAATATAGACCTGAGATTAGCAAGTTTGTGGCAGGAGAGCGCACCAGTACAGGTGGAATAGGAAAAACTCCTTGATAACTTGTGTTCAGAACATGAAGGCATTGGACAATTGGTGACTATAGGAAATGGATAAACAGAATGTTTGGAAGGACGTAAGGAACAGATCTAACTCATGTTTAAACGGGATTAAATGGAAGTATATATATATATATATAAACAGTTCAAAATTAAAGATAGGTAGCTCAGAAAGTAAAAGAAACACTTACAGACTCAAATTTTCGGGTAATCCGTCTTCAGGAGAAAAGAGAAAAAAGGGAGACGGATTACCCGAAAATTTGAGTCTGCAGTGAACATCTGAGTTCATTTCAATTATTGTTTTTTTTTTTTTGGTGGTGGTTTATTGGTTATTGTTTCTATTGTACATAGACTGCAGACTTGGATTTTCCATTTCTTGATGTTCTAAATAGTACTGCAGGCAAAGGAGCCTTCGTTGTCATGTGGGTAGTAGTAGAGGTTGCACAGTTCCTCTCGGGGGACTATGTAAATACTCGTATATATAGCTTTGTAACCCATTGTCATGATGTAAGAACTTTATTACCGATATATTCTATAACTGGGTTGTTAAATTTGTCCTCATTCAAGTAGGGATCATAAAGAAGTATATGACAGTGAATAGACTCGTAACTTACAGCTTTACGCCTGCGCCAAAGAACAGCGTTCACAAGATTTTCCGTCTCCCTCATAAAAATTTAGGTGTTTTATCAGAACTGAAACAACAAATCTTTGGTATTAAAGATGAACAAGGTACAACTAGACCATACCTGTCAAAGTATGTGAGGTTTGTAGTGAATTCTGTGTGCTTTTTAAGATTTGATTCTCTGTTCTCGAGGACTGTTTGAATTTTGAAATTGCGTATATGTATTGATCATGACAGGTGTTAACTGCCTGAAACAATACTAGAATGTAATGTGATTCTCGAATCGGTTAGTTTTGAATAACTTCGATAGAAGGAAGAAAAAATGTACATTTATATGATGAAATTGAAATGATCCGACAAGGCAACATAAGTGATGATTTGTGGAAAGAAGTCAACAACAAAACTTCCATATTTCGACGCCTGTCATCATCAGGAGAAGAATTCTCTGCTCGAGTGATACTTGTCTATGTAGTGGTCTAGTACTTAGTTGCATGCTGCTGGTATCCCAGTACCTCTCAAGCTGAGCATCTCTTCACGAATTTGGATATTAGGAGCAGATTTTGTTGTCATATATGAGCCGCTTATTTTGAAAGTGGCCTAATTCCATTTATGTTAACATCGAGATATTTAAGGGTTTGCGTTTTACAAAATTTAAAAATACAAGCAGAAATACCCGGCGTTGCCCGGGTCTAGAAGTTTTAAGTATAAAATATGAAATGATCGAAATGAAAATTGGGTTCAATATTATTTTATGCATTTTTGTCTTACGATTCTTTATTCATGATCTACAGTCCCTTGGACGTTTTTTAACATTTTCAGGAGAAAAGTGGTACCTAGGCTATGAAAGAAGCATCCTAGAGCAAAAAATCATTAAATAACATTGAGCTCCGATTTTTATTTCCAACATTTCATATTTTATGCATTAAGGCCGTAGACGCCATATTTCTTGACAAAAAATGCAAAAACTCAAAATCGGCAAATTCTTGAGGTTTTTGGGCCCTAGGGGGCCTGGGTTAGGCTGCCCCCCAGAGTTTAATAGCCTAAAACCTCCCCAAGACCTATAGAAAGTGCCTTGCAAAAGAATTTTTGAAAAAGGTCCATTGTAGGCCGAATGCATAAGGTACAAACATACATACATACATACATACAGAGCCACGAAGAGAATTTATGTATAGATGCAAGTATAATTGTTTGAAAATTATGATATGAAACTTATGAAAATTTGTTTGATAATGTTGAACTTGTGACAAAAAATTAATTTTTGCAATTTATAATTGAAAAACTTTATTGTGAAATCATTACAAAGAATTAGGAATCTAGGTCTAATTTAAAATGTTTGAAAATTATACTATGATGTTTGTGACAAAAATCGTTTGAATATTAAAATGTGAAATTTGTGATGAAAAATGTTTAAAAATTATAATGTGAAATTTGAAACAAAAAATTAGAGATCATTCAAGAATTTCTGGTACCTGATTGTTTCCAATTGAACTAAGCGTGTGGAAATATTATCATAAAGATTAACCTACCTGCGGCCGATATTATCAATTAAAGTCAAAATGTAAACAAACAGGTTATACAGGAAACCTTATCTTTTTATAATATTTTTGGGATATTACCTGAACCACAACTCTGATTTTCGATTTTTATTTCCAACATTTCATATTTTATGCATTAAGGCCGTACACGGCCTTAATTTCTTGACAAAAAATGCAAAAACTCAAAATCGGCAAATTTTTGAGGTTTTTGGGCCCTAGGGGGCCTGGGTTAGGCTGCCCCCCAGAGTTTAATAGTCTAAAACCTCCCCAAGACCTATAGAAAGTGCTTTGCAAAAGAATTTTCGAAAAAGGTCCATTGTAGGCCGAATGCATAAGGTACAAACATACATACATACATACATACAGAGCCACGAAGAGAATTTATATATAGATTGTCATTTTATTTATCAACTAATTTTTGTTATAAAAAAACTTAGTAATTTTAAATAAATTTTGTACAATTTGCTGCAAAAGGTAAAGATAACGTAAAAATGTAATTATTTAAATAGCTAGCTAAATTTTTTTGGAAAATGGAATTAGGCCACTTTCAAAATAAACGGCTCATATGTCTCTGAATTTTATAATATATAAAAACTAAATCCACAGAAAGAACGCACAAGGCAGTGGAAATATAGTAGTGAGTTTGTGTAATCTCTTTTATATTCTTTCTGCCAATTTAGCTTTTTAGTTCTTGGAACCATTATATTTTTATCGAAAAAATAGCCCACAGGGACAATATGACTTGTAAATTTTAATACAAAAGAAAATAGAAACACTATAAATCTCTCTGTAATATATGAGCAGTTTTTTAACTACTGAAAAATGGAGGGCGTAGGCTAGTAGCATTGTGATTTTTCAAGGATTACGTTATTTTCACT
Source organism: Hermatobates lingyangjiaoensis (assembly GCA_026182355.1). Lineage (NCBI taxonomy): Eukaryota > Metazoa > Arthropoda > Insecta > Hemiptera > Hermatobatidae > Hermatobates > Hermatobates lingyangjiaoensis. The sequence goes on along the minus strand of JAPFBL010000004.1, from coordinate 1,068,079 downwards.
TGTATTCCTTTCTTTGTTACTCTTAAGAATGTTATGGATTATTTTATACTTAATTTTTTATACTACAAAATATCTTAATTGAAAACCAACTTAATTCTAACTTCATTGAAATATACGATTGCCAAACTTTTAAACTTAAAATATATTTCAGATATTGGTTGTTTGGAGAAAAAGTCACTGACGAGGATTCCAATTCATCGACTAGAATCCGAGGCTGGTTTCCAAGACTATGTGCTGTTGAGTTGTCAGAGCCTGATCAAACGTTTTTTCAAGACAAAAAAAGAAATTGAACTTTCTTTTAACTTACTAGCTTACTTATAAGCTTTCGTCATTTTAGTAATATTTTAATTATTTTCTAATCATTTATTTTTAAGCTTTTACTTTAATCCTCTTCCTAAAAAGAAATAATACTTATTTGTATTTATTAAACAAATTTAGGAACGGTTCTATATAGTTACCGAATTAGATTTTTTTTAACTGAACGACTTATTTTTAATAATTAATTCTTTAGTGATATGGTAATATAACTGTTTCACACTATAATAGTGTGTTGACAAGTACAGTTTTCAAGAGCAAAAGTCCTGTGATGTGCGAGATGTTGGCTTCATTGTGCAGATTAATTTCAAATTCAGGCATCCCTAATGGGCGACAATCATCAGTTTTTCTCTATTTTATGACTATGTACAATGAAAAGATGATAGTACAAATAATGTTGTGGATAACTTATAAACCACATTTGGATATTAAGGATTATTTTTGGACTACTAACGCTTCCCGTCAGAGTCCCAAACAAATGAAAAAGCCAGAAACATTCTGTTGCATACTTTGTCGAGGGCGTTACTAATTCCAAAATAGGTTCTTTTTAGATTTTCACCATTGGCTCATTCACTAAGTGTGTCTTGTTCTTTTTTTATTATTCTCGTTGCTTCATATATCATATTTGCAGTAATTCAGAGGTTTAATCTCTGGCCTGTTAGGGCCAAATGATAGTGTTCCCGATATGACACATGTAATAGCTAGAGTGAGCTAAACTTTAGTTTAGCTAAAGGTGAGCCCATGACAACTCCATCAGTCTGCAAATTCAATAAGCCGTCTATATTTGTGAATCCATCGTATTCATCTGAAGTAGTTTATTTAGTTGGTTTTTACTTAAAGGTGTAAGTGGTTAACATGTCGATTGGAAATTTATTATATTCTGTAGATGTAGTGACAAGATCGTTATTTAGAAAACTGGAGAAACTTATAAAGAAGCAAGTTTCAGCCAAATGTTGTCCAATTTTGAACAATATATATATATATGTTGAATGCCAGATTACATATTGTAAAAGACGAGCCAATCCCTGTTACGTATTACTTTGGGCACTTCTTATTGGTTGTGGGTGTTTATTCGTTGAACACGTTTCTCCTTAGCACACTCCGTCTGCTCGGCTGCCTCAGCCTTCACTCCGGGAGAGGGCTCGCAGTCCCTACTTAATTTTCCAATAGAGTTGGATGAAGGTCTTGGCGTCCTGGCTTGGAAGCGCACCTCGTCGAACTCGGTGTTTACTATGGGCTTAGTGGATTTCATTAGATACTGGTTGTTGGTGTTTTTTGTAAATTCTATTGATGTGGGTGTATGTAGACCTTTTCCCCGTCGGTTTCTTAACACGCTTGGCCGCATCCGCCGTCCTTCCTGGAGAGGGCTCGCAGTCCCTACTTTAATTTCACAGAGGGCAGGAATGGCATAGGCGTCCTCACGCAGAAGAGTTCCTCGTAAGAATCTGGTCCGGGCTATGGGCATTATGAGTTGAAGTTGAAGTTGAGTGTGTGTGGCGTTTGTCATGATGTTTGTCATGACAAACGCCACACACACTCAACTTCAACTTCAACTCATAATGCCCATAGCCCGGACCAGATTCTTACGAGGAACTCTTCTGCGTGAGGACGCCTATGCCATTCCTGCCCTCTGTGAAATTAAAGTAGGGACTGCGAGCCCTCTCCAGGAAGGACGGCGGATGCGGCCAAGCGTGTTAAGAAACCGACGGGGAAAAGGTCTACATACACCCACATCAATAGAATTTACAAAAAACACCAACAACCAGTATCTAATGAAATCCACTAAGCCCATAGTAAACACCGAGTTCGACGAGGTGCGCTTCCAAGCCAGGACGCCAAGACCTTCATCCAACTCTATTGGAAAATTAAGTAGGGACTGCGAGCCCTCTCCCGGAGTGAAGGCTGAGGCACCGAGCAGACGGAGTGTGCTAAGGAGAAACGTGTTCAACGAATAAACACCCACAACCAATAAGAAGTGCCCAAAGTAATACGTAACAGGGATTGGCTCGTCTTTTACAATATATATATATATATTATATATATATATATATATATATATATATAAGTCTAGGGGACTTTTAAATATAATAGAGTTAAAACGAAGATAACTTACAGATACACATGCATAACTTACTTCAATATTTCGACGATGTCTGCGTGTTATCTGTTTTAGTTCTATTTTATATTTATAAATTAGAATTTTCAAAAGAACACACAGAAAATTTTCACACGGTCAAATTTTCTAGGTTCAAAAATCCAACTCTCATTGTCGACGTTTCGGTTTTATTTTAAAACCTTTTTCATAGGCAGAAGTATGAGTGTTTTTGACCAAGAAAATGAAATTTACATTGTTGTTCCTTTAAATAATGTAAATTTCATTTTCTTAGTTAAAAAATTCTTACTTCTGCCTATGAAAAAGGTTTTAAAGAAAACCGAAACGTTGGCAACGAGAGTTTGATTTTTTATCCTAGAAAATTGACCGAATCTTGATTAGAGAACACACCTATATATATAAAATAAAAGAAAAGAACAGGGAAAAACAACAAAACTCACTTCAATATTGACCTTGTCGTCATTAGGGGAATACTTTCTACTATCAGCATGCTTCAACTCCTTGCTGGAGCCATATTCGGGACGAGAATGATTCTCTAAATCTTTTCTCTTTTTGTCAAAGTAGAGTTAGTTATGAGGATTAAAGTTGCTTGTTTATGTTTGAGATTATTACTTTTAAAATTTTTAAGTTATTTGTATGAAGATAAAGACAGGTTAGTTTAGATGTAGTAACAACAATTTTATTCAAGATGACAGAGAAAGTTAACAAGGAGCAAATTCTGCAAATTATGGTTATGTTTTCAATATATATATATAATGTCCTGAGAATGAACTATTACTTCCGTTTTTTATTTAATGTTTTGAATATTTGCTATTCCTTTTATAATATTAGCTTAAGTTTCTCCCTTCTTGTCGGTGTATCATTTGTTTGCTCAAAGGGGTAACGAATTGACCTTTGAGCTGGGCTGTGGATTTAGCGTGAGCTTTAATTCTTGTCTAGAGGATTTGAGGTCAAACTGTTATTCAAGAATGAGGTCTTTGGAGTGTCAGACAGCTAGAGTCTGAGTCCACCGAAAATGAGAACTAGATTCTGTAAAGCTCGTTAATATCATTACTTCTCTAGTTGTGCAGTCAAAATTTATATATATTTAGAAATTATTGCTAACACTTGGTCATAAGAAAGTGCTCTCCTTCAGGCTTATCTACAATAAAAATTATAAAATTGTAACAATTTGTGAAATAAGTAAATTATAAATTTAAATATGGACGGTCAAAGTGATATACCTGCTTTTAGGGAGAAGGGAAGGGGCCAGTTTCATTGTTTTTCCATACTTCAATTTGTAATTTTGTTTTAAATAACTTTTTATTATGTTATAATTTGAATTATAGTTAAAGCTGAAGAAGGACACTAGGGATTTTAATAAAACTGGTTTATATGAATAGGTATTCATATAATTTCCAATATAATAATATATTTCCAATGTAATCCATATAATAACTATGCATAATTTAGAAATGCCATTACTTTGAATTCTATGCACATGCTGGGAGTCGAAACTATCATGATGAATATATTCTCCATATCAACGTTTCAGTATGAAAAAAAAAATAAATCATATATTACACATTTACTAAGATGTTCAAATGGATTACAACTTGCAGCGTTTTTATAATGTCTATTCTTTTTACTAATTTACTCAGTACTTTTTGTCGTGTCAGTTAATTAAGTTGATATTTGATCATTGATATTCAGCCTTCCTTATTATTTATTTTGATGATTGTATATGTTTCATAATATCTCTAATTGGTTTGATTGTGATGTAACAAGTTATTCTAAGCGAAAAGAAAGGTTTGTTGTACAATGACAGGCGTTTGTGGCTGACAATCCAAACATTTGAGGAATCTTAGTCTTAAAAATTATGTTGATAAGAAATTAAAGGATCATAAACAATTTTCTTCGTTTTAAAACAGTCATTTTCTTTATTTTAGAAGTGTTGTTAATGAGCATTGTTTAAAAAGGTTTATGGTCCAAATCAAATCTGAAATTCTCACTAACTAGAATGGGGAGTTAAATGTACCGACTTCACAGTCTTTAGAGCATTATTGTAATCTTTTTCAGTGTAGTTTTCTTAGTTTTTGACTGTTAAGTTTTAGAAAGCTTAGTGCCTTCGTCTTCTCTTTAATGTCGCTAAGTGAGTTATGTCAGAATTATTTGTGTTGGTCCACTAAACTTCTTTTCTGACAAAAGGATGAATAACTTTGGTATGAAGCGAGTATAAGCGCGATGTTAGAAACCATCAGCACGTCCTTCGGTAACAGTGTAGGCGTTTGAAAATATACCTTGGATTGTAGTTTATATATATATATATATATATATATATATATATTGTTATATATTTCTTGTTAAATTTTCTTGGATAGGATCATTACGAATATTCCCTTATTAATGCAATAATACTTTCTCTTTTAATGGAAGTCATAATTCTTTCTTCAGAAATTTTAGTTATACTTTCAATACGTGTAGTGGTTTTAGAACACTTAATATTCGGAACAAGAGGAAGGAGGGGAGAGAGATAATAAAAACCAGTAGAACTACAGATATATATATATATATATATATATATTGTTATATATTTCTTGTTAAATTTTCTTGGATAGGATCATTACGAATATTCCCTTATTAATGCAATAATACTTTCTCTTTTAATGGAAGTCATCATTCTTTCTTCAGAAATTTTAGTTATACTTTCAATACGTGTAGTGGTTTTAGAACACTTAATATTCGGAACAAGAGGAAGGAGGGGAGAGAGATAATAAAAACCAGTAGAACTACAGATAATATATATATATATATATATATGATGTAATTTTTTTGAGGGTTGAGGTCCAATGATTTTAAACTAGTCCTTTGCCGACGTTTCGACATATATATATATATATATATGATGTAATTTTTTTGAGGGTTGAGGCCCAATGATTTTAAACTAGTCCTTTGCCGACGTTTCGACATATATTTATGTCATCTTCAGGGCTACAACATGATTGTTTTACAATTAGCACTACTATTACTACTATTTGGTAATTTATTACATTTTAATCAAATTAACATTTATATTAACATTTAAATTACCAAATAGTAGTAATAGTGCTAATTGTAAAACAATCATATTGTAGCCCTGAAGATGACATAAGTATATGTCAAAACGTCGGCAAAAGGACTAGTTTAAAATCATTGGACCTCAACCCTCAAAAAAATTATATCATATAAATATTGTGTCAAGAAAACAAATCATGATATATATATATATATATATATATAATATATATATATATATATATATATATATCAATGATCAAACCACAATAAGAAATGGGAAAACAAGACTAAGATCTTTCAACCGTAACAAGCGGTCTTCGTCAGAGTCAAAAACCCAACTGAACACTAGATGCAGAAAACATCTGGTGAGGAGTTGAGAAGAGTGGGAGGGGAGAGTGGTATTTTAAAAGGGTGAAAGCACAGGAAAGGACTAATGTCCAGAAAGGGATGTTTGGGGAAACAAAGGAGTACAGTAAGAAAAAGTAAAAAACTATCCGCTAGCTGTCAACCCTCTTTGAAGAGGCTATTGCCCTCGTGACGAAAGTATCAAGTTTGAAGAGACCGTTACTAATGTTTATAATATTAGATCTATTAAATTTAATTAGAGACGATTCAATAATATTTCTTAACAACATTGATTTTTCATAGGTAATAAATTTAGCTCCTGTCCAATCAATATGATGATTTTCATTTTTTATATGCAAGAATAAGGCACTACTGTTTTCCTGTCTACTTACGTTATATTGGTGTTGTTTTACACGTGTTTTTAATGATTTACCAGTTTGACCAATATAAATTTTATGGCAATTTTTGCACGGAATTTTATAAATACCAGCGGACTCCAATTCGCTTGGAGAGTTTTTTTATTAACATATTACCCACGTTATTACGTTTAGAAAACACTATATTAAAATCAAGTTGTTTGGCTAATCTTGGAAGGGGTCCAATGATTCGTGGTATGGCAAAACTATAGAATTTGATAATAAAAGGGGCTCTTTTGAAGTATTAGAGAAAGTTTTTTTAGCACCCTTCAAAGCTAAATCGATATAAGAAGAGGGGTATTTTAATGAAAGGGCAATTGACCTAATGTTATTAATCTCTTCATTAAGAAATTCTGGAGAGGAAACTCTTAAGGCTCTCAAAAACATATTTCTAAAAACAGAAATTTTAACATTTTTTGGATGCGATGAATAAAAATGAACGTATGCAAGTACATTCGTAGGTTTTCTATATACACTAAAGCGTAACTCATTAGGTAACCTATGGATCAGGACATCTAAGAAGGGCAAATTACCACTTATTTCTTCTTCCATTGTGAATTTGATTGTCGGCACTAATGAATTCAATTTTGTTAGGAAATCAACTTTATTTAAAGAATTGGGACAAATGCAAAGAATATCGTCAACATATCTATACCATTTAACATTTTTGGGCAAAATTGAGCTTAACATTTTACTCTCAAAAAACTCCATATATAAATTACTTAGGAGGGGGGATAAACAGTTACCCATAGCAAGACCAAATTTTTGTATATAATAATTATTTTCAAATTGAAAATGACAATCTACCACACATAACTTAATTAACTCTATGAAAACTTATTACCTATCTATTACTTATTACCTATGAAAAATCAATGTTGTTAAGAAATATTATTGAATCGTCTCTAATTAAATTTAATAGATCTAATATTATAAACATTAGTAACGGTCTCTTCAAACTTGATACTTTCGTCACGAGGGCAATAGCCTCTTCAAAGAGGGTTGACAGCTAGCGGATAGTTTTTTACTTTTTCTTACTGTACTCCTTTGTTTCCCCAAACATCCCTTTCTGGACATTAGTCCTTTCCTGTGCTTTCACCCTTTTAAAATACCACTCTCCCCTCCCACTCTTCTCAACTCCTCACCAGATGTTTTCTGCATCTAGTGTTCAGTTGGGTTTTTGACTCTGACGAAGACCGCTTGTTACGGTTGAAAGATCTTAGTCTTGTTTTCCCATTTCTTATTGTGGTTTGATCATTGATTGTTGTTTCACGTGTTTATGTGAAATCTTTTTATATATATATATATATATATACATCATGATTTGCAGTCGTTATTAGCCTTTGGAGCGATTCACTTCTTTTCCTGAAGACGAGGACATCGAAATATAGTAGTGAGTTCAGTGGTTTCCTTTCTATGTGTTCTTTTTTAAATTCTAGTTTATATATATATATATATATATATATATATATATATGATAGTTGGCTATAAATATCTTGCTGTGGTTTGGACGTTGATTTTATTTCATGTGGGTATTGTGAAATCGATATATATATATATAGTTCACATAGGAAAGAGAAAAACAAATAAAGACACACACAAAAAAGAAACAACGATATTTCGACAGTCGTCGTCATCGGGCAGAAGTTAGCTTCAGCTACTCAAAGGGACTACTTCTGCCCGATGACGACGACTGTCGAAATATCGTTGTGTCTTTTTTGTGTGTGTCTTTATTTGTTTTTCTCTTCCCTGTGTGAACTAGTAGTCCTGTTGGACCGTTTCAAATATATATATATATTATTTTCTATGATTTGTCTGGGGAGAGGATATATGATTCGTTATGATGGTGACCAATAGGAGAGTAGAGTTTGTAGGTCCATGAGTGCAGTTTCTAAGAAAGACCCATTTACCCGCTGCCCAGCGAAGCCTCCGTTATTCCGCCAATGGGTATAGAGGTTGCACAGTTCTAGGAACCCCACTCATGGACCTACAAACTCTACTCTCCTATTGGTCACCATCATAACGAATGATATATATATATAATTTCGTTGAATAACTGACCATATTTTACTGATGTCTTTTTTTTCATGATGATGTCAGAAACCTCCAAAAACTGGTGAAGAAAATGACATCAGTAAAATATGGTCAGTTATTCAACGAAATATGTTTGAATGAAAACCTGCTCCCAAATTTTAAAACGTATATGTATATATAAAACTTAAAGATATCGACCGTGGAATAGAAGAGAAGAATGTTTTTGTTAATACTGAATCTGTTTGTCTTACTGGTTCAAATCAAACTTTTGAAATCGACGTTTTGTATTTTATCCACTTTTACACAGAAGTATGACAAATTAAATAACTCATGATGGTAAGAAAACAGATTTTAGGATGTTAGAAATTGAATTTTATAATTTGGAACATATAAAGGTTTTTATTTAATACTTCTCCGATAGGATCGTAATGGATATTTATAGAATAACTAGTAATATTTCATATTTAAAGTTTATTGTTTTTCATTTTCAAAATTTCATACTTTTGCCTCTGAAAAAGGATATTAAAGGAATCCGAATTTGAATATTTGATTTGAACTGGGAAAATATTGAAATTCTGAAAATTGTTATATGATCAAAAGAAAAAAACAAAAGTGCTAATATTTTCTTGACTGTCATAAGTTACTCACAAAAAAGTATGTCATTCTTGAACAATACATTGATCTTTTCATAACAGTTTGAAACTTAAGTTTGTTTAAACCTGAATGGTACTCTGATAGGGTTAACGTACTTGTGAAATTAATAAACCTTGACTTCGTCCCGTGGGCTGTGATGTAATGCTCGAGATTCTGCTTCTAGGACGTAGGAAAATCTTTATGCCTGTAAACAAATTATTTATTAAATTATATATTTTGGACTAACGAACAAGGCATATTACATTTATGAATTAATATTGAGTCATTGTATAAAATATCAGATAATTTCAATAAATTGGGATAACAGATTAATAAATGTTTGAAAGGTTATCATCTGCTTATTTACAAAGTTTGTTGTTGTCCTCTTTTCCACAAATACACATATATTTTTTGTCGTACCATAACAGGTGCTTTATACTGGTATAATGTATAAAAGTAAAATTTGAAAAGAAAGAAAAAGATGCATACTATACTTTATTCTAATTGTAATCGTTATAAAGTAAACACATATTGTCGTACAACTTCTTGAACAGAACAGTATTCTTTGATTCCGTTAGTATAAGATTATTCACAATGTTCCTACTCCCTACCGATGACTCCCTAACTATGATGGATTAAGTATCGTGAAAATATGTATCACAAAAAAGGATGCATTCCAGAAATAAATTCCGGAAATTAGAAATAATCTAGTTATTATTGTCGTGATATTTAACTAAAAATTAGTACAGACTTATTTCTTGTACTATACCGAAACCAATTAGTTATACCCAATTACTATTAGTAGTCATTCCATTTAGCAAGTAAGCGATTATAATGATTTTTAAATTATCTAAATTTGTGACGTCCAAACCGGTATCTATAATCTCCAATTATGAAAATATTGAAATAAAAGGATATTCTTAAGACATAAATTGGATCTTTAACTACTGGAAATGGGACAGCTGAGTTAGTAAAGGCTTCTTCTGTGTGCCCCAGGGGTTGGGGTTTCATACTCTATTATTACTCTTCTTTTTTTCTAATTGAAATTTCCAAAGCAACCAAAAATGATGGCTGTGTCTAAAGTCAGTATAGATATGTTGCAGAAAATTCCCCGTACCTTATAATGTGTGTCAACATACAAATAATAACAAAAAATAACTAAAGACTAAAAAATAACAATGATAACTAAAGACTATGTGTAGGTACAAACACATACACGAACATTCCTATTCTTTGGGAGATTTTAAAAATGACATCTCAACACAAAAAAAAAGTTTGATATGAAAACTAACAACGCGTTTTGAACACTTAGAATTCTTATTCAGGTTTACATCTCAAGAGTGTAAATGTAAACCTGAAGAAGAACACTAAGTGTTGGAAACGCGTTGTTAGTTTACATATTGAACTTTTTTTGGTGTAATTTTTGATATCCCTCAATTTAAATAAATACCATACAACAGATTGCACAAGTAATAAATTCCTAATTATGTAGTGTTTATGAAATTATTGCCGCGAGAATTTTTAAGATAATAGCATACTAAACCTACAATGTTAATTGATACTAACAGTATTATACTAATGTTATGAGAAAATACGTCATATTACCTCATTAATCCTATTTCTTGCTCGACTGTTAATGAGCTTATCCAGATTCCAGAGGAAACTGGTATATTATTCTCATAGCATTACTAACCACCTTGGCTAGTAATTAATGCTATACTAACAACAATAGTATTGCAGTAGTTTCACTTCTTAGCAGTAGTTTTTATAATATACAACATAAAATTGATTTATACACATATATGTAACTATTGAAATTAAGTGACTGATTAAGAAAATGTATATATCCATATACATTTAAGTAATAAATTCGTTTACATACCCTGTTTTTAATGCCCTGTCATTTAAAATTTAGGTAAGCTACTTCTCTTCAAAGTAAAAAGAAATGTGTAACCTTTTTTGCCAGGACTGCCACACAAGTAGGCTGTACACCGTTCTCGAGGAGTGAAAGTTAGTCTTATTTTATCATTTGGTAGCCATCGACCTTGGGCCAACACATTACTGGAGGCTCCAATCTTACTGAACAGTGTTTGAAAAGTGTTTGTGGTACTAAAAACTCAATAAAAGAATAAGCTGGATAGAATGTTGGCGGGAAAAGTTATTCAGATTGAATGTGACAAATTAAGAAAAGAGCTAGAAGGATCTTAAATTGGCAAAAAATTTACTTTTAATAATGGAATGATTGATCAAGGGGTTTTTTAGTAAACAGTGTTGCTATGAGATGGAATATTTTTTTAAACAATAAAACCTTTATGGTAGCAATCCTTTATATACTGTATTTTATTGCTTATAAAAAAATTCTTTCAGCGATAATTCATTGTTATTAACTAATTACTGTTTTCTGCTATTTTATAACGAATTCTCATTTAATTCGTTTTGAATATAGACTTAATTTTCTTAAAAGTTTTACTTTGGTAATGTAAAACTTGTTTTCCAAAAAAAAAAAAAAATGAACTACAAAAATTCCGCCCTTTTTCACGTACTGTAGATATAGGAGTTTATGTTACTACTCTGGAGTTGTTCTGTAAACCAGAGGTTGTTCTATATCTTTTGATACTAAATCATATTTAAGTATTTAAATTTTTGGTATGGTACTTTTGATGTGTGATGTGTTTGAAGTATTTTTTTATAAATATTTACTCAAAGCTTCACAAAATTGTTAACTTTATTTTCATGAATATTACTCAAGAACGTTAACTAAATCTAATTGAAACTATCTTGATTCAAACAATCTATAATGAAAATATTGTTGAACAAAAATTATGAAGTGATGTTCTTTTAATTGCTTATTAATGTATTGATGTATAAAATTTATTAAAGCTACTTATTCGGAATTCATGGAAAGAAAAGAATAAACAAAATAATGACTAGTTCGTTGTTGAAAACATTTTATGTGAGATGTTGCATTTTTGTACATACATGTTAGGTACCGATTCACCATTGTTCAGTGTCAATAACATTCTTTTCTTTTTAGTGTAAATATCATCTGATCTATTTAAATAATCAAATTAATTTTATTTAAACATTGTTCCTTTCCAATTCTTCCCTTGAAGTTTTTTTTTTTTAGAATGAAGGTAACGAAATGTGATATAATGTAGGACTTATTGTTAAAATTAATTCCTTTTGTATGTAATTGAATTCTTAAGAGATTAGCAGTGTTTATCTAAAGTGGTTACAGAACTGTGTTTGATATTAGCCAATGATAAAGAAAGAAGACAAATTAACTTCATAACTTTCTTTTTATTTCCTAAAACATATAACTTACAGAAAAATTTCATGTTTTTTTCGATATTATTATTAATGTAAATGTTGAATTATGTTAGTTTTATATTAATTTTATTTTAATTTATATATGGTAGTAATAAATGATAGAAATAAAAAGAGATACATGGATGAGGGTTTGACTAAACTGGAGACCATGGTCAGGTAAAGGTTTTCTGGTTCTCTAAAAGGCAGGTTATATAATCGCATTGTTCAGGGACTAAAAAAAGAATGACCTGAAGCTTTAAGGGTAGTGTGGATTTAAGAGGTAAACTACGAATGGTGACATTGACTTTTTCTTTAGTATCCAAACAAATATCAAAGAAATAAGCTGTTTGGTTATTATTTTATTAAAGAGGTGAATCTCGGGACAGGTTTGAGGTGTGAAAACTTGCTCCGTCTTGCTGGAACCAGAACTTGCTCATGAGCGACGGGTAGAGGGTCTAGAGCTCACCCTGAAGTGAATAAATAAAGGAGATATCACATAAAGTGTACACGGAGCCCGTTTTTTTTTGATCACCCTGTATTAGTAAATGTTTATAAACCTCAAACTCATAAATATTTGATAATAGTTGATAAAAATGGAAAATAAGAACGATGTTAATTTGAATTAACTTGTATTTGTAAGCATGCTTTCTTTATAATGGAAATTGTTTAGTCACAGAAAGGATTAGTGTTCACTGATTGAAATCTTTAGTCAGTGTTAGTCATACAGTTGGACTCCTTTATCACACTATTAATGAAAGGTCTGATGTATCATACTCTTTGATATTTGTTACTTAAATTATTTCTTTATTTTATATTAAATGTATTTTTATACGAATTTTATTAATTGATTCATTCATTCATTTACAAGTTAATATTTGTATATATTAATTTCAAACATGATGACTCTTTACAAGGGTCATATTTTTAATTGTATCCTCACCTGATAAGATCTCTGATATGTTGCGTAAATGGTAAAATCTTGTCTTTGTTTTGTGGATCCATAATTAGTCCCAATATTAATCAGTTCTCTTTCAGCAGTTCCAAACCTTGGTTACATGTTATAGAGTACTAGTGGGAATGTACCATATAAATATATCATAAGAGAAAGATATAAAATAGACCTTATAATTTACAATATTATCCACATAAAATATAGATTCCTTTTTTTTTTAATGTGTATGGACTAAATTATTTAACAGGAAATAAGTGAGAAGTCCAGGATTTATTATTTAACTTGGAACTTATTTTTGGTGTGCAAACTAGTTTTAAGTGTACTAGTTTCTTTAGTTTAGTGCAGTAATTTTTTCTAAACCGTTTATTAAGTGATTTATCTTTGGCATTATCTTTATAACCTCAAAGTTACTATCTAGCGTATTGTGGGAAATACTGGCGACTCATTCCTAGACCATTTAGTTTTCTAAAATCAAATGTTTTATAAAATTTGGCCAATTTTTGGAAAACCCAAATAAAACCTACAAAAGTAGGAATATATGATAGAAAAAGTGTTTTTTCTAAGAAATAGTTCAATTTTATATAAATAGTTTAATTTTTATAATTTTATATTGTTCCTTTTTTATGTACAGGATTGCATATTTGGTTGTGTCATAATACACGTGATGTACTTCTTTGGTTCAGTTTGTATGTTGATTTTATGTATAATGATGTCTTATTTCTCCTTACTTTTGTAGGTTTATGTAAAAGATTTTGAATGAAGATCGAAAGGTTGGCATTCAAGTTTGATTTGAAATTGGACAAACTGACATACATATCTATTTTATTTATATATCAATCGGTTGAAAAGTATATTTTCTTAGTCTTTATATTGGTATAAGTCGGCAGTAGCTGTCCTCTCAAACATATATATTGTTAAAATTAGCAGCACTTTCTGCACTCACAATTTTAGCACTGGTGACCTCGATCTTATGGCAATCTTTCTTTCGTCTGGTTGGAGTTACCATTTCATCTGTCCAAGAGACGTCGATGTAGTTTAATGGGTTCTTGGCCATTGTAACATTGGTTCATCAGCTAAAACATTGCTTGTTTTGAAATTATAATATCATCATATAATATCATATAATCATCGTAGTGCAGTGTCTTTCTGACTGTCCCAAAGGTCTACTTTTCTGGCCAATCACAGCGCAGGTATCAGTTTCCGTTCTTGATCTGTTTCATGTTTCGTTCTAGGTTCATGCTTGTTGTAATTACAAACATTTTTTTTTACTTGGTGATTAATAGAATGGTTTCTTTTTTTTATACACAGGTACTCGTGATTTGAAGTTTTCCCTACATGGTAATGAATGGTAGTAGTGCCTTGTCGTGCATCCCTGGTCAGCTGTATACTATGCTTTTTGAAAGGACCAGCAGTCAAGTAAAGTGTTAACCTCCTGGAGAGCTTTGTAGGAGTGAACCCCATATAATTAGAGGATAGCCTTTAACATTCACCTGTAGAACAGGTATACTTGTACACCAAGTGATTACGCTGAAGTTTCGGAGTATCCTTCTTCGGCGATTTCTCACGAGCATGGTGTATCTTCTTATTCTTATAGTACATGACAATGCTAATTCGACTGTTTCCACTCGTAGGTCTTACATGAGTGCGGATAGTCTTTTGTTTGGTCTCTAGCCCGCCGTCCGTGTTCATATAGGCCTAGTACTACAATTTGATTATTTCCTCATTGAGAGTATTGGCAGCATCACTCTTCCCGTGCCATTTCTCTAACTCATACTTAATAGCCTTTTGTTCTTTCTTATTTGAAGAACCGTTATTCATTAACGCTTCTGTAGTCCTTTCAAATTCTTCATTAATAACTTTTCAATCGCTGCAATGTGATATACCTCTTTTAACGTAGGCGGAATGGTAGATCGCTCTTACCTCTCAGGGCATTCACTAAGACCATTAAGATATAGTCCAGGGTTTGTGGTGGCCGTATTGTAGACGTTCGTTGCAAACTCTTCATCTTCTTGAATAATTAGTACGTCACTTCTGTGCTCAACAGGGAAATTTAATCTGGACGTTTCTTGAAGAGGTTTTTTTAAGGTCGGATTTTCGCTTTCTTATTTTGTTAAAACAAAGATGTCAATATATCTCTCATATATGACTGGTTTCTGCAATTTCGAGAATACTTCCTTACAGCTCATGAAGAAATTTGTAAGTTCGTATAACATATGGTGAGAGGTCCAAAGGGGTCTATTTGGTACATATCACCAGTTTAAAGTCTGCTTTCGGTATCTTACATCTCGTCTACCCGTTTCAGGGTAAACTCCTTGAGGATATACTGGTTCGTCCGTCCAATGGGCACATTAATTGGGAGACTCTACGTCCAGTGAGGAGGTTCTATCTTTATAGTTTGAGCCCTTAAGGAGGTCGAGGAAGTCCGTTGTACGTGATTGGCTGTACTGCTTTGGGACGAAAGGAGACAGCAAGTTATTTATTCGCTGGGTGAGGAGGTTAGTTGGAGGAGGTATCTAGCCAATGTTGGAGCGTCATAACTCGGTTACCTCTTTCGTATGGTGATTTCGATTAGGATACTGTTACCTTATGAGAACATAATAATTGTTGTATCAGATGACTACTTATGTTGCAATGGTTCAACGCTCGTATAATAAAAAATACAATGTGTCTTGGACAGTTGTTAAGAAGCCAACTACAGTCAGACGAAAGAAATACTGCTCGAAAGATCGAGGCCACCAGTACTGCAAATGTAAGTGCAGAAGTAGAGCTAATTTTAACGACTTATGTTTAAAAGAAGACCTACTACCAACTTATACCAATATATATATATATATATATATATATATACACTTTTTTGATGAAAATACTATCCGAAATGGACAAATACTGTTCAATACATAAAGACACATAGAGAAATTAAAAGCACACACTTACAGTCTAATTTTTGGTTGAACCGTCTTCAGGAGAGATAAGAGAGGGAAACCAAGCGCACTGGTACAGAGATGGTTGGAGACCCAAGTGCGCTTGGTTTCCCTCTCTTATCTCTCCTGAAGACGGTTCAACCGAAAATTAGAGACTGTGCTTTTAATTTTCTCTATGTTTCTTTATGTACGAGGGTCGTCCAGAAAATAAGTTCCGTTTTGGACTGTAGGGCGGTAGGAGTGGTTTTTGCCAAATCCGGCAACACCGCTCGAAAGAGGAGAGGTGGGGGAATAGAATGAGAGGTGGGGGACCTCAGTCGGTCAATTACCAACGTCAGGGCAGGTAGTTCAAATGGAGCCCTCCATGTCACGTCCCGCCACCTCGATCCCCGTTCCCTCTCGAGTTTTTTTGCGCGGAGTGATTCAATTTCTTTATGCACAGGGTTTCAAATCAGTTCAAATTCACGAACAGCTCATTTCTGTTTATGGAGAAGGTGTAATGAGTGAATCAATGGTGAGGAGATGGGTACGTGAATTTAAGGCGGGAAGACATTCACTTGAGGATGAAAGTGGGAGAGGCAGACCCTCAGTTGTGACGGACGAAATTGTCGCAGAAATCGATACTGCAATTCGCAAAGATCGTCGTTCAACCCTGGATGAACCCTGGATGAGTTTCCCAGACATCTCACGATCCCTCATCCATGAGATCGTCTCGGAAAAACTTGACTTTCGGAAGGTTTCCGCCCGGTGGGTCCCTAGAGAGCTGAATGTCTTCCCGCCTTAAATTCACGTACCCATCTCCTCACCATTGATTCACTCATTACACCTTCTCCATAAACAGAAATGAGCTGTTCGTGAATTTGAACTGATTTGAAACCCTGTGCATAAAGAAATTGAATCACTCCGCGCAAAACAACTCGAGAGGGAACGGGCATCGAGGTGGCGGGACGTGACATGGAGGGCTCCATTTCAACTACCTGCCCTGACGTTGGTAATTGACCGACTGAGGTCCCCCACCTCTCATTCTATTCCCCCACCTCTCCTCTTTCGAGCGGTGTTGCCGGATTTGGCAAAAACCACTCCTACCGCCCTACAGACCAAAACGGAACTTATTTTCTGGACGACCCTCGTACATTGAACAATATATGTATATATCAGTTGGGTTTTTGACTTTTACGAGGACCGCTTGTTACGGTTGAAGGATCTGGGTTTTGTTTTCTCATTTCTTATTGTGGCTTATCATTGATATATATATATATATATATTGTATATAATATATATATTCTTAAAATAAACAGTGACACATAGACTGAAGGATAACAAAGACTCACTTTTCAATATTTCGACCGCCATTACGGTCGAAATATTGAAAAGTGAGTCTTTGTTATGTTCCAGTCTATGTGTCACTTTAATTTTAAGTGTTATCTGCCTGCCGGACCGTTTTTCGTGTATATATTATATTATATATATATATTATGGAGTATATATATATATATAATACTATTATATAAGTATATATATATTCTCATGGATTTTTATATGATCTATATATATATATATGATTTACTTTTTTGAAATGATAGCAAGTAATTTTTAAGTGGTACATTATTAATTTAAATATATAAATATCAGAAGAATACCACTTATAGGATACGTTGTAAAGATGTGCTAGAGTTAGAAAAAGTTGGGAGCCACTGTTCTAGTTTATCTGAATTGTATTTATCTAGAAATAAAAATAGATTATGAATAAATTTTATCAAGACATTTTAAGATACCCTAATTTCAACTTGTTGGAGTTTCAATCAAAATACTTAAGAGAAATTCCTAATTCACCAACACAGTAGACTAACCCCTAAATTAGTTGATCAATTGAAAGCTTTTTTTTTTTTAAAAAAAAAAAAGAAATGTCAGTCCTTTTGATAGAATGAAATGTTTTTGATTCAGTAAAAGTAATTAGGAGTCTCAGGTGAGGAGCCTCACGTGATTAAATGATATTGTTAAAGCAATGAACATAAAATATATTAAATCTTTTATTTTAAAAGGATGAGTTGGACATTCTGAAATCTTCAAATTAAATTAATTTTGATTATTGGGTAGAAAAATAGAGATGGCCAATTCCATACTAATTAATAAATATTTTTTTTTTAATTTTCAATCACCTTTTATGTTATATGTGTAAGATGTGCCAAAACATTTTCTTTAAAACTATAACTTAGATATTAAATTAGGAACCACTGCCTTATAGATTTCATATTTTATTCGAATTTGATAAAAATGTGTGAAAGTAGTGAGACAATGGAACTATAGAACAAATATTTTGTTTATTTTCTGTTTTATAAAAAAAAAAAAATGCAGTTAGTAAGTGTTGCTATTACTTATGCCAATTATTTGTAATTATTTTGTCATATAGTAATACTGTACATATTTTAATTACAATTTCTAATGTAATTATTCTGCTTTATTGCCCCGTTTTGGTTGAACTTTTTTTTGTGTTTTTGATGAAACTGAAAATAGATTTTAGGGTTCTGTTTTTGAAGTCAATTGTAAGTTGTGAAAGGTCAACTCTGTTGACTGTAGCTAGTCATTGGAACAAATATCAATATTTTCACTTATATTTATGTTTTAAAGTATACTAATAGAGGAGGAGATTTGAATAGGAAACTTTTAATGTGACCTCTCAGTAGTTGCAAAATGGAAACAAATGGGGTGTTTAAATACGACTAGGGAAAGTTAGCTTCTTTCACATAGATTTTGGCTCGGAAGATGGTTGTAGTACACTTTACGAATAGTAAATAAGTAGGAATACATGTAGCATATTCTCTGGTTGTCCAATTAGTCACTGTGTAAAATTTCCCACACATGGAAATACGATGTCGTTTTGCTAAGAGTTTTGCTAAGGAAACAATCTATGCCAAAAATATACGGTTCTTCTTCACGTTTGTCTCCAATAAAAATCTTAACATTGTTACAATTTATTAAAGAACAAATTATAAACTGAATTATGAAAAATGAAAAGATCGGTCATACAAAGTTTTTAATCTTGGAGACAAAACCTGGATCATTGATTTTAATTGGTAAAGCGCGACGACTGTTTCAAAAGAAAAAGTCAAGTCTTGTCACATGCTTGAGGAAGATATCGGTACTCCAACATCTCCCACGAAGTAAGCAGCGACCGCAGGAGGACCAGTTTCTACACGTGTTTTTGGTAACTTTTACTACAAACAGAACTTCAACATAGGACAGTACTGCAATGTGGAAAAACTGTCTCATTGGTTTATATTCATAAAAAACAATAAAAAATTACAGCAAACCCGTTTCAACTCCTGTTAGATTAAAAAAAAATTGAATTCTTTCCTAGATAATATTAAAACTTGTGTTTTACTTGCTAAGATGTCAATATAAATTTTCAAGCAGAATCAATTATTATAATGTGTAAAATATAATTATAAAGGGTGAACCTGGGAAACTGGACAGTCGCCCCGAAGGATATATTTTGGGACTGCGTTTCCTATTTTTGTCTCATTACCTCACTCCATTCAGCATTGCCTGTTTTATAATATACAAGTTTGGTTCAAACTAGGCTTAGAATCATTTAAAGGGTTGAAAGGCAAAGTGAATGTTGATACTAGAACTAAAGGCAGTTTTAAAGGACATAGTCGGATTTGATACTGAAGAGAAATTAGAATGGACATGTTTTCATGTTCAATTGTAACATATGGACGGACAGACATTACCACGGAATGGATGCTGGTGATCACTATTAGAAGGAGGAGGGAGACCGGTGGCTAGATGGAAAGACAAATCCTGTGAGCCACTGTGGCACAGGTCTGCTTACAGGAAACCTGGATGGAATAGAAAGGAGGGGCCTTTCCCCAAATGTGGCTCACGTACCAAATGAAATTTAAAAGTGTTTTATTTAAAAAAAAAATATTATTCGTTTCAACATTATTTTAGCAATAAGTATTTTAGATTTAAATGGATAAGTACTTTTGAGTAGTTGTTTGTTATCGCTTTTCATTTTGATAGTTAATATGGGCGGTAGAATTGAGGTGACAATGGCACTAGGTGCCAGTGGCCTAACTGCTTATTTCAAGTATAACATCGCTGTTTTTACTACTATGTACAGAAGGTAGCAATATTCTCTCATCAGATATATAGAGCCAATGCCAAAAAGGTCTTAATAGATCGAAAAATCAGCTGGCTCGCATGTTTGTTTCCCACGCTCAGTTACAAGTGTTAGGTGATTCCAAGTATTTTGTGTTGTTCTACGGGAGGCAAGTATGACTTCTTTTTATTTGACTCATTTTGGTGATGAGAAGACCACCTTATCATCCTGACTCCCATCGGGAATCATTTGACCATACACGTTCTTATTGAAGATGGAATTTGTAACTAGTACCTTATGTTGTGCAAACTCGGAACTGACTGCTATACGTCCTCTCTGAACAACGGAGTTCGCGAAAATCTCCCAGATGAGCGATCTAGGACCGTGGCTAAGATCCGAACCTCCAGTCCGCAGAGATATTAGATCACACCTGCCTCCGGGAGAACGTGTCACAAGAAACATGCTCAATGTTATTGTAAACGATGCACATTTAGGCAGTAAATTACATATTTACAAACTGTTTCCACATTTACTGATTTCAGTAGATTATTTTATATTCAGGTTAAATATTAAATTTTGAAATTCATTAAATCTTAAATTCTGATTGGATTTTATAAAATAGTTCAAACATTTTTCTTAAAACTGTGTTTTAAATTTCTTAAATAAAGATTTTTAACGAAAGATGTTATACTAATTTTTTTTTTTTAGTTTTATTAAACGTTTAAAATGCTAATAAGGAAATAACAAAATGATGAAACCTTCAAATTTCGTTTATTTGTGACGACTTCGGTGATAATGGCACAATGTTCGCCAATGTGCAGCATAACTGTTCATTTCAAGTAAAACACCCCTCTTTTTACTTAGAGCCAATATCGCCATTGCCGAAACGATCTTAATAGATCGAAAAATCAGCTGGCTTAACATGTTTGTTCCCCATACTCAGTTATAACCATGGGAACAAAACGTTATAGACGTCATGTTATTTTTAAATACATGCTATTTAAACACTATCTGTTTTATTAGAATTCTATTCGACATTATAGTTTTTTTTTAATTAATTTAATATTATAACACTTTTAATGTACTGTTATAGGAGATTGAAAGTTGCAATCGATCGAAAATAAATCAACTTGTGCTTTAATTAGTTTAATAATGGACCGATGGTTTAAAACTTTGGAGCAATAATTGAACATAATAATATGATCTATTAAATATTGAGATTGAATGGTAAAAAGTGATTAAGCCTGCATGTGTGCAGCTATGGTCTGAGATCGATTTAGGTTAAATGGAGTAATTTTTTAAGTATCCTATGTAAACGAAAAAAATATTGAGGCGAGTTTGGTTTGTGAAAATGAAGGTTTATGAAGGTAGATCGATGGAGTGCGGGCGACGGGCAAAGTGGAGGTGGCATGCAAGGTGCCTATTAGCGGCACGTCCTGCGTGTCCAGGAGCTTGTCCTTTACACAAACACACTGCACCTTTGACCTACATTATTAACTTTCAATTATACTCAAGTAAGGGCTTTTCTAGCTAATCCCAAGTATCACCAATCCAACACTCAACCAGAATATGCTTAGATTGTCGGGAAAGATGTTCTTTATGTCTTATCAAAAGAATATATCTCATAAATGCGAGAAATATTCCACATGATTATAGGTTTTGGTCCTTTATCTCTGTTTCTGGATAAAGTAAAACACTATGTGTTATAGTTAGAGGTATTGTTTTCATTTCACCCTATTCTCAATTCCTTGCCTAGGTTACATCCCAGAACCTAGGTGACTACGGGTCTAGGAAAAGTTAAACACTACTTTCTATAGCTACAGGTCTTAATGTTTTTTTTTCTCCCTATTCTGAAATGTTTACCTAGGTTACTACGGTCGTAGAGAAAGTTAAACATTAGTATCTATGGTTAAAGGTTTTCCTTTTTCCCTATTCTGAATGTTTACCTAAGTTATATTCCAGAAGCTATTTGACTACAGTCAGAAGAAAGTGAAAGACTACTTTAGATATTTAAAGGTATTAATGTTTTCCTTTCGCCCTCTTCTTGAATCTTTGTCTAGATTACACATCATGACTTAAGTGTCTCTATCAGTCACTCCTTGTATGTTCTGTAGTTCTCTTGATTCAGTATTGGATTATAAAGTAGGTAATTTTAAGATATTCTAATTCTAACGTAGTGCAATCATTTATTATGTGTATTTACTAATGTAGGGTAAAAAGCTAATAAAGTGGTCTCCACATATAAAAATTTAATGGTATAAACAACTCGTTTCGAACACGTAGTGTTCTTCCTCAGGCATTAACTAAGGGTGAGTGTACAACTCAGTTGTACCACAGACACTCACCTTTAGTTAATGCCTGAGGAAGAACACTGCGTGTTCGAAACGCGTTGTTTATACCATTAAATTTGTATATATGGAGACCATTTCATTAGCTTTTTACCCTACTTTGAAGATAATGAGTCCATTAAGAACAATAGCCTTATCGTCAATACCTTAACACTGAAGAGATAAAATTCATTATCCAGGTAATGTAAGGTATGTAATCTTTTGTTGTTTACTAGTGACAGGCATTTTATAACTGTCAAGGTGAGAATGTTGATGCATATCTTAAAAAAGAGTGTCAAAAAGATATGCAGTCATACTATTAACTATTTGCACATGTATAGAAATACTGGCAAATATCCACTGAAAAGTTTGTGAGAAAGGTCGGATGTCTGTGCTTGTCGAACCCTTTGTAATATTGTAGCAGTGCAGACATATATCATGTGGTATGTAACCTTCTATCGTGCGGGCCTACCTCCGCGTAGTCACCTTGGGCACTTTGGAGTAATCTAAAGTGTCTAAAGGGCAGCACGTTAAACTAGTCGGCCTGATCTGATTTTTGGTGATTATATGGCCGAAAGGCTTAGGAACACATATAAAGTCAAAACAGGTATGTAATATTCAAATATATCTCAACTGGAGTTTTCCTGGTCTTCAATAGACGAGCAGTAGGACCTATAAAGATGAGCACTGAAAAACAATGGCAGAGTTTGATAAATTCCTTTCTTGCTGGAGAAGCAGCTCTTCATTCCACATCACCATAGAATGTTTTTTTTTCTTGTACAGGTTCATAAATAAATAAACGTTTGCGATTCCTTTGATTATTTCTTCTGAGAGATTCGTGTATACGAATATATATACGTGTATACGAACTACTGAAGTAGTTCTACAATGCTGTAGTGTACTGGAATCATCGTTGTTCTTCCTTCCAGTAGGCTACGTTGTACTAGTTGGCTGTACCTGCCAGATAGTACAAGCTTGTCTATTGCATTACACGACACGGAATGGAAGAACTATCATCTACGGGAGTTAGGTAACACCAACTAAGTACAATAACAGTCTCAAAGACTTGGAACACAAGCTGTAGAGGCTACACTATCTAGGAGTGTCAATTTTTTTTATAATCTTCGATATATTGACACTAGCGAGACACCTGAAACGCTGTTACCCTAAAGCAAATAATTCATCATATAACTGACTTTATTCAAAGTATTGTTATATGTTATGTTTATGTAATTGAAGTAAGAATACTTCAATTAGTACACTGTTAGTTTCTGTACTAATATTAACACATTATTTATTTATTTAGGTATTTGTCTTATTCATACAATACAACAATGTGAAACGATTATGCGTCTCAGATTTGTGTAAATTTTGCTATTACACAAACGGTATGGCTTATATCGCTCCCACAATCTTTTATATTGTAAGTCAAATTATAAGTCAAAATATAATAAAATTATAATAAAAATTATAAGTCAAAATTTTTACATTTTATTGAAAAAAAAATATTTTCCGTTGTTTTAAAATTCTGAATATATTTTTTCGTTTGTTCCATTTGTAATCTCAAAGATAATGCCAAAATTTAAAAACCAAACGGTTATCAGTTTAAGAGAAAAAAATGTTTTTTAAAAAACGGTTTTTGGCAAAAAATGTGACTTTCCCGTCATGCATAATTTTCCCAAACAATAGGGATTTTCTACCCTATGAGACCAATTTTTGTGTAAAATATCAACTTGATCCATCAAAGATTCTGGACCGTAGCGTGGTAACAAGCAATGCTAACACACCCACCCACCCACACACACACAGACATCATCGAAAAAACTTCTTAAAACAACTTCTGGGACCTCAAAACATGTAATTCCGTCAAAACTCGAGATCGAATTTTTTCACGATCACTATACTTTACTTATAGTAAAGTAATAAGCTTATATATTGATAAGTAGATCAATCACTATCTGTACTACCTCAGGAGTGAAAGACTAATAAATATCTTCCATTTAGTTGTTTACATTGTGCTCAAATGAGATATTATATATTATATACCCAAGAACATTGATATTAAGTTTACTTATAGTAATGTTGAGAGCAAGCGACTACAGATTTTATTTAATAATTCCAAGGAGAACCATTTTGGATAACTTGAAGTATTATTTGTTTTAATTGGCTAAACAATGGTCTATGATGAGTGAACTACTATAGAAATGACTAGTGTATTAATTTATACTCGAGAATGAAAGTATTGTGGATGAACTAAATTCTGGTAAATTGGATAATAATGAAGCATAATCGCCTTTCAAGAAAGTGTATTAATTATTATGAAATTCAAGAGGTAGATCTTAAGGATGTACATATGCAGTAAGAGAAGGCTGGTGTTATTTGTTGTGCTATTTGATAATATAATATCAAATTCAATATTTCTAAACGTATAAATAAATAAACGTATTTATTTTTACACTATTGAGACTATATCTATATTAAATTAAAAGGAAACCTCATAATACAGAGTTTATCAAATTAAATAATGCCAGTAAAACAAAGTTACGTTTAATTGTTATAATAATATGAAAATCAATACCTGCAGTAACTTATTTATATTTGGCAATATTATGATCACTTATAATAAAGAAAAGGAAATCTTATAATATGGAGCTTATACAATATATTAAATGAAGCTAATAAAATAAAGTTATTCTTATCAAAGTGTAAAATGGATTAGAAATGATTTTTAAAACGTTGAATGGAATTCAATTCAGGTTCATAGGTCTCCATTTAGTGTATAAATAATTATGGTATTATCCAGCCAGAATATGGTTAGTCCCTTCATTTCCCGCCAACGTTACACATAATGCGCATGTCTTTTCTATCGTATGATCATTTCAACCAATCATAGCTCTCATTTTTTTCCAAGTCCTTTTCATATTTTTCATAATAGCGTCACTTTTATTTGTAATAGTTTTAAATGAATTCTAATGTGTTCTGATTGAAAAATTTAGTTCAATATATCTGTTTTTAATTAGTTTTTACGTTGATTGAACGACAATGCAAGAATACAGAAGATATTTAGCATAGTTACGGTCAGTGGAAACATTATATTAATTTTCTTTTCTATATTACGACTTAGATTGATATTTCTTCAGACTTTTCACTTTTATGTATAGTAATATATTATTAGTAATAGTATATTTTCATCATCATTACACCTCACTGGGAAAATAGAATATTTAATATAATTACCACCGTATATATCATGCAGAAAATCACGTTGTTATCGTTTTCAAGGCTCAGGGAGCTTATCAACTGAATCAAATGGTTTCTTCTATAACAATATTGAAAAAGCGTCTTTTAATATCATTGAAAACAGTTATTTAGTGTATTAGTTATACCTATTTTCCAAACTTCCGTTAGTAATTTCGGATCTTAAACAATGTTACTCTCATATTTTTTTCTCTTAGGCTGTATTGTTACATTTAAATTTATTTAGTTCTAAAATATTATTTTATTTTGTCTAATCTATATTTTATTAAAAAATCCTTCTAACAGTGTTTCAATTATTCTACTATATTATTTTACTATATGCGTACTATTAGTACTATTTTATTGTACTATTGTAGTTTCTCCTATTTTATTTGTTCATAGTATTATTTGTATTTTATACCATGCTCTTAGTGTGAATGGATTTTAGTCAGTGAATATCAATAATTAAATAACACAACAAATACCTCATGACTGGTGAATATCAATTGCTCAATTAGATGTATTAAAATTATATTTTACGTACTAACTACAACTTTATAAGATTAATTTAAATTAATCCAAGTTTTATTTTAAATAAAGGGTTCAGATTAGTCCAAAGGTAACGTGTTCGCCTAAGGACTGTTAGATCTGGGGTTCAATGCCCACTCTGGCCCTCGATTTAT
Organism: Hermatobates lingyangjiaoensis; assembly: GCA_026182355.1. Classification (NCBI taxonomy): domain Eukaryota; kingdom Metazoa; phylum Arthropoda; class Insecta; order Hemiptera; family Hermatobatidae; genus Hermatobates; species Hermatobates lingyangjiaoensis. Next base: position 1,041,653 of record JAPFBL010000004.1, on the reverse strand, counting down.
TTACGTGGAATGTGAAAAAAAATCTGATACATCGTCCCTGGGAGTGGGCGTTAAGTGGTTGGTCCCGAGCCTGTACTATGCCAAGTAGGAGTATATGTACGTTATAGGCCCTACTCTAAATAACACACTTCAGTTAGGACTCCCATGTAGAATCATTGTGTAGTATCTCAAAGGGCCAAAGTTAGGCCTATGTCTGTTCTCTTGTGAGACTGCCACTGCAATATAACCTAATTTAAAATAATCCAAGTTTAATTTAAAATATTCCAAGTCTAAATTGAAATAATTCATTTCAATATTGTTCAAATTTATTTATATTATATATTTTATTATAATTTATACTTTTATATTTATAGTTTATCAACTTGAAAATATATATATACTACATTAAAGTTCAAATAAATCTTTGATTATTTTAAAATAACCCGAAAAAGTAGTATGTTGAGGTAAAAACTATATTCCTGGTAGTTAATATTACTCCAATCTTATATACATTAAGTTTATTGTGAATTGTAGGAAAAGTTTCCACACAAAGTTGTCTTGTAAACGACAACAAAACTTGTTACTTTACTATAAGTGTAGTGATCGTGAAAACATTTCATCTCCAGATTGACCGATTTACATGTTTTGAGGTCCCAAAGTTATTTATGACGTTTTTTCGATGTCTGTGTGTGTGCGTGCGTATCTAAAATTTGTGTAGACGTTACAGTCCATAATCTTTCATAGTTGAGGTTAATATTTTCTATACAAATGGGCCTCAAACTGTAGATAGTATTTATTACATTTGATTGCCGAATATAAATACATTAAACCATTTGATTTTGTAAATTAATGTCTTTACTTAAGTAATGAAATTTTTCCTCATTGGAATTCTTAAATAGTGCAAATAATAAATTAAAATAAGATTTAGAGAATAAGATGCAATGATTTAGAATACCACTACATTAGATAAGCAGATAGGACTTTAAGACAGTGGTATAAAGTACACATTCATGATCTAATCAGAAAAACATAAGGGAAAGAAATTTTAAAATTTTTAAAACAACAAAAAACTTTTTTTTTCAACACATATTGAAATTTTGACTTATTATTGAATGTGAGAGCTATTGAGAAGACAAAAATCTTTGTTGTTAACCGGTTGATACTTTTTACTTATAGTAAAGTTGAGTGTAGACCACTCCAGATTTTTTTTTTGTTTGATTTTGTCTGACAGACTTATTTTTTGAAATGACGACTTTTATTTGACAATTGTTAAGATTCCCACATTTTTTTTTAAGAATTTAAATATATTCACCATTATTTTGTCTAATCTTTGTGTTTTTAGAAATCATTATTATTAGTAATTAAATGATGGGTGTAATACTTTTCTTTAATAAAACAACCAAAGGTGGAGCCTTTGGGTTTGTGGCTTAAGTCTGGATTCAATAGTGCATCAATTGCATCAATGTTACTCTTAGTTATCGTAAACCTACATTTCTTCAATAATAATTTCAGAAAACAATATGTAGACAATATGGCTAATAAAAATATTACTGATAGGATATAATTGACAAAGACTGAGTGTAAGATAAATTTGGAGGGTATTAATTGTGCGTTTTAAATGTTACCTCTATCAGATTTATTTAGAGTAGAATATTTGACGAGTATCTATTTTAAACGTATACGTCTACTAGTTTTGCGTTGTATAAAGGTCTCAATTATTATTACTTTCATGATGAATAAGTTGTAGGCCGAGTGGCGTGTACGGGGATTCATAGAGCTCAGCTAAGCCACCTATATGACCTGCAACAAACGTCCATGCTTCCCTGTAGTTGTAGTGACCCCTTTGAGGTTCAATCAGTTTTGTGTTTCAATTTTGTCGAAATAGTTTCCAGGTGTGAAGACGAATGTTCATACGATGCTTATGTAGAACCTGCACTCAAAATTCTTCGGTAACTTCTCTTGGTTCTGGTGTTCAATTTGCAATGAACTTTTCTTTCCTAGTCGACTATGAGGCTTCCATGTAGATTATCTACTTCCTTAAAGCCGTTGACTGCCTGCTTGTTAAAAGGTATGAATTGTAATTCAGTGGGACTCCAGAAACGTAGGAATTAAAGGAGTATGAAATAGCTGATGCCCTAAAAACTCTGGAGTCTTCTTGAATCGTAGTAGGTAACAATGACAAGTCCACACGTTTGACTTGGTCAAACCAACCACTTGGATTGTTTATGAAATATCTTAAGTGATTATACTCAACTCCTCGATAAGAGGCTGAGCTCAGGTATGGTCTAGTGGCGAGTGTTTTCTTCACTACTAAATGTTACAGCCTGAATCTTGATAAATATTGAAAACAGTAATGGACCAATATCGAAGCTTACGGAACTCCAGATGTTCCAAGCAACTGGTTTGATTTCAATGTTTGTAACTTTGATGCCATCTATTGTTGGTTATGGCTAAAGTTATTAAAGACATTATGATGAAATGTTCAAATTCTAGAAAAAGTACTCCATTTGGAGGAACATATGCTAGGAAATAATAGTACCAGTAAGTTAGCCCATGGTACGTACAGAAACATGACACGATAATTAAGGAATCATTTCACATATTAAATACTCGTAATAATTAAAATCACAATTTTGAACTTTGTTGTCAATGCAAGTAGGATATCTTTTAGGCAGTTTTTTCGTTAAATAAAAAAATCTGATATAAGACGCAATACATGTTTCATTTACCTAATCGTTTACGGTAGTGGATTTGCTGAGGTAGCACTAGTTGTATAACGGTTATTCTGTTGATACTTTTGTTAGGAGTTATTTTTCAAACAAATGTTCTTTTTCTGATTTCTCTCTTTTTCGGTTTAATCAGTTTTGGACTTAATTTAATATTAATTGGTGTAATTTTATTCTTTTTACTTTGCTATAAGTAAAGTATAGTTGCAAAAAAATTGATTTCCAGATTTTGACGAATCCACTGTTTTGGGGGTTCCAGAAAGTCGTTGGTAGCTAAAACTGTGCTGTGGGGTGGTATTATCCAAAGTTTGTGGCCACAGCACGGTTCAGAATCTTTGATGGATTAAATTTATATTTTACATAAAAAATGGGCCTCATAGTGTTGATGTGACCTATTGTTTCGGGCAACTATAGAAAAGTCACTTTTGCAAAAATTGCTTTTAAATTTTTTCTCCTAAACATTCATCTAGAGTCTTAAAAGTTTGGCATTATCTTGAGGCTAAAAAATCAATAACAAAAAGGAACCTTTCACTTTTAAATAAATTTTAATAATTTACAATTTTATTTAATCAATGGGAATATTTTAAGGCATGTTTATCGTAAAATAAAATTCTATTTAGAGACAACATTGATTTACCTTCAATTTGTAGTGTATTCGTGATGTAACATAGTTGTTATAAGTTATTCTGTTGTTATACTTTTGTTAGGAGTTATTTTTCAAACAAATGTTCTTTTTCTGATTTCTCTCTTTTTCAGTTTAATCAGTTTTGGACTTAATTTAATATTAATTGGTGTAATTTTATTCTTTTTACTTTGCTATAAGTAAAGTATAGTGATCATGAAAAAAATTCGATTTCCAGATTTTGACGAAATAAAACATGTTTTGAGGTTCCAGAAGTCGTGGGTGTCGTGTGGGTGAGTGAGTATGTATCCAAAGTTTGTGGCCACAGCACGGTTCAGAATCTTTGATGGATTAAATTTATATTTTACATAAAAATGGGCCTCATAGTGTTGATGTGACCTATTGTTTCGGAGCAACTATAGAAAAGTCACTTTTTTGTCAAAAATTTGTTTTTAAATATTTTTTTCTCCTAAACTATTCACTCTAGAGTCTTAAAAGTTTGGCATTATCTTTGAGGCTAAAAAATCAATAAACAAAAAATAACCTTAGTTTTTTTAAACTACAGGAATTTTTTTTTAATATAATATAACAATTTTTACTCATAATTCAATCTGTAAAACTTGTGAGAGCGATACAAGCCATACTGTTTATCGGATCAAAATGAAACTATATCTAAAAATAGAATTTTATGTGGAGAATGAGTTGAGATAACTTTTTTTCAATATTACATTAACCAAAGGGCCGTTAGAAAATTCTATCTCTTTTCAAAATTTTTTTGACGCTAAACGACACTTTAAAAAACCATTCAATTTTGCCAAAAAATTTAACAAAAAATTAACAATTTATAAAAAAAACATTAATTTTCAATTACGACCAAGAGCAATAAAACATAAAAACTGAAAACTGATTCTGGACGAATGGTTTAATTGCTATACTTGTATTTGTTTACATTTATTGATACTGTTTACATTAACTTAGAGATTTTTTGAGTGAACCCATTGATATTTGAGTGATTAAGTGAACCCACAAAATAAAATTGATTTTAGAGATTTAATGAAAAATTTTTAAATAATTTAATAACTTTTTTTGAAGTTTGACCTCTTAAGGACAATTTTTGTACGGATTAAATTCTATATGTGTTAAATGTCAGCTGAAAAGCCTGAATCACAGCGATTTTCATCTTGTGAACAGATTTTTAGAAGAAAGAAAACACTTTTCGTATAAAGTACCCTTAAAAAATGGGACATTTTGTAGTCATACTTGGTGTTTTGTCTCACCAACGACCAACGAGAGTTACCGTGCAGTGCTGCACGTTGGAGTCAGGCAGTTCCAAGCCAGAGGCTTTCACCTGCTTGTCTATTAGTACTGCTTTAACTGTGCAGGTCTGTCAGGTAAGTCGGTATGTTAGTTTCTGTCCTGTCTAGGGTGAGTATGTTTCGTGGTCGGATGGTCTTTACAGTACTAGAGTCTGTTGTGAGTTTGGTGATCCAATTAATTCAGAGGAGGATGGGTTCAAGGAAGTTGAGGTAAAAGTGCTCTTACTAGCAGGTTTGGGTGTACGGGAAGTTTTCTGTCTTCATTGATAGTCAGGTTTTGTCTCAAGGATAATAGGAACTTAAATAGGAACTTTGGTAATTATAGCTCCTTTAGTTTTTGAGATATCCTGCTTACATAGACACATGCTGGGACCATTTTACAAAACTTTTTATTGGATTCAGGGGAATCAAAGATAGGAAAGAACATCTGTTTGGAAAATAATAGGCATCAACAGTTATTATTAAAGACTAGAGCTACTCTGAAAACGCTGTTGGCGTGTACAATTAACTAAATGAAAGGCCGTATGTGTCTAACACTAGGTTTTTTTTATTTAGCCAAAAGATTGCCTAAACTTTAGGCTACTTAACCGTTTAGTGCTCAATTACATAAAAGAGGTTATAAAATGAAACTGCCTCCAAGAAAACTCCTGGAACAAAATACCTTACTTCATCCGATTTATAACAAGTCAAATCTACCACAAAACACAGACTTATAAAACTAATATTAATGGGTTTATAAATAACTTTAATTAAAAATTGAGTTAAGTATTATTTATTAATACTTTTTTTAATTGTAGATCAAATATTGTTTTCATAGTTTTAGTAAAATTGATAATATTAGTAATTATTATTTTCATGAAATATGTATAATATAACTAGTAGACATAGTATAACATCTCTGGGTATTTTAAGAAAATTCAGAGATGATTCGTAATATTTCAAAATATTATTAGAAAAATTATAGATTAGAGAAAAATATATTTATTAGCACAGTGTTAAGTTATTCTCTGCATACACCAGATTAGCGGTCTGTCCTTCAGGTGCATAGAAGAACAGAGAGTTGGAACCTCTGCTCTTGAGCAAGCAACATACAGTTGACCATGTGAGAAACACTTGGTCTCACTCAATTCAATTCCTGCCATAGACAGAGTTTGGCCTTGTGACTTATTTACCATCATTGCGAAACAGACGTTGACGGGAAATTGCAACTGTTTGAATTGAAAGGGACAGTTGCTGGGTATTAATGGTAGGCGTGGTATAAACACTGACTCCCCAATACCATACCCAGTCATGATATCAGCTTCTATGACGTATCTGAGCGAAGCGCGAATTCTGAGTCGTGTCCCGTTTCTCATTTTTTGGGGCACTCAAGTTTCGTAACAGCATTACTGGTGCTCCTACTTTAAGTTTTAAGTCATGAGCAGGCAGTCCAGGAGCAGTCATATAGTCAACAAATTCAGTTGGATAATGAACGGCTTTGTCATCACTAATAAATCTGTTTACTGACTTGTAAGTTCTTTCCTCAGCTTGATATAGTGGAAGAACTTGTGTATTGATTTTTCCTGCCTGCACATTTCTAGGGTTGAGAATTACTCTTTCACAAAGTCATTTATTCTGAATAGATCTTGAACTTCGGGAAACACCTTGTCAATTATCTCTTGCTGGGAGCTTAAATGCAAATGAAATTTAAATCAAATAACAATACCTACTTGCTATTCCTGTATATTTTCAAAATAAACATGTTTATGAAGTTAGCTAAAGACAGCTTTAAAGTCCATAACTTCGCTTTTAACGTTGAATTTCCAATCTATTCAAAGCTTAGATTTTAAGTTAGACATACAAAAATCTACAGTCTAAGTTTCAGCTTGTTGTGTCATGCAGTGCCTGAGTTTACTTGTGACAAAATTTTGCGGACAAACCGACAGACAGAAATTTTTCGGAAGGTAGATTCGGTTTCTCTAATCTATGAAACGTAAATATAACTTTGAAATGAGTCAGTTCTAAGCAATGTACAGACAAAACCTTTCTTCCATTTATGTAAATTAGATCATGATTACGCAAAAAAAAAGGCTCTTTCACTTACCTCTCTGAAGTGAAGTAAAAAATTCAAATATCATAAGGATACTGAATAATTTATTTTACAAAATTATCTTAAAAGTTTAGAGCAGGCAGCTATAATAAACATAACAGAAATTTTATTGGAAAGTTAAATAGCATTAACATTACTTAATGAAAATAGGTTGATAGTTTCGATTTGAGATTCTTTTCCATTAATATTCCTATGTCTGTAATTTTTCCTCTTAAATGTTCTTACCGTTTATCTTCCAAAAAGTTACGTATTAGTGATTGCAACCCCCCATGTCTTTTACTTACGTTCCCTTTTGATCCGTCCACTCCAGAAGTCTTACTATCTGTGTAAGATTATATTTTTAAGGGCGTTAAGAGTTTAAGCATAATTTTCTTGAATTATTAAATCAAGAAATTAATAAGATGATTTATATTGCTCACTCATTAAAACAAAATTTCTGTTGTAAATTCTTGTACTGATAATGCTTTAAAGGTTCTAAGAAAACGTTCTCCAATATAATATTAGAACCTATGCAATCTCAAATTTCACGGTTTTACTGAATCATGGGCCAGTGGACCTATCCAGCAGAATAGTACTTCTACAAATTGGAGGCTAAAAGCAAGTGGCTAGTCATGCAGAAGCTGTTGCAAAATATATTACAAGGCGGTAAATTTTTGATGTGCATGTTCTGTTAAAGGGAACAGAGTGTTTATGTCAATCAGTTTTTTCTGACTCCTTACACGCTTGTGAATGATAGATTTGTGTCAGTAGATGCTTTTATAGGGGCGGTATAGGCCAGATCCCCCCCCCCGATGAGTCTCCACCTTGCCGTGGGGGGGGGGGGGGGGTTAACACTCCTGTCTTTTCTGCAGGAGGGGCTCGCCAGGCTTGTGTCTGTTTCTTTAGATTATCGGTGAGGATGTAGTTTTCCTTGAGCTGGTTCCTGTGGGTGTGGGAAGAACAGTCCTGCCCGGGCCATTTCAATTTGATTCAACTAAAATCCACCTGAGCAGGCGACGTAGAGAGTGCCCCAAATCGTTCTTGGGGAGCCCCGAAAGCCATGAGTAAGTTAGGTATTGGGATTCCCAAGGAGATAGAGTTTCTTCCCCCCCCCCCCCCCCCCCCACCGCTAGTGTATTCCGGTCCTCCGGGGAAACTCTGAGACCAATAGAGTGTCTCTATTGGTTTTGGTATGCCCTGGGCGGATAGCCCTTCGCGATCGTAGGCTTTTCTTTTCTTTTATGAATTCTATTTTCTAAGGTTAGTTCTAAAGCATTTGGTAAGATGGCAGTGGGTCCATCGGTGGTGGGACCAAGTGATGCTGTGTCAAAAGCTGTGACGCCTAGTAAAGCTGTGAGTGGGAGTAGCCCCAAGAAGGTAGGTAGGGCAGGTGTCAATCAGGCCCAAGGGACCTGTCGGGAGATTTATCAAACCTTACAGGGCGTCTTCTCTAGAAATGAAAAATATACAACGTTAAAGGAGTGAAGTTGTTGAGAGAGAGAGAGAGAGTGTGTCAATAGATAACATGCAATATATAAATATATATGTTATCTATCAGTGTTCAGTTGGTTTTTGACTCTGACGAAGACCGCTTGTTACGGTTGAAAGATCTTAGTCTTGTTTTCCCATTTCTTATTGTGGTATGATCATTGATTGTTATTTCACGTGTTTATGTGAAATCTTTTTATATAAATATATATATTTAGCCGATTAGTTGAGAGATATAGGTTATAATTAATATTTCAACAATTTAGGGTCACTTAAATGAGTACGATTCATTCTTCTTATATTATTTATTACTAATATTAAATAATAATAATATTTCTTTCTTAATTTAATTGTTGTGTGTTATATATCTTTGTAAAATTACTACTATACGTAACATTTATTGTATGTTTCAGTATTTTTCGCATTGTTTTTTGTGTTATCAATGTGAATTATGATTATTTAATATTAATAGAGGAAACATATATATTTAATGTGATAGGACGCCATTTTACCTTTATTTTCTGTGGGTTTATTATAATTTGGGGGATGGTGATTTATTTCAGTGTTCTATCTTTTGAGCTGCTTGTTTGTTTTTCTGTGTTTCCTTAGAAATGGTATGATGCAGGTCTGTTACAATTTATGTCTCTTTACTAAAAAAAAAAAGTCTGCAAGCTTTATGTCTTACTATTATATATTGGAAGAGTGTTTTTATAATTTAAAGTTTTAGGTTAAGCCAGCAGGATAGTGATTAAGACATTTGATTGGGGGTACAAATTGAAGGGTTTTCCAAGTTAAAGTGGAGAAAGGGCCCAGTGTTGAGGACAGAGCATTGCGTTGAATATCGACCCGAAAGGGCCGTGGTGGGGGGAGTGTAGGACCGCAGTAGCATTAAGCCTGTGGCACGGAGAAGAGTACCACCTCTGGGCCCTTCTTTGGCACTATAGATGGCACTGTTGGCCCAGTGAGAGGGGCCCCTCTCCTGAGATCCTTTCACGGTTAGTATTCTCACTTTTATGCCAGCGATAACTCAATTTTATTTCATAATTATTTATTTCTTTCGTTGACCTACTAACACCCCTGTAACCTAAACACCCACCCCTAACCCTACAGTCTCACAAATTACTTCTATCAACATTTTCTAACCCAAAATCGATCAACTTAATCTCAAAATGAAAAAAAAAATCAAAATATATTTAGTGAAACATTAAAAAACCTTCCAAAACTGCCAACTAGATATAAAATTTAAACAATTTATTCATTTATTTATCGTAACTCTCCGAAATATATCTCCTAAAAGATTACATTCATAGAAAACGACCTAATAGACCCTTCAATTTGTGTAGTAAAATTTAATAAAATATTTTACTTTGATCCTAGGGAGGGGGTTATGTTCTGCGCAAGCGTAAACCCTATTTCTCCTAACCTGCATGGCCTTCATTCTTAAAAATCAGCTTATTTAGATCTATATTCAATAGAACTAATTATTGATAAAAAAAAATGCTTATTAATGATGATTTTATATAACAAAACAACGAAGAATGGAATATCACTTCCCCTTTTGTATATTACTAAATATTAAAAAGTATTGGACTGAAAATATGCAAGTGTTATTCACTCAATAGGGATGAAAAATCTTAATTTTCATAATTGTTGAGATATTAGTTTTTTTTAATTTCTGTTTGATACAATGTTATTTTAACAACATTTCTCTTCAACGAATTAAAATGAAATCAACATGAAATAATATATAATCCCCAATCAGTTTATAACATTAACATATAGTACTTTCAGACATAACTATTTTATTTTAAATACAACACACACACACACACACACACACACACACACACACACACACAATATATATATATATATATATATAATGTTTGAAATAGTGTGGGTGCGTGTGTTTGTGCATACAACCTTACACACCTTACAAACTTACACCTTACAACCTTACACCTGACAACCTTACCTATTCTATATATAATATATATAACCATTTTTATATAAATATAACATTTTTGTGTTATATAAATGCTCTATAAGTTTAATTCGAAATTGTAAATATCCTGATAAACATTTTTAACTCTTTCCATTTCACGGTCAATAACTAATTCTTTATATTTATATATATATATATATATAAACTAGAATTTTCAAAAGAACACATAGAAAAGAAATCACTGAACTCACTACTATATTTCGATGTCCACCACTATATATATATATCCGTCGTCATAAGGAAATGGAATGTCCCCAGAGAGGCAAGGCAGTGATATAAAGTGTGTGTGTGTGTTGAATTATACAGAATAAATCGATAAAAAGGCTTACAAAAATCATAATTATTTTCCAACTGACGTCGTCATGGAGATAACAATTAACATGTGTTTTTAGCAGAAGAATTTATTATCTGATATCGACCAGTATCGAAATATAGAAATGAGTTTATTAAGTTTTCCTATCTCGTTTCATTTTTGTATATATACAGGTATGCATACATAGATTACATAGTTGGCTGCCGCCTTTTCATGGCACCTCCCTCTCTCTGTAGTGGTGAGACCATTAACATAATAAAATATTGAAAGCGAGTCATATTGTATTGTTTTTATTCCTCTTTATTTCCTTGTGTTAATATATATAAATGTTTGTGTGTGTGTGTGTGTGTGTGTGTGTGTGTGGTTGAGAGAGAGAGAGAGAGAGAGAGAGAGAGAGAGAGAGAGAGAAAATGTATATATGAAATTTCTATACGATAAATAAATATGAATTTTATTAAAATATTTTCGTCACAGAAATATTTTGCTATAAAATGAAATACAAATCTTACAGTTTTACTTTGGACAAGATCAAGACCTGGTGAAGATTATGACAGAGGGATACTGTAATCAATAACCTCTTTATTTAACCCAAAGAGGTCATGGTTTAGCATTTAGCTTATTCTTATTAAGTAGAATCATTTATCAAAATAATATATCTAGTATTTATAGATAAATAATAGATTGCACCTTAAAACTGCAAAGAAATTTATTCTCTTTTAAAAGTGTAAAAGAACTGTTCAGTGTAAACTTTTTATATTTAGTATTTCATTAATAACTCAGTATAATGGAGAGAATTATTAATTATTTTATAATTCATTACTAATTAATTATTCAGTAAAAAATATTATATATCTCCTTCTAGAGATGTATTCGTAAAAAGTTAACACGATTTAACAGATATCAACTGCCTATAGTAGTTTATAGTAGTTTAATACTGTCTATAAACTCCTGATATTCAAAAACTAAGTTTTTAACTTCTCAATTTTAATTCTATAATTTTGAGATTATTTTTATTACTTTGTTCATGAAATGTTGATGTATACGTTCACACCGACATGTTTATGTATTATATTCACTTAAATATATACAAATTCATTAAGTTAGATAGAAGTCTTTCCGCTGAATATTTATGATTAAAATAAAAGCCCATTGAGAACATATTTTTTCAATTTCTTTTTCTATTTGCCGAAAAGGTTTCGTATTTTTCACTATCTAACTTGACAATCTAACCATCTAGGTTAGGTTAGGTTGCAGTAGTTGTCCCAAAAGGGAGCACACATAGGTCGAGTATTGGCCCTTTGTGATCCCACACAATGAAGACTGATTCCACATTGGGAGTCCTACATTTTGCCTAACTCAAGTGTATTTAGAGTATGGATTTTTAAAAAGTACGTGACTTTGTTCATTCTCCAGACCGACAGCTTGACGTCCTCTCCTAAGGATGACATGCTCAGATTTATTCAGCTCCCACGTGAATAAATCGAGGGCCTGAGTAGGTATTGAACCTCGGATCTATCAGAGGCGAACAGAGTGCCTCTGAGCTAACCTGGCCTCTATCTAATATCTAAATTTGGGTGTTAATCTGCGTAATGATACCAGTTCTTTTGTGTCTTTACTACTGCAGTTGCTTTATAGGAATAGAGTCGTGATGAGTTTCACAAGTTTTACTAAGAAGTTTTACTTAGGATCTGTTGAACGGTGTGGTCTTACTTGTTCCTAGACTTTCACCTAGACATAGCATAACAGTGCTCACGTGGCATTTAAACGCCAATGTAGAATGTAATCTGTATATTTAGTTAATGTAAGTAATTTAAGAACCTGATGATGGCCCACGAGGCCGAAAGCTTGTTATATTAGTTTAGTTTAATTGTTAATTAGATACAGATATTTACGATCAAGTGATTTTAGTTTTAAGCACAACCCCCTATTGTTAGGTGCCTTCTTGAATGTCGTTTGCTAACTTGCTTCGGCAATTATCACCTTCACAAAAGAAGATCGTGAGGAAAATAGAATCTATAAGTAAAAAAGTCTTGAATGCTGAATCGGCTATTAATTTCAACAGAATGTGTTTAAAAGAGGACTACTGAAGATGAGAGCAGGATTAGCCTTGTAATGTTTTACACGAATAACAACCTGCTGCTGAGAAACAGCCTGAAAGATCTTCAGATATACTAGAGCTTCAGCATGCCTACTTATTGTACGAGTATAATTGAACTGCAGGGGAATGTGAAACACCCTAACCATATAGGTTAGATGCAGCTAAGCTCTCTAGCTGGTCAACCCTCCACTTGACTGGAGCCCCGAAGAAGCATGCTGAAGATCATATGGTTCACTTAGCAAGAGATATGCCTGTATAGGACACTACCGTCCAGCGAGAAGACAATATAGCAAAATTAAAAATTTTGAGATTCTACACAGAAATCACCAAAATCCATCGATAAACTTCAGCAAGACAAATAAATGTTCATAATCCCGACAATAAAATCGAAGGTTTAAATTTTGTGCCCTAATTTAAAACAGGCCAGAAACGAGCATCACCTGTAAGGTTATTTCATTATAACTATCATAAAACTGATGTTGGCCGAGAGAAGGTGGAATCAATGTACATGTCGAATGCCTATTGGACAGCTCATATGGTGACTTCAGCAGAAAAGAAGGAAAATTGTTCGAGACAACACAAAGGAGCCTGTGAGTGCAGAACTGCAGCAACATTCAACAATATTATATATATATATATATATATATATAGTTCAATGTACATAAAGAAACATAGATAAATTAAAAACACACTCTTACAGTCTCTAATTTTCGGTTGAACCGTCGTCAGGAGAGATAACAGAGGGAAACCAAACGCACTGGTACAGAGACGGTTGAAGTCTCCAACCGTCTCTGTACCAGTGCGTTTGGTTTCCCTCTGTTATCTCTCCTGACGACGGTTCAACCGAAAATTAGAGACTGTAAGTGTGTGTTTTTAATTTATCTATGTTTCTTTATGTACATTGAACTGTATTTGTATATTTCGGATCGTATTTTCATCAAAAAAGTATATATATATATATATATATATATATATATATATATTTAGTAAAATTTGGAAGCAGTCCTTCATTTAAGCATATTTGATTGAACAACTGACCGTACTTCACTTTTTTTTTTTTAATTACCCTGAAGATGACTGGAAGCCAGTCGAAACATGTCGGTACCCACTTAATTAACATTCTCCAACGTTTGGATGAAGGAAAGAAGAAGGTATTCAGAAACCTTGAAAAACTTGTGAAGAAAATTACATCAGTGAAATACGGTCAGTTGTTCAATCAAATATGTATATATATATATTGTATATATGTAATATAAACTATACTGGTCCTCTTCAATGTGGCATTTCTTATTATAAGGCTATAAATATTTTCATGAATATTGTTAGTGCCACAGAGGTTAAATAAGATATTATTATCAACCGTCATACCTCCTCTATTGCTGGTGAAGTCGCCCGACCATAGACGTCTTCACCAGCGATACACAGGTATGAAGGTTGATAATGATATCTTATAAATATTTTACTTCACTTCAGAAACATTATGGTTCAGAATAAATAGGTATCTTTGAAAAGTCATGGAACTAACATCAATTAAATGAAATAACATGTTTATTAAACTTATAACATTAATGGTTATAACTGGTTGAGCTCACTAAAACCAAAATAATTCTGAATGAACAGGAAGATAGTGTCACGCCTACCTCTTTATTACTTTGATAGTGCCAAAAGTCGAGAAAAGCATTGTTTTATTTTCTGTAAAGTATTCCGCAATGTATACAAGAGAAACAGTTCTCCGATTTGTTGAAGTGATTTTTTTCCGTTTAGCCTCAATAATAAAATGAAAGAGACTCTTTCCGTTGACTGGTGACTGCAAAATCGTTTAGAAAAGGTTATTTATTTTTGTTTAATGATGTAAGCTTGTTTAAACCTTTTCTTAGTAATTAGAGCCCTGTTTAACCAGTTTGTCGAAAGTAACTTAAAACTCTACAAGTTTGGTTGGATCCATGAGACCCCATCCTAGAAGCAAACAATTAGGCAATAAGAAAAGCACTCTTTCATTGTAGTAAATCTTGAAAGGAAGTGACAATCGACGATTTCATGAGGAGGCTTTTGCTAACATCTGCTCTGTCAAATCAAGCCATTATAAGAATAATTCTTACATTCTCGAGTACTATTTTTACAGAAATTATTTAATTAATGACCATGAATCATAAAGAACTTTTTTTAATACCTATATATATTTACTTAAGAATAGGAAACGATCCAAACTGGACACAATATGACTTCAAAATCGAAGAAGAGTAACACACAGAATAAAGAAATACACTTACAAACACTAATTCTTCAGCAATCCGTCTTCAGGAGAAAAGAGTAAGGCAGACAAAAAAAAATCGCCCGAAAGTTTGAGTTTGAAAGTGTGTTTCTTACTCTGTAAGTTACTCTTCTTCGATTTTGAACTCTTATTTTGTCCAGTTTGGATTGTCTTTCCCATTTTTAGTCAATGTATATATATATATATCTGATTGGTTGATGCGAGACCAAATAAGCTTGACTCATTTTTCAAGTTGAAGGCTTCTAGTTCTGATCGAAGTCACGTACAGCGGTTCTTCTCTTCCATGGAGTCATCTCCGCCGACACAGCAAATAGTATAAGGGCTCGCACTCCCTCAGAAGATGAACAGTTGCCGTGCGATGTCGACTTTTCCACCTTATTTGGTCCAGCATCAACCAATCAGATATCAGAACCAGACACCTCATGTAGATTTGCAAAATATATATATATATATTCACTGATAAAACGAAATACGATCCAAACTGGACACAATACGAGTTCGAGATTAACAAAGAGCAACAC
Source organism: Hermatobates lingyangjiaoensis (assembly GCA_026182355.1). Lineage (NCBI taxonomy): Eukaryota > Metazoa > Arthropoda > Insecta > Hemiptera > Hermatobatidae > Hermatobates > Hermatobates lingyangjiaoensis. The sequence goes on along the minus strand of JAPFBL010000004.1, from coordinate 1,026,245 downwards.
ACAAAGTAGGGAAACACACTTACAGACTCAAATTTTCGGGTAATCCGTCTTCAGGAGAAAAGAGAATGGGAGACCAAGCACGTTGTAGGCGCAACGGCAAGTAACCCGTTACTTGCCGTTACTTGGGTTACTTGCCGTTGCGCCTACAACGTGCTTGGTCTCCCATTCTCTTTTCTCCTGAAGACGGATTACCCGAAAATTTGAGTCTGTAAGTGTGTTTCCCTACTTTGTGTGTTGCTCTTTGTTAATCTCGAACTCGTATATATATATATATATAGAGAGAGAGAGAGAGTTAGCTTCAGCTACTCAAAGGGACTACTTCTACCCGATGACGACGACTGTCGAAATATCGTTATGAGTCTTTTGTGTGTGTCTTTATTTCTTTTTCTCTTTCCTGTGTGAACTATATATATATATAACAGATTCAATAATATATCGACCGTTTGATAGAATAGGTGTGTTCTCTGATCGGGGTTCGGTCAATTTTCCAGGATAAAAAATCAAACTCTCGTTGCCAACGTTTCGGTTTTATTTAAAACCTTTTTAAAAAGGTTTTAAAAAACATCTTCTTCCCGATGACGACGGATGTCAAAATATCGAAGTGAGTTCTGTAGTGTCTTTATGTGTTCTTTTCACTGTGTTAAAGTGTTTATTGTCCACACGGAACTTTCATTTTATTCGAAGTATATATATATATATATAAACCAATTAAATGAAACGCTTCGACGAACTAAATAACAGGATTTACACAAAAGAAATCACAGAAACTCAATACTATATTTTGATTTTCTCGTCATGAGGAAGAGCGTCTCACACGCGTCTTCTTGATGACGAGGGAATCGAAATATGGCAGTGAGCTTCTGTGTTTTCTGTTATGTATGTTCTTTTTATGAATCTAGTTTATATATATGACTAGAACCGTATCTAATGTGTTTTTTTTTATATTTGTAAAATTAATTGTTAATAATGTTTCATTAAAAAAATATATATATTTGTTAAGATAACATAACTGATCGAAGAATGAAATATTTATACGAAGATAGAACACTTAGTTTTGAAGTTACTGCATTAGGACGAGGTTAGAATAAGCAGACCACTGGACTGGAAATATTCCAAAACAACCCTATGCAGGGATTTTTTCACCGGTTGTTATTAGACGTTTCTACATATAAATATTGAGTCATGAATCATGTTGTAGCAGTAATATAAGCGAGTGTATAACATTTGCTGATGATTTTTTTCTTCTTTCTATAGGTTATCGAGATGATAGCACACTTTTGTTGGCATAAGTTTCAACAATCAATAAGCCGCGCATGGAGTCGTTGGAATGGCAAATTTCCAAAACCGTAAAAACAACCCCCACTACTTGAAGACTTATTACCGGACTTTTAGAAGAAACTTGGTCCTTTTGAGAAACATTTAAAAGCCCAAATAAAAGTAAAAGTCATAAAAGTTAAATGAATTCTTTTGGGGTTTTTTTTTTATGTATGAACTTTCAAAATATCATTGATATTTGAAGAAATTGAAGGTGAAGGGGGCGGGCTTCAATCGTTTAGGTTAGGTCAAAGAAAAGTGTTGATACAAGGATTTCGGTCATTGTCACCCGATTGTCCTTCGACAAAGGGACTTCAGAACAAAAGAAGTCAGAACAGAATTCTTAACTTCTTGGAGGTGTAGTGAAACAAAACAGTGAAGATTACCTGACATCTACGAGGTGTGTAAATAAAGTAGTGAGACTGATTTTTTTTAAATTTTCTATTCAAATATAATTACAATGTGATATTGTCACCTTCAAAATAGTTCCCTTCGGAAGCCACACAGCGCTGGAGACGGTCCTTCCAATCCTTGTAGCATTGCTGGAACTCGGATTCTGGAATGGCCTTCAGCTGGTCGGTTACAGCAGTTTGTATGTTTTGTAGTGTCCCGAAATGAGTTCCCTTGAGGTGATTTTTCAATCTCGGGAAGAGGAAAAAGTCACAAGGACTCAAGTCTGGTGAATAAGGAGGCTGAGGAGCAACAGGAATGTTTTTACTGGCCAAAAACTCGTTTATTGAGATGGCAGTGTGACAGGGCACGAAAGGTTTTTCGGAACCATTTTCGCACAAATTTTTCTCATCTCCAATTCATTGGTCAAAATGTGATGAACGGAGGTGTGATTCAAATTCAACTGTTCCCCGATCATTCTGACTGTCAAGCGTCGATCTGAACGCACAAGGTTCCGTACTCTGTTGACATTTTCATCGGTGTTTGCACTTGAAGGCCTTCCGCTTCGTGGTTCATCTTCAATCGACTCTCTTCCTTCTGAAAATTCCTTAAACCACCGAAAAACCTGTGCCCTTGATAAAACACGTTCTCCATAGGCCTCCTGAAGTTTTTCAAAAGTTTCGGTTGCATTATGTCCAAGTCTGAAGCAAAATTTGATTGCACACCGCTGCTCAACTTTGAGGTCACTCATTTTTAAAACGCTCAAGAAAAAACCATTTCACGAAAACCAACGCTACGGACAAACAAATGACGGTGGCGAGTTCAGATTCATACTGGAGGCGCATCACACGTGCACCTGACGCTACTCAAGGCCACGCGTCTCCAGCGTTGCCAGATCGAAAGCGACGTTGCCAGTCTCACTACTTTATTTACACACCTCGTATGTATGTTAAACCTACATACAGTGGAGTCTACCTCAATGCACAAAGTGAATGCCCTGAACGATACAAAGACACCACGATAAAGGCACTGATACACAGAACGTTCAAAATATCTTCCAGTTGGGCTCTATTCCATCAAGACATTGAAAGCATATGGAGGTTCTTATCAGTAGTGGTGACAATAATAAACAATTTGATAAAATATTATAAATTTATATTCAAAAAAATTAATAGTTGTAACAATGAGGAACACAACCAAACCATTAAAAATAAAACAAAGTATTTTATATAAACCAATATTCTAAATCAACTAAGGCAACTAAGATGAAAAAATCTTGAAGGACATTATCAAAGCCAATACTCACTGAGTTAACCCCGAGGACCAGCTGAAACTTTTTACATATTACAAAGTTTAAATATAGCAAACTTGGCAATTAAGAATAACTTGAAGCCGGAAGCCAAACTCCAACAAACTAATGTAGTCTTCAGCTGTAATTGCACTCTTTAAAAAAAAACTACACTGGTTTGAAAACGATAACGTTATCGAAGTAACTTACAATGCACCTGCTGAAGGTGCTAATACAAAGCATACGAAAAAGGTCCATGGCATGGAGTTAAGCCAGAAAATGTTGATGAGCAATATCCAGATAATTAATAAAGAACATGATAGCCGCTTCAAATAATAGAAGTGATCCAGACATTAGAAAAGAAACCCCAATAAATAAATAACCTAACAGTTACTACATGACTGGTTAATATCAATTGCTCAATTAAATGCATTAAAATTGTATTTTATCCTACTAACTACAACTTTTTCGAATTATTTTAAAATAATCCAAGTTTAATTTAAAATAAGGGAACCAGGTTAGACCAGTGACATCCTGTCCGCCTACGAACTGTTAGATCTTGGATTCAGTACCTACTCTGGCCTTCGATTTATTTACGTGGAAAGTTAAAAAGAAATATGAGTAACTCGTCCCTAGGAGTGGGCGTAAAGTGTGGTCCCGAGTGTATACTAAGTCTAGGACTCGTTAAAGGCTCCTACTCTGAATATATACTTAAGTTAAGCAAAATTTAATTTATTATATATATATATATATATATATATATAATATATAATAAATATGAAAATAAACCTTTTTTATAGGCCTACAAACAAAGGATGACAAGAAATCATATTTGAAAAAGGTTTTAAATAAAACCGAAACGTCGACATTGAGAGTTTGATTTTGATCCTGGAAAATTGACCGAATCCCGATTACATTATACATCTATTTTATCCAACGGTTGATATATTATTGAATTTATTATATATATATATATATATATATATATATAAATCACGGAAGGGGTTCTTGAGGATTTTAGTCATAAACATACAACTCCTGATTATAAGACCATGTTTCGCCAAAAGTTGTTTGGCATTTTCAAGGAAAAAACAATTTATTAAAGACATATGTAAAACAAAATAAATACATCCACGGATACCAACCAACAGAAAATAAACCAAACAAACAAAAAATTCAGTAACAAGAGAGCCACAAAAGGATCATAAAATACCTAGTGTTATTATTCATTATTTAAAAACAGATATTTGTTGTTTAAACCTAATTCTTATTATTAATTATTCAGAACCCCAAACACCCAATTTTCAAACAGAACTTGGCCAAAGAACTGTTGGCGAAACGCCGGTTTATAATCAGGAGTTGTATGTTTATGACCTAAATCCTCAAGAACCCCTTCTGTGAATTTAAAATATCAGTGGTCGAGAAGCTATATCAATAGATATATGGTTCACAAAGGAAAGGGAAAGACAGAAAAAAACACACACTAAAGACTCACTATGATATTTCGACATTCGTCGTCGTCGGGCAGAAGTAGTCCGTTTCAGTAGCTGAAGCCTACAAGTAGTAGCTTCTCAAAGGGACTACTTCTGCCCGACGACGACAAATGTCGAAATATCGTAGTGAGTCTTTAGTGTGTGTTTTTATCTGTCTTTTTCCTTCCTTTGTGAACTACTAGTCCTGTTGGAGCGTTATAATATATATATATATATATATTATATATATATATATATATATAGTTCAAAGTAGCAGCAGCTTCTTCTCTCACGATTTTTGAGCTGGTGGACTTGATCTTGCAGGTGATTTTCCGATCCTGCTGCTGGAGTTTCCACATTAATTGTCCAAGTGACATCAACTGATTCCAGCTTTCACTCAGAGTTAATTGAATTTTTATGATATTTGATAACTGGAAAGAAATAAAAGATTGTCATAAAAAAAGAGTGTCATAAAATTGCGAGTATAATAATTTTATTAAAGTTATTTAACAATACTCACTGGGACAATTAACGTGGAACTCCAACAGCAAGATCAGAAAATCACCCGCAAAATCGAGGCCACCAGTTCAAAAACCGTGAGAGCAGAAGCTGCTGATACTTTTAACAATATCTGCTTACGAAAGGACTTGCTATTTGCTATCAAATTTGACTGAATCCCGATTAGATAACACATCTATTCTGTCAAACGCTTGATATATTATTGAATCTGTTATATATTTATATATATATATATATATATATATATATATAACATAAATTCAAAACAAAGGAAACACACAGAAAGACATAGACATAACTCACATCGATATTTCGACCATCGTCGTCATTAGGAGGTGTGAAGAGCGAAGAGTCCCACAGGAAGGCAGAGCAGCGACTTTTAAAAAAGTCCGCTGGACCGTTTCTTTTAATTGTATATATATATATATATATATATATATATATATATATATATATATTAATAACAGATTCAATAATATATCGACCGTTTGATAGAATAGGTGTGTTCTCTAATCGGGGTTCGGTCAATTTTCCAGGATAAAAAATCAAACTCTCGTTGCCAACGTTTCGGTTTTATTTAAAACCTTTTTCATCGGCAGAAGTAAGAATTTTTTAACTAAGAAAATGAAATTTACATTATTTAAAGGAACAACAATGTTAGCCGGACAAAACCTTCGACTAGACTCTAGTAGACAGTCTAGTCGAAGGTTTTGTCCGGCTAACATTGTTGTTCCTTTAAATAATGTAAATTTCATTTTCTTAGTTAAAAAATTCTTACTTCTGCCTATGAAAAAGGTTTTAAATAAAACCGAAACGTTGGCAACGAGAGTTTGATTTTTTATCCTGGAAAATTGACCGAACCCCGATTAGAGAACACACCTATATATATATATATATATATATATATATATATATATATATATGATTTTAAAGAGATTTGATTTTCATTAATATATAACCATATTATATAAATGAAAAGTTCATTCAATTTTATATAAATTATTATTTTTACATATATGTTATTATATTTAGCTTCCAGAATATAAATAGAAATATATTAAAACATTTGATTTTTCCTTCCATTTCTTTGCTTAATTAATGAAATTTGTCTTCATTAAATAGTGAATAATGATTTTAAATCAATTAAAATGAGGTTTATTACACATTCATGATCTAATCAGAAAAAGATAAATGAAAGAAATTTAAAAACAATAAAAAAGTTATTCTTTTCAATATCATATACAAATTTTGACTTATGATTGAATATGAAAGCTGTTGAGAAGACAAAAATTGTTATGTTGTTTACTAGTTTGATACTTTTCTACTTATAGTAAAGTTAAGTGTAGGCTACTCCAGATTTTATTTTTACCTGTATAGTTCTAAACTTAACATATTGTCGCAATTTCGATAGAATAGTTCATTTGTCGCTTCCCTCGCCGACAATGGAATCTAGACCGTTGGGATATTGTATATATTCGTTATAACTATGCAGAGCAAGGTACTATAGTCATCCTTGTACTACACACAGGGGGTGAACAAGTATTAGTTTAAGAATCAACTACCTACAAATTGTTGGAACAAGTAATTATAAAGTTATTTTGAGAAGAACTTTTAGGCAAATTGAAACCTAATGAATAATTACTTTTGTAATTAATTCAGAATTGGGTTATAACTGACAGTATAAATAATAATAACATTCCCTTTTAGGGCAATATAATATGAAGTATATTTTGGAATTTTGGTGACGGTGACTACATTAAGTTAAAGTTCTGTAATGGAAATGACTTGAGTTAGTATTTAATTGGTGTCATTTATATTAGTGTGCATAGAATGGGAAGACAAAGGCGGTGGTGGAGGTGAGATAGAGTTAGTGAGAGAGTGAGTGAGATGGACTTAGAGGACGGTCAGTGAGGCCTTTATCAACTTGATTACACTAAGTGGTAGACTTGTACGTTCTAAAGACGTTTCCATCGATCCCTGTCCAACACCTTCAACCTTACTTCTCTTTTTTTGTTCTTGAACTAGTAAAACTGCTCTCATTATATGTGGATCTTGAACTTTGCGTCAAAATTACGGCTTAGCGAGTTATTATTACATAAATACTTCTTATCTTTTATGTTATGAAGAGTTTGCAACTCTACTCAGAAACTGTTTCATTTTTAAAACTATTTAATTTAAAAAAACCAACAGCTAAGAGCATATTCATTAGTTTTTCTTAAATATGAACTAAATTTAAAACTGAAAGGAACACTCATGTGTAATTGTAATTAAACCTTTGAGGAACCAAGAAACTTTGTTCATAAGTTTAATCTTTGATGGAGTAAACAACTACTACTAACCAACGTCCACTCCTGGCAGTATAGCAACTTGGTAAAGCGTTGACCAGTAGGGAAGGGCTTCTTTGAACATCGAGCTATCTTCTGCGTCTGTCTGATCTAGGGCCGGGCAGATCCCAATTCCTCGTATCCACAGAGTTGGCTTTGGCATTCAGGGCTGTCAATTACTTTGATGTAATGTAGGTGAGTCCAATAAGAACTCTGTATTAATGATTTATTCTGTTCAACGATACATGCATGTTTCTTTGCTCTATAACTCCCTTGTTTTCAGTCGTTCCAAGTCACAACCTACCCTTGCTTATATAACTGTACGTGTGATATTAACAGGTGTAAGTTGTGCTTAGGCTCGTTAGTTGGTAATTACTAGTTAGTTTTGTTTGTATTAACATGGTCACTATCGATTGAATCATGGGAATAATAGTTCGTCTAAAGTCAAATCTTTTTTTGTTATTGTTTAAACCGATCTTCTAGCGGGTGATAACATCAGCTATTTACCGACTTTTTGTTTGATCGGTGATTCTACAGATTCTATATTGGGAGTCTTAAATTTTACCCAAGTCAAGTGCATTTCGAGTAGGGATCTTTAACATCGAGTACGAGTATCTGACATCGTACAGGCTCGATACCGATCGTTTAACGTCCTCTCCGAGGGACGACGTACTCAGGTTTATTCACTTCCCGCGTGAATAAATCGAGGGTCATTTGGGGATTGAACCTCGGACTACCAGCCCAGAGGCGAGTAGTTAACCACTGAGCTAACCTGGCCTCCTATAGTAATTTAGTTTGCTATTAATACAGAGAAATATAGATATTGTTGGAAAATGCTTAAGATAGACATTATAAGAGTTTAGTACTGGGTAAGATTTTCATTTTGACATTGGTGAACAAAGGTCAGTTATCGCCCAGTAGATCCCAACTGACGTTCCTATCAACATTATTATCCTGGTTTACTAATGTACCTCGGCCACAATATTCACATATTTTGGGCTGTCTGGGGAGAAATAATTTTACTTTTTAATGTCTTGAACAAGGGAAAATCTGTAGTCATGATAGCCATAAGTATCATATTAAAGGTGAAATCTTTCACTTCTACAGGGATGTTCATTAGTTTCAGATTGAAGTATATACTTGATAGGGTTAAGTCAAATTATATCCCATTTTAAGATGCTGTCTGAAGGCAACGTTATCAGTTATTATACTTAGAAATTAAATCTACTACCCAAAGATAATCTACCCATTGATATATATATATATATAAACTTTTTCGTTGAAAATACGATCCAAAACGGACAAAAATAGTTCAATATAGGCAAAGAAACATAGAGAAATCGAAAGAACACACTTACAGTCTCTAAATTTTGGTTTGAACCGTCTTCAGGAGAGATAAGAGAGAGAAGGAGAGGGTCTCCAACCGTCTCTGAACCAGTGCGCTTGGTTTCCCTCTCTTATCTCTCCTGAAGACGGTTCAAACTGAAACTTAGAGACTGTAAGTGTGTTCTTTCGATTTCTCTATGTTTCTTTGTCTATATTGAACTATATATATATTATATATATAAGTGTTTATTGGCAGCAGATTCTCTTGTAAACATATTTTATTAAAGTAGACGGCAGCTTCCACATTCACGACCTTTTTGCTGGTGTTTTCTAGTTTTCTAACTAGTTTTCTTTGGTAGGGATTGATTTCATGAAGGAGATGTCCCAGAGACTTCGAAGAAATAATTTCGTAGGTCACTCAATAATATATTTTTACTTACAAGCTTTCGATTTCACTGAAATCATCATCAGGTATATCGTATAAACTGATTAAGCGTAAACTAATACAATAACAATTTTGAAAAAGTTAAACAAACATTAAAATTAAGAGGATAAATAGAAATAGACAATCATTGTAAAAAACAAGTCCACTGTGACAAGTGGAGGGTTACACCTTGTTATACACATTGCCTGGGGAGTCCTGTCAGTGTAGGCCTATTAAGTTTATAAGAACTATCGAAGTTCTTACAACTAGGTATTATGCCTGTACTCTTGGCCTGAATGTTCATAGAAGGTTGGATGTCCTTGATGTATAAAGCCTCGAGAATATGAAGGCGGCTGGTATTATTTTCTATTATAAAAGTTTTATTCCTTCTCTAACATTTCCCTCATTAATGTTGTATTATGTGCTTGTCTCGTATGTTCGGAGTACCTGCTGTAAGGTGGAAGGTAAGACGTCTTGATAGTCTGGTTGTGGTCATCCCGATGTACTTTGTAGGACAGGCTTCACAGTTCCCGGTATTACATGTATATTGACTTTTATGCAATTGACTTTTTTGCAGCACTGAGACATCCCTGTGGGGGCGGTTTTTAAGGAGAATGTTTTGAGTCTTTTTGCTTTGGTAATAAATCCTAAGTCGGATTTACTTAAGACTTGTTTTTCACAATGATTGTCTATTTCTATTTATCCTCTTAATTTTAATGTTTGTTTAACTTTTTCAAAATTGTTAATGCATTAGTTTATGCTTAATCAGTTTATACGATATACCTGATGATGATTTTAGTGAAATCGAAAGCTTGTAAGTAAAAATATATAATTGAGTAACCTACGAAATTATTTCTTCGATGTCTATGGGACAACTCCTTCATGAAATCACTCCCTACCAAAGAACACTAGTTAGAAAACTAGAAAACACCAGCAAAAAGTTCGTGAATGCGGAAGCTGCCGTCTACTTTAATTATATATATACATATATATATATGGGTTACTAGCCGTTCTATATATTACTAGTTACTAGCACGTCTACAACGCGCTTGGTCTCCCTTTCTCTTTTCTCCTAAAGACGGATTGCCCAAAAATTCGAGTTACTAAGTGTGTTTCTTTACTTTGTGTGCTACCTATCTTCAATTTTGAACTGTTATATATATATATATATAAACTCTGAATGATAAAAAATTATAAAAAAAATTAAAAAAAAAATTATATTAAAATACAAATAAAATACTATAAATTACCCACCTCATACTCTAATTTTAGCTAAAAACCCTAAGTTCATCTGATATATTACATTTTAAATTGAATTAAAATCTGTCATATGATTTAGCTGATTGTATAATAGTTTAAAGTTTTTTGGTGTACAGAATTTCGAATTTAACTAGCATCCGTTATATGTTGTAACATATTTGATATCCTTATCAAATTCATGTATACAGTACCATAGATACAGACACCTAGGCCTGCGTAGGAAATGAAAAAAAATCGAGTTTTGGCGCCATATGTGAAATATGGAAATCTATAAAAAGGGTGATAGTAAGTTTTTCCTTAAGTACTTACGTTTTTACTCAAATTATAAAAAGGATCAGTTAAACTTATTAATGAATGAGAAAAATTATTCCAGTATACGGATGGTGCTGCATTCAAATGTGTTGGTTTGAATCGAAAAACACACTTTTTAAGTTGTAGACTCTTGTATAAGTGCCCAACTTTATAATACGGTGCTCAACTAGCACTCTAGTTCTTTTGTACAAGTAGTGTTGGTGAATTAATTACTCCATTAATTTTAGCGAATTAAAGATGTTACTAATAATTCTAAGTAACAATGACAGTCACCTCTAGATATCCCCTATCTGTCTCGTTACAATTAATCCAAGTCTGGTAGAACACATGAGTATGAGAACACATGGTAGTAATAAAAAATAAGTATTTAATCGAATCAGGTAAAGAAACCTACATGGCAAACATAAAACTTTTTTACTTCATGGATTTTATGATAACAGTATTTACTTTTTACTGTTGTTTTATTTTTAACGATTCGTAATAAAAACACAAACTCTCTCAAACCAAAAGTACTGAAAGCACAAACTTCTCATAACTCTGAATATAAAACATGATCTACTTCAGTTCTTTACAGTTTCAACTTCTCCAAGGGATGTAACATATAGCATATATATATATATATATATATATATGCAGAAAAATAACAATAAAGAAACACGTGATGCAATCAATGAAGTTTAACCATAAAAACATTAAAACCATTGTGGTTTAAACTTCATATATATATATAAATATATATATATATATATATACGAGTTCAAAATTCAAGAAGAGTAACACACAGAGTAAGGAAACACACTTACAGACTCAAATTTTTGGGTAATCCCTCTTCAGGAGAAAAGAGATAGGGAGACCAAGCACGTTGTAGACGCAACGGCAAGTAACCAACCCGGCAACCGCCAGTGCTGCCCCCCGTACCCGATAAATAAATCGAATATTTATTTATCACTCCTTTGATTTATTTATAATTTTTTTTTATCTTAGCGAAGATGCAGAACCCCACTTCCTACTGGTTGGACCAAATTTATTTTCTGTCACACAAAATTGCAAGGTGGACTGTGCGCATTTAGTTTCTCTCCCATTGCCTCCTCCTTAATATTCCACCGAATGGTTTAACACTGAAACTGCCCTTATCTGCTATTCATCCAACCTTTCGTAATGATATCGCTCTTTTTGGCTTCCAATGCTCGTTAAACTTAACCCGCCTCACTCTCTCTAACTACCTGAAAATTCAGAGTTCCTATTTTAAAGAGTTAAAAGGAACTCCTAATTTGTCCTCCCACTGCCTCACTGTCGATAAAAATAACTTACTTCCTAAAGGTCTCTCTTTCTGACCATTCCCTAAGGTCCAACCCCTATTATCCCAAAATTTGAGTCTGTAAGTGTGTTTCCTTACTCTGTGTGTTACTCTTCTTGAATTTTGAACTCGTATTGTGTCCAGTTTGGATCGTGTTTCGTTTAATTAAGTGAAGATATATATATATATAATATATATATATATATATATATATAAAACGGTCCAACAGGACTACTAGTTCACACAGGAAAGAGAAAAACAAATAGAAACACACACAAAAAAGACTCACAACGATATTTCGACATTCGTCGTCATTCGACAACGAATGTCGTAATATCTTTGTGAGTCTTTTTTGTTGTGTTTTTATTTGTTTTTCTCTTTCCTGTGTGAACATATATATATATATTATATATATATATATATATATATATATATGAAGTTTTATATATATATATATTTTTTTTTCAAAACGAACTAAATATATATATATATATATATTACTCCAACGCACTGAATAAAGCGATAATTAGTGCTAAGTTCTACCAACATACGCAGTAATGTGGAGTGGAAAAAATAAAGTAACTGAAAATAAAAAGTAATAAATGTAAATAAGCAAATAAAATAAGTAAAGTAAAATACATTTACAAGAAAAAATAAAGTAATAAAATCTATAATAAGCTGAGATTATTGTCATAGTGTAAAAGGTTTGATCATTTGGTGTCTAGGAGTGGCTCCTTAGAAGCTCTTAATGAGATATTGGTGTTAGAATCAGGGATCTGCTTTAGTATTTGCATGTGGAACTGTATTTTAAACTTAGTCATTGGGAATTAGCATGGAGAGCAATAGGAGAGATGCTTCTCTGGTCTGTGAAGTCCATGAAATCTCACACGCAGAGCGAACATAGTAATATATCAAGAGTCATACTGCATCCAGCAGTTTCCAGTCGCGGACTCCATTTCGGATAGTCAGGAAGTCCTGACTACTGAGTACTTTTGCCTATGTTATCGCATATATATATATATAATAAACTAGAGGATGTAGAAAATAATGAGTTAAGCAATAAGGGTGGGGAATTTAGAAGCAGGCAGTGAGAAACTCAAAAACAAATAATAAACAGAACAATTTTAAAGGATAAAAAAGATGAATTTGTTCTAATGAAAGGACGTAGATCTGCATCATCAAAACTGTGAAAATAAAAAAGAAAACTTAAAAATGTTGTAAAATTAGAACAGACGTATAGTTAAGTATACTTATAGCCGAAAATTTATCGTTTAACCGTCAACAGCAAAAAGTAAAAACTCAGTTTATATTTAAATATAAACGCATTTGAAAATGATCCGAAATGAACTTTAATAGTTGAAGGAAACTCAAATCAAAGAAAACAATACACTCTTACAGTCTTTAATTTTGGGTTGTAACGGTCTTCAGGAGAGCAAAGTTGGGAAGACCAAAGGCACGGCGCACCTGCAAGAGTTTTGATCGTTCCATAGTGCGTTTGGTCTTCCTTTAGGTGGTTAAAACCAACAATTAGAGACTATAATTTTGTTTTCTTTCTCATGAGCTACTTTCTTAATTTAAAACTATGTATATATTTCAACGTTTAAACCACAGTAAGAAATTGTTTACTACAGTAACAAATGTGATTAGATCTTTCAACCAAAACAATTGTCTTTCGTCAAAGTCTCATTAATAGTGAAATAAGTGATATGGAGCTCCTGGTACGGTATTGAGAAGGGAGAGATCCAAGAGAGGTATTTTAAAGAGCGAAAAGTGCTAGAAAATTGTACAAGGGGCCTAGGCAAAGCTAGTCACCGTTAACAAACGAATTCAGGAAGAAATAAGTAAAAGTTTCTGCTAGCTGTCAGAAACTTTGTAGGCAGAGCTATTATTCTGGTTAACCCTGAATCCAACTTAAATAAACAATTAATGATGTTTATGTTAATAGATCTATTAAATTTAAGCAAATAGTTATCGATAATATTTCTTACTAACAATAATTATTCATTTCTCATCATTTTAGATTCTGTGTAATTGATATCATTATTCTGCGCTTATATGCAAAAATCAGACACTACTTTCTTCACCACGAATTACGTTGCCTTGATGTTTTTTGGGACGTATTTTTAATGATTTACCAATCTGTTCTATGTATTTTATGATAACATTTAAACAGTATTTTATAAATACGCTTATACTTTAGTACCCAAGAAGAGTTTTTCAAACTAAACTATTTCAAAATAAAAAGTCCGACCATTTCTCTAGTTTTCTTACTGTGGTTTGGACTTACAATTTTATTTCACTATGAAATATATATATATATATATTTCATAGTGATATATAGATAATATATATATATATATATTTCATAGTGAAATATATATATATATATATATATATATAGTGACAGATATAAATAAATAACTTCGTTCTTTATATATATAGATATTTTAAGTGACAAAAGTGTCACTTAATATATAAATATACATGCAATACAGGACTGTGCAACCTTGCCCTCAAATTATTATATTGGGATGACAACTACTAAGCTTTCAAGACGATTGAGCATGCATTTAGTGAATGGGGCCCCCAAGAACCATGCAAGAGAAGCCCATAGTATGGCTTTAACACGTAAGATCTTAGAAGAAGGAACAACTATTTTGCAGATGAACAGTGATAGTAATAGATTAAAAATAATTGAAGCACTCTATATTAAAGTTTGAATCCTGTTATAAATGCACAAATAAGTGATATGAATGTTATACCTAGCTGCAGAAACTTTGATAGCTCCTACAAATTAGTAATCGATGTAAGCGAATTCGATGCCCCTGTGAATGGTGATGACCAATCGGCTGAATAGCCATGAGAGACCGGGTGACTGGTTGGGCTGGCTAGTATAGTCGACCAATCGCATGCGGTGTTTAATGCTTCTTCTATCAATGTCTCCAAAGAAATCAAGAAGAACGTCTCCATGCAAAAATATATATATATATATATTTGTAAACACAAATATAAAAATATTATTGAGATGTACTTATTAAAAACTAGAAATTAATACTAGTCACAAAACAGGGCAACAAACTTTGTAAGCAAAATATCTACCTATGGATTATATTCAGGTGAAGATGGAGAAGAAGAAGAAAAACTTTTAGAAGTATCAATTAAAAATATATTTGTTTATATATGTACATAAAAAATTACCCATGAAGTATATTTACGATGTAAAAAAGAAATTGCAGTCCTCACGATCGCTGTCGTTATTCTGTTAAAAGACTGTAAGAAGAATTCTGATTGGTCAAGATACCCTCGTTCTCTATACGACATTGAATGTAGAACGAGAGTTGGGATATTAGCCAATATTTCTTAGAACGGAGAACTTCAAGCACCAATTTCATTTTTCACCTGTTTGATTCCATCTGAAGATATGCTGCCTTCTGCTTCCATGATAATTATTACCTTCAGATCAGAGGCAGTGCTATCAGAACACCCACGGCTATTTCTTTTGCCAAACCTTTCATGTTGAAGCTTGAACAAGATTTCTTTATTACTCGCCAACTTCTTCCCTTTCTTTACATATAATTCATAAAAAGATTTCACAAAAACACGTTGAATAACAAACAATGATCAAACCACAATAAGAAATGGGATAGGAAAAGCGGTCTTCGTCAGAGTCAAAAAGCCAACTGACTCTGACGAAAACCGCTTGTTACGGTTGAAAGATCTTAGTCTTTGTTTTCCCTTTTCTTATTGTGGTTTGTTCATTGATATGTTTCATAAACGATGTCTTTTTCATTTGGCCCAATTCTAAATTTCAGTCCAACCTGTTTCTTTGGTCCAACCATTCTACCATCCAGTGCTGCCTACTGAATCCTGCACTTTCTTCCTTCACTTAAATTTTGATTTTTCTTTTTTCTACTGAGCAATAAAATTTAATACTATGTCGGTGTCTGTAATCTTTTTTAATAAATATTAATCTTACTTGTTTTTGTTTCAGGTGGTTTGTTAATATTGGTCCCCTTTATCTATTCAGGTAAGAAATTTCTTTATTTTTGTTGTTTCAATTTTTATTATTTCATTAGAACATTTTCAAAAGTTATTATCTTTACAGAACAGATTTCACCAATATAAGGTATAATCGTTATTTGGAAAAGTATTGTGCCTGTTCAATTGTTTTATTGTTTCAATTTATTTACAAATTGATTATTCGGTAGTGTTTAATATTTGGAAATTTATATGATCATAATATTTAAGACAGTTAGTTAAAAAGTGTATTACTAGTATTAAATAAACACATTGATGGAGATTACGAGCTTTGATTTCGAATGAAGTAAATATGGAGAAAATTGGATAATTACAAAATAATGAGTGAATATGGAACACATTATGAAGTACTTAAAGAGTAGAAATAGTCATTTTAAAAATTTCGAATTCTTGAATAAAAGTAATTGAAGAACTTTCTAAATAGTTTTTAGGTAGGCTAACTAAAATGGTATGCTTCTTTCTAGCTTATATTCTAACTGATTGTCCAAAAATGATTCTTCCATTTTTTTTTTGTCACCTGAAATATAACTCTATTTCAAGGATTGCCTCATGTACGTCTGCAACGTTGGTACTTTTCTGTAAAAGGGAAATATAAGGTTTAGAAACACACTAAAACCGAGATGAACCGTCTTTTTTTAATTTTCGTTTTTTTTTTTTGTTAAATAACGATTTTTCTTTTGAGTGGTGAGCAGTATTAAATGCCCCATCCATAACATCATTCCATCTCCACATTATTGATCTTATAATGTATATATTTCTTATAATTAAATATCTTATAATATACATTATTTGATAATTATTAATTATCTTAATTTTTTAAACAAACTTCCTTCTAATCTATTACTCATTTTTACCTTTAAAATTTTAAAATATATAACAATAAATCCGACAAGTGCATACATGGGAAATTTAATAGTTATCTTCTTTTTGTTGATATTGCCCCTTTTAACTATCTAAAAAGCATGATATTTTTATCGTTGATTACTCTTATGAAGACAATACTAAGGAATATTTAGAATTTAGTACTTTATATTTATAACAAAGTAGCCTTCCCATGATGGAATATTCTCCAAAGTCGGTGAGTATTATTTCCAGACAAAGTATATATCTGACGAATTTCATTAAAATCTGTTAAGCTTGTGCGACTTGTATTCAATTATAAAATTGAGGTAATCAAATATACATCGTGCATCTTAAAAAAGTAGTATAATACATGCAGGTGACTTTAAAACATGTAAAGATGTCAAATCATTTTTTGTTCATGTAAATTATGAAAATCTTTCTGTAACTTAAAAAAATTACTAAACTATTCATTAATAGTTTTTTTTCTACTAATGTGCTTCAAATTGGTATAAAATAATAATAATAATAATAACCATTTATTGCATTATACAACCTTACACTCTTATCTTATTTATATTATACAGATTGTTAATGCAAATCGGCTTTTGCCGTGGTACTCGGAAACGAGTAAGTTCCGTATTTCGATATTTAGTAAGCTACATTTATATACAATGATATATATAGGCTTCAAATATTAACAGATATAATGATACACAGTTAATGCGTCATTCTAAAGTTTGTTACCCAAATTCTTGTTTAAATTTTTATTATTTTATGAATTCTTTACTTACTTCTCTCTGTTATCCTATTTTTATTATAATGAGTTTTGACTTTACTTCTGCTTTCTTCCTTTGATATGAATCTACAGAATAATTTAACTATTGAATATATAAATAATACAGAAATTAATTACTAAATATCAATTAGAATAATTAAATTAATAAATTATTGAGTAAGTTATTATGCTATACAATCTAAGTCTGTTACTTCACAAAGTATGGTTAATTATAAAATAAATTTGTTGCTTTACTTTTACATACATCAGATTAACATTTTTATGTTTCTTATTTTTATATCACCATTATTTTTATAGGTACACTTCACAGTACACTGTTGCCATTCTGTTCCATTCGTTTCTATCGTAAGCCACCCTTTTCCAGGTCACTCCTCCGCAGATTTTCTTAGCTTCATCTTCCCAACTTTTCATCGGCCTGCCTCTCTCAAATTGGTATGCTATGAAAAAAAAAACTGCACAAGTTGAAGGTCATTGTGAGAGGTGTTTTAGGTAGAAAAGTCCTAAAATATTGTTAACATGAAAACAACTAATCTACTTCTCGGTTTTTTTTTTT
The DNA here is from genome assembly GCA_026182355.1 of Hermatobates lingyangjiaoensis. NCBI lineage: Eukaryota > Metazoa > Arthropoda > Insecta > Hemiptera > Hermatobatidae > Hermatobates > Hermatobates lingyangjiaoensis. Next base: position 1,008,089 of record JAPFBL010000004.1, on the reverse strand, counting down.
GACAGAATAAAACGAAAAAAATGTTTTCGTAAGAATACGAATATTTTTCAGTGTGCCATTTCTGATGACATACGTTCAATGAACAGGGGCATTACGCTGTTATTTATTGCATCGTACCGTTTGGTTAAATAATAGAAGAATAATTTTGCACTATATACATAGTTATAAGTGGTATGATTATAATCAGTGATAATAATGATAATAATGGGATTATTAACGATCCCAGTGTAACCGTTGCGCGAGTAGCATCGAGTTGCCCGCCTCAGAGTGGTCCACCTTGGGCGTCACCATGTAGACCATGGGACGGCTAAAGGGCAAATCGTCCAATTGACAAGCTGACTTGATTTAAAAGCGCTATGGCTTAACGGCTCAGTCACGCATAAAGGTCAACACAGGTATGATTATAATCACAGTATTATAAATATTTTTCGGAACTAATACATTTAAACAATAACTTTCCACTTTTTAAGATGCTCATTTTTGTTATTGGCTATATACTATAGTTTTATATAGTTTTCTTTATGGATTTGTATGTTTTGAAACCCTCTTATAATATAAGTTTGGTAAATCTTATATTAATTTATTTTCAATATGACAAGTGTATTCATTCATCTTTAGACTATCCATGCGTGTCTAGTAATATTAGATTTTTAACACCATTTATATTATTTTTTACACCATTCTTATTTTGCTTATTCTAATATATGTTTATAGAATTTATATTTATTTTCACTTAACCAGGAAAATAGAATACTTATTTACCTCCATATATATTATGCAAAAATTTACCTTGTTAGTTTTGTGGGCTCAACAAATTTGTCAAACGGAATCAATTTGAGAAAATTCAAAAAACATCTTTTAATATCTTTGAAACAGTTATTTAGTACATTATTTATACTTATTTTCAATATTTGCTTTAGTAATTTCTGGACTTAAACAATGCTATCTCTTATTTTTTCTCTAATTTTTGTATTGTTTTATTTAAATTATTAATACGAATGGAAGCTGTATTTGACAACGTACAAACGGTTCAAACTCTACCTCTAGGAGAGGTAGAAACCCTTGATCACATTATATTTGTATTCGAAGCAATCATCTCAAATTGACAAAGATTTCTGTTAAATCATACCTAATACTATAAAGGTGAGGAATAATTCTCTATTTACATTTATGAAGGTCATTAATGAACATAAAATCTGATGTTAAATTGAGTTACAACAATGGCATGCCAGCAGTATGTCATAAGTAATTACAACAGTATGGCTGCAGAGCGTACTGTTATAGAGAGAAAATGTTATAGTATAACTTAGGACTGTTTTCTCAGAAGAATCTTCATTTCAGCGAAATTTGTTGGTTTCATAAAATTTGTTAAGACCAACTTTAATTTTCTATTTTATTCAACATTTAAATAAAGTTTAAATTTTAAATGTTAAATTTTCGTTGTACAATAAGTGAAAGAAAGTTATTGTTTTATCGACTAGATGTGGCCTCTTGTTGGTCCTGGATTGTTGTAAATTTCTATGAACACAGAATGCTGTGGGTCATAAACTGGTTATAAAATGATTTACTCATCGTTAACAGGTTCACTTTAGATAGCATAATTAGCGCTACCTTGTTTACTGCAGCATCTAAAAGATGAGAAATTATTAACACCTGGGAGACTAATAACTTCAAAAGCTTATTTATAATGTAGTAGCTTCGCTTTTAATTTATAAACCACTTTAGAAAATACAAGACAACAGTATTACTAAACTACCAGCTATTGTTTAAATGTTGAACATCAAAAGTGTTACACTACAATGAAATTACTATAATTAACACTTTTTTGGTCTTACATTGAAAGAAGCATGATGATTTGCTCAATTAACAATTCTAAACAGCATTAATATAGCTTTCAATGTAACAGGATACAATCAACAGATGTCTAGTGGAGTTGACTCAGTCTTAACGTGTTGTTCCCTTACAAGAAAGCTCACCTAGTCTGGACAGTTAACATTTAATAATCTTGCCTTAATTGAGTGATAATGTTAGTTAATTAGTTACCATTGCCATATGTTCGTTTAGAGGTTAATAACCTGGGCTTACAAATATGAAATGCGGTGGCCACTTATTACTAAGAGTATTCATTGTTGGATGTTTGCCTGTTGTCTTGATTAGTTCTTTTGATTTACTACCTCCTGAAAAAAAAACAGAAAAAAACACTGTTACAATATTCTATAAAAATATAAAATAAGAAGGTTTTTAGGATTAAAACCAAAACGTCGTCAATGTACGTTTTCTTTACGTTTAGAAACGGAGCGATTTAAAAAAAAAATAATAAGATACGATATACAACAAGGAAAGGTACTTAATGTGGTCATTATATATATATGTATATATATATAAGATTTCACATAAACACGTGAAATAACAATCAATGAAACCACAATAAGAAATGGGAAAACAAGACTAAGATCTTTCAACCGTAACAAGCGGTCTTCGTCAGAGTCAGAAGAGTTGGGTTTTTGACTCTGACGAAGACCGCTTGTTACAGTTTAAAGATCTTAGTCTTGTTTTTCCATTTCTTATTGTGGTTTGATGATATATATATATATATAACTTTAAATTACACAAAGCACAACACAGAAAAAAGAATAAAGAGAACACTTACAGAATTCAATATTTCGAACTGTTGTTCGTCATCAGGAGTAGACTAGAAGAGAGGACGAAGTGAGAGAGATCTCCCCACGTCGAAGAACGGAGCGCGAATGATTCAGGTCCTCAGTTTAATAAACTTAATAACATGTCCGATTGATCAACCATTTTAAGTTTTTTATATATGATGAAATGATTATAGGCACATATGAACAAATGATACATTATTGATCAATATACGTGTATATATATATATATATAATATATATATTCCGTTGGTCAACGCAAAAACCTCCCTATTGCTATCCACTCTAATTCCCATGGACTGGATTTTAATCACTGCTTCCGGGTCCAAGTCCTTAATCATATCCCTGTTCAGTCTTCTCGGGTTACTTTAAGAGCTTCAGAGGAGGCAATTATCTGTCTTCTCAAAGCTCGCTCTCCTCCTGGCCTCAACTTGTACCGTTAATTTAATTTTTTTTTTTTTATTTTATTATTTTTTTAATTTGTTTATTGCTTCATTTACTATTCTTCTCCTTCTGTTATTTTTATTTGCTTTTATTTGTCCTTTTTAGTTATTTTTCTCTCTGTAGTTAGTAGCTTACCTAGGGCAGCCGGCAGAGTGCGTGCGTGTTCGTTTGCATTCGGCCTACCACTCAGTTAGCTTCAGCTACTCAAAGGGACTACTTCTACCCGATGACGACGACTGTCGAAATATCGTTGTGAGTCTTTTGTGTGTGTCTTTATTTGTTTTTTCTCTTTCATGTGTTAACTATATATATATGTATATATATATTATATATATATATACGGTACTGTTTTCATGACCACAAAATATTCACAAACACTTTTTCTTTTTCTCGGAGTTTGGTCAGGGTAAATTTTTGGAATCACCTTTTTGCCAACGTTTCGTCTTTATTTCAAGACATCCTCAGGGCTATAAATGAAGGCTTGGTTCTGTTACATTTACAAACAACCGTTCGGTTCTTTGGTTGTTTGTAAATGTAACAGAACCAAGCCTTCATTTATAGCCCTGGGGATGTCTTGAAATAAAGACGAAACGTTGGCAAAAAGGTGATTCCATATATTTACCCTGACCAAACTCTGAGAAAAAGAAAAAGTGTTTGTATATATATATATATATATATATATATATATATATAAATGTAGTGCAATCAGTTATTATGTGGTATTTACCCTACAATATATATATATATATATATATATATATATATATATAAAGGTTTCACATAAACACGTGAAATAACAATCAATGATCAAACCACAATAAGAAATGGGAAAACAAGACTAAGATCTTTCAACCGTAACAAGCGGTCTTCGTCAGAGTTGTGTTTTTGACTCTGACGAAGACCGCTTGTTACGGTTGAAAGATCTTAGTCTTGTTTTCCCATTTCTTATTGTGGTTTGATCATATATATATATATATATGAGAGGCCGCCCTGCCTTCCAGCGGGACTCTTCGCTCTTCACACCTCTTGATGACGACGATGGTCGAAATATCGATGTGAGTTATGTCTGTGTCTTTCTGTGTGTTTCCTTCGTTTTGAATTTATTATATATATATATATATATATATATATATATATATATATATATATTGATCAATAATGTATCATTTGTTCATATGTGCCTATAATCATTTTATCATATATAAGAAACTTGAAATGGTTGATCAATCGGACAATTGTTGTAACTAAACTTAACTTCAAAATTTTAAGTTTTTATTACGTTCATAATTCACATAAAGAATTATCCCACATTTCTATAATTTTTAGGTATGATATGACTAAAATCGTTATCCTCTCCAATCGTTGGCTCGCAGTCAGATATAATGTGGTCAAAGTTGAGACCTATGTAATTCTAGACAGGAATCTGCATTCTTCATATGATGCCAAATACAGGTTCTATTCATAGCAGTTAAGTAGGAAAATTTATAATAGTTTTTTTTTTTTACATAACAGTATTCCTATGCAGACTGTCTGTCTGGAAGAGATAGAAATATTTGATGACATTATATCTGAAGCGAGCCAGTCGCCTTGGAGAGGATAATGATTTTTTTCATATCGTACCGAAACTATGAACTATAGACATGTAGTATACTTCTATATCTGTATTTATGAACATCATTCAAGAACTTAAAATCTGAAGTTCAATAGTTGCAACCATGGAATTTGAATATGACAGGTATGGCCGCGGTGCATACGTGTCCCATAAAACTCAGCCCTCTAGTTCACTAACTGTAATACATGTCAGATTGATCAATACTTTCAAACTTCTTATAATTGATAAAATTATTATAGCCGCATATATGTATGGAGGTGCATAATAAATATAACAATAATTCAGCTGGTTGTCAACGAGTATGTTGACTTCAGTAAAGTTGAGTGTAGGCCACTCCAGATGTTTTTTCTATTTATATTTTGTTCACTAAATCTTTTGTTTACACATGGATGCATGCTTTATCTAACACACAAATCAGCAGACTAGTCACTCACCAAGACGAGTCCATTGTTATGTTAATGTCTCATTGTTTCCAAAATTCATTCAAATTCAGACAACCTTATAATCAAGGAGCTAGCCACACTTCCAAAAAACTAAAAAAAAGAATTTATAATTTATAATTCAAATAACTTGTATTGTAGGCAGAATACATAAAAATAAGTGAATCAATCTAAATTATTTTAATGATATTCTAATAAATCAATAAGAAACATTTTTAAAAGAATTATAAAACGACTTGTTACAATTTCATCATAATTATTAATTTGCATCAAATTGGAAGCAAAAATGTTTCACATTTTTGAATTTGATTTGATCAATACTTCTTATGAGATTAAAATAGACGAATATATTTATCTGATTTTGTCAGATCCAGAATAAATGGAGTATTTTGATCAGGTAGTTGAAACTGTTACAAGATAATAATAATAATAATTGTAATTTCCTTTCGACTTTCTATCCCTGTTATAATCAAACTTATTTCTCTCGACAGAGAATTGCCTCAGTTAAATGTCTATTGATTTAAAACTTAATTAAAAAATACATATATAACCGGAAATTTCAAATATGCATAGCAGATTGATTTTTATTTAATTTGCAAAATCAGTTTTAATCTGAATTGAGAGTTGATCTGTTTGTAATTGGAAGTAAATCTCAATTAAATTGAAAAAACTAAAAATTTACATTTAATAAAAGTACGAATATGATTAAAATTTCTACTTAAGATAAAGTGAGATTCGAAGTGTCATTAAACACGTTTCTTTACTTTCTTCATTACTAGATTGAACAATATATATCAATATATTGTTTGATTAGTTTATGTATATATGTAAAATTTAATTGTTATTCCTGCCAATAAATTTATTACAATAATGTATTTTTCAATTTTATCTCTTTCTCATTTATCGATTTTATTAAATTAAAGAATATCTGCGTTATGGAAAACTAGATGGTATACACAGCTTCGCCCGAGAAAAATAATTGGACCAAAATCTTAAAAGGAGAATTAGATTTTCTATAATTTATTTATGTTAATAATTAAAGAATAAAGATTACATGTAAGAGAAAAAAAATAATATCCGACTCTACATATACATGTGAGAACACTCTCAGAGACTTTATAACCTCATTCTCAAGGCTTACTCGTATATCAGTACATAGGGTTTCCGATGAAGGTGGTTAGAGGTGGTTACTGACCTGATACAGATGCGTGAAGTAAGTATTGATGCGCGCCGTAGTATCATGCAGGCCTGCCTCCGCGTGGTCACCTCGGGCACTTCGGAGTAATCTAAAGTGACTAAAGGGCAGCACGTTAAACTAGTCGGCCTGATTTGATTTTTTGGTGGTTATATGGCTGAAAGGCTTAGGAACACATATAAAGTCAAAACAGGTTAGAGGTGGTTAGGTGGTGTTTTTATACATAGTATCCCAAGAGGGATGAGTTATGTTTTTAAATACAAATCCTAAAATCAATAATAAGAGGATTATCTCTTTATTTTATCAAATATAATTTAATAAATAAAAATGTTGATACTTATATACAAAATTTTAGAAGTATCAAGCAAATTGTATCAAGTATGAAGAATAATTGTAATCATTTCTTTGTTTTGCTGTTATCTAATATAAGATTTTTGTGTTTCTTAAGAGGCTAAAGTGTGGCTCATTTATTATTTAGCACCTATTATTATATAGCATGGGGCAGTTACATATCCAGATTGACTTCCAAAATTTGCACACAAGTTAAAGTATTGAGAGAAAGTAAGTTTAACGAGTACCATTAATCGTGTCACTATATTACAAATTAGATTATTTTTCAAAGCAGTAAGCAGCAATCAAAGTCAAACCTAATTGTTTATAATACGAGTATTTAATTTGTGGTATTTGTCTTTATGCATGTTTAACAAACATCTTATGTACAGTTTGAAAAGTATACAAAACATCCTAAAGAGTATTGCAATCAACTGAGATATAGATCAATGAGAAACTGAAACATCTTTCTGATTGTAGATTACTACTGTATTTGTATATATCTATATGAGTATATAGTTGCCGTATATAGTATATGACAGTCGGTTGCCGGAACGGTTTCCTGCCGTTGTGTTTCCAGCGTGCTTGGTTGCTCTTTCTATTTTCTCCTGAAGACGGATCATCCGAAAATTGGAGTTTGTAAGTGTGCTCTTTCTCTGTGTGTTGCTTTTCTTCGTTTTTGAGCTGATATATATATATATATATATATATATATATATATATATATATATTGTCTTTATGTATAAAAAGATTTCACATAAACACGTGAAATAACAATCAATGATCAAACCACTATATAAAAATGAGAAAACAAGACTAAGATCTTTCTCGTGAGAGTCAAAAACCCAACTGCTCTGACAAAGACCGCTTGTTACGGTTGAAAGAACTTAGTCTTGTTTTTCCATTTTCATATTGTGGTTTGATCATTGATATGTCTTTATGTGTGTTCCCTATATTCAACAGCGTTTAACAAACAAACAAAAAATTAAATTGAACATGATATTTTTTATTCTTAACAAAATAGATGGACAATTTTTGTTTGTGCAAGTTGTAATTATTAGAAAGGTGCATTATTTTACCTTATGCTAAAACACTGAGCATTTGAATTTCAGTCTTCTAAATATCATACAAATTGATATTTTTGCTTAACTGAAGTTTAATATTAAAATTGTTATTAAGAAATTCCAGAATTATAGATTTTAGAAGTTTGTAAAAAATAATTAATAACTTTGACTTTTAAAAATTTGTAACTATTTTTTTTTATTTTAAACAAAAATCATCTCAAAATCATTGAACTAGTTCTTGCTGGGTAAAAAAAATTGTAAGAGACTCTAACAAGATCAGTTCTATTCATTGTCGAATAGAACTCCAATTTCTTGATTTTTTAATGTGGTTTTGACATTGATGTATATAATAAAAAGGGATCAGGTATTTTGGTAGCGTGTTTTCCTATAGTACTGAAGATATTTCATGGCGCGATTTTAGCCCGCTGTTTTTCAGACTCGGACTGAAATCAGTCTGTTACCAGCCAGATCAAGATCTGTTATTAAACATTATTACTCGCGGTGAAAATCAGTACTTTCCAGTAAAGTGCTTGAAAAAAAATGACCAATGAGCCATACTCCTAGATCAGTGGTTCTCAAACTATTTTGAGATTTTTTGCATGGCGGTCTCTTTATGATATTTTAGATGGCTCACGGACCCTTTTATAACAACCAGTTAACATATAGGTTTTACTGGAACAAAACATTTTGGGGAAACAAACGTTTATTCAAACACAAAAATATGTTTTCAAAAAATTGCAACCGATTTCTATTAAAACAAAAAAAAATCTTATTTAATCAATTATTCAATCAGAAAATAGCAACATTGAAATATATTAAAACTTCATTCAATGTGATGGGTGCATTTGATTTGCCTCAACCAGTTCTTCTATATTTGGCTTAGTTTTGGCAAGTGCAACTCTCATATCATTTGTGGCTTCTAACCTGTTTCGGGATTTTGTTTTGATGGCAAGTAATGCAGAAAATGCTTTCTCACATTCATAGGTGTTTGCGAATGGAATCAGCACCTTTAGAGCCAGCTTTGCAACTTCAGGATAGGACTGTACCATTTGGATCCAAAAATCACTAATTGACAATTCACGGAAAACAATTCACATATAATCACCCAATTCACCTCACCTCCAATAATTACAACTCGAGTAGAATCGCGTAAGCTTGTTGACATGAGTCACACAAACAAAACACTTCTTTGACTCTCCCTCCCTATCCAGAAACTTCAAACGGAAAAAGGTGTAATTTGAGATGCAACGCTTTGATATCCTTTCCCAAGAACAACGATGTCATTATGACTGTAACAATCCCAAATGGGCTATTCGACAATTTCAAGTACTGAATGGACTCTTCGCGGTCCCCCTTCAACCCCTTCGCGGTCCCCTAGGGGACCGCGGACCCCAGTTTGAGAACCACTGTCCTAGATCAATACTGGAGACAAAGTCCTATAAGTCCCGTTACAAAACGACCATATTACTATGCTAAAAATATTCTCTCAAGCCAATATATAAACATTAGTATTGAATTTAACAAAAGTGAGTTTTTTCGAAGTTGTATATTTCCATTACTTGAAAGGTATCGACCAGAAGACGTCCGTCTTTCCGCTAGTTTATAGGTTATCCGCTTTTATGAAGTCGGTTTTATTTTATGACGAAGACTTCTCTATAAACTATCGATTTCTTTTCATTCTTCCTTATTTGATGGATCAAGTAACCTGACTTTACAGCAATCGTAACATAAATGTGGTTTACAACATCATGTCACAAGCAGCATATGAGCCATGAGATGCCAAACTTTATCTGTTATAAATATATATATATATATATATATAATATATATATATAATATATATATATACTAGATAAAGCTTGTTATCTTAGCTTAATCTAGTGTAGTGTTTAATTTAGTGTAGTGTTTAATAGTTATCCCCAGTGAAGTGGTTATTTCCAGCCTTCTGAATGTCGTATGCTAGTTTGCTTTGGCAATTATCACCTTCTCAAAAGAAAATTGTAAGGAAAATAGGAGCTATAAGTAAGAAAGTCGTGAATGCAGAATCTGCCATCAAATTCAATAATATATGCTCATTCCTATATATATATATATCTAATATATAATTTTGTTCGTCTGTATGTTTGTATGTCCGTTTGTCCTCCATGCATTCCTCACAGACTTGACGAATCTTTCTGAAATTTTACATGTGGCCACATGTGGTAATAAGGAAGGTTTTAGGCCACTTTGCAAAGCACCAATAATTTTGTTCGTCTGTATGTTTGTATGTCCGTTTGTCCTCTATGCATTCCTCACAGACTTGACGAATCTTTCTGAAATTTTACATGTGGCCACATGTGGTAATAAGGAAGGTTTTAGGCCACTTTGCAAAGCACCATCCCCCCACTGGGAGCCCACATCAACCATAGACAGACAAAAACCTTTGCGCATCCCTGGCTTACACTAAGGGCTCCCAGTAGGGGGATCCCACATCAACCATAGACAAAAACCTTTGCGCATCCCTGGCTTACACTAACCACATTCCCTTAGTACAAGCCTAAAACGAAAAGTGTGTGTGTGTTTTGCTAACAAAACACACACACACTCACACACACACACACACACACACACACACACACACACACACAATAAGTAGTTTCACATTGTATTTAAGCAGAAAAATGTAAATAATTAAATACGTTCCCTTTCTTTAAATTAATGCTTATATTAGCAACACTGAGAGAAGGGGACTATTTTAAAATGAATTAATTCAGATGGCATTGATTAGAGGAACAGTAGAGCTGAATCATTCTAAAAAGGCGCCAATTATACTCCTAGTTTAGTTCTCCGCGTCATTCCAAATATCTTTAAACCTTTTTATTGTGTTAACCATTTAATTTTTGAGGCATGCTGGAGAATATTTGGATTTCTTATGCATGATCATTATCCAACAGTTGTTCACCTCTCTGTCCATCTAGAAAATGGACAGAGAGTCTACTTTACAATGCTTTTTCCTCAGAATGTTATTATTTGAAGTGAAAGGTCCAACCTCATTTAATGATCTTAGAACAGTGAATGGGATTGTGTATCCAACTTACAGAGAAGCTTGCTTGCAGAGAGGATTGCTTGAAGATGATGCTCAATGGGATGCTACACTTTCAGAGGCCTCAGTATCAACTTCTCCTTCTGGACTAAGAACACTTTTTGCAATGCTTCTCAATGCATGCAATGTTAGTGATCCTGTCAGACTTTGGACAAAGTACAAGGATGATTTAACAGAAGATTATCATTATCAAATGCAGTTACAATTTCCAGAAATTGAAATTACTTACAATGATCAAATCTACAATAAGTCATTGATTGACATAGAAAATAAAGTTCTCACTATGGGAGGGAATGAACTTCAAATTTATGGTCTTCCTAAACCCATCAGAAACAATGAAAGTGGATTAAGCAGAGAAATGTTAAGAGAAACCTCTTATGACATAGAAGCTCTAACCAGATTCATTAATGAAAATGAGCCAAAGCTCTTACCAGAGCAAAATAGAGTTTATGTGGAAATTTTAGATTCAGTTCAAAAGAATCATGGAGGCATTTTTTTCTTGGATGCTCCAGGTGGTACTGGGAAAACTTTTGTGACTAAACATCTTCAGGAATAGCAGCTACACTTTTGCCTAATGGAAGAACAGCCCACTCTACATTCAAGCTTCCCATAGATTTGTCCAGTAATGAAAATCCTTTTTGCAATATTACTAAAAGTTCAAATATTGCCCAAGTTCTCAAAAAATGTAGTCTTATCATCTGGGATGAATGTACTATGGCACACAAGAAAGCTCTGGAAGCTGTTGATAGAACTTTGAAAGATATCAGAGAAAATGACTTGCCAATGGGAAGAATAACTTTAGTTTTGTCTGGTGATTTTAGACAAACTCTCCCAGTGATCCCAAAAGGTACAAAAGCAGATGAAATAAAAGCTTGCTTAAAGTCTTCAAGATTGTGGAGGAATGTGAAGAATCTTAAACTCCAAACAAATATGAGAGAATATTTGCAAAGAGACCGATTGTCTAAGCAATTTGCAGAAGATTTATTGGCCCTTGGAGGAGGAACTGCACCATTGGATAATGATGGTTTATTAGATCCATCAAGAATAAGTACAATAGTGAAAACAGAAACTGATCTGATTTGTAATGTGTTTCCAAATCTACAAGAAAATTTCAAGTCTGAGAAGTGGTTGTGTGAAAGGGCTATTCTAGCACGTCAAAATTCTACAGTGAATTCAATCAATTCTCAGCTAATTAATTCCCTGGAGGGAGGCACCATGAATTACAAATCTATTGACACTGTTATTGATCCAAATGAAGCAGTGAATTATCCAGTTGAATTTTTGAATTCTTTGGAGATGTCTGGTCTGCCTTCTCATAAATTAGAACTTAAAATTGGTGCCCCAATAATGTTACTTAGAAATTTAGATCCACCTAAGCTTTGTAATGGGACTAGATTTGTTATCAAAAAAATGATGCCTCATGTTATTGAAGCAATAATTCTATCTGGATGTGCAGCAGGAGAATCAGTTTTCATACCCAGGATACCAATATCACCAACTGATTCTGTAATTCAATTCAAGAGGCTGCAATTTCCAATAAAGTTATGTTTTGCCATGACTATTAATAAGTCTCAAGGTCAGACTCTGAAAGTAGCAGGCTTACACTTGAAAGAACATTGTTTCTCACATGGTCAACTTTATTTTGGCTGCTCAAGAGTTGGAATTAAATCAAATCTGTTCATATATGTACCACAAGGCAAAACTAAGAATATAGTTTACAGAGAAGTATTGTAAAGTATTGTAAAGTATTGTGAAATGTACGATTTGCTTTCAAGATAATTGAAAATATGAATGTCTCATACAGTTGTCTTAAATATGATATTGTATATCTTTGTCTAATTATGAAGAAATATATGTTAGAAATAAAAATTACTATTCTGTCTATCATTTCTTCTCTTTATTCCCGAGCAACGTCGGGTACTTCTGCTAGTATATATATATATATATATATATTGAATTTGATGGCAGATTCTGCATTCACGACTTTCTTACTTATAGCTTCTATTTTCCTTACAATTTTTTTTTGAGAAGGTGATAATTGCCAAAGCAAACTAGCATACGACATTCAGAAGGCTGGAAATAACCACTTCACTGGGGATAACTATATTTAATTAAACACTACACTAGATTAAACTAAGATAACAAGCTTTCGGCCCCATGGGTCATCATCAGGTTCTTGAACTACTTATATTAACTAAATATACATATTACTGACTACTTTGGCGTTTAAATGCCAACTGAAAACTGCTTTCTGTCAAAGTGATGATGACCCATGGGGCCGAAAGCTTGTTATCTTAGTTTAATCTAGTGTAGTGTTTAATTAAATATAGTTATCCCCAGTGAAGTGGTTATTTCCAGCCTTCTGAATGTCGTATGCTAGTTTGCTTTGGCAATTATCACCTTCTCAAAAGAAAATTGTAAGGAAAATAGAAGCTATAAGTAAGAAAGTCGTGAATGCAGAATCTGCCATCAAATTCAATAATATATGCTTGAAAGAGGACTTGCTGCCGAGATACACTAATATATAATATATATATATATATATATATATACATTTTTAGCTACAATTATATAAGTATATTTAGTTATGATTAAACACGTTATGAAAAATTTCATAGTTTAAATTTTGAAGTGTGTTCCTGTTTATTTGCTCATTCCAAAATAACTACTAAAAGAATAAGGTTCAGTTCTTGCTTAACAGTTTTTAAACTATTTTTCAAGTGTAATGATGTTCACTTTTGGAAATTGTGCTTACTATTAGTGCCGAATATTCGACTTTTGATTTTAAAATGTCCTTAGATTCTGTTGGGACTGAAAAAATGTACTTTAAATGTTCTTTCGTACTTCCTTTCTACAATAGTATGACAAGACTCTAGTAAACCAATGGTAAAAACATCATATTATGTTTTGAACAAACATAGAAGGGCACAATTCTAGGTAGGAAAAAACTTAACTTTGCACTAGTTTAGTTTTAAATTAAATGGAACTGAATGATGTAAATAGTTTAAAGTACTCATATACTTATAAATTCTAAATATGCTCTTATTTATAACTAGCAAACGTACCCGTCTTTGACGGAATCAAAAATTCTATTATACTTGGTATTCCAAAATATCAATTATAGTATATTACTAATATTATAATTAGAAATTATAGAATAGTAGAAAATACCATTATTAGTACAGTGTTAAACAAATGCCTCTGTATACACTACATTAACTGTCTGTCCTTCAGGTTCATGGAAGAACAATCAGTTGAAACCTCTGACTATTGAGCAAGTAAACTACAGTTGACCATGTGAGAAAAACTTGGTTTCGCTAACTTGAATTCCTGCGTTAGATAAAGTCTCCCTTTGCGACTTAGTTAACGTCATTGCGAAATAGACTATGACGGGACTTTGCAATCACTTCAACGGAAACAGACAGTGGCTCGGAATCAATGGTATGCGTGGTATACACACAGACTCCCCAATACCACATCCAGTCATTATGTACGCCTCTATGGCATATCTGTGTAGAGCACGAACTCAGAGTCGTGTCCCGTTGCACAGTTTTTGGGGCACTCATGTTTCGTAACATGAAATTTGTTACTGCTACTAAATTGTAGCATGATTGGTGCTCTACTTTAAGTTTTTACTCATGAGCAGGCAGTCCAGGAGAAATAAATTCAGAGTCAAGAAATTCAATTAGATAATGAACTGCTTCTTCATCACTAATCCAATCTCTTTACTGACTTGTAAGTTCTTTCCTCGGTATGATATAGCGTAAGAACTTGTTTGTTGATTTTTCCTGCCTGTTCATATTAAGAGTTGAGAATTGCTCGTTTACAAAACATTTATTCTTAATAGATAGTACATCCTCAACTCTGTGAAACACCATTTCAATGATGTCAAATACGCAATATATTCATAAGCACAATTTAAATTAAAATCAACTAACAATACCTACTTTTGCCTAGGAAAATTGCTTGAAAGCATGGTAAACAGGAGACTTATGTGGTTGCTTGAAAATCATAAATTCCTCAGCATGTATCAAGCAGGATTTAGAAGGGGTTACAACACCATTGACCAACTTGCACTCTTGGAGAAGAATATCCAAAATGCTTTCCTAAATCGAGAACACACCTTGGCAGTTTTCTTTGATATAAAACAAGCTTTCGACACGACCAAAACAAAGACAATAATAAATAAAATGGAATATTGGGGAATTTCAGGGAATCTTCTCGAATTTGTTAAGAGTTTTCTGAATAATCGAAGTTTTCGAGTGAGAATTGGATCCTCCCTGTCTAAGGAAAAAAAGCAAGAGACAGGAATTCCTCAAGGATCTGTACTTAGCACGACCCTCTTTCTTATAGCAATAAATGGAATTGCTGACAGGTTACCAACAAAAATAATGAGGTCTCTCTTTGTTGACGATCTATGCCTATTTATAAGTGGAGAAAACATACAGTGTATGGGAAACCAAATGCAAGATGCAATAAATATTGTTATAGATAGAGCTAAATCCGTTGGATTTATTTTTTCAGAATCTAAGACAGTGTCCATACACTTTTGCAGAAAACGAAAACCACATTCTGTACCAAGTTTGTTTATAGGTGAATCAAGAATTGAATATAAACAAACACATCGTTTCTTGGGTATAGTACTAGACACAGGTTTAAGATGGCGTGCCCATATCAATGCATTAATTGCTGAAAGTAAAAAATCACTCAATCTTTTGAAAGTGCTATCCAACATTAAGTGGGGTGCAGACCAAGGCTGCTTAATCCAAGTAGTGAACTCAATGATTAGATCGAGGATCGACTATGGAAGTCAAGTGTATGGTTCAGCCAGACCATCCTGGCTGAAACCTTTGGACTCTCTTATTGCACAAGGACTACGTCTAGCACTAGGAGCCTTCAGAACGAGCCCATCTAATTCACTGTATATTTTAGCAGGGAGTATGCCCCAGAAATACAGACGAGATATGCTAACCCTTACTTATGTTGAAGGTCTAAGATCAAAGCCTAGCCACTTTCTCCATAGCGACTTCTTAAACGAGAATGAATTTGACCAATATTCTCGTCTTCAGACCCGGACTCGACCATTAAACATCAGAGGGAGAGAACTGATGAAGAAATTCGCCATCAAAAAAATGAAGGTTCTTCCTTGTGAAGATTCAAACCATCCTCCCTGGCTCTTTCCAAAGGCGAATATAAATTTAGATCTAGGAAGATATCCAAAATTTGACACTTCACCGCATATTTATAAAGATCTATTCAAAGCGTTGCTAAATGAATATAGAGAACATAAACACATATGTACAGATGGATCTCGCACCCCAGCTGGAGTGGGCTGTGCGATATATGTAGATAACTCACAGAGGTCATGGGTCCTACCTCCTGCAACCAGTGTTTATACAGCCGAACTAATAGCCTTATACAAAGCAATCAATTATTGCCATACAGAATCAGACTTAAAGTATTTGATTCTTTCAGATTCCAGGTCGGCATTGACAGCCCTAAAAGAACAAAATTTGAAAGATCCTATAATTATTAAGATATTTGAATGCTTCCATGACCTAAATATTAGGAAAAAGCAGGTGTCATTTGCCTGGATACCAAGCCATATTGGTATCGAAGGAAATGAAAGAGCAGATAAAGCAGCAAAAGAAGCAACTAACAGAGAAATTGGAAATACGAGTATAATAGCTGTGAGGCCGAATGACATCAGGAAAAACATTATAAAGACAATATGGACAGGATGGAAAACGGAATGGAATAAAGAAACCACCCAACTTCGAAAAATAATGGGATCCATAGGGACAATAATGAACACTGGATCAGGAAATCGAGAAACGAATGTGATATTAAACCGCCTACGTATAGGTCACACACGAGTTACACATAGTTACCTGTTATCAAAAGAGCAAAGACCCTCTTGCCCAAAATGTAAGGAAATATTGACGGTGGCTCACTTAATTGAAGAATGTCCACAATTAGAACAAGAAAGGATGTCTGCAGGCATACCATCAAAGTTAATAATAGCACTAGCCCCTGACAATAAATATTCCAACGAAGTGACATCATTCCTGAAGGAAATAAATTTATATAATAAATATGAGGAACTAAAGAACTGAACAAAATGAGACAGTGCTAATGTCCAAGTAGACGATGCACTTATCAACCTAAATAAAAAAAAAAAAAAAAAATACCTACTTGTCACACCTGTGTATTTTCAAAACAAACTTGTCTGTGAAGTTAGGAAAATACGCTTAAAGCTCTATAACTTCGTTTCTGTACTTAATTATGAATCTATTTAGAGCCCATATTTTAAGCTAGGCATACACAAATCCAGTGTCAATGTTTCAGCTCGCTATGTCTTATGGTGGCTGAGTTTACTTGTGACAAACATTTTTGCGTTAAACGTCCATAACTTCACTTCTACGTTGAATTTCCAATCAACTCAGAGCCTATATTTGAAGTTAGACCTACACAAATCTACTGTAAAAGTTTCAGCTTGATATGTCTTATGGTAGCTGAGTTTACTTGTGACAAAGTTTTGCGGACAAACAGACAAACCGACAAACCGACAAACTGACAAACCGACAAACCGACAGAAATTTTTCTAAGGGTGGATTTGGTTTCTCCAATGTATGAAACGTAAAGAAAAGTTTGAGTTGAGTCAGTTCTAAGCAATATACAGACAAAATCATTATTTTATTTATATAGATAAATACTAATAATTGTATTTATTTGTAATTGAATAATTGTAAATTTATTATATCTAAAGTGGGCAACAAACTTTTCAGGGCAAACAGTTAATAGATAACACACACTTAGCCTCTAATTTTCAGTTTAACCGTCTAACCGTCATCAAGAAAGAAGAGATAGGGGCACTTCAGCGCTCTTGCGAAGAGACGGTTGGTGACAACTTATCTCTTCTCTCCTGATGACGGTTAAACCACAAAATAAAGACTGTAAGACTGTGTTATTAATTTATTGTTTACCTGTAGTTTATTCTGAAATATTTGTTGTATAGTTATATTACCTGCACTATATATGTTTTATTAAAGAGTATGCCGATATTCATTTTTGTTCGTTTTCTATTTAATTTCTCAAGTTTTCTAAGCTTGGTTTTTAACTCTTCAGGTAAATTGAACACTAACTCTCCGAATGAGTTTGACTTTACCTGAAGAGTTAAAAACCAAGCTTAGAAAACTTGAGAAATTAAATAGAAAACGAACAAAAATAAATATCGGCATACTCTTTAATAAAACGTGTCTAAATGAAGATCTGCTTCCAAAATACTACTATATATATATATATATATATATATATATATATATATATATATATATATATATATATATATATATATATATTAACGCTTTGATATCCTTTCAAACCAGTTCTACTATGCCTCTGGCATAATAGTCTTGCCTCTGACGAAGACAGCTTGTTACTGTCTTCTTGGACCGCAGTCTTAGCGTCCACGACCTTCAAAGACTGAGAGAATCATTGAGAGATTTGATGTTAAGTACCAATTTCCTTTTATTTAGGGTTAATTGAAATAGGAGTTGACCAAGTGACATGTACCATAAAGATAAAAAAGAGCTTGCAATAGACATATATAAGATTACAGAATAGATTTAGGAAAGAAGTAAAAGCAGTTGTTCAAAAAGTGCAAAGGAAATCCAAGAAGGGATATCTTCAGCGTGACAGAGAAGCAGAAAAAAACACAACTGGGGATTAAATAACGATAAATTATATGTATATATTATTTATATATAGGACAGTAATTGTTAATTGAATGTTGAAAGCTATGAGGAATAATTAACTGATCATGAATAACTGTAGTTGAGTATGAGTGGCGGACGATAACATTTACTGGCGCAGTGCTATGATACCTTCGTAAAGGTTTTGTACTGGAAATATCCCTGCTTATCTTGATATAAATAGCTGGAATGTTTTCATGTATTTATCTTGTTTAAATATAAAATATATATAAAACATTTTTTCTAGATTTTATTATTTTGGAAAAGGTTATGTATATAATTCTATTGGCAAAATATATGCATTAAAATGAAGCTACCTAGATTAAATGTTTTTTTTGTTAAAATAAACAATTGGAAAGCGGTGAAGTATTCACAAAGAACAAATGACAGGGAACAAGAGAAAAAGAGGGAGCTTTGGCTAATGTGAAATTCAAAAGTTGAAGTGAGAGAGAGTGAGAACTAATAATAGCTGTTGTATTGATTTGCACTGCGAGTCGACTGGTGTTTTTCAGAGGGGGTTTGAGACTCAGCCGTCCAACACTTCACTTATTACCCTCCCGCGTCCTCACTCCTCTTCCTTTCTCTCTAAAACTCTTTCCTTTTATCTCTCATTCCTTTCTTATCTAGCTTTTCTTCTTTTCATATTCACCCACCATATCTGCTCTCTAGCTCTCTTTGATAACTTACGATAATGTTAGTAATAGTAACATTACTCTTATTTGTTTTGCCTTTTGATTTGATTTTTCTTCCTCCTTATTCTCAATAATATGTTTTCATTTTTCATCGTATTGATCAGTTTTGCATTTTTTTTTTCTCTTTTTAACATTCATTCATTTACCATTGCTGTTTTACATTATATCTTAATTATCTTTCACATCATACCCAAATCTTCATTTTCTTTTTTTCTCCGTCTTTCCTACTCTATTTTTACTAATATCTCAGGACTTTTCTTTTCATTTCATTATTTCCTTAAATTCTACTTTTAAATCTAAATACGTATATATGAGTTAAAAACTATAGGGGCATAAAACCCCATAAAATAGATAGTCAATTTTTACATTTCATTCCTAAATAATGAATTAAATTCAAACTAATTACCGTATAAATTAAGCAAAACTTATAATCTACAAGCAAAATTACAGTAACTTATTTAAGCGGGGTGGTTGTGAATGTTCTTTAGAAACGTTGTATAACCTTTCTTACATTGCTTATCTCCAATTGTTACTGTATAATTTTTATTGTTGTGGATATTTGTCTTCTGAACCTCGATTTTGAAAGCAAACATTATTTTTAGGTATAAAAACTTTTGTCTCGCTAAGCCGTCGGTTCCGAGCCTTTAAAATGTCAGATATTTGTTTAAAATGCTTACTCTAAATATAATTGAGTTAGGCAAAAATTTAGGACTATCAATGTAAAGTGTATGAGAAAGGATCAACCTATGTGTGTTCTCTCTTGGAGACTGTTACTGCAACCAAACCAAAACCATGTACAAATACCTAAAGTTTCATAATATATATATATATATATATATGAATTAAATAGTTGATTAATATGAATTACTATGTACACTTAATAAGCCTATAGTATGACAAGTGGAATTTTAGGCTCATTACAGCTACTGGAGTTAGTTTATAACGATTCATTATAGACAACATATGTTAAGACATAACTTTTTTGAAACATATGTTTACTTATGAAACGCTATGTTCTGAGAGTAGCTTTTAATTATCAATCATTTATCTAACAGTTGTTAAGCATTTGTCTAAACGACTTTTGTGAAATGAACTTTTTTATATTCCACATTGTCCTAGTTTAATATTGGTCTTCACCATTTCGTAAACATAGCAAACAGTACACAGTTACGTAAATATTTTGGAAAAACAAAGTTGAGTTGAAAGAAAAGTCTTTTTAACAAATTCAATTAGCCTAGAGTCGTTTAGACAAGTCATTATGACAATAGCTCTTTAAATTTCAAAGTATTTCCAGAAAACGATTGACTTAAACTGATATGGTTCCTATTTTTGTTAAAAAGTTACTTTCTCTGTTTTAATTCAATAATGTTTTTACAGTGATATAATTCTGTAAGAATTTATTGTAAAAAAAAAAATAAGAAAAAACTAAGAAGATATTTAAAAGTACAACTGTTTTAGCATTAATTTTAGTTTTAACATGGGAGATTTTTGACTGAATAGAACAGTTGAAGTAGGTTTGCCCTAGGATCGCGTGATTAAGGTTTCAGTATTGATTTACCTTCAAAACGTGACTGCTACCGCAATGACTCCGACCTATTGTTTAAACAATTATTGAATTTTGTTAGTATATAATAATTTATTCACAAGGTACCTTTAAAGGGCTAATTTACTTTGCATTAATTACTTTAATGGTTTGGTTGTTATAATGAGGTCATCTAGTAAGATGACAAGTTTTAAATAAGATGACAGAGACATAATGGCGTTAGGGTTTCGATCTGTTTTCCTTAATTCCTATAATAGCAAGGTCATTACTGACGCTATCTCAACTTAATTTCCCTTAATACTCCTCATGATATTTCATTCGAACAAAAAATACTTTTATTATGTTGTTTTTATATTCTTTGAGCACGTTAACTCTATTATAATGAATATATTTCATAACATAGTTGCTTATTTTCCTCATGTGCACACTCATAAACTTATATTTTAAAAATACATGTTAAAGTTAGTTAAAAAAAGGTAGGAAACAATGGTTTACAGCGATATCATTGAGGAAAAAAAAAAGAAAGAAAACTATAAAGATATCTAAGGGTATAAGTCTTTTAGCAATTCGACAAGGGTATTTTAAACTGAACTTTTTAATGCTGATCTAATTAGAAAATTAGTTTCTTTGGCTAAAGCTGATGAAATATTTCCATATTCCATAGATCAGAATTTGATTGTTTAAGCTGATTAAATGTTAATAAACTACTCGTAACATCACTTTAAGAAAGGTAAAACTTTGTAATAAAAAGATATTACTTTCGTAAGAACAAGGCTGACTTGTAACATTAAGACAAGAAGAGGGCGCACGTGTGGAGTGCTCGTAAGAAGATACTGTTAAAAGTGACAGAAAAAACTCTTGATGGACAATAATAACATGTGTAGCGTTATACGCTTATACGACTAGAGCCCAACTAAGTGATTTAGAAGTTGAAAGTTAGAGAATAAGAGTAGTAAGGTTGAGTTCTCATTGGGGAATCGAGGGTAAAAGATACTGCAGATCTAAACAGATCTATGAAACATGAATGCCACTTAATGGAGTATTGTTTGGTCAGTTAAGTTGTACTTCGTCAAAGGCTCAAAACAAAGTATGACACAGTGGCAGTATTCACCTAATTGTTCTGAAACAAGAATATCTTCCTTATTCTTCAATTATGTACGCGCGTACATATAAATATATGTATAAAAAGAAACGCTATTCGTTGAGTAGGATCGACACCATCAACATAATGTTCTCAGACCATTTTTCCAAATACCTTTTTAATATCTTTGATAAAATACAATATTATATATGTATTTTTGATTGTTTTAATATGACTTTTACTTATTTTTATACTAGTGTATATATGTAATTTTATGTTTTATTGATAAAATTGTTTTTCAATTTTGTGTTTTATGTATACTGACTAGTTAAAATAATGCATGCATTGGAAAATACAATAACGTCTAAGATCAAAATTTTGGGGACCGAATTTTCTGGGACTAAATTTTCCTATATTTTTTCTGTCTGATAAAAGGTAATATTATAAATATAGTATTTTACCGTTCTATACATTGCTGAAAAAAAGATTTCACATAAACACATGAAAGAACAATCAATGATCAAACCACAATATGAGATGGGAAAACAAGACTAAGATCTTTCGACCGCAGCAAACGGTCTTTGTCCGTTGGATTTTTGACTCTGACGAAGACCGCTTGTTACGGTTGAAAGATCTTAGTCTTGTTTTCCTATTTCATATTGTGGTTTGATCATACATTGCTATGTTAATTTTTGTCAGTAAAATTAATTTTTTATTTAAAATTATTTTACTTTCTTCTAATGTCTGGGGCCGAATTTTCTTACCACCGAGAAGTACTTATCAAAGGTTTTAATATTTTCTGGTACTTGGCCTCATTAGTATAGTATCATGGTTCAAAGGCCTTACCTTATTTTGGTAAGTTCAAGGCCTTATTTGAGATATTTGTTAACAATAGAAATGTTGATGTTTTTTAAATTGCATTATTATATTTTCATATTTAAATTTTTAATTTACCAAGTCTCTCTATTAAGTTTGTGATTTGACTACTTCATGTTTATTTCAGACAAGTTTGTATTTATTACTATTATTAATTTGTTATAAACTTAATGTTATTTTAAAACTCGTTTTTATCTAATGGGAAACTCATAATAAATTAACTACGAAATATACCGGGTTGATGAAAAAAGTCGTAACTTAGTGTTGCCTAATAGTTAATATTTGAATCATCACTGTTTATAATTTAAAAAATATAAACTTTTAGTATGTAGCAAAATCTTCTGGCTCAGCTTAGAGTTCCGTAAAAGTACAAATTATTGGGAGAAAATTAAATTTTCAAATACCAATTATAAATGGTGTTATTTGATGTTCAGGTGAGATAGAGAGTTAGAAGGAATAGAATTGTTTTGCATTCATCAAAAGGAAGGGACTCAAAGAGAAGAATATGCTATTGTGCTTTAAATTTAACTTGTGTGTGGTCAAACTAAGTAAAATAGTGGAGTGGTTTTATTATGAAAAGAGAACATCACAGAAACACACACAAACTTTCATTTAGTCTATCTTTGGAATTGTTTAAAGATAACAGTTAATTTGAAATATGGTTATAGCGTTACATATTAAGCGAGTTACAAGTGAAATAACTAATGAAGGTAAAGGTGCAGAGAAAGCTAAGATCTTGTTTGCAGCTCTTGAGTTCAAGAGTAGGGTTCATTAGCTAGCGTCTGACATCGTATAGCTTATAGGAAAGGCGTTTTCAAGACCCCCCTCTAGAGACGAGGTGCTCAAGTGTTTTTATATTCACATAAACATTCCACAGTCACGACCTAGAAAACACTTTCTGGGGTCGCACTTCGTTTTTTCAGTACTAAAAACAATTGCACTTCTACACTAAACTAAATCTCTTTCCCTTTGACAAGGCAAAGCAAGTTCATGATTATTTACCACCTTTCAGAATATTCAAGTTATATAATTTCAACAAGAGTTGCAAATTACTAAATCAATTTGAATAATTATCGTTGTACTATTATTTACCCATTAACAGGTTTTTCAAATAAATAGGTCTCAAGCAAGCTCTCTGCATTGCTTTCTTTTTTTGTCATTGAGGGTGATTATAGCACTGCGTCCTAAGAACTATTGTACTTCCCTTTCTCTGAATTGGTTAATAACTATTTATTTTATAAATATCTTTATTGCAATTATAGTAATGTAATTACTACTAATTACAAATAATGATGAGTAATTATGTATTTACTTGTCCCAATAATATTTGCAAGTATTATTAAACAATGTGGTATTTTTTAAATTAATTTTTTCATTACAAAATAGTATAGTAATTTTTAATGAAAAAATATTTTGTTCATTACAAAAAAACTTTTTAAATTACAAAATATTAAAACATTTCTGGCTCGAAGTTTATTCCTATTTCAGAATTCAACTAAGAAACTATCTTGTTTTGCACTCAGATGTACTGCAAAAACGTATAAGTGAAACTCGTGGTTAATCAATTTAATTTAATTAATGGTCAAATGCTTTAGTTTAATATAAAAGAAAGTAACCAGTCGTTTTAAACCTTGAAGTAATAAATAGAATAAGTTAGTGGAAATCTTTAATGGTATATAAAAAAGGGTTTATAAGAACAATAAGAATAGTTGTTTTTTGTTATTGGAAGGATATATACACAGAAACCAGTTGATTTTCCCTCTTTCCTAATGGACATAATATAAAACTTTTGTCTTTAAGAATCAGTTAACATAAGAACATTAATCGAAATGAATATCATCTATAGGGTAGTCATCAAAGATCGCGTCTCTGTTACTTTCAATTGATTGGTTACCCCGTGAATATTCATCATTTAAAAGACATTGTAAACGTAGTTCTCTAATTTAAAAGGGATTGGTAATAAAGCCAAGTTGATTCCTAACACATTTAAGACTACTTCTCAATCATATAATTAGTTAAAATCTATAGTTTACTGTACTTTCTTTATTTCTATTTGCGATGTTTGTCGTATAATCTTTTTAAAGCACAAACTTCATGAAAAGTAAAAGAGAAATCGTCTTAATTATGAGAAATGAATTTCTTTTTTTGTGCACGCAATCTTTTTGCATAGTAATTAGTTTAATTTAATCATTTTAATTTTTTCTTATTATTCAATTAGTTGTAAAAAATATATTTTAAAAGCATGAATATTGCAAATATTAATTTCTTTGCAAAAAGTTTTTGCAAATTACACCAGCCGAAAATGAAATTCACAATATTATATATAAAATACATTTTCTTTAGTCAAAATAACTCGACTCTGCAAATCAAATTTTGTAAATTTGATGCATTGAAATATAAATATGCATTATTCAGAAACACGTGAATTGCATATAATTAGTTTGTCGAGATCAAATATTTTGTTACGAACAGGTATAATATGATACATTTATTTGAAATTAACTTCAAATTGGTTAAAAGAAGAAAGTGTATTCTTACAAAGTATGAAATAGTGCTTTCTATTTTTATGTAAATGCAAGGGAATATGATTATCATTAAAAAAAAAACCTTAATTGTACATGTCTATATTCTTTTTATGAATAACTTTTTAATTAATGTTTATTTGATTCGAATGAAAAAATGTTTTTATCTTTATAAAACTTTTTTTTATCTTATTCTAATTAATTTGAATTTTATGATTTCCCAAATAAAATAATTTAGATATACTGATTTTTAAAATTCCTAAACGGATGAATTTTATTTGCAAGTAGGTAAATTTTACTTATAAAAAAGTTAATTTGATTAAAAAAAGAAAAGAATTTGATTTTCAAGAGAGTGGTTTACTTAAAATATCTTTAAGAATATTATTTAAGCCACCAAACTTACTTTGTACGAGTAGTTCACCCGCTCTTGTTCACCGCAAACAATTGTTTGTCCTATGGCTATAGTCTCAGACTACAGCCACTTCTCTGTCATATTTTCTTTATACATCTGTTTATTAAAGCAATCAATTAGTATTGAATACCTTTATAAATAAAAATCAATTAAAAAGAAGATAGCACAAAGATAGACAAAGGCAAAAAAAAAGACACAAATAGACACAGATATATAACTCACTTCTATATTTCGACCATCATCGTCATCAGGAGGCGAAGAGTCCCTCAGGAAGGAAGAGCGGTGACTCTATTTATAAATAAATATATTCAAACAATTTATTTATATAGTGAATTATTTATTTATAAAATTATTGATTAGTGAATTTATAAATACTCATATTGTTTTTTTTTTGTATTTGGATTTGAAATACTACTTGCTGTATCCGGCTTTGGTAAGATTTTATAACTGACATACATCGATCACTCCTTGTACACTCAATGTTTAAGACTGATAGGTCTGAAGTATAATGCCTCCACGTTGTTTTAGATTAGCCGAGTGGTAGAGTGTGGCCGAGTAGTAGAGCATTGTGGTGTTGCTCTGTAGTTCTTATCTTCTATTCGGAACAGACTTTGTTCTTCTAAGAAAAGCTTCTGATGCTCTTTTTCTTGATATCAACAAGCTGTTAATTCCAATTCTCATTTCCCTATCACCAGAATTTCATGTTAAATTCTATTCTTTTTTTAAGAATCTCAGAAAAAGTTTTTCAATAACTCATATGATCTTTTATAGCGATATCGTCTAAATTTCAAAACATAAAGGTCTCATAATTGGTGTATTAAAGAAAGTAAAATAAATAATGTTATTCAAATCAAATTGTCTTATACTATTTTAGTCATAAACTTACATTAACCTGATAGGAATATACCAAAAAGTAAGCAAAACTTTTATGCTAAAGAAAAAACAGTTTACTACAAGAAAAATCTTCAGTGTGGCATTAATGTTTGTGCCACAGGGAATTCAACTAATTCAAACCTTAACAGAATCAATATCAATCAACATGTACAATTTTATCAACATTTTTGGAATATTAAATTAAGAGTTACACTTACTTGATTATATATATATATATATATATATATATATATATATATATTTCACACAGGAAAGAGAAAAAACAAATAAAGACACACACAAAAGACTCACAACGATATTTCGACAGTCGTCGTCATCGGGTAGAAGTAATCCCTTTGAGTAGCTGAAGCTAACTCATATATATATATATATGATCAAACCACAATATGAATGGGAAAACAAGACTAAGATCTTTCAACCGTAATAAGCGGTCTTCGTCAAACTCAAAAACCCAACTTGACTCTGACGAAGACCGCTTGCTACTGTTGAAAGATCTTAGTCTTGTTTTCCCATTTCATATTGTGGTTTGATCATTGATTATTATTTTATGTGTTCATGTGAACTGGGTAAACAAGACTAAGATCTTTCAACAGTACGATCTTTCAACCCAACTCAGTTGGGTTTTTGACTCTGACTTACTCAGATTTATTCAACACCCGCATAAATAAATCGAGATCCAGGTGGGGATCGAACCCTGGACCTACCAGTTCAGAGGTGGATATGTTAACCATTGAGCTAAGCTGGGCCAAGAGGCCAATCTTAAAAATCACTCTTTATAAGATTTAAAAATTTTTTGAGGGTTTATGTCTGAATTCAAAACCTTTCTTTGGCCAACATTTTGACCTATATTTATGTCCTCATTTCTAAAACATGTAATAGTAGTAATTTTATAAACATTTTTTTAGCCATGATGAATACATAAATATATGTTAAAGCGTTGGCAAAAGAAGTGTTTTGAATCCAGACCTAAATTCTCAAAAAAATCTTAAAACTTATATATATATATATATAAATAAAATAAATTCAAAACGAAGGAAACACACAGAAAGACACAGACATAACTCACATCGATATTTCGACCATCGTCGTCATCAGGAGATGTGAAGAGCGAAGAGTCCCGCAGGAAGGCAGGGCAGTAACTCTTCCTGCCTTCCTGCGGGACTCTTCGCTCTTCACACCTCCTGATGACGATGATGGTCGAAATATCGGTGTGAGTTATGTCTGAGTCTTTCTGTGTGTTTCCTTCGTTTTGAATTTATTTTATTTAAAAAAGTTCGCTGGACCGTTTCTTTTAATTTTGTATATATATATAGATTATATACAATAATTGATTAGTGACAACGAAGTGCATTCAGAATGGATTCCTCAAGTCTTATGCATTATGATAATATAAATAAAAGGAGTAAACACTATATCCGAAGATAATTGTAAAACTGTTGTGGTTTACATTTTGTGAAATTGGGATCCTGTTTGAGCATAGTACTTGGTTCATGTTTGTTGTTTGAAATGTGTAGCATTGCTGAAATTCCTGGAGCTGCTTTGAACATGAGTTTGCAAACAAGTCAAGCATTCATCCTCTCATCTCTAAGAGCGCTTCCACTATGCAGCGACGACCTGCCTTGCGACCGCATTCATTACAATCGCTCCTTTAGAAATATATTACAAATTTGCTTTCTTCTTTGACACAATATCATGTAGTCACGACATCAGAATATATACAACATATAATGAAAGTTTGGACAGTATTCTGGCTTAATTAAAACTTCGAAATACTATGTTTTGATCCTATTTAAAATGAACATGAAAAATCGTTTTATTACCTACAGAAATAAACACTTATCAGTCGTGTCTGAATGAATTTCAAATATCAGAATAATTTTAATGTTTATATTTTTCTTGGTAATAAACGTTTCTGATAGAGACAGGGAAAATCCATAAACAAACAACAATCGGCTTCATTAGTTTGAAATCTGAAACAGATAAACAAAATGGTTTACTTGGGGGATTTATCTTATCTTAGTAATTTGGGAATGTTTGTCGATACATTATGAAGCACTTTGATCTAATACTCGACTTTTTATCCAATGACCACTGAACTTTGTTATTCATCGCCTTTTTGTCTTTCAAGGGCTTGTATGGGGATCATTGAGTAATTTGATACTTATTTTAAGCATGAGTGTGGTAACTCACCCAATATTTCTCACGCCCAGATTTGCTTTACTTAAGTGATCTAATAGAAACAAATGCAATTAATATAAGCTGTAGTTGAATCATAGCTTTTGTTCTAACACATATTACAGCTTATAAATTGATATGATTCCAGCATCAATTAGATTAACAAGCATCACTGAAGTGAATTCAGTCGCTAATTGATTCAGAATTCAGAAATAACACGCCTGCATAATATCACAAAACAATAAAGAAAACAAATCCGTATTCATTGTTGCAAGTATATTATTCAGATAGAAAACTGTTACTTCAGAAGAATTCCCGAACCTCCAGAATGGTTTTTCGTAAGCACTGTCCCTAGGTAATCTATTTCTATTAAAGACATCTGTACTTAAAACTTGTTCATACTCAACCTTATTACTAAGTTCTTAATAATATACAATTTGTTTATTATAATTATACACTATAAATTCATTATAATAATTTAAAATATAATCCTAAGAATCTCGCTATAGTATTTTACTGAGACCGAGACCATTTTTTTGATGCTAAGAGAGATAAAAAAAACAGGTTTTTTTTATTTATAACGACAAATTTGTTTCTAACATATTTTTTTTGAACTTTTGGGCTATTTGTTTTTTGGATTTAAACATATTTGTTCGGTTTAGATTGGTCTTCTATTTTTTTTTTGTTTTATAGTAATATGCATATAGGCCAAAGATTGTGATACCTTTGTAATACAACGTAATGAATTGTCGACATTGGAAGTTCTAAATTTTACTTAACTCAAAAAAAAAAAAGAAATATGGATATACAAATACAGATAACAGCAACTACCAGTTATTCGACTACATTACGACATTCATTTCATAAAGTAGAAGAGCTGTGAGTAAAAGCCCAACAATAAATGTAAAAAATTATATTTTTTGATAACTTCTTAAACGATTTTTCTTCTCCTGATGAAGCAGGCTGTTGAAATATAAAATATATTTTCATGCCTCATTTATTCTGAAATTGAATTTAATGGCATACTATCTATGTACCCTGATTAGCGGCTATATTGCGGCCATATTGAGAATTTTATTTAAAAATTCTCTGAAAACCATATTTTAAAAATGTTTGTTGAAAAAGTTAGTTTTCTTTTTCAGGCTGTCAATCAACTGTTTTTATTTTAAGTCAACTTTCTTAAGGCTGGTATTAATGCTTACAGCAATTTGACGTTTAGATTAAACTTTAGAAGATTTTAAAATATTTTAACGAAACTAAACAACAGTCACTTATTATTACTTTGCTGTAAGAAAAGTAAAGTGATGAAAAACTATACCGTCACGCTATTCATATTGTACTAATATCAATATCAGAGTGAGAAAATTCGATCTCTAGCTTTTGACGAAATTACATGTTTTCAGTTCCCAAATGTAGTTTTATGAAGTTTTTTAGATGATGTCTGTGTGTGTGTTGGTCACGCTAGGTTGTCAGCGCAAAGTAATTTCTTGAAGAGACTGAGATATGGCGTTGTAATATACTTGCAATATATTTTGATCATTGAAATGTTACGATACTTTTCAAATATTCAACTATTGGTTAAAATAAAAGACCCATTTAAACTAATGAATTTCGAAATTTTATAATATACATTTCCCCGAACAGCACCCCACCCCTACCAACAATCCTTGAACCTTTCTTCTGTCCTTTCTAATACCTTAAGCGAAAAAAAGACTAAGGTCTTTCAACTGTAACAAGCGGTCTTCGTCAGGGTCAAAAACTCTGCGTCTAGTGTTCCAGTTGGGTTTTTGACTCTGACGAAGACCGCTTGTTACGGTGAAAGATCTTAGTCTTTTTTTCCTTTTCATTTTGTGGTTTGATCATATATACAGATATAAAAAGATTTCACATAAACACGTGAAATAACAATTAATGATCAAACCACAATAAGAAATGGGAATACAAGACGAAAGAAGATCTTTCAACCGTAACAAGCGGTCTTCGTCAGAAACTGCTTGTTACGGTTGGGGATACATCCCTTTCTGGACATTAGTCCTTTCCTGCGCTTTCACCCTTTTAAAATACCACTCTTCCCTCCCACTCTTCTCAACCCCTCACCAGATGTTTTCTGCATCTAGTGTTTCAGTTAGGTTTTTGACTCTGACGAAGACCGCTTGTTACGGTTGAAAGATCTTAGTCTTGTTTTCCCATTTCTTATTGTGGTTTGATCATTGATATACACATATATAATGATTTTATCTCCTGATTAAGGCTACTGTTATGGGCGCTAGAATGACTCCTTTTTTTTACAGAATTTATTCATAGTAATGTTTGCCTCTTCTCTACAGTCGTTAACAGATTATATCGTTTTTATATTTTCCCTCATCGAATATGAAATAACTTATTTAATTAATTTTTTAAAAAATGTTTACTCTACGGTTTCTCCATTAAGGTTTCAAGTAAATCTATCACTTACTTAATATCTTAATTTCACGTGACAGTTTCACTACTTCCACCTTCAGGAAATCAACCAACTCTTAAAATTATCTTCACTTTATTAGTTTCCACCCATTCACATCGTGAAATTGATCCCTCTTTCCTTTTCTACAGGTTTGTTAAATTTACAGTAACTTTCAGAACAACACTCAAATCAATTATCCTAAACATCAATTTCAGGAACTTTCTTTTCCAACAGCCATATTATGCTGGTCGAAATAAACAATATATCACAAACTGGTCGGAACTCAGATAGTACTACTCTCTTCCTCACCTCTATTTTATTCCCTAATGCAAATAAATTACGTAATTCTGATAAAGAACTCTCGCAATATTTTAATTTTTACCATCCAAGTGTAATATCTTCACTTAATATATTTTAGGAAACAAGATACTTTCGTTATATCTTTCCCATAGAAACAATATTGTTCTACAAGCATACCTGCTACAGTTGTTACTTTCACTATGTATCTATTTAACCTGCTCGGTCATCAATTCCAACCATTATTTATTTCTTTTACTAGCAACCTTAATTGTCATCTTGCTTTTGCTAGCTCTGGCAAGTCTAGTGTATTGTACTAAATGAAACTGAAGTAAGTGGATCGACTTCTCTCTTTACTTACCCTCAGTAAGAAAAATATTGTTCACGCCTATATCTGTCGGTTTTCTATTTGCTGAGTGCTTTAGAGTTCAAATTTTAATAGCTCTCGAGTGCTAATATCCGTATCACTTTAAGAGCTTCTGAGGAAGTCCTCATTTGTTTATGAGTGTTAGACATGCTCAAGGGCTTTAATTTAACCAGCGAATGATTTTAAATTATAATTTGTTGGTTTGTTAACTTTTGAGGTTGCTTCTCTCTACACTTTACAATTTCTTTAATCTTTAATGTTTTCTTATCACTGTTATCATTATTTCATTTTTATTTTCTTCACTTTACTATTTCTAAAATTTCTTTTTTATTTCATTGGTTGAATACATTTTAATTATGATTATTTCTTATGATATTCCCTTTTTTTCTATATTTTTGAATCTTAATATTCTTTTATACTTTCATCAGTTTCATGACAATGAATTCGTAATTAGCTACATTGGGTGTTGATTTATATCTGTCAGTAAGCCCTTTAGTCCTTAATCTTGTGTTTTTTATTATTTTTTTTCTGAGGAGTGTGAAAAATAATAACGACTAAAGACATGGACTGAGTGTCATGGTTTTCTATTTATAAATAGTTGTTTAATTATATGTATATAAAAGGTTTGCCATTCAAGACATTCTAACTTTTCTGTTGCAGTTTCTTACCGTTCTTTGACTAAAAATTAGTTCCCAGATTGTTCAAGGGATGCAGAAAAACACGTACCTACACATTTATTACAAAATATTCTTGCATGGAAATACATTAACCTCGCTCGTAATGTACTTAATGAGGAGCAAAAATAATCTCTTTATTTAGGCCCGAATCACCCATTGTATTTCTAAACCTCTAACTTACGTCTGCAAACGAAACGGAATATAAATCTATATTGCATTCGGGTTCTTAAACCAGATAAAGAAGAAAACTGCAAGTTAGTAAAAGTATACGGGATGAAATACAGGAATAATTCAAGATTTGTAGAAAAAGACAGAAACATCAACATAAAAAAAGTTTAATAAAACTTAAAGTTAAGTAAGTATGAATATAAAATATAAAGATTATACTTGATATTAACAAGTTTTACATTATCGGAAAACGAAGAAAAGAAAACCTACCCTGGAAAGAGAGAGAGAGAGTGAGAGAGAATTTACAAAGATGAAAAACCAACAATTTATGTTAGACAAGTAAGGATTCTAAGCAGTCATACTAAATTATATAACACGGTTATTGGAACTCTACTGGAAGAACACATTTTCATCACGGGTTAAAGAGAATTTCCAATAACATTTTATTGTGTTTTAGAAATTCTTTTGAGGGACCAGGTATTCTCCAAATGGTACTTTACATGTGGCTTTAAGCCATACTGTACGAATTGATTTTTAACCAATACCCTACATTTATGTGGGAAAAATCTTACGCACAAAGTCCCTAAGAGCAAATGTAAGGCAGTCGGCCCTGAGTCTCTTCTAAGTCAGGTAGTCGTTAAACATCACTCCTCATTGAACTTAAGGGAGGTAAAAATGAGATTCCTCGTACATAATCACTGATCTTTTCACCTACGGAAAAAATGGTTGTCAATTGGCAAATGCGCCAAATTTTCTGCCACTAGAACAGCACTAAACATTAAAGTTTGGCAGTAAGTTCGTTGAAAAGCAATGAAGAAGCAAAAATATTATTGTCAATTGGTATTTGTTCATTTACTCTTTCTTCAGGCATCTTAAGAACTGTACTTAAGCAAATTATTTAAAAGTATGAAAAATCACAGTTTTTGCCTTAAATATGTAATTTTGAATTTATTTAAAGATATCATATTGTACATGAAAAAATACATGTTTGTAGTCGTAAATTTTGTTATTCTGGCATTCGACGTAGCTTGAACTTTTCTCCAGAACGTTGAGTATATGATATTTACATTAACGCCTGGTATATATTGTTTATTTGTACAAAATGTATAGTTATCTATACTTTTAATGATTAAAAAAAGGGGGAAATATAAAGTACGTTTGGTATTATTTTAAGTATTTCTTTAGTTTTTACTGTGTCATTTGGGTGACCTTTAATAGCTCACATGTTTCTATGTTGGATGGACTATTTTGGCGTAATAATATATGGGCTAGTTTCCTTATCGTTAAAGATGAGCTGGTACTTTGGAATATACGAGACATAAAAAGTGTCACCTGAGTGACTCTAAGTCTGAGACTACAGGGGAAGGGGGCTTGTGGATTGATGCAGAAGGAAGAGACGAAAGATTGATGAAATATTAGCTATTTAAAGAAATATGAAATATATGGACTGAAGGGACAAAGGGAGAGTGAGAAGGGTGTATCTGGAGGCCAAGTTGATCTGGGTCAGCGAGTGGGTGGGTAGAGGTCTGGATGTGGGATGGTTGTCATGACAACCTGACGTCACAGCTCCATTCAATACCCCTGGAGACGAGCCCTCCTCATCCCCCTTTCATCCCCTCCAGTCACACCACAACCCCTCCATATTCAACATCACTCTGACTCAACTGAAATCAAGTGCCCCTATTCCGAGTCCGAGCACTCTACCATGCAAACAAGATTTAAAAAGGCCCTAATGGGAGAGCCAACTCTGTGAGCACGATAATCAGTGTAGCCAATTATGTAATCTACCTTCACCATTTTAAAACTAAACTATTATTCCATTTCTAATGTAAAAATAAAAATACTTTCATATATTCGTAAGTAATAATTTATTAAAAAAATTATTTTTGCGAGCAAAACCTAAATAATTTTTCTACAGGCTGATAGCTACAAAAAGAGTTCCTTTATCAAGTGAAGAAGCATAATCCAATAATTATTCCGCATAATATGATTGATCCACTACTTAAGTAAACGCAAAAATTAAGAAAATATAAAAGAGAAGAAAATAAAAATGTATAATATTACCCTCTTTGGCCACAACCTCCAAGATGTTAGCGATTCCAGTTAAATTGTTAGAAAAAAAAATAAATATAATCAAGGGTTTATGAAGGTTTTATATAAAAATAGTAGATATATTTATTTTTATATTTCAATTATTATTTTATGATACTTTTTGGAAGATGTAGGATTAAAGGGCATCCTGCTAAAAAAAGATAGTCTGTTATTACACCTTAACAGAATTCTATAATAAAAAAAAAATTATGCCATAAAGAAAATACATTTTTTAGGCAAAAGAAAAGAAGAAGGTTGAAAGTTTGAAAACAGTACTGAAAGGGAACACCCATGTTTGAAGGGCGCAGTATTGAGGTCGCCTATCTTACCTAGACGAGATATGAGTCGGGGGATTCTAATGGGAGAGCCCCCTGTGTACGCCCTAGCTTTGAAATAATGTCATGTTTGAATTTAAAAACACTTAGCATTAATACGCTTTCAGAAATTAATTCATAAATTATATTTACTTCTTTTTAATTCAGAATTCATAGAAGACATAATCGCGTGACTTTAAGACAAAGTTAATGTCAAAACGCACAATAGTCTTGAATAAGAAATAATTTCTGTTATTTTATAAAGTAAAACTGACAACAATACTATTGAGTTAACTTAAATTATATTGTGTAGTTAAAATTTCATATAGTGTTTTATTTCAAATTAGTGAAAAAAGGGTGACAGTAATACTTGAAAACTTGTTTGTGTGATAGTTTTCAAACAAAATACGGTTATGGATATAAACAACGCGTATGGAACACTTTTTTTTCATGTTCAGGGTACATCTAAAATACAAGTCAACAGTTACAACGGAAATTCTAGAACGAGACACTGGAGAGATTAATAGTCAGTCATTTTCTTAAAATTCATTCTCAATAGATATATTAAAAATGAACAAGTTCTCCTGTAAAGCTGTAATTATCTTCTAGAATCTTGTTGGCGAACTTAGCTTCCATCTGCTAAACTCAGTTGCTACCATTAATTAATTTTTATAATTTTATAGATAATTGTATTTGTGTACAAAGTTGGAATAGTAAAATCAATAACAACTTATTCTTTTTGTTTCAGCTTAATACATGGAACTAAGGTAAATATAAAACTATAGTAAAGCATGCTTCCAGTAGACTTGAATGATATTATAAATTAAAAATACATCATCCACTCTGAATCTTTAAAAAAATTTACAAATTTGGATACCTAAAGAAATGGTTTTGTATATCTGTTTGGTTTATGATTGCTCGTAGAATTGTAGAATGTAACTATTCTGATATATATAGTTCTTAACATTAGCTAAAAAAGTTATTAAACAAAAAAGTTGATCATTAACTATTTTTTCTTCTGTAAACACAAATATGCATAATATTGATTAATTTTACTGTTTTTATCAACATTTTCTTGGATAATGAACAATTTTAAACCGTGTATGTTTAAGTTAACAAACTGTCTGACTTAAAACTGCCTAGTTGAGTCAGGTAGTCAGGTAGTGACAGGCTTTAAGTATTAATGACTGCTTCAATCAAAGAGCTTCAAATAACAATAGTGACAAAAACCTGTCAGGTTTTTTATATAGTGCCTATATGTGCTAGTCAAACAAGTTATTAGTGGAATGATAGCTATACAAAACGAAAATGTGAGATATCAATAAAGAGATGATTTTGTAAGATTACATACAACGAAGACAACAAAAACAAAGAAAAACACTTATTTCTCCTGAATGTTCTACATCAATGACTATCAAGATTTGTCAGAAAAAACTATTACAAAGAAAAATTTTTTAACTAATTGTTCTTTTTAAAATTCAAAGATAGTTGCCTCTTATTGAAAGTATCTATTAACTACTAATAATTAATTGATTATTTCTTAAGTTTTAATTATTATGTTGCATTCAACTGTGATTTCGCGTTTTAGTCAATTAATTTAATTCCTTCCTTAGGGGCTTGAGAACAATAGTGTTGTCTCTGCTATTCTATAGTAGTACTCTAAGTAAATATTTGTAACTACGTTTAAAGGATGCATTGCTTGAACACTCAAGAATGTTCGAAATCTTTGAAAAGCATGTTCAAACAGTGCCTCTGACAGGAGTCCGAATTGACCGAACTCTTGTAGTCTCATTTCAGAATTTCCCATGTGGTTGCGGTGTTGATGCATATATATAAATATTCCCTTAATAAACGGAAAAATGATCCCAACTGGACATAATACGACTTTTCTTCAAAATTGAAGAAAAGCAACTAAAGAAACACACTTACAAACTCAAATTTTTTGAGCAATCCGTCTTCAGGAGAAAAGAGAGAACTTACAGTTCAAATTTTTGATTAAACTCTTATTACTGAGAAGAAAATATAGAAGATACAGAGTGCTGCAAGCTGTATAAGAACAGTCGTTCTGCTAGTGAGCTGTGACTTCCCTCTTCACTTCCTCTTGATAACAGTCAAAACAAACATTTAATCATTCTGAGGTAAAATGGATAAACCAACAAAAGTCTCCACACAAATGAAGTTTTATTCAACGCGTTTCGAACACTTTATGTTCATCATCAGGAACACAAAACGCGGTGTTCGAAACGCGTTGAATAAAACTTCATTTGTGTGGAGACTTTTGTTGGTTTATCCATTTTACCTCAGAATGAGTAAATACCACACAATTACGGATTGCACAACTAATGATTTACAAATATTTAAACTGTAAAAGTGTTTATTCATTGTGTGTCCTTATTAAAGAGGATTTTATACCTTAATTGCATTAAAATATATATTTTAAAACGACCAGTTACTTTGTTAAAAGTACCAGCTTCAGCTCTGAATTCTTAATACCCATTAGATATGGTAATATATATAATATATAAATATATATAATATATATATACAAAACTATAGTTTATCGGGACTCGGTCAGTTCTTCAGGTTCAAATTAAACTCTCATTGCCAACGTTTCGGTTTTTATTTAAAAAAATTTTCATAGGCAGAAGTATAAATTTTGAGACAGAAAAGCTAAGTATTACATTACAAATTATTTTACAAAGAAAAATAGGATGTGGATTTTAACAACAACTGTAGTCTGAATGAACACACGACACTGTTGTCGCGTTGTTGTTAAAATTCACATACTATTTTTTTTTGTAAAATAATTTGTAATCTAATACTTAGTTTTTCTGTTTCAAAATGTATACTTCTGCCTATGAAAAAGGTTTTAAATAAAAACCGAAACGTTGGCAATGAGTGTTTAATTTGAACCTGAAGAACTGACCGAGTCCCTATAAACTATAGTTTTGTTTCTATTCCACGGTCGATACTTTTATCAATATATATATATATATATATATATCGGTTACTAGCCGTTGCGTCCACAACGTGCTTGGTCTCTCTTTCTCTTTTCTCCTGAAGACGGATTATCCGAAAAGTTGAGTCTGTAAGTGTATTTCTTTTACTTTCTGTGCTACCTATCTTCAATTTTGAACTGTTATATATATATATATATATATATATATATATATATTATTATATATATATATATATAGATTTCACATAAAAACGTGAAATAACAATCAATGATATTGTGGTTTGATCATATATATATATATATATATATACAAAATTTTATATATGTACAAAAAAGTATTAAATTCAAGCGGGATTAAAATCCTTCAACCAAGACACAACGGTTATTTTTGTCCCATTCTTATATCTTTACTGTTGTTTAGAAGATACATATTACTGAATGAACTACACAGTCACAAAAGCCATAGTGTAACTGATATAAAAATAAGACAGAAAACTGCGAACACAGCCATCACATTTCAACATATCAACATCCGTCATCAGAGGAAGATGTGCTTAACAGCGAGTAGCACCCACTCTTACAAAGAACAGTATTATTTCTGAAAAGCACGGAAAAATATGCAAAAGTCAGTTATGTAGCGTTTTGGTGAATTTATTTTCATGAAAATTAATATCTATATATCATAGAAAATATAGTATGATTAGAGTAATTAAAAGATGAATATATTGAGTGTCACAATATCCCTTATAGTAAGTGCGTAATTTTGTTTCGTGTCTTTTATTTGAAAAGGTAAACTTATAGATAAATTTCTCTACAGTTCTTTTGCCATATAATTTTTTAATACAACTTAATCACGTCATTTGAATCTGTAAGAGTCAGGATCTCAGAGCAACACCTCTATTCTTTGCTGTAAGCTTGTGACAAAAGAAGTGACGGAGAGCCCTCGACCTACATTGAAGTAGGAGGGCTCTCTTCAGTCAGAATCTCTAGCAAATACCAGTCAATCAAGTGTAACTTTATTACTAAAATAGTTCTACAAATATTTTTTAATTATTCCAGAAACCCTCAATTAGGGAAGAAAATCTACCAGATAAGATTATTTATAATAATTCATATAATTATAATAATCTGTGTGATACTAACAATACTAATAGCTTAAATTAATATAATCCCAAACAACAACAACAAGAGTGCGTTTGCTACTAATAGAAAATATTTATATTAACATTGTGGCCATTTTTTTTATTCTATTAATGCTTAGTTTAACATTTCTAGATATATGAGTGATATAATATATCAGGTAATATGTGTACTTGCCTCTTAAACATTCACCAAATATAACTGAGTCATTTTTATCATGAATTTTTGTTTTTCCTATAATATGTTATATATACATATATATATATATATATATATATATATATTATTATATATATATATATATTGATAAAAATATCGACCGTGGAATAGAAACAAAACTAAAGTTCTTCATGAAGAAGTAACCGAGTCCCGTTAAACTTTAGTTTTGTATATATATGTATGAAACTGCAGAAAACCCACAATAAATGAACACGTGATACATTCAATGAAGTTTATATATATTAAGTATACATATAAATATTGCAATATTCTAGTTACCAAAGGTGCGAAGGATGTAAACTCGCTCTTCACTGAGAAAACGAGAAGAACAGCATTTTATGGACAAAGAAAAATCATAAAATGTACGATATTGAACATTTCCGTCTTTGTAATATCGAGAAAAAAAGTATTTGACTCCTCTTCTTAAACGAACTATTTTGATGGATAATTTCATGACTACCTGAGGAATGGTTTAACTTCTGTGGTACCACAAATTGTCAAAGGGATAATTCAGCAACAAATGTACAATTTATAGCAAAACTGACATTTCTGGTTATTGAAAATTTCTGTTATTTTTTTTCTTGTTAATGCTATTGTAATTTCTATAATAATTTTAAAGTTTCCACACTTTAGAATGAGTTGTTTTGCGAGAAAAAAAAGATGTCTAAAAAGGAATTTTGGCTAAAAGGGTACTTTCAATTTATTCAATATTGCTCCAAAACAACAAAGCACATACAACACAATAAAGCCCAACTTTAGCTGAAGTGTGAACTTGGTTCGTCAAACGGTGTGGCTTATAGCGAGTCCACAAACAGATGTCGCGGAAACAATCGAAAAAACATTAGACTTTATGTATCGCAAACAAGTAAATCCGTTAAAATCTTGTGATCAATTTTTCTATGGTTATCACACTTTACTTATGGTAAAGTAAAACTCATACTCAAGTAATAAAACAATGAGTTTGATAGACTAGACATCTCTTTTGATATTATGTATCTTTAAGTAAAGTAAACCGGACTAAATTACCTGTATACAGCATTAAAAATATAAATTTTTATCTGTAGTGCTTATGTGATATTATGTGCTAAATTTTTCGTTTTATAATTGTGAGAAGATTGAAAAACTGTTTTCGTATATTGTACAATAGAGTACTGCTACCGTTGTTTGGTTTTACTCGAAAGCTATACAGTCTTGTTAGACCTACAAGTATTATATTTGCCAAGTCTCACAATTTTATTTTTGACTTGATCCGTTACATGGTCACAAAATGTTAAATACCCTCCTGCAAATACTCAGTCATAAAAAAAATCCTAAAATGCTTTTAGAGGACTACAAAAATGTAAATACGTAGAAATTTTCAAATTAATTTATCCTGATATTTAATTATTTTAATTATTTTTTCGTATTGACATTAGTTATCTTTAACAAACATGATTTAATAATAATAAGAGTTTTTTTTAGATTCGCATAATTCTATTTTATATTGTAGGAACACATGCATATTTCGGGTACATATAAAATATGTATTCTTGAATAATTCTAGTTGTATAAACTAGAATCAATATTGATTATAAAATTGATAATTTTAGAAATTTACTAGAATTATTTTTTTTCGTATATTTTACTTATAATAAAGTTAATATATTAACTTTAACATTAATACATTAAATTCATGCATTTCATCATTACCACAGAGGTTAGTATTATTAATATTAAACATATAATCTACCGTCATACCTCTTACATTACTGCCGTATCTGTCGGACCGGTTTCGGGTGTCACCCATCTTCAACACGAACTGATCTAATGAATCCTATCTATCTGTTTATATCATATAAACATATGATATAATATATATGATTCATTAGATTAGTTCGTGTTGAAGATGGGTGACACCCGAAACCGGTCCGACAGATACGGCAGTAATGTACGAGGTATGACGGTAGATTATATGTTTAATATTAATATTAATACATTAACCGTTGGAGACGGTTGGGTCTCCAACCGTCGCTTCACAAGTGCGCTTGGTGTTCCTTTCTGAACTCTCCTGATGACGGTTCAACCGAAAATTAGAGACATTAAGTGTGTTTGTGATCATCGTGAAACGTTGGTTGTCCTTTTGGATCGTTTTCCTGTTTACAAAGTTAATATATTGTTTTCTAAACCAATTATCAATAGATGAAATAAATTAAATTATTTCTGGAAGTACCAGAAGATAGTCTTTATATTTTGAAATTAAATTATAATTGTATTTTTAATTTGTCATGGTCGTAAAAATATGAAATTTATTTTAAGTCAATGGCGCTATCAGTATATATAAAATTAGAATATAAAGAAGTAAATACTTGCTCAAAACTTGTTGCTAAACTTCTGGCTTTACTTTACTTACTTTAATGCACTAAACTTGCATCATTGCAAGAAAGAAAAACTCGTAAATATAATGTGCTTTTGAATAGAACAACTGTAGACTTTTACACAATGTTAGTTTGAAATACTATTAGATATTTATTTGCTTTCATATTAAATTAAGGCGCAATTGTTAAGGTATAGTGGGGGTAGTTTTCCTAGTGGAATGAATGTAAGCGAACTCTTGAACCCTACAGTTGGAGACATGTCAGAACACGTCAGTCGCCTTCGCGCTTCGCCAGACAGAGCAGGTCAAAATAACGTCTCTTCAGGCTAAGGTATACCTATTTCTTCATAAATCTTGTCTTATGATATTATTTTTCATCATATTCTTTATATATACTTTCACATGCATTGTATAGAATATCATACACACACTAGCTGTATTAAAAGTTTAATGGAAGTAACTTTACTTCTTTTTGATCCATCAGTATCAAACAACAAAGTGTTAGTTCATGTAAATTTTCAGTTTAAAAGTTAGAATTTATACAGCCAATCTAAAGTAATGACTTTTCAATATTTCAATAAAATTGATTACAATGAATCAGCACATAATTAAATTTCTAAGTCCTGTTGATTAAAATCACTTTACTAAGCAATTTTAATGAGCTGCTTCATTTCTTCTACTTTTCAGCTGCTCACTGTTTATAGATTCACTTGTATTAATTACAATTTGTAACATTCTGCAAAAGACATATGAAATTTACTTATTTAGAGTATAGGTCTTCAACTGGTTGCTGTTTGATGAAATGGATATAAAAAAAACTGTAAGAAAATGATATAGTTACTAAAATAAATACTGCATAATTATAGACAATGATTTTTTTTTTGAAAAAATGCTGGTTTTAATTTTCTAGTTGAATATTTGATAAACCTCTAAGCTTGCCTCCATGTTTCGTTTCTATTTTCTGTCTTTCTCCCACTCCCTCTTCAGCACTTCCTTTCTCTATAATCTTGTCGTGGTTTCTATTCCCTGTCGTCTTCACTCTCGCACGCTATATCTCCCTGCTCTCACACATCACCCTTGACCTTTGTAACACTATGACTATTGTATTACTTTTTTTGGTTTCTTTTCCTGTTTCAGTGACCTCTAAATCGGACAGGTTATTATTAACCTGTTCCCTTATACAAATTAAATATATTGATTCTAGTTTATACAACTAGAATACATATTTTTACATGTACCCAAAATATGTATGTGTTCCTAC
This sequence comes from Hermatobates lingyangjiaoensis, assembly GCA_026182355.1. Taxonomy (NCBI): domain Eukaryota; kingdom Metazoa; phylum Arthropoda; class Insecta; order Hemiptera; family Hermatobatidae; genus Hermatobates; species Hermatobates lingyangjiaoensis. The sequence goes on along the minus strand of JAPFBL010000004.1, from coordinate 965,027 downwards.
AATATAAAATAGAATAAAAATGACGAATTAACATGACGGTCTACAATAGTTGAAATTGAGATGGTTAATAACATCAGTTAATTTGAATGCAGCCTGGTCACTCCTCACAATCATTGCGGGAAAGCAAGCATTTCGTCACATCTTTCCAAAGATCACAGCACTGTACTCCTTGTTCAGGACCATCGCCATTAAGGCAATGGGCAGTGAGCATTTCGTCACATCTTTCCAAAGATCACAGCACTGTACTCCTTGTTCAGGACCATCGCCATTAAGGCAATGGGCAGTGAGCATTTCGTCACATCTTTCCAAAGATCACAGCACTGTACTCCTTGTTCAGGACCATCGCCATTAAGGCAATGGGCAGTGAGCATTTCGTCACATCTTTCCAAAGATCACAGCACTGTACTCCTTGTTCAGGACCATCGCCATTAAGGCAATGGGCAGTGAGCATTTCGTCACATCTTTCCAAAGATCACAGCACTGTACTCCTTGTTCAGGACCATCGCCATTAAGGCAATGGGCAGTGAGCATTTCGTCACATCTTTCCAAAGATCACAGCACTGTACTCCTTGTTCAGGACCATCGCCATTAAGGCAATGGGCAGTGAGCATTTCGTCACATCTTTCCAAAGATCACAACACTGTACTCCTTGTTCAGGACCATCGCCATTAAGGCAATGGGCAGTGAGCATTTCGTCACATCTTTCCAAAGATCACAGCACTGTACTCCTTGTTCAGGACCATCGCCATTAAGGCAATGGGCAGTGAGCATTTCGTCACATCTTTCCAAAGATCACAGCACTGTACTCCTTGTTCAGGACCATCGCCATTAAGGCAATGGGCAGTGAGCATTTCGTCACATCTTTCCAAAGATCACAGCACTGTACTCCTTGTTCAGGACCATCGCCATTAAGGCAATGGGCAGTGAGCATTTCGTCACATCTTTCCAAAGATCACAGCACTGTACTCCTTGTTCAGGACCATCGCCATTAAGGCAATGGGCAGTGAGCATTTCGTCACATCTTTCCAAAGATCACAGCACTGTACTCCTTGTTCAGGACCATCGCCATTAAGGCAATGGGCAGTGAGCATTTCGTCACATCTTTCCAAAGATCACAGCACTGTACTCCTTGTTCAGGACCATCGCCATTAAGGCAATGGGCAGTGAGCATTTCGTCACATCTTTCCAAAGATCACAGCACTGTACTCCTTGTTCAGGACCATCGCCATTAAGGCAATGGGCAGTGAGCATTTCGTCACATCTTTCCAAAGATCACAGCACTGTACTCCTTGTTCAGGACCATCGCCATTAAGGCAATGGGCAGTGAGCATTTCGTCACATCTTTCCAAAGATCACAGCACTGTACTCCTTGTTCAGGACCATCGCCATTAAGGCAATGGGCAGTGAGCATTTCGTCACATCTTTCCAAAGATCACAGCACTGTACTCCTTGTTCAGGACCATCGCCATTAAGGCAATGGGCAGTGAGCATTTCGTCACATCTTTCCAAAGATCACAGCACTGTACTCCTTGTTCAGGACCATCGCCATTAAGGCAATGGGCAGTGAGCATTTCGTCACATCTTTCCAAAGATCACAGCACTGTACTCCTTGTTCAGGACCATCGCCATTAAGGCAATGGGCAGTGAGCATTTCGTCACATCTTTCCAAAGATCACAGCACTGTACTCCTTGTTCAGGACCATCGCCATTAAGGCAATGGGCAGTGAGCATTTCGTCACATCTTTCCAAAGATCACAGCACTGTACTCCTTGTTCAGGACCATCGCCATTAAGGCAATGGGCAGTGAGCATTTCGTCACATCTTTCCAAAGATCACAGCACTGTACTCCTTGTTCAGGACCATCGCCATTAAGGCAATGGGCAGTGAGCATTTCGTCACATCTTTCCAAAGATCACAGCACTGTACTCCTTGTTCAGGACCATCGCCATTAAGGCAATGGGCAGTGAGCATTTCGTCACATCTTTCCAAAGATCACAGCACTGTACTCCTTGTTCAGGACCATCGCCATTAAGGCAATGGGCAGTGAGCATTTCGTCACATCTTTCCAAAGATCACAGCACTGTACTCCTTGTTCAGGACCATCGCCATTAAGGCAATGGGCAGTGAGCATTTCGTCACATCTTTCCAAAGATCACAGCACTGTACTCCTTGTTCAGGACCATCGCCATTAAGGCAATGGGCAGTGAGCATTTCGTCACATCTTTCCAAAGATCACAGCACTGTACTCCTTGTTCAGGACCATCGCCATTAAGGCAATGGGCAGTGAGCATTTCGTCACATCTTTCCAAAGATCACAGCACTGTACTCCTTGTTCAGGACCATCGCCATTAAGGCAATGGGCAGTGAGCATTTCGTCACATCTTTCCAAAGATCACAGCACTGTACTCCTTGTTCAGGACCATCGCCATTAAGGCAATGGGCAGTGAGCATTTCGTCACATCTTTCCAAAGATCACAGCACTGTACTCCTTGTTCAGGACCATCGCCATTAAGGCAATGGGCAGTGAGCATTTCGTCACATCTTTCCAAAGATCACAGCACTGTACTCCTTGTTCAGGACCATCGCCATTAAGGCAATGGGCAGTGAGCATTTCGTCACATCTTTCCAAAGATCACAGCACTGTACTCCTTGTTCAGGACCATCGCCATTAAGGCAATGGGCAGTGAGCATTTCGTCACATCTTTCCAAAGATCACAGCACTGTACTCCTTGTTCAGGACCATCGCCATTAAGGCAATGGGCAGTGAGCATTTCGTCACATCTTTCCAAAGATCACAGCACTGTACTCCTTGTTCAGGACCATCGCCATTAAGGCAATGGGCAGTGAGCATTTCGTCACATCTTTCCAAAGATCACAGCACTGTACTCCTTGTTCAGGACCATCGCCATTAAGGCAATGGGCAGTGAGCATTTCGTCACATCTTTCCAAAGATCACAGCACTGTACTCCTTGTTCAGGACCATCGCCATTAAGGCAATGGGCAGTGAGCATTTCGTCACATCTTTCCAAAGATCACAGCACTGTACTCCTTGTTCAGGACCATCGCCATTAAGGCAATGGGCAGTGAGCATTTCGTCACATCTTTCCAAAGATCACAACACTGTACTCCTTGTTCAGGACCATCGCCATTAAGGCAATGGGCAGTGAGCATTTCGTCACATCTTTCCAAAGATCACAGCACTGTACTCCTTGTTCAGGACCATCGCCATTAAGGCAATGGGCAGTGAGCATTTCGTCACATCTTTCCAAAGATCACAGCACTGTACTCCTTGTTCAGGACCATCGCCATTAAGGCAGTGGGCTGATCTTGGAATGAAGGTTATTCAAACTTTTGAAAGTTTTTACTTAAAAAAACTCAAGCTCTGCATACATTAGTCATTCAATTTAAGTTGAAATAGAATTTTAGTTGTAAATCATTAACAAAAACAGTGGTATAAAAAATTAAATATAATAAACAATTTTTTGAGATATAAAAACAATTTTGAAGAGACGAACTTATCTTATTTGTTGCTACTTTGTGATTACCTACATAGTTATATATCTAATTATATATAAGAAAACAAAAAGTTAAGTTTCATTATATACTAGTATTTATTAGTTCATTTAAACATTTCAAAATATATCAACATGAAGTTTAATTGAGAATTAACTTATCTTAAATAGGAATGAAATGCAATGTGTTGACAAAAGAGATACTTGAACAGACGTGGTTAAAAAATTCAGTATGCTAGTCTGAGTTGGATGTGTGACCCTTAGAATTGACAAGTGGCATCAAACATTTACAGCTGACCGGCAAAAAGGTTAGGTTTAATTCAGAACAATGGAGATTTAGGAGTCAAGCACAGTAAGTCCTAGCAACAAGGCAAGAAAAGTGCCTCTAGTTAAAGACATTCTAACATTTCTGTTATATCAGATTTCTTTGACGTTTCCAAGTTGTTTCATGAAGTTATTATTCTATGTGCTAAATTATTCGGTAATGATTAAGAAAACATTTTATTTTTCAAGTTTATTTCTGATATTGATATTGTATTAAATTGTAGATTTATATATTCCAATTAAATGATTTTGTATAACACTTGGTGATCTAAACTACTTTTCATACTCAAAATTTTTTACTAAAAAAAAACTGCCTAGTTCCGGTTTAAAGAATTCACTAATCCTATCATGATAGATTCAAGTCAATTTCTTGTTTCCTCTAGTTTCCAGTTAATTTTCCATAGTCCACACAGTGACAAGGGCCGATACCTTTTTGCTTATCAGGTAGGCTATTCTTCCCTTCCAGATTACAACACATTACATTAATCTATTACATCCAGTAAGATATATATATATATATATATATCAAGTTTTATTAAAACTTATACCTATTTCTAATTTCACACTTTTTCGAGTTAATTTTTCCCATCTTCTGACCTATGGCTTCCGAGAGTTCGGGACTGGATATATTAATTCTCCAAAATTTTTATTTTTATAAACCAACATGTTTCGGTCCACATCGACCATTTTCAAGGTTATTTTTATATACAGTTACTTTCGCAAAATTATACACACTACGTAACGATAACAACATAACAATGATACTAATATACTAGAATACATTACTAAATAATTGTAATAAATTACTAAACTAAACAATGATAACAAAATAGACGCACAAGGTTAACAATCATAATAAGTGGAAGGTTGTAGAAAGGTATCAGCAAGGTGAGTTTCCCAGGGTTACTGAGCTTATTTTCTACAGCCGTTTGTGTCTGGGAAGGTATTAGATTATCTTCATTGGCCACTACTCAGATAACTGGTTTTTCTTCTGATTGCCGTCAAACAGCTTCAAATGACTATATTGAGAACACGATCCACATCACAGCTGGTCGATGTTCAATGGTCAGGTTGAGTTTAATCTAGAATATGTATAATATGCAATCGATTAATATGGCGGAATAATTAACTAACGATACAAGTGTGAAATTAGGAAATACAGGCATAGGAATTTTACAAATAGAGCTATCAGTATAAGGTCATGCAAGGCCTGCTTCACATTTCAATACAACTGACATAACTCTGCACTATATATATATATATATATATATATATTATATATATATACACGAGACAATTAAAAAAACACTGGGAGGAAATTAAAAGAAAAAAATCTGAGAAGCTATTACAAAACTCACTTCAACATGTCAATATTGTCGTCCTAAAGAGAGAAAAGAAAAAAAAGAGTTCAGCTCGGCCGTCAAATAGCAACTCTGCTATATATATATATATATATTATATATATATTTATTCTCTATTAGTCCAGTTATACCGTTGACCTTTCAACTCTTTTATTCTAACCGCTTGTTTCTTGTTCATTATTGACCTTTGACCTTCTCTTTATATTAACCTGTACTATCCTTTTAATCTATTTATAGCAATGACTAAGCATGAGTCATCGATTTTAATTTAACATGTCACTTGGCCAACTCCTTTTCCAGTTGAACCCTGTTAGCAGGAGGTTAGTTCGTAGGATCGAATCTCTCAGTCTTAAGATCGTGAATGCCGAGACTGCGGTTAATTTTAATGATACCTGTTTAAAAGAGGATCTGCTGCCTATTTATACCAATATATATATATATATGATATAGACATCAATTTATATATATTTTATTAAAGGCCTTGCTTATTTTCATCGAAGTACCTGACCATTACGTATTCAACATGTGTTGTTATTTGTTGTAAACAAATGATATGAAATCTTTTGTTTTGACTTGTCAAATATAACTAAAGCGTTTTTTAAAAAAAAACAACTCAAAGATAAGTTATATTACAAGAGTTTATATAGTATTATAATGTTTAATTATAATATAATAAATTGTAGTAAGTTATAAGTTGTTCTAACTAGAAACATGTTTTTGTTCTAATGAAAGAAATATTATTCTGGTAGCTTTAGAGAGGTTATGCGTTTTAGTAGGAACTCATTAAGCTAAGATGTCATGTCGTAAATATAAGCGTAATATGAAAAAATTGCATGTCAAGTAATTAATCATTTCAGTTTTTATACACTTTACTATTTTTTTTTATTTTCGTTTATGTTTAGAATTGGTAATGGGTAAAATACATTTAATATGTACACACTAGATCATCCGAAGGATAAGCTAACTTAATTGTTTACTCTTTAAAAGAATTAAGTTTTATTTTTCCCAAAGCTAGTTTGTTTGTATTGTGGCTCGTTAAAGACGAGTGTCGTTAATTTATTATTACCATTATGCTTTTGGAATACCTCAATTTTATTTTAATAGGATCTTTAAAAAGTGCCTGAAATTGTACACATAAGCTCTTGAATGTCTCTTTTCATAGCCTCTAAAGTACATGGTATTGTACACATAAGCTCTTAAATGTCTCTTTGCATAGCCCCTAAAGTACCTGGTATTGTACACATAAGCTCTTGAATGTCTCTTTGCATAGCCCCTAAAGTACCTGGTATTGTACACATAAGCTCTTGAATGTCTCTTTGCATAGCCCTAAAGTACCTGGTATTGTACACATATGCTCTTGAATGTCTCTTTGCATAGCCCCTAAAGTACCTGGTATTGTACACATAAGCTCTTGAATGTCTCTTTTCATAGCCCTAAAGTACATGGTATTGTACACATAAGCTCTTAAATGTCTCTTTGCATAGCCCTTAAAGTACCTGGTATTGTACACATAAGCTCTTGAATGTCTCTTTGCATAGCCCCTAATGTATCTGGTATTGTACACTTATGCTCATGAATGTCTCTTTGCATAGCCCCTAAAGTACCTGGATGGATGGTTGTTCATCACCTACTTGTAAAATTAAGGCATTTGGTAGAATCAACTATAGATTTACTTATTATCCATCATACCGCACTGCCTTTAAGATTTTTATATAATTAATTTCATGGAAACATAAAAAATTAATTTTCCAAAACAGTAAATTTCCAAATAAAAGTTCTAATTTAATTATCTAATTCGTTTTAAGCCTTTTTTCATTATTTGCATGTATTGATTGTTTCAATTATTCATAGGAGTAACAAGCAATATTAATCAATGGCATAAAAATCAATACCAAATGAGTGGAGAAGCTATTCAGAGATAGCATTCTCTGTAGGAGTTAAATATCGCGTAAAAGTAATTCATTTCATCTTTGCTAGACAGTAGATCTGCGGAGTAACATCTCTTTGAGTAGGGTTAGCAGGGATTCGGTCTGATGCTAGAAGCTGGTATGCTCTAAAAGGTTTTAGAGTGGTAGGGATGAAGTGAAACTTCCGGTAATGCGATCGGATTATTTCGTCAGAGAAAGGAATATTAAGGTCATTATGATTAGTATCATTGGAAACATTGAAAGATTTTACGGAGCATGGTTTGAATTCTTACGACAATTGAATGATGACCTCCTGACTTAGTCTGTCACTTCAATTAAGTTTCAGTATTGATAATATTTCGGTATTTTATGTCTAGAGAGAAGTTTGTTTGTCAAAAACACATGCGTGTATTAGTACCATAGAGGTTATTTGAAATCACATTGGTAAATGATACAGCAAACCTCGCATCTAGAAGTAGGAATACAACCGGTTTATGAGGTTGTTCATCTTTAGGTATTGGTCAGAGCGTCATATTTTATATCACTTCGAATAAGATGTGCCGTTATCTATAGTGCTTAGATTGATCTCCTATTATTACTATTTTCCTATATTTTCTTTATTGTTTAAATAATTTTATTCTGTTTTATTCTCCTTATTGTTCTATTCATAATGGCTAACTCCCTTCAACTGTCTTTTTCTTTTTATTACTGGTTTAAATAAAATGTCCGTTTAGTGATTAATGTGTTCGTGTGTTCAAATAAATTATCTTTATTTGAATATTTACATCTTCATAGTTACCTATTGTATTAAGTACAAGTACAATAGTTCTTAGGGCGTATTGCTATAATCACCCTCAAAGCATAATTATATTACATTATATTAGAAATAGGTAAAACCGTCATACCACGTAAGATGATCATGGAGTTGGAGCGCTTTCGGAGTTGTCCATCTTCGATCCTAACAAACCTACTGAGCTGTTATATACCTGTTTTGATCGCTGTGCACCTTAGCTTTCCAGCCATTACACCAAAAGATCAAATCAGGCCGACGATTTAACGTGTTGCCCTTTAGCTGTTATATACCATACCTGAGCTACCAACCCCCTATATAACAGCTCAGTAAGTTTGTTGCGTTCGAAGATGGACAACGTCCGAAAGCACTCCAATTCCATGATCATCTTACGAGGTATGACGGTTTTACCTATTTCTAATATAAATCATACTAACCTCAGTGGTATTAACAATATGCATTGTATATAATTATATGAAGTAGTCCGTTTTGTGCTGTCATTAATTGATTCCTGAAATGGTCAATATTGTTTGGTTAATATCCACATTTATTTAAATGATTTTTAAGGTGTTTTTTCGTAAATCTTGTCACTCACATTTCTAATTGTTTATTCTATTGTTTTACTTTATTTGTTTTAAAGGATTGTCAGTTTTGAAAGCCATCTTTAAGTTGATTTGCTTTTTAATCCATTTTCCAGTATTCTTAAATTTAATTCTTAGTATTTTAATTTACTAATTTTATGGCTAACTTCTTCGTGTCGTAGAGACACGTATTGTTATAGTCGAGATAGCATATTGTACCATCTCATCAGGTGTTGTTGTTTTAGTCTTGTGTGTGTTTCCCAGACAAACCTATTGTCACGGACATTCCCAGATATTATAATTATAAGGAATTTAAATTTCAAATATAATATAATTAAATATCTTAGTCTAATTACAACTACAACTTTATTTCTCTTCTCTATTTCTTTCATCTTAGTTGTTTTATAGTTACTTTTGAATGAAATTGTACTCCACTTACGAGGAGGTTTCACATGAATTTGATATAAAATTAGCAATGAATGGAAGCCTTTTCAATTATTCATACAATTTGTTAGTAACTATAATACAAACAGTTGAGAAATTCCATTTTTTAACAACAATTCTATTTTTTATGTCTTTCACTTTGACTAGTGTCGTTGGTTTGTTAACAATAAAAAAAAATACGTATACTACTAAAGAATGGAGTGTGGGAATGAAAAATGCAATCCACATTAAAGGTTCATCTTCAGGTTACAACTACAATATAAAATATTCACAAAAAATGTGAAGCTGAAAAAACTCAAGCAAAACATAAACTAAAAAAATTACATACTCTCCTAGTAAGGAGGTGTGGAATGTTGAAGGAGTCACAGGACACTAAGGGATACGGAGGAATAAGAAGGGATAGTGTTCTGTGATTCTCTCATCACCCCGCATCTTCTTACAAAGGCAAGTGTGTAACTCTTTGTAGTTTAAATTTTCCGTTCAGTTGTCTGTATTTAGTTTCAGATTTATGTTCATTTTTTATGTTTAAGATAAAACCTGGGTATAAATAGTAAGTGTTTCAAAACGCGTCCACGTTGTATAAAATCTTTTGTGTAGACAATAGGTGTTTCATTCCTAATTATCATAAGTAAGTACTACAAAATATTAATCAAAAGAAAATACAACAAAATTTGAAATAATCGAAATAGAAGCCATTCTTTAAGAGGCATAAAGGTCTGTGTTTACATACTTAACTAACTACTAACCTATAAGTAATGGTAACTCTTAAAGGAATTTATCCAATAACACTATACTCGTGCAATCCTTGAAATTAGGGGACCTTATAATAGGAACGAACCTTTGCTATTAGATGCACAAAAAGTGCAAAGTTTGATTGTACTCTCACGTGGTTGTTACTTCGATTAGTCAGGGACAGTCATAAAACAGAATGCGTCAAAAATTTGCAGCTAGTTCCCGATAGCAAAAACTTTCTCGAGCTCTTCGTTCTCAAGAGAGAGAGTAGATTTCTCTAATTATGAAACATGGGCTTTGCCAGGTGGCGTTTAATCATCGAGAGGTTTTAATCTCTCTATATTTAGATGTTTGCTATGTACTAAGACTCCCTACGATGAGGCCCTGATGAGGCAAGTTAACTGTCATTACAACCCCTGGACCCGGGGTAGCGGGTATTTTCCCTCCTCAGAGGGGTAGAAATGAGTCCTCATAGACACTATGGTAGTCCTAAACCTGTAAGGACTTGTAGGATCCTGACTATAATCAGATGGTCATCTGTACGGTAAAGGATTAAAGATTTTCATAGGAGTAACTTTACAATATCTTTAATAAGCTCCACTTGAGAAATATCTCTTTAAGGTATTAAGTAAAACTTCTTTATTTAGTTATTCTAATAATGGTGAATTGTTTTAAGACTCACCACTGATATCTGCGTGGTCCTCATAGCTAGTGCACCCCCGATGCTACAGGCGCTGCTTTTCTTGTGACCTTCAATCCTCTATGACTAAGGTCAACTCCCCTGATTCGCCTTTTTTTCCGGACTAACCCAATTATTAATATGATATCTATTTTATATTATATATGACAAAACAATATATACATAATCTATTTATAATAATATATAAGTAAAAACAAATTATTTTTATAGAGTAATAATAACAATACTAATCTGTACAAATCTTTACAATAAAATTTATACAACATGATGTTAACCTTAACACGAGCTTAAAAATTAAAAACAAAATTAATTAATTAAGGCCAGCGGTCTTTGGACATGCTGTCATTTTTACATTTCAGCTAAAGTCCTAGATTTATAATCTTTCTAAAGTTGTAAATCAGAAATTCATAAAGGAAGACAGACAGGATAACAAAGACGAAGATGGTTCTCTTTTCACTCTACACAATGCCTCAGGTTCATTCTAAGTCATCCTAAACCCTGTCCGTTAACAAGCTTTTGACAGTAACAAACTTTACGATGATACAGCATATACTAAAGGGGCCTTTAGTATATCATTCTTGGAAGACAAAAATATCGGAAAAATAGTATAACTGAAAGAGTGTTTGAAAAAATTGACTGCAAAATAACATAAATTCGACTTAATTGATTAATTTATGATGAAATGGGAGATGAAAGTCATAAATAAATTAAGTAATAAACAAAAAAAAGTGAATAGAAGGAGATTAAAAATGAAAGGAAGGATAAAGATAGTATGCAGGATGAAGGGAAAAGAGAAGGAAAGAAGATAATATTTCGGAATATGAGGAACCAAGTTGTAGAAAAAAAAACATGGGTGAGTTAACAACTGTCAAAAGTGTTGACATGGCCTGATAAGATAAGTTATGTAATACGAGTAGTATTACATAACTTATGTATGTATGTATGTATGATGGTAAATTATAAATAAGAAAATTACTGTCCAACTCTGATTAGAAGCTTTGATCTAACTCGCTACACCGCGAATACTTTCACATCACTGCGTTGACAATTACTAAAAAAAGAAAAGGTTTTCATGCAATTGAATTTATAAAATAAACCACATTTTATTATTTCACTATTATTAAATAGGTTAGTTAAAGTTAAACAATAGTCTAGCTTTTAAATTCGTTGCAAATAAAAAAAAAATTAAAATATGTAAAGATTTTCATATAAGTAGTTAGTGTTATTTCCGTTAACTTATATTTGTTTGATGGAACAGGTTATATCTCTCTGACTGAAACACTGAGCCAATTTTATAGATCGCTAGTAGCGGTTTTAAATATGAATTTATCAAAAATAAATTTATCTGGTAACCGTAGTCATATTTATCATCCTTATTTATTTTGTTCTGTTATTGTTCTTATCTATTCTGTTTTTTATACTAAACATCAAATAGCGTACAATTCAAAATTTTAGAATCGTAAAATTTTGTCTTTGACTATTTTGATAAAAATTTTCCCCACTTCTGGTTTATAAAGTGACTGAATCTGTTTAAATGACGCACAAATACCTTAGAAGCAACTGATAAGTCGTTTTAAATAGAAAAAGATTGCGATAAAAAAAAAACAAGTATTAGACTACAGAGAAAATGAGGGAACCAGTGAATAGGGAGAGGTCCCACTGGGACTTGATCAATATTTTTAAGGTCACCTAGATCTAAAAGCAGGTTGACTCCCGCTTCCAGTATTGAATTTAGTCTTATTTTATTTCAGCTCCACTGTAATGCAATTTTTTCTAAGCTCATCGTTTTCGTTTAACTTTTAAACTCAATATGTTTTTTAACCCGTCTTCTACTGTCATTATGCCTATTCTATTATTAGTTTTTTGTATCAATATCAACTTGATGCAACCTAAAGGCTGCAAAACACTCATTTTGCTCTTCATGATTTAAAGTTTCTAAGTAGCCGGTTTTATTTTTATCGGCTGAGTTCAATTGCTTGGATCAAAATTTTAGTAGGAGTTTGATCTTCTTGTATGTAGGATAGCTTTGCCTTGGAGTGACCTTTAACCTTCCTCAAGGCTCATTTATTTATCCACCTAAACACCTAGAAGAGGGATGGCGAACCATATACCCGCGGGTCACCAACTGACCCACCACTCATATTTTAGTGACCCACGTCGTTCTATGTCGATGTTTGTGCAAAACTAAACAAATATTTTTTTTTTGCTATGGCAAGTGCTTTTCGTTTACCTATTAACGAGCAGAGGCAACTAATGCGTAGAGTTGCCAATTTAGCATTTATTATGGTGGATTTAGCACATTACAATGAAATATAGCACCATGAAATGTATATTTTTCTATTTAAAGTATACGTACTAGTGTTTTTTTGTTTAAGTTCTGCATCATAAAATTGTTTTTCTTATCTATAATAGATAGGTTAGCTGCGCATTTATTTGCTTTTTGCTTAGCATTTTCTCTATGAAAATATTTGGCAACACTGCTTGGGCGCTATTAGCCAGTTGTTTTTTTGCCAATCATCAGGTTCGTTTCCGGAATTGAACGAACCTTTCTGAAAGTAGATTTCTTGCGTCTCGTATGATAGAAGAATACCTGTAGAACGGTATTTCTCTCTCTTCGGAGCTGTCAGTCAGACCGGACTTTTCAAAGTGCTTCTTTAATGATGAAAAATATTTTAATTTGTTTCCTTCTAAATCTCTTGAAAAAACAACTAGCTTCTTTTCAAAAACTTTGATATGCCCAAACATCGATGGCGCAACATTTCCAGAACCTTGCAGTTTTGTATTCAAGTTATTGTAATGCAGTGATTTTTTGATACTAGATATTAGTCCATTGTGTAAACAATCACTTCCTCATAGTCAAAATTCATGAAGAGTTTTTCATAACCTCAAAACGGGAACCTTTTGATGTTCCCAAATTTGAGAACCTTAATACAAAATTTCAAGCCTTCATGATTGGCAGTAGTATCAAGAAACAAATAAGTTGTTTATTCATACTTTATACATAGTTTTAATACATATTTCTATTAAAACTAATTAGGTTCAAATTGAATGATAGACCAAAAACCATTTAATCTATTTGAACATGAATTCACTTAATCCGGCTATGAGGTGCCTGTCTGAGCTGGCAAACTTGGTGAGGAAGTGTGTCTTTAAATCATACCTTCATGCTTAAACTATAGTTATTCAATCGCACATATACACTATCACACCTTGCACTTCTTCACTCCATTACACACACACGTGCACACGCACACACACACACACACACACACACATACAACACTCACAGACCTACATATACGTACACTCTTACACAGCTTAAGGGATCGCAAGTATGAACTTTTCTCTGCAAAAGTTGTCGGAAGATTCATTGCTTAGAAAAGTGTCTTAACTGGATGAGAAAACCATGACTTTGGCAACAACTAAGAATAAACTAAGAGAGTCCCAATACAAAGGAGATAATATTTCATGTTAACTCTTTGACCTTCTGATAGACTGTGAGTCAATCAGAATAAACCACTTGAATAAACACTTGAAACAAAAATGAACGTACAAACCACAATAACAAATCAGAAAAAAAAACTAAAATTTTTCAACCATAACAATCGGTTAAAACCCCAACTGAGATATCTAAATTGAGAAAACTCCGTTAAGATCTGATCTCTGAAGAAGACTGCTTGTTACAGTTGAAAGATCTGAGTCTTCTTCCTGATTTCAATATATATATATATATACCTCATTAAAGATCTTGCCAATATTAAGTTTAGTATGTTTCCTACATACCTTTTCAAAAAAAAGTATGTAAAAGGTATGTAGGAAACATACTAAACTTAATGTTGGCAAGATCTTTAATGAGGTATGTTTAAAAGAAGGTCTGCTCCCAAAGTATACTAATATATATATATATATATATATGAGGAAGTGTTACTAGCCGTTGCGTCTACAACGTGCTTGGTCTCCCTTTCTCTTTTCTCCTGAAGACGGATTACCCGAAAATTTCAGTCTGTAAGTGTGTTTCTTTTACTTTCTGTGCTACCAATCTTCAATTTTGAACTGTTATATATATATAAAAACCAATTAACAAAGGTAGCACACAGATAGACACAGAAATAACTCACTTCTATATTTCGACCATCTTTGCCTCCTGATGACGACGATGGTCGAAATATAGAAGTGAGTTATTCCTGTGTCTATCTGTGTGCTATCTTTTTTAATTGGTTTTTATTAAAAAGTCCGTTGGACCGTTTCATTTAATTTTTATATATATATACACGAGTTCAAAATCGAAGAAGAGTAACACAGAGAGTAAAGAAACACACTTGAAGTTGAAGAAACACAGCTGGGTTGTGTTGGTCCCTTTCTCTTTTCTCCTGAAGACGGATTGCCAAACTCAAAAAAATTTGAGTTTGTAAGTGTGTTTTTTACTGTAAGTGTGTGTTTTTTAAACATAAGTATAATATTTTGAAACAAAAAAACTGAAATATTGAGTTAGAAGTTTTTTTTAAAAGAAAAGAATTCGTGAATTTCAACAACAACTGTCTTGTTTCAATAAACACGCGACAATGTCCACATTATTTTTGCGACACGCCTTCCTTAAAAGTGATAAAAGTACAAAAGTTGGAAAGAGCAAAGTGTCGTATAGATCATCAGAGTTTGTAGCGATATATATATAAGGAGCATTGCGGTTGTGAAACATAAATCTTAATGGTGTGTGATTTTCAAGTGTGATGTCATCGGACCATTTAACAAAGTGATTTTATTTTGTAGTGTCAAGTGATTTTCTGAGTCTTTTATGACTGTTAACTTAATCTTAGGTGAAATAAAGTTCTTTAATTCTATATATTTTTGAGAAGTATCGGTTTTTGTTTGTATAATTTTTTTTATTAGATTAAGCTAAAGTATTATATATCTTTCAAAACTTTGCCAAAGTAATGCCAGAAGCAGATGCTTTTCTAACTTGTCTCTTTCTTCTTCAATTTCAGGAAGTAATTTTGAAGTTTTTTCGCAAACACTTCAAAGCTCTCTGTTTTAGTAGTTTATTGATTGACTACTTTTTTTTTATTGATCCTAACTTTTTCTTTGTTTAAAAACGAAATTTTATAAGAGTTTAACTATAACATACATGTGAACTATATGAAGACATTTTTTTAGCCTTAATTAAAAAATAAAAACATTTGTTTATTAAATTTTATGTAAATTGTTATTTCTACGAAGTGTAATGCAAAATGAACGAGATATGACCTACTGTCTATTAAAATACAATGGATACGGTCAGGGTAGATCAGCGACTTGCGTGCTTGTTTCTAGACTGGTAAATCATAGGTTCAATTCTCATTCTTGTCCTTTTTTTTTTTTTTTTTTTTGTGGGATGTGAAAACACGTTGTCCCTCAAAATGACCATACGCCTCTGGTCAACTCAACTCTTGATATAATTGGTTAGGAAAAATGTAGTACTCCAATGTAGAATCATTACAGGGAACAGTATTCCCTTAAACAATATCAAAGATATTCAACCTCATATCCAGCTAAAAATAAAAAATCTCTTCACATGTATATAATTCTCTGCATATTCATAAGTTCGATATTAATATTCAAATAGATTTATTAACCTCAATAACGTTTTCCATGATTATTGAAATAGAACCTGAAAGATTACTAAGTAATAGGAAATATTTAAGTAAATAAAATCGATTATAGTATGAAATATTAACATTGGTAGTAGGTGTCTATTTCTGTTATCTTTTTAACTGTTTTCTTATTTATATTTTGTCTTTTAACTGTTACTAAGTGAAAGTTTTTTTTTTTGTTAAAAAGATTGCCAAACGTTTATTTAAACAAAACATTATATCAAAACCTTCATAATTTGTCAAACAATATTTAAAAAAAAGTATACTGTAAACCTAATTTACAAAAAACGATGTACATTTATATGTACATCTATATGTACGATGTACATTTATATGTCATATATTTATACATGAATATATATACCTGAATATTATATTAGGTTACCTGAATATATATATATATAAAAATATTTCACATAAACACGTGAAATAACAATCAATGATCAAACCACAATAAGAAAATGGGAAAGCAAGACTAAGATCTTTCAACCGTAACAAGCGGTCTTCGTCAGAGTCAAAAACCGAACTGACTCTGAAAAACCAGTTGGGTTTTTGACTCTGACGAAGACCACTTGTTACGGTTGAAAGATCTTAGTCTTCCTTTCCCATTTTTTTATTGTGGTTTGATCATTGATATATATAATTAAAATAAGCAGTGACGCATAAACTGAAACACAACAAAAATTCACTTTTCAATATTTCGACCGTAATGGCGGTCATCCTCAGGAGAAGAAGTGATATATATATATATATATAAATTATATATATATACAAAACAGTAATGATGGTATATATGATGGTATTGTGGTGATGAGTTTGATTTGTCTCATAAGAACAGGATTATTATGATTATGAAAGGCTTCAACACAGACCTTTAACTGGGTTTAACTGATTTATTATTATATTATTTAAAATTATGCCGAATTCATCTATAGATAGAAACTAAACTCATAATAATTGGGGATATTCATTTTGGATATATCCATGATCGAATATAATGACACATAACGACTTTAAGGGTTTTTTCAGTTTTTTTCTTTCCTTTCTTTTACAATAATTGAATTCATTTTCCTCTTTGCTATTAACATCAATGAGAGCAATGACGGTTTGACTTCCATCCTCCTAGCTACCAACATTCGAAAAGTATCTCCATTTCAGTTTCTCCAATCAATGTATCTTTAGTAAATCCAAAAGCAAGACATTCCCATACTTAAAAGATGTCTTTGCTAATCTTTGCTCCTCAAGTATTCTGCCCTTACACTTGTCCTTTCATTAAAGATATTTATATAATATCATGCATTCACCTCGATTTGATTACAATTCTGACTTGATAACTAATTAAGCCTTGCAAGTGTTTTGTCCAATTCACCGTGAATATCTTCATCAAATTACTCCACTTTGATTGAGGAAAACCTCATTTCCAACAAAATTATAAAACACTTGATATTGAACTTTCTGAGTCGGCAATAAACAATATGAACATATTTATATTTTTCTTTTTATTCATATATATATATATAAAAAGATTTCACATAAACACGTGAAACAACAATCAATGATCAAACCACAATAAGAAATGGGAAAACAAGACTAAGATCTTTCAACCGTAACAAGCGGTCTTCGTCAGAGTCAAAAACCCAACTGAGTTGGGTTTTTGACTCTGACGAAGACCGCTTGTTACGGTTGAAAGATCTTAGTCTTGTTTTCCCATTTCTTATTGTGGTTTGATCATTGATATATATATATATATGTCGTTATTAGCCTTTGGAGCGATTCACTTCTTTTCCTGAAGACGAGGACATCGAAATATAGTAGTGAGATCAGTGGTTTCCTTTCTATGTGTTCTTTTTTAAATTCTAGTTTATATATATATATATATATATATATATATATAATATATACACGAGTTCAAAATTGAAGAAGAGTAACACACAGAGTAAGGAAACACACTTACAGACTCAAATTTTTGGGTTATCCGTCTTCAGGAGAAAAGAGAAAAGGAGACCAAACACGCTGTACACTCTACGACAACTATTATGTCCAATTTTGAACTCGTATGTGTCCAGTTTGGATCGTGTTTCGTTTTATTAAGTGATATATATATATATATATATATACATTTTGCGCTCCGTTCTTCGACGTGGGGTGATCTCTCTCACTTCGTCCTCTCTTCTAGTCTACTCCTGATGACGAACAACAGTTCGAAATATTGACTTCTGTAAGTGTTCTCTTTATTATTTTTCTGTGTCGTGCTTTGTGTAATTTAAAGTTGTATATATATATATATATATTTATACATGAATATATATATACCTGACTATTATATTAGGTTACCTGATATATATATATATATATATATATATATATATATATATATATATATACAAAACAGTAATGAATTGTCGACCGTGTTACAGAATATAACATAAAAAGGATGAGTCGGGATGCGGTCAGTTTCTTCCACTTCCAATCAAACTCTCATTGCCGACGTTTCGATTTTTTTCAAAATCTTCAAGGCAAAAGTAGGAATATTTGAAAATAGTTGATAATAGTTCGTTCATTTTCAAATATTCTTACTTTTGCCTGTGAAAAAGATTTTAAATAACATCGAACCGTCAGCGAATGAGAGTTTAATTGGAAGTGGAAGAAACTGACCGCTTCCCGATTTAACCTTTTTATGATATATATATATATATATATATACAATAAAACAAATTTTTGAAAGCACTGTTAATGAAACACAAAAACACTAGCTTGAATATTTGACATTCATAGTCATCAGCAGGAGATTTCCTTACTTAAAAGATATGTTAACTATGTACACTACAATACATTTATGAACCTTAATGTTATTTTATATAACTATTGAAATAAAACCATGATATATAAAATGAAGTGTTCAAGTAAATCAAATTAATTGTACGTCAAAAGGTTAAGATCATAGTAGAGCTAACATTTTCTTTAGTGCTTCTTATCTACATGTTGGCATTCACTGTCACTAAAACTTAAACACTTTTAATAAAAGTATTTACACAGAGTATATATATATATATATATATATATATATCCGTGATTTGAACCGTCGCTGCGTCGTGTGTTTGATTCCCTTACCTTTGCTCTCCTAAGACAATTAAAACAAAAAATGGGCTCTAAATGCCAGTTCTTCCGCTTTTTTTTGCTTATATTGAATTTTTTTTAGTAAGTTTGTACTATTTCTACTAACAATGTAAAATGTAAAATTAAACTCAGATTTGGTGTATATCTTTGAGTTTTCTTTTGTTTGATATATGTAAAGGTATTTATAACAGTAACTGATTTAGAAACGGTTTGAAACTCTTTTGACCAAGGAACATTACTTGATGGATTTACAAGTTGAAATAAACTGATGAAAGCTTTTATTTGGACTTTTATTATTTTTTTGAATTTCTGACTATTTTGTAGAAGTTGGTACTTGATGTATTTGTTGTAAGATTTGCTATATATAAGCTATATTCATGGAATGAACAAACATAAAAGAGATTACAGAATGTCACTATTGTATTTTAATTGCCTCGTCATCAGGAAGATAGATGAGTCGCTCCGCGGATAGGCGACGACTGAAGTGAAGTCTCTTAGATGAGGCACTCAATCAGTGTATATTACTGACGGAGGGACGGGAGACAAATATATTAACGAGTTTCTGTCATCTTATTTATACCTGTTCTTACAGTGAATCTAGTTTATATAGATGTGACGCCATAGAATATAGATTCATAAAACACTTTCTAAGAGAAAGTTGTTTCCTAGGTCTCTCCAGCTATCCCTAGGATGAACTACTCAGTAATTAAAATTAACTGCTGTTTAGGTGACAACAGGAGCACCTTGTTTACACTCTAAAATTGCTATATTACAAAAATGTGAACGAATTTATTTAATTAGAGTTTCTATTATTTTTTTATTATCATGATATATCTTTTAAAAATTATATTTTGAATTCATATTTTAGAAGTTTCATTTCAGCCACGTGACTTATAAACAATCGTTATTGAATTAATTAAATACCTTATTTACTTAAAAATTTAGAGTTTCTGAATTTTGATTTCTTAAATGAAAATGATGTGTTTTGATATAGGGTTTTTATTTTAGCGTATTAAACTTTCTAGGTTTAGCGAACACCAGGTTGCTTTGATAGTAGCAGACTCAGAGCAGATAGCCTTGACTTTTGTTTATTGGTTATGTCGTACATGCGACTGATATGGGTGATGATGGTCATGTGACAGACGAGTCAAGAGTACGAAGAGCAAGCCTTCTGAAAGGTCAGTAGGACTGGTGCAGGGTAAGGGCGCCTGGTGCAGCCCACCAGGTCCTTCTCGAACAAAGGGGTGGTGCTTGGATTTTGCGCACCAAACAACCCCACCCACAACGCACCCCCTCCTTAACCTACTTTCAGCCCTCTAACAACCAGTCACCCCATGACCTACTAATTATCAAACAATATAAAACCCTTTATTTCAGACATTACTCTAAAGCAAACAGTGTAAATTCATTATTTTTTTTTGTCAGAGAAATTTAAATTACTTTTCTTTTTAATTTTGGTTAAATTTATCAGAATAAGAAGTGCTTGATAATAAAGTACACAATAAAAACTTCTCTTTCTCCTTGGAACTTAATCTACACAAACAACAAATAAACAATTAAGTTTAAATTGTGTTGACTTAATTGAGAGTTGGTCATCTAGAAGGTTGTGCAGTGACCACATTCAGAAGTAAAGAAGATCGATTTAATGCTATTTTTTCGGAAGGTGGAAAAGGATTTTCAAGCTTTTCTTTGAAGAGGGTGAATAAAAAGAATTCTATATCCGTAAACTAGTATTAAGAAACAGAAAGTTAAAACTCAGAAGTGAATGAAGACCGCGGTATTTCTGACCTGGCTTTAACACTGCAAATACCAAGTAATAATTGAGTCGCATCTCTGATCATAGCCGATTATCACTGAAGGTGTACATAAGAACATGTCACCTTGAGTGTAGAAGCAAAAACTGTTTTAATGATTCATAAAGTTAACTTTCATAGAGTAAAGCAATGCTTCAATTGAGTTTAAATTTAAATATTCTTAGTGAACAAAACCACTGGCGAATCACTCCAATAATCATAATCACATTGATAAGATAATCACGACTTTTGATGCGTCCTTCAATCAAATTTCGGACAGTATCAAAAATCATTAATGATTATGACAATTCTTTGTAGTTAAATTTTCAAAATGTATAAACAAAATAGACTACAGCTTATATTAACCATATTAAATATTCCAAAACCTTTAAAAAATTCGAATTACATAAATTAAAATTAATAAAGTTAGATCTATTTCAATCAATGCCAATTAAATTTAAGTGTACAACATGTAATATTAAAACATGTTTGTTTCCAATGCTTATGCTATGGGTTTTAATCTTTAATCTTCTTATAAGGTGAGAATGCTGGCTCATTTTTTATTGAACACATTTTTAGTTCAGGGTGGACCAAATTTTATGTTTGATTCTACTTGGGAGTTTTAAATTATTGAATAAAGTGAATATTGCAATAGTGTTATTGAAATTGGCGTAAACATTGTACAGGCTTTGGACGGACAACTTGTGTTTTCTCTGAAGGACGATGTTTACAGGAGCTTCTCACAAACACAAGAAAAGTCTGGTCTCGTGACCAAGGCTCAACTCAACAGCGTTACGAACCATTAGCAAGAAGAATGCTACCAGACCACATCCGCTGCCGTTAGTAAAAGAAAGCATCATCTGTTTAATACAAATCTATAGCATATAATATATATATAAAGTTCTTAAAAATAAACTGAATAAGCATATACAATAGATTAGAGGTGCCATTATAGCCAAGTGGCTATGTACTTACCTCTGGACTGATAGATCTGAAGTTCGATACCCATTCGGACTCTCAATTTATCCACACGGGAGGTAAAAACATCGTTGAATGAGACGTTAAGCCGTCCGCCTTGACCATGTACGTTGTTAAATACTTGTTCAAGATTCTAAATACCCTTGAGTTGGGCAAAATTTAGAACTCCCAATGTGTGTGTGCCTGTGTGTGCGTGTGCGTATGTGTGTGTGTGCGTGTGTGCGCGCGCATGTAAAATGTTTATTGTGTTATTTAAAAGGCCAATCCTTGGCCTATGATTGTTCTCTCGTGGGATAGCCACCGCAACCTAACCTATCCTAACCTACAATAGATCAACACACTCGTAGTCTCAAATTTTCAGTTTAACCGTCGTACTAGTTGAACTGAAAATTTCAGATTGTTTACCAATCTATGCTTATTTAATTTACTTTGAAAACATATATTATCCCTTTTGGATTTCCAAATTATCATGAAATTCGGCATCATAATTCAAGTTGATCCTGGGAAGATTAAATAGGTCAAATTGATTGTAATTAAAAGAAGTAATTTAGCAGTGAGTATATAAAATACTCATACTTTTATTGTCTCTTTATGACACTTTTATACTTTCTGTCATTCAGTAGAAGTTTTTTAACAGTAATGATTATAAAGTAATTTTATTTAAATAATAATATTAGCATTACTTATATTTAGCTCAGAAATCCTCTGAAGTTAATATTACGAATTTTAAACTATGACTCCAAGTCTATTAAAAAAATAATACTCTGAAGACAGAGAAATGAGGCTAGCAATCAATAAGGTAAACATTTTAAGCAAAATAGTTGTAACGATTCTGTTATCCTCAAAACATTTGGTTTATAAGATTGATTGTTATAATTTTAAAATTGCCAGTTTATTACCTTTACTGGCAAACCTTACCTTTTTTTTAGTTTATATTCCACAAATATTAAATGAAAAAAATGTTACATTATATATAATACATTTTCACTACTATCATTAGCGAACACGCAAGACACTTGCTACTCTGGCTCCAATTTTGGGAATATAGTGATAATTTTCTTTTATATATTTAATTTCATGTCCCTATCTCCACGGAAAATGGGTGAACAAACAAACAAACAAACAAACTCACGAACTTTATGTATAGAGAAAATATAAGTTTTCCAGCAATGCACATGCCTTTGCATTCGGTTATTGTGTCCATCCCATTTTGAATAGTTTGATTTCAAATTTTATATTTCACTTAATATGCATTAGTATGAAAAAACAATTTTTTTGCGGGGTGGGCAACTTAGTTAATTAGTTAATTACCACTAAGGGTTGATCAGATTCAATTAAGCACTTTAAAATATTTTTTTGCAAAATCCAAGATATTTAAATTTTATTTAGGTAGCCTTTATTCTGAAATTTGTTTTCTTCCTTCTTTTTAAGTTACTAGCATTATTAAGAAATTATAGTCGACCCTTTTCTGTGTCAATTAAAGATAGGAATAATGTAAATGCAGTTCTTTTTTTTCAGGGGGTCTTCTAGCGTTCCGCAAGCTTTCAATATTGGGTCATTAGCATATTCGATATTTATCAAAGACGTTTACTCAATACTATAAGATGTTGGATTATCACTCTTGTGATTGTCATCTTAAGATCTATCTCAAGATTACACGTCCTCTAAAGACTGTCAACTTTTCAACTTTCCATAAATAAACTACTGTCTTTTATATTTGTTTATATGTTTTATAATCTCTTTAACTTTATTTTAAAAAAAATCCAATAGTATACCGTTATCAATTTAACTATAATCTTCTGACTTAAGTAGACCATATAAAAGATTTAAAATTAATTTTTAACACTGAATTAACTTTAACAATGATATTGTTGATTTAAAAATGCGTTCTATGCAAATTTTCTGTTTTATAATTAAAAACTCTACCATTAGTTGTGCAATCCGTAATTGTGTGGTATTTACTCAATCTGAGGTAAAATGTATAAACAAACAAAAGTCTCCACACAAAATGAAGTTTTAATCAACAACAACAACGCGTTTCGAACACTTTGTGTTCATCATCAGGAAGAACACAAAGTGTTCGAAACGCGTTGTTGTTGTTGAATAAAACTTCATTTGTGTGGGAGACTTTTGTTTGTTTTTCCATTTTACCTCAGAATGAAAACTCTATGACTTCAAAGATCCCTTACCTTTTCTACTAACTTTAAAATATGCTTTACCTGTTTGGAACCATTATCAGAACTTCAATCCGTCCATTCCAATTCCATTAGAAGCACTTTTTATAACTCCAATTATCCTATTGATTCTTCTTCCTTTCTCTTAAGCGTAATTTAACATTCCTGCCTGGATCTCTCTCCCTCTATCATCTATCCTCTCTGAACCAGTGCGCTTGGTTTCTCTCTCTTATCTCTCCTGAAGACGGTTCAAGCCGAAAATTATAGACTGTAAGTGTGTTCTTTTGATTTCTCTATGTTTCTTTGTCTATATTGAACTATATTTGTCCGTTTTGCATCGTATTTCCAACGAAAAAGTATATATATATAGTTCAATTCACATAAAGAAACATAGATAAATTAAAAGCACAAACTTACAGTCTCTAATTAAAATTCTAGAAAAAACAAGTGGCCTGATCGTTAAGGTTGGGCTCTCCACTCTTATACTTAACGATTCTATAATATGTAGCTTCATTTTTTTGATATAATATTTCAATGGTGTCTTCTAGTGTTTTCCGATTAGCTTGATTTTATAGATATCCGTTGATATATATTTGGTGAACATTTCTTCGTTAAAGGACTAATAGATTCGAAAAAGATATCCAAGAAATGTATCAAGAAAAAAGTAGTAGAAAATTTAATCTCACACACACGCACGCACACTCACACAACGCACACACACACAATATATATATATATATATATATATATATAATGATTTCACATAAACACGTGAAATAATAATCAACGATCAAACCATAATATGAAATGGGAAAACAGGACTAAGATCTTTCAACTGTAACAAGCGGACTTCGTCAGAGTAGAAGTCAAAAGTCAGTTGGGTTTTTGACTCTGAGAAGACTACTTGTTACGGTTGAAAGATCTTAGTCTTGTTTTCCCATTTCATATTGTAATTTGATCATGTATATATAACATGTATATATAATGAAACGATTCCACGAACTAAATAAACTACATTAACATAAAGAACACACAGAAACAGAAACTCACTACTATATTTCGATGGACTCGTCATCAGGATGATGGATACGAGTCGCTCCGCAGGCAGACCACAATTGGCCGGTGGTCTTGAAGAAACACTCAAACAGTGTAGCCAACTTACGGAAGGATGGGAGGCAAGAATAGATAAAGAAATAAAAGTAAAATAAATAATAACAAATGAAAACAAAAACTGTGTGATTTCCCGAACCCTCCGTAAGTTGGCTACACTGTTTGAATGTTTCTTCAAGACCACCGGCCAGTCGTGGTCTGCCTGCGGATCATTCCTATCCTCCTTATGACGAGGCCATCAAAATATAGTTGTGAGTTTCTGTTTCTTTTCTGTGTGTTCTTTATGTCAATGTCGTTTATATATATATATATATATATATATATATATATATATATATATATAAACTAACGTATGACTCTAACGAAGACTAATTCCTTATTCAAAAAATCTTAGTCTGATTTCCGTAGTTTAAACCTTTATGTGAATAATACATTTTATGTGTAAGTAAAAGATAATCTGTATGGGGTTATAATCTGTGATTGATTATTGATTATATAATTATTGATCTATATTTGATCTATACTGTTCTATATTGTGTGACGATAATCTGTGATAGAGGGTTATAATCTTATTAAAATGCACCAGCGATAGTTTTTTTCATATTTAGTCATGTGGTGTGCGAAGAGAATAAAGCGTGTTAAGAAGATGTTAGTTATTGGATCGATGAAAATATTGTAGCTATTATCAAAGAAGACAGAAATATAGGTTGGAATAACGAGGTCATACTGCAAAGGCTTACACTTAATCCAAGTCGTTTGGAAAATGGGAGTATAACTTGACTTGTATGCATAGAAATAATCTGAAATAAAGTTATTGAATTTGTATATGTTTTAAATTATAAAGCGAACGTTTGATAATATAATAATTAGGCAGACATGAGCATAGGTGAAATGAATTTAATGATGGGGAAAATTATCTGTTTTGTAAGGGTGGGCTAGAGTGGTGCAATCGACAGGGTAAAACAACAGTGTTAGTAAAGGGTTATACTGGGGGCTTTACGGCCTCGACTAGATGAGCCATCGGAAAACACCCCTGCGCTTCGCCAAACACACCCACAATATCCAACCCTTTTTCTTCCTTGTTATCTTCCGTTTAAAACATTTCTTCAACATCAATTCAAAGTATTAACATTGTTTACCCCATGACATTTCAGGAGCTGTAAATTACACCAAGCTAACATTAAGTGTTTAAATATCCATAAAAAAAAAGTCACTCGCAGATTGTCCCAACAATATACATTAAATAGTTTCACAGATTAAACACACTTTTAACATAAACTTATGAAGCATTAAATAAAGTTCTTAGGAAAGCTTTATTTTAACCATCAACAAATGTAGGATGATTGATTTACAAAATTTGTTCTCAGATATTTGTTTAAATTCTTTAACGAGAGACGCCAGATACACCAGATAATTATTTATAAGTTGATCATATTTATCTTTTTAATGATTTTTCGTCTTTATCTACATGTTTGTTTCATTATTTTCCCTTCTACTCCTTTTTTCTACGATGACGGTTTTCGTTATCCTATGTGACGTTTGACAATAGCGTAAACTGTGTAGTGTTTACTTACTGCTTACTATTCTTCCAGACTAAAGTATATATACTCACTTTACCCATAATTTGGAACCTTTGGTTCTTTTCAACTTCTCTTCCAGCTTCCTCCTGAAGAAGAACTATGGTTAGGTATATGCATTGTAGTAATATTTTGTTCTATTAAGTCTTCATTGCTTTTTTGTTTGTTTTTTTTTTGCAATGATTAAATCTCTTAGTGTCGCCAGTTGTAATATATATATATATATATATGTGTGTGTGTGTGTGTATTTGGGGAGCAGGCCTTCATCTATACAAGTTTTATTAAAACCTATGCCTATTTCTAATTTTACACTTTTTCGGGTTAATTTTTCCCATCTTCTGACCTCTGGCTTCCAAGAGTTCGGGACTAGATATATTAACTCTCCAAAATTTTTATTTTCATAAACCAACATGTTTCGGTCCACATCGACCATTTTCAAGATCGATTTCTACAACCTTCCACTTATTATGACTGTTAACCTTGTGCGTTTATTTTGTTATCTTTGTTTAGTTTAGTAATTTATTACAATTATTTAGTAATGTATTCTAATATATTAGTACCATTGTTATGTTGTTATTGTTACGTAGTGTGTATAATTTTGCGGAAGTAGTTGTATATAAAAATAACCTTGAAAATGGTCGATGTGGACCGAAACATGTTGGTTTATGAAAATAAAACCATAAGTTCGGGACAAGATACATCAGTTATCCAAAATTTTTATTCCTGTACTCCAACATGTTTCGGTTATCATCGACCAGGTCAGAAGATTGGAAAAATTAATTCGAAAACGTGTTAAACTGGAAATAGGCATAGGTTTCAATAGAACTTGTATAAATGAAGGCTTGCTCCCCAAATATATGAATATATATATAGTAATATACAATAAAGACATAAATAAAAATCATCATTTAATCCGACGTTTGAAGTTTTACAATTGGAATTTTATTGTCTGTAGCCGTCAGAAAGATATTTGACTAATCTACATAAACGTCCGGCATGTAACGAAGTAATTCATGCTGAGTTTGGTTCACTTGTTTATTAAGTCAAATTATTTGGAAAGAAACTAAATCCATCCCATTCAGGGATGTAATTGATCTATAGAGCCGAGAGTGCGTGTCAGCCTGTCATATTTAATTCATCAAGATAGAAGTGTTAGTCTTATTGCTGGGGCCCATTTCATTAGAATGTTATCATAACATTATTTTCTAATTAGGTCTATTGTAGTACTTGTAAGTTGATTAATTTGAATATTTAGCCCTCATTTCTAGTAACCCAATTATCTATCATGTCTAGAGACTGGTGTGGTCTAGAGGCTAATACTCTAGAATTCTTGAATACATGAGCCTTGATTTCTAGTAACCCAGTATCCATAATGTCTAGGTAGTGGTGTGGTCTAGAGGCTAACGTTCTTGAATACATGAGTCTTCATTTCTAGTAACCCAGTATCCATAATGTCTAGGTAGTGGTGTGGTCTAGAGACTAACGTTCTTGAATACATGAGCCTTCATTTCTAGTAACTCAGTATCCATAATGTCTAGGTAGTGGTGTGGTCTAGAGGCTAACGTTCTTGAATACATGAGTCTTCATTTCTAGTAACCCAGTATCCATAATGTCTAGGTAGTGGTGTGGTCTAGAGGCTAACGTTCTTGAATACATGAGTCTTCATTTCTAGTAACCGTATTATCCATCATGTCTAGGGAGTGTTGTGGTCTATAGGCTAACATTCTTGAATACATGAGCCTTCATTTCTAGTAACCCAGTATCCATAATGTCTAGGGACTGGTGTGGTCTAGAGACTAATACTCTAGAATTCTTGAATACATGAGTCTTGATTTCTCATTTGAGAACTGGGAATCCTCGTCGGCTTAATGCCTTGGAGAAAGCATAGAGAGACGTCATTGCCCCGTGTTTATGATTAAAAATAGTGCCATTTTTTGTGGCAATAAAATAAACAGGCTGTTTGATGTTTTTGATGACCTACAGGGTGCGGTATAAGTAACGCCCGTTATCAAAATTAGAAACCTTTTTGATTATAATTTTTTTAATTTATAAATATTTTCTAAAGTAAATATATTAATTTAAGATATCAACAAAAATAAGAAAAAGTGACCATTTGGAATTGAAAAGTTAAAAAAATTAAATCAAACCAAATAAAAAAAAATGATGCAAAAAACTGTAGACTTTAAAAATTCGTTCAGATACATATAATGTCTCCCTTCATGTTTAATATAATTTCAACTCTATCACTAACAGTTACAAACATTTTGACTCACTTCTATGGTATTTTCATGAAATTTATCTGAAATTGAATTCTTTAATTCTAGAATTCTTTTCAGCTTAAGATTGTGAACTTCATCTTTCAGTATAGTTGACAAATAAAAAAGGAAAAAAATGTCAAACAGTGTTAGATCATGGTTTTAAAAAATATTTAAAAAAAATATTTGCCAATTATTTATAAGAAATCTATATGTACACATTATAAGAGGTCTTACATAAACACACATAAAAGGGTCTTACTTATGTATATACTCGTATGTATATTTAACGATAAAAAGATTTCACATAAACACGTGAAATAATAATCAATGATCAACCACAATAAGAAAATGGGAAAGCAAGACTAAGATCTTTCAACCGTAACAAGCGGTCTTCGTCAGAGTCAAAAACCCAACTGAGTTGACTCTAACGAAGACCGCTTGATACGGTTGAAAGATCTTAGTCTTGCTTTCCCATTTTCTTATTGTGGTTTGATCATGTATATTTAAGTAACTCACCACAAATGGTAGAGGATAAGGAAATGGTGAGGTACTTGAATATTTTTGTCGCGTGTTATTTTTGTATACCTGCGTATGTATGGTGTGTTTGTGTATTTAAAAACTGACGACCTAATAGAAAGGAAACGATTTATTACATAGTGTATGTTAACATAAGAAGAAGAGACAAAAACATGTTTGATATTTCAACTTCAGACGGTCGAGTGTAGCTAGTCGATCCTAACCTAGAGCCAGCCAGTCATTGCCCTGCAACATTTGACCACTTATTTTTCTGATAAGGACTGATGTCAAAATGTAACTGTGAGTGAAAACAATGTAATTTCTATATATATAACTTTGTGACGATAATCTAAAAAAACAGTAAAAAAACTAAAAAGAGAAAATGATTTATTTTCATTTTTTTAAATCAAATTCATTCATGTGCTTTTAAAGGCTTATATTGTAATCCACTTCTTTAAACATATGTGTAAAAAAGTTTTGTTTTATTATTATGCAAATATATATATTATGTATTTAAATTTAATTATAACATATTACTAAAATCAGTTTAATGTTTGTATCAATTAAGTTAAATTTAAAGTGAACAATAATAAATTATTTCACAAAGAAAAGAAAAAAACAAATAGAAACACACAAAAAAAAAATTAACAACGATATTTCGACATTCGTCGTCATCGGATGATGACGATACGATGACAACGAATGTCGAAATATCGTTGTGAGTCTTTTTTTTTGTGTGTTTTTATCTGTTTTTCTCTTTCCTTTGTGAACTAGTAGTCCTGTAGGACAGTTTAATGTTTTGATTCAATAATAAATTATTTAATACTGTTAACATTTAAAGGTTCATAGTTAAATTCATAGTGTATTTAATTTTTTTTTTTCAGAATAATTTTGATACATATATCTAAAAAATTCCGGAATTAAGGGAAGTTGAGGTTGTTATGCTGTTTTCAAATTTGATGTCATTTTCACTATGGGGTTGATGACTCATTGTAGGAAGACACCCCTTTGGAATTTCTGGTGAAACATTTATTTCGCTGAAAAAATCGTCTTTGGAACTGATAGATTAAGTCTGTTGCAAAATATGACAAAGGAAGTTCAAATTTAACTAACCAATGTCATATTATGTTATTACATATAAGTTGATATGACGGTCAGGCATTGCAGCCGAGTTGTGCTCATGTGCGTATGCAACCTCTTGCACATGGTGAAGAGAATGATGAAAACACATACTTTTTATGTGTTGTTATTGAAGTTTTCAATTCACTCGCCTTTCAGGGACATCCGAACAATTGATTTAAATTTCTTGTATGATCCCTTGTTGTTTCAAAATTAACATTTGATTTTCTTAAATTCAATTCATACTAATATCAGAGTTCTAAACTTTGGGATCACTCAAGAAAAGTGATTATTTATTTGGTGCGTATATATGCCGAGGAGAGAAGGAGTAAAGGGAATATAGTCTTTCACTTGTTTGATATTTCTAGAAATATTGTAAATCGAGGTATAAGCGTTTTGTAATAAATTTTCAACCAAAAGAAAATTTATTTCTCAATATCAAAAAGATTGAACATCGCCAAATAAGCATAATTCTTTTTTTAAAAGAATTGATGAGTCATCATCAAAAAAAACGTTGATAACCACTGATATAAACGAAAAAAAATAGAAATGAAATATTAATTATAACTATTAGCTTTTCAGTACATATTTGTACTGGAATGTATCCTGGTTTATATTATACTCTATTGATAATTCCAGTAAATTCTCTTAAATAAAAAAAATTGGTTCAGTATAAAAAAAACAAGTAATTTGATTATAATAACAAATCGAAGAGATTTCAAAATATTTTCAGCTGAGTTGAATATTGGTAGAGCTCAATCAGGATCTCTTGTATATATTTCTCACTCACTTATTCCATTGCCATTCATATACCAATCTGTATATTTTCCTCTTTCTTTATATAATTTATTTATGTAAGTGTGACACATGTCCATTTTATTCATACACAAACAAGCTAATTCAACTTTTATTTAAATCCATTGCTATTTTATTGCCTTAGAAGAGAAAAATATTACACTATTTTACAATAACTTACTGTTCATTCGGAACTATTTTTTTTTATATCACACAATGTATTTATTGCATACTTTTGTCATAACAAATACAAAAAATTTTCTCTTTAATTTAATGTATATGAAACGAAAAGATTATGGAAATATTATGTTAAGCTCAAAATTTGTATAACAAGTTTCCAGCAGAAATATAATTGCGAGATTTTTTGAGTCAATGAAATATGTTTTATCAACTCGACTATGTTTATAAGAGTAGGTTATTTTAAAAACCAAAAGAATTGCTATAACATATTGGATATTTATGTTCCTGTTATTCCTGAAACAGAATTTAAAGTTACTGGGTAACAATGGTGCATTTTCATAGACACCTTATCTTAAAAAAAGGTGTATTTCGATTTATTAGAAATCTACGGTTTGGAATTTTTGGTTGAAATTTAATACGTAAAGGGTTTGTTTGCTTAGGCGATCTCGGAAATTTAGGGTAAAAAGTTTATAAAAGTACTCTAGCATAGGTATTAATGAGCTTTTATAGGAGATGTGTACATCCATTTGAAATTTACTCTGGTAAATGGATGTCTGGATGTTAAAGAAAAGGCAGTGAAATAGTGATACAGCATACAATAAAACTCAATGGGTATGTAAGTGTATTTGTGTCGTGTGTATGTGTGTGTGTGTGTGTGTGTGTGTGTTTGTGTTTGTGTATGTGTTTGTATGTGTGTGAGTGAGTGCACGCACTCTTATTTATTAGATGAAAGGAAATAGAATATATATAAGAAATCATAAATGCACAACAGTTTTATGCAATTCTATAGAATGAGTGTTGATTAAATTCAGAAGTGTACTGAATGATATTAACATTTTTGTTTCCAAAGCTTCTAAAAACCTGCTTGTGAATATTACCACCTATAACTTTGAATAATTCCAAAGCAGTACCTTTCCGCACAAGTGAACAATGACTATTTCTGCCAGTAAATATTAAATTTGATAGTTTATATTAATAATGCCACCTCTAAATATTTATTATGATTATTACATAATAAATACGATTCCACAATAAATAACTGTACTTAAAGTGACTTTCAATGTGCAGATAACAAAAAAACTTGCTCAATTGAGTCTCTCTATGTGAAAAGTAAAGCTTTTACGAGTAATTGACTCTGTTTGCTGGGAAGTCAGAGAAAATTAATTTCGTACTATCCGGACTGCATGAAACATCTATTTATTTTCAATAAACTAAACCAGTATTTTTTTTTTAATCAAAATGTGGTAATAAATTTTAAAAACATTAAAAGTTATGTGTAAGTGCGATTGATACATTCTTCTTTTAAAAAAATTATATTGTATTTATTACGATTGATATTTGTATTTTAATGTTGTTTAAAGGAAATTGAATCGAATGTACGAAGTGCGTGTTAAGCTCACAAGTCTATTCCGCCAGCATACGTTAGCTCATTTTGCAGTGTTGCTGAAGCTGTTGTCACAAGGAATTAAGAGTAATTCTTCAAGATAGCAGGTACTATTAAGACATGTTACCATGTGTGCCCTGCAAGCTCTTTAAATCTGTAATAGTTCCATTTTTAATGTACAATATTGAATCGGATGGTGGTATACTACAGTCTGTATGAAGTTGGCCCGCGGAATGTAGTCGAAAAGTCAAATTAAGAAATTTACACCATAACACAAACAATCTTATTTCGGCTTATAAATATCCATTTAACTCAATTACTACATTTATACCTGTCGCTGTCAGACTGCTTGTTGTACCTCTCTCTGTCTCAACCACGACACTGCATTAGTGGTTTATGTGATATTGCCTCCTATAGTACTCTAAGATCTTTTGTATTATTTTTTTTTGTTATTTACTCTACTTTATTCCAAACCAGATAAGAAAAGATAATTATTTCCGAGAAGTGCTTTAAAGGAGAATAGAATGTGAATTGTATTGTTATATATCTATAAAAAATTTGATTAATATAAAATAATAAACATAAATCTGATATCTATAAAAAGATGATAACGTAATATGTTCTTTTAGAAAATGATAAGATAACTGAGCAAAGAGTACAATCTTCTTGTCATTATCTAACTAAGCATTTTACTTAGTATTCCAAAGTAATAAAATGCGAACATTTGTTTCAACTGGAACTTTAAAAAAAGTACATTTTCACAGTGTAAATTTAAAAATTACTTTAAACTGCTTAATGATATGGAGAAGTAACTAAGTAAAGCTCTAAGTGGTTCAATTAGAATTATTAGTCAATAAAGTGAATTCATTTAACGGCATTTGCTGGGTTATACCAATGAAAATTGACTTTTTGATTTTTCGTGGGATATCTTAACGAATTTCATTTAATATAATATTCAAAAAGCAATTATAAAATGTATTATATCATAATGTTTTATAGCTAAAAAATATCAAATTTTTTTAAACACATCATTTGTTAATTGCATTAAACAAATTTGTTTCCCATGTTTTAAAAAATTTCAAACAACATTACCCCAACAAATTTGGGATATATATTTACTGAACTTCAAATATGGTTGTGTTTTATAGACTTTGGTGCAAAAGTAAGTTACATTTCCATATATCTAAATCCATTTGCTTTGAATCGATGCTTTTTCATTAGATTAAATTAGATTAGAAAACTACTCATCTGCAAAAATTACAATACACTAAAAACAAGATCTAGAGATATACGTCCAATCTAAATCTATAAATATATTTCAGAAAATAAATACCTTCTATTAAAATGATTCAGAAAGGGATTTATATATGTATTTTGGGAATATTTACTAATATGACAGAATATATATTTAAAAATTATTAAACCACACACAGATCACACAGAGGTAGATATGTGCAAAGAATTGGTGTACTAACATTGAAGCCAAGTATTATAAAGTCTGATCTCAGCTTAAACAATAACATTTATCACATTAATACGAAAAAATTGCTCTTCTATTATATGGTATATTCATTATAAATAGAAATGTATTGTTTTCTTTATGCCAAAACATTGTGCAGTAATAATTATTTAAAAATATTGGAGAAAGTATTAAGTCTCCACATAAAAAAAGTTTATTATAAGAAACTAAACGACGCGTTTCGAACACTTGACGTTCTTGAAGGACTTGCTTGGTCTCACATCCCGAATAACCAGCCCAGCACAGCAGATGTATCCTGAAGAAGAACATCAAGTGTTCGAAAAGCGTTGTTTAGTTTCTTATAATAAACTTTTTTTATGTGGAGACTTAATACTTTGCCCAATATGAGTAAATATCACACTATAACAGATTGCTCAGTTAATGAATTATTTAAAAATATTAAAAACGTTATAAGACTTCTCCATTTTATAAATACAATAAATAAAATGTTCCATTATCTTATAACTTACCCCTCGGTACCGATGGTTCTTAAGCAAATTTGTAAAAAACAAATCCTAACAGTAACTATTACATTTTAGTTGGAAGATCAGTAGTTTAGTTTTCCTTTTTAACGACTTCAATGACTTGCATTTCACTTTAATGAAAAATCTGCTTCCTAGTATACTTCCTAGTATATATATATATACTACATTCACAAAAAGAACACACAGAAATGAAACAGAAACTCACTACTATATTTTGATGGCTTCATCATCACAAAGATAGTAGTGAGTTGTTGTTTCATTTCTGTGTGTTCTAATTTGTTTTCTTTCTGTTTTTGTGAATATCATTTGTTTAATTCGTGGACCGTTTCATATATATATATATATATATATATATATATATATATGTGATATAAAAAATCAAAGTCAAAAGGAATGGTCTATTACGCAAACCACACATATACGAATTCATAGTAAATACTTTTAGTGGTTTACTCATTGCTGATACAAATTATTAGAAATATTTTTTATAAATGTTCAATAAAAGATAAAATTAAAAAACTTTAATATTTATCTAGATACAAAAAGAAATAATCTCTTTTAAAGAGTATAGAGAGTTGGATGTTACCCAACCAATACAATAGTGGACTGTTACCCAGGGATCGATTGTTGTTAAAGAAGGCATTCAACCCTGACAGAGTTGAGGAGGGCCCCTAGAGGTCAGCACTGTGCAGATGACCAAACTGCAAGTCTACTTGTATTGGTATCAATTACTTAGCATAAAGAAAAATGTTGAACAGAGAAAAGTATAGGAGTAAAACGGGCAGTTTATCAAATTATATTAACCCAATACTGTAAACCGTATGGGATATCAGCGTTGTATATGATATTATGTCAAATTTTATGTATTCGCTAATAAACTCGTATTCATTACCTTAATAGAACCAGATTGAGTAAAGTCTAAAACCAGATCAGTAACATATAAGGAAACGATATTTTTATGATCTATTTTTCATCAACTTTTCTTAAAGATATGTCTGCATGAGATTGTCTGTAAATTTATTGGTACCTCAGATGTTGTTGTGAATTGTTACACGTCACTTTTGAAAGGCAATTACGAAGATTTTCCCCTCTATTTCTTTTTTTCCATTATTTACCATTTTTTGTGTCAATTGGTGAAGTCAAAATAACTAGTTTATGAAACTCACATAGTTTGAGTGTATTTTTGATGAAAAAAAGTTGTTTTGATTGCAAGGCAGTCTCTTTTCTGATTTTTAACTGCTGTTTAGACTGCTAATATACATTGTATATATTAGTATTGTTTATATATATATATATATATATATATATTGTTAGCTTCAGCTACTCAAAGGGACTACTTCTACCCGATGACGACGACTGTCGAAATATCGTTGTGAGTCTTTTGTGTGTGTCTTTATTTGTGTTTTCTCTTTCCTGTGTGAACTATATATAATATATATATATATATATATATATATATATATATATAAAGATTTCAAATAAACACGTGAAATAACAATCAATGATGAAACCACAGTAAGAAAATGGGAAAACAAGACTAAGATCTTTCAACCGTAACAAGCGGTCTTCGTCAGAGTCAAAAACCCAACTAATCTTAGTCTTGTTTTCCCATTTTCTTATTGTGGACTAAAGTTTATCGGGACTCGGTCAGTTCTTCAGGTTCAAATTAAACTCTCATTACCAACGGTTCGATTGTTATTTGAAACTTTTTTCATAGGCAGAAGTATAAATGTTGGAACAGAAAAACTAAGTATTACATTACAAATTATTTTACAAAGAAAAATAGCCTGTGGATTTCAACAACAACAACTGTAGTTTGAATGAACACGTGACACATTGTCACTGACCGAGTCCCGATGAACTTTAGTTTTGTTTCTATTCCACGGTCGATACTTTTATCAATATATATATATATATTATATATATATATATATATATATATATATATATAATATATATGTTATGTTAATAATATATATAATAATATATATAATCTAATTCCCATGTCACCCTTAGAGCTTCCGAAGAGGCATTCATATGCCTCCTTGGGGCTCGTTCTCCTCCTGGTCTCAACCTGTACCGTTAATTATTTTTTATTTTATTATTATTATTATTTTATTATTATTATTATTTATTTTTTATTATTATTATTTCGTATTTTATATATTTTTTATCTTGTTTTCTAAATAAATATTGGAAGGATTTCTATTTTTCCTCTCCTCCGCTGGGGAGCAGCATTGCGATGGTTCCACGAGTTACTCTGGAGGCCAGTAGCAGTTTGCTTCTCAACGCGAGTACTTCGCACTTCTTCCCGATGACGACGGATGTCGAAATATCGAAGTGAGTTCTGTAGTGTCTTTCTGTGTTCTTTTCTATGTGTTAAAGTGTTATATATATATATATATTATATATATATATATATATATATATATGAGTTAAATGTAGAGTAGAAAGATAGAGAAATTAAAATCTCAAATTTACAGTCTCTAATTTTGGGTTATAACCAAGTGAACTGGTACAGAGACGGTTGGAGAGCAACAATATTTCCGCATACGCGTCTGGTCACAGAGAATGTAGACAAGAATTAATTTAAAATAATTATGGGATAAAGAGTATGAAAAAATAATGAATAACTAAAAGATAAACTGATAGATACATGAACTGAGGAAATGATTCATAAATAAAAGTTAAGAACTAATTTGTAAAAAAGAATAAAATAAGATTTTATTAAGTAAGATAAAAAAGTAATATTGAGAATACAAATAATAATAATATGAAATAAATTAAATAATTAAATAATAAAAATAAGAATGACCAACCAACCAACGACCAACGAATATAACCGCGCACTATAGTGCACGTCGTAACTAGCAGTTCCAGACCAGAGGCCTTCTACTGCTTGATTACTGTGCTACTATAACTTGGAATGTCAGTAATTTATGTCGGATATTAAGTCAGTCTGTACAGTAATGATGTCGTATTCGCGGTCATGTGGTCTTGTTAGTCATAGTTTTTAATGCTTTTAGTCATGAGCTGGAAAGGTAGTCAGATAGTCACTAGATGAAGTAATTATTCAGTGAGGTTGAGGAAGGTTTGCGACAGGATTTAGAGTTTGTACAAGGAAGTTTGGATGAGTAGATAGTTTTTTGTCTTCATTGGTAGTAAGTTGGGTGATGTAACTATCTATGGATTCCATTTTCAAATCATGGTGAATATCAACATTACGGGCGTACCAAGGAGCCCTGGCTATAAGGCGGGCACACTTATTTTGAACAATCTGGATGCACGCCTTGTTCGTAAGAATGACATGAAAAGAAAATGCAAAGACAATGAAACAATTAATTAATTGAAGGATTATCTCTTTAGATCAAGGCAAGGTGCACTATGCGAACTGAGCAGCCAAATATAGGCGTCTTCGGAGGCTCGTATAGGGGAGATCATTGCAGTCAGGGGTGATTTGTCGTGGCATCTGCAACCTGTAGCTAGCACTCATCAAAGGGGAGTCGTATGAATGGCGATGGGAAGACGTGAGTAGTTGTTGACTGACAGGGTGCCTATGCGGCAAGGAAGATATCAAAATAAAGTATAAAGTGGGTGATGTATTCAGTACATATGTACATGAACATGCATGT
Source organism: Hermatobates lingyangjiaoensis (assembly GCA_026182355.1). Taxonomy (NCBI): domain Eukaryota; kingdom Metazoa; phylum Arthropoda; class Insecta; order Hemiptera; family Hermatobatidae; genus Hermatobates; species Hermatobates lingyangjiaoensis. The sequence goes on along the minus strand of JAPFBL010000004.1, from coordinate 926,412 downwards.
CATATAATATATACAAAATAATCAATCTATGCTTGAATTATAAATATGGCATCTAATTGCTGATTTAAATGTCTCTATTGAACGAATTTAATGTAGGATTGGTTGAAAATCATTGTTCAACAAAGTACCACTTTCCTTCGAGTACTCTGAGCTCAGTTCGAAATACATTAATATTTTAAAAACTAATAAATAAATAATATGAGAAATAATGAATACTGATTTTAAAGAAAAATGTGTCACTGTTCTATTACATCATTTGAAACGTGAGATTCAACCCAAACAGGTCATGTGCTTGCAATGAATACTTAAGTAGAACTACGAAGATATTGGTTCGATAAGAAAGCAGGTGAAGTGAAGGTGTCAATTACCCGTAAATGATATTATTTTGGCAGGAAAAGTTTTTCTTTTTCTCATAATGAATGTAAGGCATGATGTTTAATCGCGTGCAAAGTTGAGAGCGTTCACCTTTTTGAAGTAGAATATTTCCTGATATTTGTGTTTTTAGTTACATGAATATTAATTCAACTATCATTCACGTTATTGTCAACGATATCTCAGTAAAATATCGCTGGAATAAATAAGTATTGGATTTCTGATGCTTTGTGATCGATTGTAATGATTTTCCCAACTGTGGTTTTGATTAAAAGATTTTAAAAAACTCCAACAAACTTTAAATGAAAACGTCCCTGTTATTGAAACACGACTTGGCTGAAATAACTTTATCGCTTTGCTGTTTTAAATATAATATGATTCAATTGTGAAAATGATAACACCAGTTGATTAGAATCAGAAAAGAAAAAAAAAGTCGACAACATATTTAGTAAAACAAAAATTACATATGATGGAAAGTTACAAAAGAAAAAGCTTAAAGAATTAAATAGGAAAGGTAAAACGAGAGAAACAAAATTGCTAAAAGGAACGGAGTAAAAGCAATAATAATTAGGTTATTTAAGTAAAAGTAAAAGAATTAGTAATAAGGAAAAGAATAAAAGAAAAGTGAGCAAAAATATTGTGAGCCTTAGTGAGCCATAATGTGAGCAAAAATAGCAGCTCAAAGATTGATATAACGGATGAGAAGAAATTACTCTGTTCATTATTCTCCCTATTTCATTCAAAAAAAATCAGTTGTTTTGTGATATTTACTTATTGTGCGATAAAATATTGATATTAAAAGTCTTGACAACAATCTTATAATAAAAGTAACATGTTTTGAGCATGTAGTTTTCTTCTTCAGGATATATCTTAAGAAAGTCAAAACTTTTCAGATTGAAAAACACTACAAGTTTCAAAAGCGTTAGTTTTCACCAAAAAAAAAGATATTTTTATTTCAAATATTGTTTTTATATGTAGCTTACAATATTTTTAATACTGTAGCACATTTTTAATACATAGCTACAGAAAAGATTATTTTGAATTTATTACAACATAAATCATAGAAAATGTGAATATAATTTTGTTAAGTTTTTAAAAGAACTAACAAAAGGATTAGAGTGTCAGAAGATAATGTTAAAAGAGACCTATGGTGGCACTATGTCATCTTCAGCAAATTAGTAGGGAGAGGAAGTGAGTAATATTCGAGAAGCTAAACATCTCAAGGAGCATTGGTAAGTGCGATCAATTTATACAACCCTGTACTCAGAGGTAAATATGTTAAAAAATGTAGAAGAAATAATTAATACTTCGATGTGTTTTTTTCCTCTATGGTAATGCTTTCTTTTGATAAATCAAGAGTGGTATAGCAAGAACTTACAAGTCTCTAGTAAAGGGGTCAAAATAATTTCTAACTAAATTCTGACATTTCAGTACCACGAAATAGACAATTTTTGTTGCATTGGTCATTTATTAAATATTTTGATTGTTGTAGAGTAAGTAATCTAGAATTTAGAGATATTTTTGTTATATTGACATAGAAATCTCAAGTAAATTATCTATCAAGGTGCACTTCATAATGCTTGTATTAAAGGAAAAACCTATGAAATTTGCAAATCTGTAAAGTTTTTAATGTTTGTGCATTATTTACTGACCAGAATACAGGAAGTTCATCCTCTATATGAGAGGATTAGATTTAGGCTAGTTTATACTAATACGTTATTTAGCATAAGAACAAATATGTTGATGATATTAAACAAGTAATTGAAGTGATATTTATTGGTATGTTTTATTTCTGAAGTTGTTTACCTGAGGAGTTTACTTAGGTCAATTGATCCTATGAAGATGTTTTACTTCACGTCGATCAGTCTTCAGTTTTCTAGCAGCTAGTTAATTTCTCTTACTTCATATGAGTCATGAAAGTCTACATTCTTAAACCTTATTCTTAAACCCTTCCGACTAATTTACTTAAACCATCTTCAAGTTGCTAACTGCATAAATTGTGCAAATTAGTTAAACTAAGTTACAAAACTAGTTTTAAGATGTTGACTGTACTTAGTCTGGAGAACTTGACAGAATGAATAGTCAGGGGTCATTTCTACTTGGCCTTCATAAATGAACACTTAAACAAGTTCAACTGTAATCTAACTTGCCATCTGTTTAAGATACTTTAATTTGTATTAAAATAATTCATTATACATTATTTTAATATATGCATCAATATTTAAATATACATCATTACTTTAGTGTTGGTTACGATGATAGCAGGTCTTCTCTCAAGCAAGTATTATTGAAGTTAGCAGCTAACTTCAATTATTACTTTACTGTATGTAAAGTGAATTCTGTTTAGTGTTTTTGACAGACTTTCATGTTTTCATATTTTTATATTAATAGTAGTGTGTGTGTGTGTGTGTGTGTGTGTGTGTGTGTGTTCTCTTTTTGTAAAAACATAAGCACCATTTAACCGATTATAATGATTTTTTTTTTCTTTTGGATACTTCGACTACAATATCATGTATTTAGAAGTAATTTTGATTTCAGGGTTACTCCTTTAGCTTTTTGAATATGTAGCGGAAATCGAGTGGAAACCCATTGGTGGCACTCCGTAAAACTATGTTTAAGCTATATGACGACAGAAAGTCACGTGGGCATTGCCGTTTTAGTCGTCTTTTGGGGGTTTGTGGGGATTACTAGTTGCTTAAACTAGATTACTTGGGGATTACTTGCTTTAATAATCTGAATACCTATGTATAAAATATTTAATTTTACCCCTAACTAAAAAATGAAAAAAAAAAGTTGAAATCTGGTAATAGACATTATTACAATATTAGTACGATAATAAATTTTATGTACTTTGGCTTAATCAGGTTGGGTGGTAAAATACAATGAGTTACTGCAGCAATACAAAAAAAATCATCATTCGTTACCAATTGTCAAATTTCTTTCTTAAACCATTTATGAAACTACTTCACCTTGATTTGATTAAGTGGCAGTTGATATGTGGAAACTTGCAAGGGTTACTTGCCGTTGCGTCTACAACGTGCTTGGTCTCCCTTTCTCTTTTCTCCTGGTGACGGATACCCGAAAATTTGAGTCTCTATGTGTGTTTCCTTACTCTGTGTGTTACTCTTCTTGAATTTTGAACTCGTATATATATATATATATATATATATATCCACTTAAAATTCGAAAAAACGATCCAAACTGGACGCAAATCAGTTCACAAACGAAGAAAAGCAACACACAGAGAAAGAGACACACTTACAAACTCAAATGGGTTGCCGGGACGGTTTCCTACCGTTGTGTTTCCGGCGTGCTTGGTCGCCCATTCTCTCTTTTCTCCTGAAGACGGATCATCCGAAAATTTGAGTTTGTAAGTGTGTCTCTTTCTCTGGGTGTTGCTTTTCTTCGTTTGTGAACTGATATATATATATGCAGAGCCGTTTATCTGGAACGTTTACTCCTCTTTCCGCCATTAATCTTTTGATGGGAGTAAACTGGTGTTCTAAATATCGATTATAGAGTTTTCTTTTTTTCTGTGTTCTTTGTTTTGTTCATTTTTCTCCAGGAATATATTAACGCTAAGAATAGAAAAAAAATGGAAAAATTGTCACACAATAAATTCATCGCGTCAGAATATAACAACATGGTGACCAAAATATTATAGCAATGTTTTCACATTTTTGACTGTAGTGAGAATTTGACTTTTACTACATGTATTTATTCTAAAATTCTTATATATATACTAGAATTTTCAAAAAAAACACACGGAAAAGAAATCACTATAACTCACTACTATATTTTGATGTCCTCGTTGTCAGGAATCTATCTGAATCTCAGAGCATTTATTTCCTTTGTTTTTCTTTTTTGCTGTAGTTTGGACTTACAGCAAATATATATATATATATATATATATAAACAAAGAGAAAACACATGCTTTGACATCCGTCGTTGTTAGAAGGGTAAAGTGAAGACTCCTCGTGGAAATGTCGTAGCGAGTTTTTGTATTTCTTTTGTGTATTTTCTCTTTGGATTTTACTTTTTCCTTTGGATTTCTTTTACATTCCTTTAAAGTGGATTATACGTTTGACAAATTTGAATAGCAAATGTGCTAAAAGATGAGAATTATAGAGAAACACAAAAGTTTTTTTATACAAATCCACCCAAAGATATTCAGCCATCATTATATAAATACCAGAAATATAATGTTCCTAGATCGTAGGATCTAGAAACATTTAAATCCGTCAAGGCAATAAAAATTTTCAATTTTTTTTTCAAATTCACTATGCTTTAGAATTAAACAATAAATAATGTCTAAAACAAATATTTTACTCAAAATTTAAAAATGAAATTGATTTACAGAATCTACTACCACATAAAGTAGGATAATGCACCTTGATGAATTATTACTCAAAAACCCTGGGAAATATTTCTATACAATGAACTAACTACACTTCTGACAAATTCAAATCAGATTTTTGAAAGGTGCAACTCGTAGACGGAATACAAAATTTGGGTTATATATCAATATAACGCAAATCACCTCATCCACCACATCAAAAACTCATCACTCATCTCAATAACTATACTTAATTACAGTTTAATGTAAGCATCAAGAAAATTGAGTACAAGAAAAAGAAATATTAGAATTTACTCGAATAAGGCTTTTATAATCTATGTTTTTGTGTTTAGTATGTTGCTGATAACTTTTCCTGGTGATTTGAAGATAGAACCCTGTATAATGTAGTAGCACAATCAAACCCATCACATGGTATCATACCATACACGACATGGGAATCGTGATATCATAACTAAACCCATGGTATCACAACATACCATAAATCACAACGTGACAACCAAGTCCTTCATATCTCTTTACAGCAGCGTTGTCCAAAGTAATCGAATTATTTGCTTTTGTCCCTTTACGAATATGGCTTTTGCCTTCTCTACTGGAAAATAATTTTTTTTTCCTTTTTATTATTTATTTCATTAGTAATATATAGAATTACACATTTATTAAAAGTTGTACATTTTAGATAAAAATAGGGACCCATTATTATAAACAGTATGGGTTTCTAGATCCTTTTTTACAGTACATTAAATATACAGGCAAATACAGTTAAAACCTAATGTCAAATACGTTAATACCAAACTAAAACTACTTATAAGTGTTAAGAAATTAAAAAAAAAATTGTTCTAAGATTTATAGGTAGTATCAAGCTACGTGTAGTACTTGGATTGAGTGTCGAATGTAGGCCTCTTCCAAATCGTCAGAATTTTTCTCCTAGAATGTCCCAAGTTTGTAATTCCACTTTCTTATTGTTGTTCCATTGTTAATCAGTCATAATATAATTTTTTTTTTATTTGCTTATAATGGAGTCAGATTTTTGTTTATATATTATAATTGATATATTTACCCATCAATAGTTACCGATAGTGTGTCGAAGGTTAAATTCGTCTGCAATTTAAAATAAGCCAATTATTCACAACCTCTTAAGAGTACTAAAGCAAATCTTTTTTTCTTTTGATGGTGTAACCTTCATTCTGAGGAGGGAAAATAATATAAATAAAATAGTAAAGTCTTTAAAGTACACAGACTTTGTGGACCCCCTGCATTGATACCTATTTAAACCTTTATAGCCAAATCGTTCATAAGAGGGAGGACTACGATGTTCCGTTGCCTATTAGAGAGGCCTTCAGTGCAATAGTTTTAGTATACTTATAGTAAAGTCGTTGAAAAGAGTAAGGGATTTCAGATATGTTTACCTCACTCTGTGGTACGCAGGATTACCTGAGTATCTGGCGCACTTTAGAATAGTAGGCCTCAGTGAGATACCCATGGGAACCATACCCCCTTAACTTTACTATCATGGAATTGTTTGTAGTACGCCATTATTACAAATCAAAATGTCACAGGCAGTCCCGCAACATCAAATTGTATTGCTAGTCATAGAAATAGTATCCTTAAATGCCACTGAAATGGGATCAAATTGTATTGCTAGTCATAGAAATAGTATCCTTAAATGCGACTGAAATGGGATCAAATTGTATTGCTAGTCATAGAAATAGTATCCTTAAATGCCACTGAAATGGGATCAAATTGTATTGCTAGTCATAGAAATAGTATCTTTAAATGTTACTGAAATGGGATCAAATTGTATTGCTAGTCATAGAAATATGTATCCTTAAATGTCTGAAATGGGATCAAATTGTATTACTAGTCATAGAAATATATCCTTAAATGCCACTGAAATGGGATCAAATTGTATTGCTAGTCATAGAAATAGTATCTTTAAATGTTACTGAAATGGGATCAAATTGTATTGCTAGTCATAGAAATATTATCCTTAAATGTCACTGAAATGGGATCAAATTGTATTGCTAGTCATAGAAATATTATCCTTAAATGTCACTGAAATGGGATCAAATTGTATTGCTAGTCATAGAAATAGTATCCTTAAATGCCACTGAAATGGGATCAAATTGTATTGCTAGTCATAGAAATAGTATCCTTTAAATGTCACTGAAATGGGATCAAATTGTATTGCTAGTCATAGAAATATTATCCTTAAATGTCACTGAAATGGGATCAAATTGTATTGCTAGTCATAGAAATAGTATCCTTAAATGCCACTGAAATGGGATCAAATTGTATTGCTAGTCATAGAAATAGTATCTTTAAATGTTACTGAAATGGGATCAAATTGTATTGCTAGTCATAGAAATATTATCCTTAAATGTCACTGAAATGGGATCAAATTGTATTGCTAGTCATAGAAATAGTATCCTTAAATGCGACTGAAACGGGATTCTCTGATACTATACTGTGGAACATCATGTAGACCAGCTGCATATTCATGACTTAGATTTACATGTTGATAATAACTCTATCAGTTATTAGAGTTATTAACTACAACTTTTACATGCGCCGACTTTTCTAATGGATTTCTACTTTTTAAGTCTCATGTTTAATCTATACAGAAATGAAATAGATAATTTGTTACGGTCTGATATTCAGAATTTCTAAATATTGTAGTTTCCGTTATGAAGATCTAGCATAATTTATATTTTATGTACAACTCAAGTTATTATCATTTGTTTAAACCTAACAGAACCATATATTCTCATTTATTTGTAATAAATTGGAGAGGCATTCAAATAAAAATGCGGAATAGTGTTTTTCAAAAGAATGTTGTAACCAGATCACTTAAAGCAAGAAAATATAAAGGAAACTTCGACTGAAATATGATAAAAAAGAAATGAGATTATAAGTTTAGTAGTCCAAAGGTATTGATTGCGGGATGGTGTTTAATCATTACTCAGTCCCACTGTGGCCCCTTTGCATGCCTCGCTAGTCCATGAAGCGCCGCAGTCATCGCACGCCTTCTAAACATACCAGTTAAATCTCCCATCTAAAATAATCAACTCACACATTCTCCTTATTTAAACTACATACAAATATAACTCACATAATATATAGAAATTGAATTTAAAACAAAAATATTATATATACTTTTCTTCTTCTCAAGATTCGGTCAGGGTTGATTACTAAAAATCACCTCTTTGCCAATGTTTCGTCTTTTCGAGACAGCCCTTCGGATGTCTTGACATAAAGACGAAACGTCGAAAAGAGGTAATTTTTAATAATTAACCCTGATCAAATCTCGAGAAGAAGAAATGTATTTATTAGTAATTGTAGTCAAGAAAACAGTTTCTTGATATATATATATATATATATATATATATATATATATATATATATGCACGTGTTCAGCTGGAAGTGCTTTCCTGGCACGATTTCTTGGCCAGAAATGGGACAAAGTTCTTTTAACGAAAATAACTCTTTGGATTCACTTCAAGCATATCTGTTAAGAACTAGTTGTTTTGGTCGAGTCATCATGTCCACATTTTTTGATTTCACACTGTCAATTGACGTTGGATTTTATTTTATATGTTTATTTCGGAACACACTTACTCATGCACATGTTTATATATACATATATATATATGAAGATTTCACATTAACCCCTGAAATAACAATCAATGATCAAACCACAATAAGAAATGGGAAAACAAGACTAAGATCTTTCAACCGTAACCAGCGGTCTTCGTCAGAGTCAAAAACCCATCCAGTTGGGTTTTTGACTCTGACAAAGACCGCTGGTTACGGTTGAAAGATCTTAGTCTTGTTTTCCCATTTCTTATTGTGGTTTGATCATTGATATATATATATATATATATATAATATTGTGTGTGTGTGTGTGTGTGTGTGTGTGTGTGTGTGTATGTTTCAGAGTTAACTATAGGTACACAGTAAATAGAAAAACATACACTCTTTAATGTTTGGTTTAACTGTTATCAGCAGAGAATGGATAGGAACGCCAAGGACACTTCACTTCTGAAGTGACGTTTGGAGACAGAATATTTATATATATATATATATTCTTATATATGTATTGTGTTATTACTGCTGTGGTAAGACCAAGGATATTACATGCATCAATTGTGTGATATACAAAAATAAGTGTTTATATTGATAACTGGTTCAATCACTACCTGTACGGTCCGCAAGATTGAAATACTAATAAACATCTCCCAAATAGACCTATATAATGTCTAACTGGAACATTATATACCAAAAAAGGTTGATATTATATTTAATTATAGTAAAGTTGAGTGTAGGCCACACCAGATTTTTCTATGATATAGGTCTACTTGGATATTATGTTCTTCATTTTTCTCTCAGACTTCTCAACTGCTCTTTCATTTCATTCCTTCAAAAATATAATATATTTATTTACATAATATATTTGCACAAGTCCTGCAATACATAATATATTTACAATTGCCAAATGTTCCAACTCTGTACCAGTCATCACCACACCAAGAATAATTTTCTTTCAGAATTTTTTTTTTTATTCAAAGAGTGTAGAGGGCAGAGAAGGAATTAAATCTTTTTTCATAATGCAGGTAGGTAAGTCACTTAAATTACTTCAGGAACTATCTGAATAGGTTCCTCCTCGACTTGAGTTAATTCAAAGGGCTTAATATTTTAAAATTATCATTGGAAAGTTTGTTATATTGAACTACCTAGTTAGTTTTTACTCAAATTTTAATTAGTTAATAATAGGGAAATCTTAACGGCTCTTTTTTTCTTTGCACGTACTTATAGTTTAATTACATACATTATTTCAATGTATATATATATATATATATATATATATATATATATAAACTAGAATTTAAAAAAGAACACATAGAAAGGAAACCACTGAACTCACTACTATATTTCGATGTCCTGGTCTTCAGGAAAAGAAGTGAATCGCTCCAAAGGCTGATAACGACTCAGCTATGTATATAAAACAGATTCAATAATATATCGACCGTTTGAAGTGTGTTATCAAATCGAGATTCGATCAATTTTCTAGGTTCAAAAATCAAACTCTCGTAATTTGGTTTTTAGACCAAAAATAATAAAAAATTTCGGAAAAGAATAATAATGAGGTTGAACACCATATTGTCTTAAGTATAATAAATGGGTAGATTCGGTTCTATCCCTACTTAGAATCTAGATTTTGTTATACAGGAGGTGACAAATTCTGAGCACATTCTCCCCTGAAGCCGTTTGGTCCCGAGCATGTAGTCGTTAATGATCCCTACTTTAAATACACTTGTATAGAATTTAGGACTCCCAATGAAAGAGCATTAGAGAGATGCAACATCCCTTGATAAAATATCGTTGGAGGGATAGCTTTCTAACATACCTTCAATCCCACCCTGAAATAACAATTGTTGAAGTCGGGTTTTTAAATTCTGATGACAAAAGAAAGTGATGTAAATATAATTTTTTCTGCCTTAGGCGAGTTCAATCTAGTATTTGATGAATACGAAGAATAGTCAAAATAATGAAATGTGCTGTATTTATATTCTTCCCAAGACTAATACTTGAGGCCAATCAAATACTTAATACGAGTATAGTGGAGTGGATGCTCAAGAGATAGCACCACTGAGCTGTTCTAACATCCCAGCTGCAAAGCTACCTTCTCTAGTTGCTAAAATTTACTTCTAGCAATAAAATTATTCGTATTAATTATCACTTGACTTACATTATAGGCATACATTTATCAGAATAAGTTTAAAAGAGATTCGTTGATAACCAAACTATATTATTTAATCATAAAATATTTACAACAAAATATTCTCATTTGAAATATCAAATATCTTTGAAAGGGAGAAAATTAATAAGCACATTTGTCTTCATATTTCTGATAAAACTGGTATTTTACAAGACAATTTAGCCCGCCTCGCAAAATACAAAAGTATTTCAACTTCGCACAATTGGCTAACTGATGTTTTGTCAAACGCCATTTAGTCGAACTGGCAATTCATTATAGCATTGTTTTAGTTGAATAAAATATCTTTAAAAGTGAAAGATTGTACTTAAAACAGTTTTTTTTTTACTTTTGTAATTGTTTTCGTATCGAAATATTGAATACAGGTATTTGAAACGAATATCTTTTATACTATTGTCTTTCAATCTATTTAGTACCATTAAGTGTATTTTTACGGACCGGTCCTAAAGAATTAGAGAATAGACGAAGTAAAATAAATTGATTTGGCTAGTACACAAACAAACAAAAAATAATTCATTGAATAAATGTTTAAAAAAAATGAATAGATTTGTTTATTCTAATGGAGAGTAACATGAAAACAAATATAAACTTCAGAGAAGCGTTTTTCATTGGTTTTTGGGCTTCAATTAGCTGTAATGTGTATGTATGTGTGTGCGCGTGTGTGTGTTCTGCCATTCCATACACATCAAAGGTACACCTCTTTACAATAAAGATCACTAACTTGTTCTAACTCTACTTATTTACGTATAACCCGGAATAGCCGAGCTGCTTCTGAGGTCTCATAGAAGAATAAGTTATATAGAAAAGTTATAATTACGGCTAGGTGAAATAACTGTCTTAGTTCTTTTAAAATGCCGAAACATAAACATAAATTAATACAAATAGCTTATAAATAGACATTAATTATTAGTAACAATTTAAACAATAACAGAAAATATAAGAGAATGAAAAAATAAATATTGAGTTATAAAACTCTTGCCTGAAGGTCTCGGCCCGACTAAAGTTACTGTGGCCTCCTAGAGGCTTCTCGTGTTCTGACCACCTCACAGAATCCAGGGGAAGAGTTGACAGCACCAGACAGACCAAGGAATATTTCGAAATTCTAAGGAAGGAAAAGGACAGATTCAGGAAGACAAGGACGGTTTCTTTTAAACGTGAACTTACAAGTGATCAATGTAATAAACGCAAAAGTTAGGTTGGGGTGTAGGTAACCTGTAGGAGTTCTCAAGTAGACTCAACTAAGAAGGACCTGACATCTCCAACTTTTATAGGACAATAGGACGTTTCCTAACTCCTTAATTTGACTTTAGTTGAGTTTTGACAGCTTTTTCTCAAAACTCAGCGATAGTTCTCCCGTTGCGACAAAACCCTGAATGTTGCAATTTTACTACACGCTGCCCTGTGCAATTACAACTCCGTCATGAAGCTCCTAAAGACGTCTACGTCTTCAAATTGAAATATCTGTCCCAGCCAACGACCGATAAACCATCTAGTTGCTGTATGTATATGTGTGTGACTATATTTCAAAATAGAACGTCATTCAAACTCTGGTAATTTGTAAAACGCAAACCAAATCATTGTGTCTGTGTGTAATCTGATATGGGATGACACAAGTACAGTTCTAATCCGTGGCGCACTGTTTGTTGTTTTATTGTTGTTCTAACACAATATGGCATTAGTTTACAGTTGAAACAGAATGGTTAATATGAATATCTCAATAAAAATGTCCATAATTTATTATTTTGTTTCTATTTTTTGAACAAAAAACTAGTTATTCAGGCTAATATTTTTTTATTAAATAAAATATTCTACTTAAAGTTGAGATTTTTTCTAAGCATTCATCAAATCGCAAACCAGATATGTCACTTAAACTCCACTCTTTCTGGGCCCACACCATTCCTCAGGGACCAACTTGTTAATGATGTAGGGAACCCAATAACGAAGATTTATTCTGACAACTGACAGGGATTGATTCTCAAATTAATTTTTTGACTAGTCAATGATATATATTCACTAAATATAATGAATATTTTTAATAGAAGATTATAATGCAGACAATTTTAATGAATATTTTCTAACAGAAAATTTTGATAACTTAAACGAATTTAAAGAATATTTCTTATAAAAAAACTTAGAATATTATCATCCAACAAAGTAATGAAGCCCTAAAATATTAACTTAAAAATTATAATTTTGCGAAATTGACAAGAATAAGTTGGCTTGCCACAAACTGTTTTCCATTATTCTATCCGAGGATTTCGAATATTTATAACTTTTAGCCTGACTTTACTCATCTTGTGAAAATAATTTCTTGTCAAAACTATAATTTCCTTACCAACAAGTTTCTATTTTTCTAAAAAAAAAAATTACTATTTTCATATTGATATATAGAAACTAGACTGTAAATTCTCTTTATTTATTTTTTAAGCCTTTATACGTTTTTAAAAGGCTTGGATCTTATTTAAGGTGCAAGTTATACGCATATAAGGTATTTCTCTTGTAAGCTGTGTTTTTTTATGACACAGTAACAGCTTTTGATATAAGTCTTAGTGACCAAACACCCCACATTAGCTACGACTATTCTAACTGAACTCGCACCGAAACTCTCAGTGTTCAACAATGGATAATTTTTTTTTCGTAGTAAAAAAATATTATTTATTTATACTTTTACGAAGTCTGTCTTAGTATTCCTCTTGATTTTAGATGTCACCGTAATTATTTTTTATTACATGGCATTTCATCTCTCTCTTATTGATTACGTCATACTCTAAAACTAGTGTCATTTTTTTTTCTAATTGTTAACCCAGTTGTACAGTTTAATAAATATTGGGGAATACTCTAATTAAAATAAGGAATATATTTTCTGTGTTAATATTGTGTAACTAAAGGTTGCTTTGCTTAGCACCTGCTCCACTCTCCTCATGTAAATTACTGATCCTATATTATACTATATCTTACTGTGTTATAAGAAAAACATACTTTCTTGTTCTTTCATTCTTCCATCGTTGGTCTACTTTTTAATACTTTACTAAATAAATTCTTCCAACAAGAAGTAAAATAGAGTGATCGATATTCATGTATTATGAAACATTAACTCTTGTATTTTCCAAGATCCTGAATAACTGATATACATTAAAGTGGAGCTTATTTGTATAATATACCATAAATTGAAACCAAAATCAAAAAAAAAAAAATTCATTCAACAAAATTGCAATCATTTTGAATTATTACAAAATCGTAGTAGTCCCTGTTTAATATTTCACCAAAATTGAAACCGGTATCTGTCAGTCCAGAAGCGAGGACACAAGCCACTTGACTACCCTGGACCCTAAAAAATTGCTGTTCTAAAAATAAATAGCAAACGCCCTTTTTTTTCAATACAATTAACAAAAAATTGTCAAATGTGGAACCTGAAATGTGCCATATTCACTTTTGCTATTTTTTGTTATACTTTTTAATTAGATTCTTTTTAAATGTCAGTATTCTTGTTGTTTCAAGAGCTAAAGGTGGTACACTGGTTGCGAAACACTGCATTCATTTATCGATAGAATGTGTTTGCCTCATATATGTGGGGTAGTGAAAATAATCAGTTGTCCCATATATATATATATATATATATATATAATCAAACCACAATAAGAAATGGGAAAACAAGACTAAGATCTTTCAACCGTAACAAGCGGTCTTCGTCAGAGTAAAAAACCCAGGGTTTTTGGTTTTTTTTTTTGACGAAATCACTTCGTCAGGGTTTTTGACTCTGACGAAGACCGCTTGTTACGGTTGAAAGATCTTAGTCTTGTTTTCCCATTTCTTATTGTGGTTTGATCATTGATTGTTGTTTCACGTGTTTATGTGAAATCTTTATATATATATATAAGCATCAGGCCTCCCACTAATTATCGAGAGGAGTCAGGACGGACGTATTCCCTTTCTGGACGTCCTAGTCAATATAAAGCGCGAAGGATTGAGTACGCGAGTTTATAGAAAACCACTAACGCAGGACTTTGTCATAATGGACAGAGCGAATGCCCAGACCGATATAAGCGAGCTACCATCAATGCTTATGTGAAGAGAGCCCTGACTCATTGTAGCAATTGAACACGAAGAACTAAAGAATACTACAAAAATCTTAGTTAACAACGGCTACTCTAACAATGAAGTTAGCCAAGCGATTGCCAGAGTTCTTGATCAGTGGTACACTAGCGTTGACAAAGAAGGAGATACTCTGCAGACCGGAGAACAAATACCTCTGTTCTACAAAGCCTACTTGTCTACGCAGTATAAGCAAGATGAGAAATCCCTGAGAAAAATTATTGATGGTCATATTAAAACCACCAACACTGAGGACATAATTCGCCTCACCATCTTCTATAAGACCAAGAAAACTAGCAATCTACTCATTAAAAATGGCAATAGAGAAGTATCGCCCGACCTTCAGCGTAGTCACCTGGTGTACAAGTTTTCATGTACTCAAGGGAACTGTGCAGCCCTTCCTTCTACCTACATCGGTATGACAACAACGAAGCTGTTGAGGCGTCTAACCCTCCATCTCTCCACAGGAGCCCCTAAGGATCATGTTAAGAAAGAACACGGAGGTGCCCTTACTAGAAATATGCTAGTAGAGGGAACCTCAGTTTTAGCTGGAAACAGTGATCGAGGCAGGCTACAAATACTAGAGGCTTTATTAATCAAAGATTTGTGCCCTGCGCTGAACTCTCAAATCAGTGACATGTTCGTCATCCGGAGTTCTATGACCTTCGAACCTAGAATAAAATTTGTTCGGAATTCTCCCATGTTGTGACCTGTCGAAGGCGAGAAGTGCTGGGGTGATTCAATTGTCTAACGCGTGGGTGCGCGCATGTAGCAGTGCATTGACAGTTAAACGCTGCCACTATTTGAACTGCGCTAATTTATTTTGTTGTTAATTTTTGGTTTATGTTTTAATTGTTTCGTTTTATTGTTTACTTTTTACCTGATAATGGCCAATGTGGCCGAAAGCTTGTTTCCCTTTAGTTTTTTAACCCAGTTTGTGTTTGTGTAGTGTCAAATATAGTTTGTTTCATTAGTTTTCTTCAAGATTGTTTTCCTATTCTTGTTATGGAATTAGGTGGATTAATTTTTGAGCTACCAGTGAATTAAGAGAAAATAATAAGGCAAATAGAACATCTTTCTAAGAAGATTATTAATGCTGAAGCCGCTGTGCTTTTTAACAACACTTGTTTAAAAGAAGACTTGCTGCCAGTATACACCAATATATATATATATATATATATATATATATATATATATATAACTTTAAATTGCACGACACAGAAAAAAGAATAAAAAGAACACTTATATGAAGGATATGAAAGATGATATGAAGGAAATTCTACACGAGATATAAATAAATTCACATAAATGCTTTTTTCTTCTATAGTGAGGGTAATATAGACAAATTCAATCTCTGTCGAATAAATTAATAAAAATTAATGGGGTCCCGGATCTGTTTGTTTTTATTCTCTATTGGCCTTACCCTATTTCTTTTTTTTACTTTTTTTTTATTTCTCTCGTGTACTTTACCTTTTTTTCCTCCCTCTTTTTGTTTACAAAATTTTGTTTAACAAATTTTTTTTTAACTCGTGTGGCTTTTGTATTCTTGGAGTTCTGAAACAATAAATAAGCTTTTTTAAATCATTAGTTGTGCAATCTGTAATTGTGTGGTATTTACTCATTCTGAGGTAAAATGGATAAACCAACAAAAGTCTCCACACAAATGAAGTTTTATTCAACGCGTTTCGAACACTTTGTGTTCATCATCAGGAAGACACTAAGGAAGTGGTACTGACGGGTTGGTCAGGTGAAAACCTTTCACGTTTTCACTTGACCAACCCGTCAGTACCACTTCCTTGGTGTCTTCCTGATGATGAACACAAAGTGTTCGAAACGCGTTGAATAAAACTTCATTTGTGTGGAAACTTTTGTTGGTTTATCCATTTTACCTCAGAATGAATAAATAAGCTGTCCTTTCGGACTTTATGAATTAATATGATTGTATAGTTGAAACAAAACTTGACACGCGATGCATAAATTAAAGAATGTATAAAAAAGTTATAAGTAATAACCAAAAATAAGTAATTTTGGTAAATAAGTGCTGATGCGTTAATAAATTCAATAGTCCTACATACAGGGGTCGTGAAATGAAGGCCACATGAAATTTCAAGTGTTCCCTTACTCCCAGTAGATCGTTTTCCCTTCCCATTACGGTTTGCTAATCCTCCACTGAACGCAAATTAAATTCCCTCGAGATCTTGTTAGGATTCCAAACTCCGGTGCATCAGTATTGATGACCTATTGACTGAAATAACTAGGTCATTTTGACCTAATTCCATATCGATAGAGCGCAGTGTCCCACTTTACGGATATCAACACTTTGTTCCTAACGTCCTCTTTCATTACATGAACTAGTTTGCTTTCTAATTTATCGCTTCGATATAAAGCACAAGGCGAATAATGCTGTTGAATCAATATTTCTATAATCACTTTATTAACTCTATGCTTATTTATGCTTCAAAACTACAATTACCATAGTTAATAAAATTTAATGTCTGAATAGAAATAAAGCAGGTTTATACGGATTAATATCAAATTACGCAACTCATTTTCACTTTATAAATTGACTTGTCATTTACTATAGGATTAGCTTAACATATATTAGTCTTTTATATTAAAAAAAAACAGAATGATCTAATAACCATGATATATTAATTGTGAAGTTAAGTATATTAAATGAGAAAATGTAATACGGAATGAGTCAAGATGTAAAGCTTCCTGCTAAAACAAGCACAACATATTGATTCTCCTCAGTTACAGGGTAACTTGACATTTTTTGATATCTTTTTATCGTATCAAAAAAACTAATTTCGTTTACAATATAGTTACAGGTATAACCAAACGATATGTTAGTCGATATCTTAACTCTATCATAAACGATTTAAAGATAATAAAAAAAGCGATTTATTTTATCAGTTTTATTTTTGATAAAAAAATCACAGAACTTCTCTTTTAAGATTGCAAAAAAATTCTATTTATTAATATTTGTTACAATATTTCACAATAAACATATGAAGTAAAAGTCAACATCTAAACCGCAGTTAAAAATTCAGAATGGGATAAAGATCATTCAACAAAAACAACTGGACTTAGTCAATTCGAGTGCGACAATGACAAAGACCAGTTGTTTTGGCTAAAGATCTTAGTTCTATTTCTGAATTTTTCTGTGTTAGACCCTGATTATTCATGTTTATATAAATAAACTCAAATGAGTTGCTGTTTTCCTCTCAAGTAGTAAATTTTTGCTGATGACAACAAATCCCTTCTCTAGTAGATTACATATTTTGCTGATGACAACGAATGCCCTTTCAAGCAGAGTACGTATTTGCTGAAGATGACGAATCCCCTCTCTACTAGATTACATATTTTGCTGATGACGACGAATACCCTTTCAAGTAGATTACGTATTGGCTGAAGATGACGAATCCCCTCTCTACTAGATTACATATTTTGCTGATGACGACGAATACCCTTTCAAGTAGATTACGTATTTGCTGAAGATGACGAATCCCCTCTCTACTAGATTACATATTTTGCTGATGACGACGAATGCCCTTTCAAGTAGAGTACGTATTTGCTGAAGATGACGAATCCCCTCTCTAGTAGATTACATATTTTGCTGATGACGACGAATGCCCTTTCAAGCAGAGTACGTATTTGTTGAAGATGACGAATCCCCTCTCTACTAGATTACATATTTTGCTGATGACGACGAATGCCCTTTCAAGTAGAGTACGTATTTGCTGAAGATGACGAATCCCCTCTCTACGAGATTACATATTTTGCTGATGACGACGAATGCCCTTTCAAGTAGAGTACGTATTTGCTGATGACGATGAATGTCAAATGTCTTTTTTCTTTTTAGTGTTATTTTTGGTTTATCTTCACTATGACAAGACAATAAACCAAGTTCCATTGACGGTACTCTTTTAAAAAATCATACTTCTCTAACTTTGATCTATATGTAGTCGAGAAAAACTCACAAGAATGTTATATTCAAATCATTCAATTATTTTTGGAATACCTTTAGATTATTCTATTGGGAGCAGATTGGATGAGGCAAATATTTAGGCATTATTTAAAGAGCCTTGACACCATTAAATGCTATACATGCTGGTAACATTTAAACAAAAAATTATTAACATTAAAATATTTTATCCATTAGTTAGTTAAGTTAGCAAAGTTCACGTACATAAAAGTTGAGTAAACACCATTGCTCATTATTTAGTTGACTTTTAACCGAAGTTAAATTGGAACGAGTTAAAACAAATGATAAAACAATGAACTTTTACGGACTGAAATGTCAACTTCAGTCCGTACAAGTTCATAAGTTCAATGGCATTTCCTCATCACAACAAATGTTTATTCTTCAAAACATAATTACTGTTATTCAAAGTAGACCACTTTCTTTTTCTTAACAAATGATTTTAAAGTAGTAGAATAAAAACTAAGCTTGAGGCGTTTTTCAAGTTTAAATAAAATATTATTATACAATAATGATTTAACAAAATATAACAAAAATAGCCTTTATCTTCAACTTACGCTTCACATTGTGGAATGAAGTCTAAATACATCTAACAATTCAAACTTTATAGTTTTCAAAATTCATATAAAACTGCTTTAAGTATAGTAAATGGGTTATTTCCACTGTGGTTAGTAATATTAGAATGAATAGTAATATTATCTGTCATATGTTTAAAATCTGGACAGCTCGACCGGTTTCCGGTCTTTGTGGTTCCCTGAACTTAATTCAATCTGAAAGCTTGTGAGATCGATACAAGATATATCGTTTAACGGATCAAAATGAAACTATACCTAAAAATAGAACTTTATGTTGAAAATGAGTTGAGATAATTTTAATAAAAAATTACATTATTTTTTTCTGTTTATAAAATATTTTTTGAGGCTAGATGGCTTATGAAAAATACATGCAATTTTGTCAAAAAATTGAACAGAAAGTTAAAAACTTTTAAAAAAAATCATGAAATTTCAATTACGCAAAGAGCAATAAAGCTATAAAAACTGAATATTGATCTTGGACTAATTGAGATTAGGGGGTATAGTTACTATACTTGTCGTATTTGTTTATATTTATTTACATTATTTACATTGACTTAAATTTTTTTTGAGCGAATCCATTGAAATAAAATTGATGTTTGGAGGTTTAAAGAACTTTTTTAAATAATTTAATAACTTAATATGAGCTGCAAAAGAATTAAATTCTTACATGTCGAAAACCAACGTCAATCAAACATTTAATTTCTGATGCTTTCAAAGATATGAAGGATTTGATTTGTCTCACAAAATTTTTTACAAATCTATATGTTGCACCCTTGAACAACACTTATTATCATGGAACATTTTTTTTTGTTTATGAATCATATTACTTTGGTAATATTGAAGTGTAAGGAATGGACTCTTTCCTATTATGTTGTTCACAAATAACCAGGTTTTTTACTATTCTAGTTTAATTCATATCTATTAATTTCAAAAATTTAAGGCTTCAAGCTATGGAAGCTTGTTTTTACATTACACTGAAAAGCCGGTTTTGAATTTGGTTTGAGTATGCAAAACTGACTAATTACTAATAGATTTTTCTCAAAAACTAATAACATGTTGGTATGTTATACTAATGATATATGCATTAGTGGTGTGATATACAAAAATTAGCATATATATTTGAAAAGGGATCAGTCACTATCTGTACTACCTCCATGAATAAAAGACTAATAAATCTCTCCCATTTAAACATTTATATTACGTCTAAACAGGATATACCCTTGCAGTTTGATTTTAAGTTTACTTGTAGTAAAGTTGTGTATAGGCTGCTTTAGATTTTTTTTAAATGAAAACATAATTTTGAAGAACTGTTTGTTTTTTATAACAGGGTTTGAGAAATAATTTTTCGAAAAAATAGTAGAAATCGAATTTATAATTGACAAGGTGTTTTCAAGTTTGAACTAAAGTCAATTATTTGTAACTTACTCTAATATGATTTTTTTTTTTTTGATCTTGTATTGCTTTTGCTTTGACTTTTTAGTGTGGATCTCTATAGTTGACATTAAGTTGTTATTAATGATCCCAGTTCAATAAAGTGCAGTATTCAGAGTAAACGAATACTGTAGGATTCGATTAAATGAAAAAATTGTTTCGAAAAAAAATTTTTTTTTTCTCTCGAAATTTTTTCGAAACAATAGTAATCACTACTGTAATCGAAAAAAATGAAAAAAGTGATTTTTTATTTACTAAAACCTTTTTGAATCATACATGATTAATTAGTTTTGAGTTTTTTTTGACATTTTCTTGGAGAAATTGGCATTTTTTAGGTTAGGTTGCTGTGGTAGTCACACAAGGAACTCACATATCCTGAACATTGACCCTTTATAATACCACAAACAAAATTCCCCACCACTGGGAGTCCTAAATTTTGCCTAACTGAAATGCATTTAAATTAGGGTTTTAACGAGTGCCTGACATCGTACAACCTCGGGACAGACAGATTAATTTTCTCTCCGAGGGATGACGTGCTTCGATTTATTGACCTCCCGCGTGGAAAAAATTGACAATAAGACTGGGCTAACCTAACTCCGTTTGACTATAATACAAATTATATTTATACAATTAAAGTCATCAGTAATAATGTTTAATTATTCAAAATTCATATTAATTCATAAATCTTTTTAATTGACAAACAGTCAAGGCAACAAGCCTTCTGACAATACTTTACATTTACTTTTTTCAAACGTTTTGAACAACTGTTTGTTTTTTTGCAAATTTATCTTTAAGATTTATATTATTTGGATTTGTATGAGTCTAGATAATATATTAATTTCAATGTATTAATATATTCATTTTAATACTGCATTAACCGTATTCATTTGAAAGGAAAGTTTTTGATCAAAGTACTTTTCTTCCTTTATTGAATTTGCATAATATTTGGGTTTATACACTGTCTGTTTACTTCCGATATCCATTGATATAGCGCCATGAATACTCTGGCAGAGGGATGGCTGGCGTTTAACCGCACGCTACTACACTAATAACAGGTCTATGATGCTCATAGATCAGTAGTTTCAGTACCAGGGGCCAAGACTGTACCTTAATTAGGCTACTATAAATGTCTACTATTTTTTCAAAAATTATTTCACCAACCCTATTATAAAAAATAAACAGTTCATCGAAATTATTTTTTCATTTGAAAAAAATAAAAGTACATAAATGTTTAATTGTATTGATGTAACCACGGTAACTTCTTCTAACCTCTCAAGTTCATCAACAAAAATCTGGAGTGGCCTACATCAAGTTTACTTATCAAAGTTCCTGGGTGTATAAAAAATATAATGAACATGAAATTTGTACTTCATTCTGTGTTAATCGCTGAATCACTGGATCTAGGTTATGATAAGTAAGTTCTTTAGCCACGTGTACGGTCACTTCAATCGAAAGTGCAGAGAACCACTACCAAAAGTGTAGATCAGTTAACAAATATTATTAACAAGCTGAATTTCTCCATATATTAAGAGAACTAAATTATATTGAATATTAGAATAAACGTTTGTCGATGCGGTAACAATGCCTGCAACTTATGTTTGTATAAAACAAATCTACAACCTTTGAACCTCTTTTTGGACTGCGAAAGAAGTCGGTCTCCCTGTGGACCATGATTCACGTGCTGCGTAAAACTGTACACGTTGCAAAATAAATTAATCAAAATTAATAAAAAATGTAATGTCTGCAGTGTCAGCCACTTAGCTGTCTTGAATGAAATGTACAATAAACTGTAGCAACATTTACACTCAGTCTAATCGAAATATCAAGATTATTTTAAGCAGTACAGACAAAACGTTAATTATTTTTTTTTGTAATGATACAAACTCAATTTCTCCTGCCTTGTTGATTTTCACATTTATGCTACGATGTAGCTGACGTGCTGCATCCGTCTCTCCGTATCCATATTCTTTACTTTCTATGCGGGGGAAGTAAATCTTCTGTCAGTTCAGTGCGAAGTTGTTGTGTTTGGTCTTTTAATGTCAATTGAGCTTTTTAGATTATATCTGGCGCTGAGATTATACGCTAATTATATAAATGAACGCACAAATTACCTTATAATAATTAACATACCCCATAATTGCATGAAGAGAGACCATAACGACTAACTGACTGACTCATCAACTGTACTGATTCGGCAGCTATCAAATCTGTAAAATAGTCTTCACAAATGATCTAGTCAAACAATAAGAAGTAATTTTATTAATTTAATACGGCTTTTATTATTAGATTGTTTTCTAACTTCAAAAGAATTAATAAGTACAAAAAAAATGGAATAATAAATCGAAGACTGTCGTATATTTAAAAGCAAACCTTGACAATTTTGAGCAAGACCCTTCATGAAATTTACTTGACAAAGTGACAGCTTTTTTTTTTTTGCTATAGAAAAAAATAGAATTCCTGTAAAATCTTATAATACTAAGTACATTTTTAAAATACATCGAACACCTCATATAATGAAAAGTTTTTTTGATAATGAAAAATAGAAACCCTGCATAAGGATACCTTATATATAGTACGTATAATTACAATTAAACGTTTATCACTAACTTAAAATAATATATTTTATTAAGTAATTGATATATCTATTTTAATTTTAAAATATAACGTCAAGTAAGATTTGTATACACTTAAACTAAAAGGAATAAACAATTTAATGTTATACATAAGAACACAACGGTTGTACTAAATAATTACTGACGTCACTTTCTTGTAAAGTGTATGAACAATATAGAGCATTATAGAGTTGTATACTTAATTGTATATAATATAGTCTATATTTTCATTATTTTGTATTCTAAATCTATACTAAGCATGTATTATTAAATACTAAAGCAGCTTCTGATTCATAACTTTTTTGCTAATCTCCTTAATCTTGCTTGCGTTCTTTTCTTTCTCGGACTTGAGTCGCCATAATTACTGCCAAATGGACCTGGAGAACAAACAATCGACAATATAGATTAGGCACAACTGTGCATAATATTATGTATACCCTGTAATTGTGCAGAACATAATCTATATCGTGTATTACATAGACTATGTAGAATAGTTGTGTACAACACAGTCTGTGTATATAAATATCTTAACATAATATATATTTTTATAATTGTGCATAACATAATCTATATTTTCTTAGCTGTTGCTATAGTATAATATAGATTTTATTATATAATATATATTATGTAATCGCGTATAGCTATTAAAATGTTTTGTGATATCTGACCATCAGGAACTTAAGTTTGGATACCACTGAGTCATGGGATGGAATCAATGACGTCTAACAGTTTTAGTAACTTTTATCAATTAGAACATTCTATTGTTCCTGATAAACGAAATATTCACAATAATGGATCTTTTGTCTTATCAAATCATAAAATTGTTACTTTATCGTATATTGTATCAGTACAAAACTATTTTTTTCTTCTCTTATTGTGATCAAAGAAACTTGAAAAATAATAAAATAACAATTTTTCCAGTAAAATGGTTCTTTAAAAAAACAAAACATTTAAATATTTACCGGTAACAGGAATGATAATTAAACACTATAAATTAGTATTTATACCTCAAGTTTTTAATAACATTTTTTTGAGTAGTTATCAAAACTAAAACAAAGACATAATTTAATGAATTATGTAAAAGAAACGGATCATTTAAAAAAAATACTTATGGTTTCGATTTCGACAAAATTCATTGTTTTTGAATACGGTCTTCAAAGTAAAGTGAACGCAGTATGCTCAAGATTTCATTGTTCTTTTATATTGGTCCTACAGTTTCTTACATATATTTCTATTTTGTAGATTCCTTATTCTAACGTTATCGCTTTCAAGGGCATTCATTTTCATTGCTTTGTCTGAGTAAAAAACGTAGCTCATTGCTTTTTGTAGCACCCAGTTCAGATATGAGTGAACCGTATAACCAGGTTGACTTTAAACTATGGGTCCTACTTTTAACCTACTTCAAGTTTCATAGAGCAGGGGTTTTGAAGAACTCTGGACAACGTGCAGATCTTTATGACTGGGTGTTCTTCCATTCTTAACCATGCTTTTAAACCTCAATGATGTGTAGGAATTAAAGCCAAAAACTACAACTTAAAATATATACAGAATATATTTAATTATGGTGTGTATGAATACAATAACCTATTCTTAAAGGAAACTTATCTTTATAAATAAAATAATGATTTTGTCTGTACATTGCTTAGAACTGACTCATTTCAAGTTTTCTTTACGTTTCATACATTGGAGAAACCGAATCCACCCTTAGAAAAATTTCTGTCGGTTTGTCGGTTTGTCGGTTTGTCGGTTTGTCGGTTTGTCGGTTTGTCGGTTTGTCGGTTTGTCCGCAAAACTTTGTCACAGGTAAACTCAGCTACCATAAGACATATAAAGCTGAAACTTTTACAGTAGATTTGTGTAGGTCTAACTTAAAATATAGGCTATGAATTGATTGGAAATTCAACGTAGAAGTGAAGTTATGGACGTTTAACGCAAAAATGTTTGTCACAAGTAAACTCAGCCACCATAAGACATAGCGAGCTGAAACATTGACACTGGATTTGTGTGTGCCTAACTTAAAATATGGGCTCTAAATAGATCATTAATTCAGTACAGAAGCGAAGTTATGGGGCTTTTAGCTGTATTTTCCTAACTTCACAGACAAGTTTGTTTTGAAAATACACAGGTGTGGCAAGTAGGTATTGTTAGTTGATTTTAATTTCAATTCAGCATATGAATATATTGCGTATTTGACATCATTGAAATGGTGTTTCACAGAGTTAAGGATGTACTATCTATTGAGAATAAATGTTTTGTAAACGAGCAATTCTCAACTCTTAATATGAACAGGGAGGAAAAATCAACAAACAAGTTCTTACGCTATATGAAGCCGAGGAAAGAACTTACAAGTCAGTAAAGAGATTGGATTAGTGACGAAGAAGCAGTTCATTATCTAATTGAATTTCTTGACTCTGAATTTATTTCTCCTGGACTGCCTGCTCATGAGTAAAAACTTAAAGTAGAGCACCAATCATGCTACAATTTAGTAGCAGTAACAAATTTCATGTTACGAAACATGAGTGCCCCAAAACTGTGCAACGGGACACGACTCTGAGTTCGTGCTCTACACAGATATGCCATAGAGGCGGACATAATGACTGGATGTGGTATTGGGGAGTCTGTGTGTATACTTCACATACCATTGATTCCGAGCCACTGTCTGTTTACGTTGAAATGATTGCAAAGTCGGGTCAGAGTCTATTTCGCAATGACGTTAACTAAGTCGCAAAGGGAGACTTCATCTAACGCAGGAATACAAGGTAGCAAAACCAAGTTTTTCTCACATGGTCAAATGTAGTTTACATGCTCAACGGTCAGAGGTTTCAACTCTTTCTTCTACCATGAACCTGAAGGACAGACAGCTAATGTAGTGTATAAGCTGGAGGCATTTGTTTAACACTGTAGTAATAATGGTATTTTCTACTATTCTATAATTTCTAATGACATTTTGAAATACCAAAAATGACGGAACTTCTGATTCCTCCGTGGTATAGCCGAAAGGCAGTAGGCACACGGCAATAAACCAAAACAGGAACTTCTGATTCCGTCAAAGACGGGTACGTTTGCTATGTATTATATATAACTGTCAACTTTTTTTTAATTTAATATTTGCTTAATAAATACACTGGTAATAATGTAAGGTATGGGACCAGAGTAGCCAGTGGCTTGCGTGCATCGACCGATGACAGTAGTGCAAATGTATTATAAATAAGATTGTTAACAAACAAATATGTTTTTTGAATATAATTAATGTGTGATAATATAAAAGATGCGTAATAAAGTATCTCACGTGGATATAGCCAAGGCAGTTGGCACACGATAGCTTAAGACTTGCTCTGATCCGATAGACAGTAGTGCAATGTATTATAAATAAACATAACATGTAAAATAATTTTTTTTAATTTAATATTTGCTATAATTTATAATACACTGGTAATAATTGTAAGGTATGGAACCAGAGTAGCCCAGTGGCTTGCGTGATCCGCTATGACGGTAGTTGCATGTATTATAATAACTGTAACATTTCAATTTTATTTAATTTGCATAATTAAAAGATGGTAATAAGTAAGGATGTACCAGGTTAGCCAGTAGCTTGCTGCTCGCCGATGACAGTAGTGCAAATGTATTATAAATAAACCAACAAAAATATTTTTTAATTAAATTGCGTAATATAAACATGGTAATAAAGTAAGAGGGAACCAGAGTAGCAGTGCTTGCTGCTAGCTGTGACTAGCACTTAATTAAACTAACTCATTTGTTTTCTTTAGGTTTAATATTCGATTAGCACTGTACTAAATAATGGTATTTGTCCACTATTGCTCCATAGGACTTGCTGAACTTGTTGTAGATTAGTTAGACTAACTATAATTAATTTTGTTATACAAGTTTTTTTGATTAGCACTGTACTAATAATCGGTACGTTTGTCTATTCTAATATTCTAATGAGTATTAAATAATACATAATTGAATTTTGATCAATTAATAACAATTTTGTTACAAGGTATTTTTTTAATTATAATAATGGTTTTATTCAAATTCACATAATAGAAATACAAATTGAATATTTTGTACAAGTATAATTTTGTTTAAACACTTTACATTTTTACATATCAAATTTCACATAATAGAAATATTGATCAAATTGAGATAACAATTATTTTACAAGTATAATTTTGTTTAATCCACTTTACATTGAAATTTTACATATCAAATTTCACATAATAGAAATATTGATCAAATTGAGATAACAATTATTTTACAAGTATAATTTTGTTTAATCCACTTTACATTGAAATTTACTATCAAATTTCACATAATAGAAATATTGATCAAATTGAGATAACAATTATTTTACAAGTATAATTTTGTTTAATCCACTTTACATTGAAATTTTACATATCAAATTTCACATAATAGAAATATTGATCAAATTGAGATAACAATTATTTTACAAGTATAATTTTGTTTAATTGCACTTTACGTTGAAATTTTCACATTATTTAATGACTAGAAGGCACTTGATGATCCCTCTTATTTAGAAAGCTCTTAATAACTTCAGCATGTTTAAATGTTTGGAAATCCTGCTTGAAAGAACAGTAATAACTGAGGATCAAATTCTACTAAAATCAAAAGTATTGCAAAACGATAATAACAAGTCAGTCTGCTTCACGTGTATCATAATTTATTTGAATTTTATTGTTTCAATAGCTTTTAATTTAATGGGTTATTATGATCGTCCTAGGGATCAGCCGGGTAGAACCAATCGAATCAAAGGTTCGATTACAGTGGTACTACTTTTGAAAACCTGATTAAATTATCACTTTCATTTGTGTTTCTTCATAAATCGAATCAACATTTTTATTTCAAACTAGTATTTAATTTGAATGTTTTTTTATCAATTTAGATGTAAAAAAAATATCGATTACTTTTCAAAATTGATATTTTGATTGTTCAATACATACATTGTAGCAGGTTGATTTGTTTTAAAAAACAGATTTCTAAAATTAAATTTTTGTATATAGTCATCAGTATAATATTTAGAAATACACCTCAATATCCACCCTCTAAAAACACAATAAAAGCAAAAACCTAGGAGTGTTAACATTAGAATCATAGTAAATATTTTATTATATTTTTTTTACACAAATTTATTAATTTTTATAAAATAATTTTTTTTCAAAAACATAATTTCAGTTTTGATATTTGTTAAGTTGATAGCCTTAGGAATCATAATCCTAATATAATAGCATTTGGTTTATTAAGGTGAGTGCCTTAATGGAAGGAAGGTATAAATTGCTTTCTTTTAAAGGTAGTCCCGGAGGAATTCATTCAAAAAAAATCAGGCCTTTGTTATTTTAAATAATATTGACTAGAGATGAAAGAGTGGTGGAGACTTTTGTATTAAACTGGAGTAGTTAGTATTGAAGGAATCAATGAAAGCTTTAAGCAAGTCGAGAGGTCGAGGTTTGGATGGCCGCATTGCAGTCGTGACGTCACCATCATTACAGACATGCAACTGTTGCTCGTATATTTTTTGGCCTTCCCTTTTTATTTTTTTTTTTATTTTCCATAATCTAAGCATAACCAGTCAAGTATTTAATTATTATATAGGGAATACCTTTGGCAGTCCTCAGGAAGGCTCTGGTAATACAAGCAACTCATGAACACAAACTTTGACACATTCAACCTGAATCTAACATTTTTTTCTTTTAAAAAACACAATTTATGCTAAAAAGCTTTGTACTAAAAGATTTTTTAAAAGCAATCATCTAGGATGAAAGAAATTTCAGCATATTTTACCGTCGATTTAAGATCCAAAAAAAAAAGAAAAAAAAAAGGAGAATGTATAGTTAAGTCACTGCGAAATTGTTTAAAATCAGATCAGAGCTCTGATATACCAATACCTTCAATGACGCTTGACTTTTAATGCGGTCGATTGAAAATCGTACGAAACCTTTTTTTGGTAAAGTGGGCAAATTCTTTAAAGTCGTTATGGATTCAATCCTAGTCCAGTACTGTATCATTTAATCAAATAATTTTTGTAATATGGACTAAAAAATGTCCTTCAGCATAAAGCAAGGGAGTCCCTTTAAACCCATGTAGTTTGAAATAGTGGCCCACAAGTCAATTTAAAATCTATAGAACACTTTGAGAAAATAACAAAATATTACTATTGAATTTGTTTTAAAATCGTTTTATTATATTAATAAATTATGCAATTATTTTATATACTAATTCACAATTGAATAAATATTATATATTTTTTTTGAAATGCTACTAATTAGCTATTACAGTTTCAGTTTTAAAAATATATGAACATGAATTTTTACAACAGCTAAAACTAAATATTTTACACAAAATGAAATTTGCATGAAACTAACGTGCTAACTTTTTTCAGTTAAACGTATTTTATGAAAATTAAAAATTTCCATTTTGATTATAGTTGATAAACACAATTGTAAAGTTACTGTTCAAAAAAGTAAAATTATTGTATTTTTGTTTGTTTGTTTGTTGATTTTTCTTGCTTGTTCATTGGTAGTGGTTGAGAATTGCTCTTTCACAAAGCCATTTATTCTGAATAGATAGTAGATCTTGAACTCTGGGAAACACCTTGTCAATAAGGTCTTGTTGGGAGCTTAAACGCAAATGAAATTAAAATCAACTAACAATACCTATTTGCTACGCTTCTATATTTTCAAAATAAACATGTCCGTGTATCTAGCCAAACATGACTTAAAAGTTCATAACTTCGCTTCTACGTTCAATTTCTAAACCATTTAAAGCTTAGATTTTAAGTTAGACATACAGAAAACTACTGTCAAAATTCCAGCTTGCTATGTCTTATAGTGACTGATTTTACTTGTGACAAAATTTTGCAGAAATAAATTTTTCTACTGGTGGATTCGTTTGTTGTAATGTATTAATCGTAAAGATAACTTGAAATAAGCCAGTTCTAAGCAATGTACAGACAAAATCTTTCTTTTATTTATATGGATGAGAATATGGTTTAACTACGAATTAATAGTTAAATAATTTTGATTTATAAATTGCGTATTAAAATTTAGTATATGAAATTCATATTTAACGCCCCATATACGTACTCATATTTATTTTCACCTCTACCGGATCTGTCAGTCCGTAGGCGAGCACGTGAGCCACTGGGCTACACTGGCCTCCACCTTTCATAGCCACTAATATTTATTCTACAGCTTGTTCACTTTCTGTAAAGTGGATATATTTCAGGAGTATTATGTAGTGTTTAATTATTTTATCAGGTTTTAATTTTGATGAACTTTTTTCTATTAACTGTTGATACTTCTACTTTTACTAAACTATTATTGAAATAAACTCAAGACTGCAAAATATGATCAATATATAATCACATTTTGTTCTATGCCAACGGGGGTAAACATTGATTGGTTTCAATCATAACCTTACTAGGTCACCAAAATCAACAAACCAAACATTGGGCATGGTTACCACAGCATTGTGAACATGCAGTAGAAACGGACGAATGTCCACAATTATAACTGTGGTAAAGTGGCGAATCAAAAATGAGCCTCATTTTCGTTCTCTGAATGGCACATATGTGTAATGCCTCAAATTAAACGGTCATGGGTAAAACAAAATATATTTTATTTAACCAATAGAATAAACCCGATAAATATTGTGCAAGAAATAGAAATTTTACATTACATTTATTTTTAATACTAAATTGCTGTCAATTATATTTCTACATACGAGTATAATACAAACAAATCGGTGATTCCTACATATTTATTTATGATAAGCAAATCAAAAATAATGTTGAGATATGATATTAACTAATAAACTTGTGTGTAATTTTAAATATTTTGCTATGTGTTTGCTATATTTTGAATCAGGTCGTTTGGTCATGATCAGATACTCCTATAGAAATGACCACATCTGAAGGGGCTCTTTTTTATCGTTCGCAATATCTTTCAATTGTTAATCATCAGTACTCAGTCTGCTGTCTTTATATTGAGAGTCATTTATTTCAAAAAGACTTTGTTTGGCAGTTATAATTTAATAGTTTCAAAGAACACCGTTTTAAATATGATTTAAGATATTTTAGTTAATCGAACTTTGTATTTTTAAACTGAGCACTCTCTCATAACATGATTATTATTAGAATATGTAAATTACGGAAAGAATCGCTGAATTCATTTTTCAATGGTATTATATTTTATTTTTACTGCAATCACGGAAAAAACGAAATACAAAGAAAAATACTATTGAATTGGATTTGATATTCCATTCTACTACTCTGAACCTGTAAAGCAAATGCTTGATAATGAAGAAACACCGTTTTGAAAGGTCACAGTAAACAAAAGAAGTCCGTCTGGCTTGAAGAAAAATAAATGTCAGTGCGCCTTGTTGTAAGGGAACAATAATCACTTTTGAAAGATAAAGAGAAATGTTGGATTCATTTTATAGTTTTGTTGTTTTTAGTATAACTTTAAAAAGAGAATCCCGGCATCTGTGATGGCGTTTATTATTTTAATTAGACCTTTTTAGTTGTTTATCTAATCAACTGGAGTGCCATGAACGAGTGGATCTATGAACACCATGATTACACCTCAGCATGGCTGCAGAATGAATATCGCTGAAAATGCTAGTCGTTAACGGGTCACTGTTATCAGGAGGGGGCTGTTCAAATAGCAAACAGCACCTTAATTAATTAAGTAAGTAATTAATGTTAGAAATAACTAAAACAAAAAATGTTTGGCAAAAAACTTTGTAATTTATAGTTGTTAATATATTATTGTAGGGTAAAAAGGTCTTTCTTTTTCTACAGGATAAAAAGATTAATTATTATTCTTAAATATATGAATATTCTTATATATGTTGTTTGTATTTCGTTATAGTTCTCTTTCTTATATTTTTAATATTTTTCTACACTTAGTCTCAGAGCAAATGTAAAGGCCCAGTCTAACCTTCAGAAAAAAAAAATAACAAAGAAATACACCTGCTTTCCAACATGAAACAGATGTACACTCTATACCCTCACCCACTTCCATCCTATTCCCAGTCAGTTGTACCACAGACGTTCACCCTTAGGTTCATACTCTCTTCCTTATTTTATTTTATTTTGTACTATAGATAACTCTCTGATGGCATTGTATTTTTTAGTTAATGCCTGAAGAAGAACACTACGTGTTCAAAACGCGTTGTTTATACGATTAAATTTCTATAAGTGGAGACTATTTCATTATCTTTTTAACCTACAATGAGTAAATACCACATAATAACTGATTGAACTACCTTAGAGTTAATATATTAATATTGCACACTAATGCAAGTTAATGGAAAAAACATAAAAATACCTGGAGCAATTTAATTACGATGATAAAACTTTTCCCAGTGTAAGGTTACATCGTCCAGTCATTGGTTTACTTCTATACATTCTATTCAATAATGACATCATTACTCCCACAGACATTAGTAAGAAATGCATTTTATATACACTAAATTGTTTTTACCTTGTACATGATTTGGTTTTATTTTACTTACAGTTGCTCATGCAAAAGAAGGTGATTTGAAACAGAAAGAGCACACCTTGGATTTATGTATTTATAAACCCTTTAAAATATAATCATATATAAAACTATATCTATTCGTATCTATACTTAAAAAGTCTAAGCATGACTACTGTATAATTACTGAAAATATAATATAATGGTCAGAAACAAATTCAATTTTTTATATTACGACTGATTTTGATATCTTTGAAACAATTTTTGATATATTTATATCGAAATTAATATATCAGATATTTATATTAGATATATATATATATCAGAAATGTATGATGTCTGTAAGTATTGGTAGATAAAATATCCACAATTTTGTAATCTCTCTTAGTGTCACTTCGTTCGACAGATCGTAATGGAGATATAAAGTTCTTGGTGTGAAAATGTGCCCCACAATATTTTATCGTGCCTTATATCAAAACAAGTACGACTTTTTCCCAGTTCTTCAAAAGTTTTTTAGAGACTCTAAATTCTACATTTAGTATTATCCTTAAGCAAATAGTACGTGATAAAATTTCATGAATCATGGATTTTGAATGGGCTCCATCTGCCAAGTAGTTTGCTTTTAATCTTATCTAATTCTCAGAATTCATTACAAATAACTTATGGGAAGTAAATTCCTTTTTGTCATTAAAAAATCATTAAAAAACAATAACGAAAACATTAATACAATTTCAAAATATTAATCACAAATAATTACATAATTAAACTCATGTTATTTAAAATAAAACGTACTATAAAAATTAATATCAATAAACTAAATATTTATTATATTTACAGTTAATGTATTATATTATTGGAATTTCTATCAAATGATACTTCAAACAAATTGCTAGTATAATTAACATCCTAAACTCTACTTAGTAAATTTTACATGACAAGTAGTCAAGAAATCTGTATAGTGGGTATAAAAATCTAAATTTTCAATGGCATTAATAATTTCAGTTTAATACAATGAAAGCTTGTATTTCATAGTTGAATTTAACATGTTGGTTTTATATTCGTATATTTTTTTTTGTAGACTTTCCTAATTTTTTACTTAAAGTTTAATTTACAACTATTGGCTCAACTATTACCTAGATCAGGGTTTCACAGCCAAGGGTGTTTGTACCCCTTTGGTGTTTAGACTCCTGGGTGTCATACACTCACTATTCTAGGAGATGAGAAATCGTCCAATAAGTCTGTTTATTAATTCTCTACCTTCTCCTGAAAAAAATATCTTCTCTACCATACATATTCTATATGACAAGTCCTTATAGAAGACACATATGTCGAATTATAACTTTGTGCAATTGACCACAATTTAGTCAGTTCAAAATGCCTTATTAAATAATTGAAATTTGAATTACTTATAAACGTTCGAACTAAAGTGACTATTTTGATAAAAGATTTAATTCAATGACTTCTGGGCTTCATTCGTTTCCATATATTTATTTTTAAAAACATACATTTACTTTTGTTCATGAAATTCTATTTAAGTTCATATACTTTAACTGAGTAACATATAAATTGTTTTAAAAATATACTGAAAAACACTTCATATGAAAATGTTGAATAAAAACAACAAGTTTTGAACTTGGAAGTTCTTCCTGAGATGATTCGTAATATACAAATGGACCAGAGAGTTATTAAATTTAAGAACATTCCAACTTCTAAAGTTACAGACTCGTGGAGGTGTTTTGTTATAGGTTATAACAAAAGATTTACTGATTTGAGTAAATAACTAGTTTGTTGACTTCGTTTTCCATTGAAAAATCAAGTTATTTTTCTTTTTTTTTTAATCATGTGAAGGAAATAATAAATAACCGTTTTTTTTTTAGAAAATTCAGATGTAGTTATTTTGAGTATAATTAATGAAGTAATTACATCTGAAATAACAATGTGATATTAGTAAAGATGACAAGTGTTTTGTTTGAATATATCTCAAATAATTTGTCTTGGATACCGTCATTTGTTTATTTCAAAAAAGATATTTGCATATAAGGAAGAATTAGATAAATAGAAGCGATGACACACAGAACTTATTAACTCTCACTCTCACTCTGATAAAGTGCAGAGACTGCGTTGCTCGAAATTCAAAAGCAGTGTCTAGTCATTGCAATATACATGTACATATTGGTATTCTTTACAAACACAACTGATCAGGCTCTTGTAAGAGATGAGAAGTGTAGAGGTTTCTTAACACATAATTCTGGTTGATTTCTCAACAGCTTTAAGTCTGATACTGTTGATGACGTAAACAACAGCTGACTCCATAGGCTGCATAATCTATAAACAAGGTGATGAAAAGTACCTATATACACTTTCAACTGATGGTCACCGAGGACAGTGTTACCTAATCGTATAGGTTTACGTGTTTTTATCAGCACCACATATCTCACAAATTATTTACATATGCGGGAAAATAATTCATTTATGTAGCCAAAAAACTTCAAATAATCAATTAGTCCTTATAAATCATTTTCACCATTTATAATGACGACAAAATGGTGATATTTAGCTTGTTCATCCTCATATTGTGTTTTGCCACAGTAGACTACCAGAAATATTCAAATCATCATTAAAATAATGTAATTTTGTTATGAAAAACTGAAGAATACAGTTGAAAAGGTGTATTTTTCAGATTTATATTTGACAAACCGTTTTGCGTCTGACACTGATTTTTCATTCACAACTATTTTCCTTGGAAATTTAACACCTGCCACTGTTCTGACGATTGCAACGGATTACCATTCCAACGATACAGACGGTTTACTCAGTCTTTGATGTAACTTGTATGAACTGCAACGGTATTAACAAAAACCGCGGGTGTGATCTCTGTCTCTGCTCTATTCGATGTAACATCACCTTACTTGTGTGACGTTTTCAAATGTTGCTACTGTCAAAAAAAAAAAGTCAACTTAAATAGAAATGTATTTCCCCTCTCAGGTGTATATCTGTGATGGCTATAAATCTAATAAGATTGTTTTGTTTCAGCGTGGGTCGGGAAAGATGACAATGGCTGAATATTAGGTCACTGCGCCCACCATTAGTCCTGTAAGTACAAGCAAATATTTCTACTTCCGTAAAAGTTTCAGTGACACTTGCAACCCAACAACCTTTTTTTTTCCCCATTACTATATTTTATAAATATGCTATCAATTAACATATTTCTTCAAAATTGGTTATTTAAATTGTTTACTATTACTATTTAATGTTCTACGGATCAACTATTGTTAAACAATTCATTAATTTCAATTTTTTTTTTTGAATTTATGCTACCGATTTGCGTTACTAATTTGTCTATAAGGTTCTTTAATCTCGTTTGTTTCGTCACCCTCTTCTCTAGAAAATGAAAAACATTTTATGCTACCACTCTCCCTTTCTGTCCCAACTATATGTGTAGCATTTGTTTATGAAATAGTGTCTCTGAGTGGCATGTTATACTTGCTAACATTAAAGAAAACAACAATGAAAGAAATATATATATATAAATATTCCTAAAAGAATAACTTTATTAGCAATCATTTTTTTATCAGTAATAAAAAAATTTCAACTTTTGGCTGAAACAAAAAATATTTATTATAATATATAACTAAAACAACAACACTGCTTTCATAGTATGCTAAGTATACTTAATTTTTACCAAATAATTGAATATATGATACTGGGAAATAAAATTGTTTAAGATCAGTATATATAAATATATTCAAATATTTGTTTAAAGTTGATTCAGAAGCTCAATATGTAAACACTTAAACCGATATAGTCAAAAACTAATATGAGGAAGCCAAGATTAACGGCTACTGTTAGCATGTTTCTGAGGTCATTATAGTACCCTCTATGTATCAAACCGTGTCCCCAAGGAGGCATATCCACATAATTGGAGAAGCACTGGTCTAGAGTAAAAATAAAAGGTATTGCCTTTTTTATCTTACATAAACAATATTTCTATTATTACCGATTTCTCGAACTCAATATGTGTTATATATATATATATTATATATATATATATATATATATATATATAATATATTTATTATATATAAGATTGATATATAATACATGAGTGAGAATATGTGATTGTTTACCTACATTTCAATAAGTTCAGTAAAGGTAATTATATACTGTATATAACAATAATAGTTGCAGTACGATTAAATTATAAGCTTTAAGAGTAAATCAAGTTATTACGTAAATGTAATTCCGTTATAGTTGATAACTCATTTCATTGAATATGATGTTTTAGCTGAGCAAAAACAGACAAAACTGAATTATTTTCTTTGGTAAATTAATTTACTTACACTGCTTAAAAGAAATGGATAGTTTATTTATTTCCTATTTAAATTTGTATTTGAGAAAATAAAGTGCACACTCAAAAAGATGTTTCACCAACAAACTGAGGTGTGTATGGGTGAGTGGTTTATCTATTCCAATGAGTTCGTGAACACGTTGCACATCAAACCATTTCATGTACCGTTTTCAAATTATTCACACAAATTTGGGTTCTTCATGCATGTACCATATAAGCTGTATATTTTTTCTGAAATGTTTCCTGATAGGAAGTCGGCATTATTACCTATTATGCCTTTTAGATAAGCATTTCTTCGTAAACTATTTACTCTATAAAATTGAATTTATATCAAACTATTTCATATTTTCATGAACGGAAGAAAGTTTCAGAATTTGTTATTAAAATAGTAAGTTGGTAATTTTTACCCATGATTGAAACAGAGATCAAGTGAACACAACCCTGATTTACACCAGCACCCTCTGACTTACCTCACTAACTCACCAAGGACGGGTAAGAATGAAATTAAACAACAAAATAGCTACTTTAAGAGGATTATTTGTATAGGGGTTTTTTGACAATATTTTTTGAATGTAAAAGCTTTATACTACATATTATTAATTGCAAAAATACTTATCTTTTAACTGCATACGCTGAAATATTAAATCATTGGATACGACACTCGTTTACAATTAGCATGCTATGAAACAAATTCCAGAGTTTTGGTCCATTGAAAGAAGTTGTACAGCAGTTAAAACGCAAAACTCTTACTTGGAATAAGAGCAGCTTGCTAGATTTGTCAAAATTGTTTTCATTAGCTTAGAAAGTCATTTATAAGTAGTCATCTAGAGAAATTTATTAACGTTTGTACGTTTTTGACAAAGAAATGTATAGATTATTAACCCGGATTTAATACCTTCCGTTGCATCTTCGTTATATTGCCCCCCCCCCTTTTCCTACCAATTTTCTGAAAATTAGAGTTGGAAAGTGTATTGCTTTACTCTGTGTGCTGTTTTTTTCCTCATTTCAACTTGGGTTGTCCAGTTTGGTTCGTTTTTCAAATTTAAAGTATATATCAACGTCTAAACCACAGTGAGAAATCAGAAAAATGACTAAGACCTTTCAACCAAATGGTCTAATGTAAGGGGTCAAAACTGATACTGAGTATCACACAATGTGTGTCAAACAAAACCTTAGTGTTAGTTTTGACTTTGTCGAAGACCACTTGGTCAATTAGTCAATGTCGTTTAGACGCTGATTTTTATTTCAACCGTTGATTGTCAATCTTGTTTATATATATATATATTGGTATATATTGGCAGCAGATCTTCTCTCAAGCATATTTTATTGAAAATGATCGCAGTTTCTGCATTCACGACCTTTTTGTTAGCAGATTCTAACCTCCTGGCTATTTTCCTTATTGTAGTAGGTAAACTATAAATCAGGTTCGCCAATGACATTTCCAAGTAAATAGGTCCAATGAACGAAAGAAATTTAATAACATGATCTAAATGTATATTCACCTTACATTAATAAACAAGCTTTCAACATTCATATGTCATCATCAGGCTTAATACATAAATAAACATCAATTAAATAAATAAACTAAACAAAGAAAATTACAAATGCTATTAGGTCTAAGATCCATTGACAACTGAAGGCATGGATGGATGGATGGATGGGCGGGGGAGGGGGGGAGAGGTGGAGTGAGTGGGAAAGGAGTAGCCGTTAGCGAATGTATAGGCAGAGTCATAAAATATGACCCGCCATAGACAATTAACTCAATTACCTGCTAATATACACTCCCTTAACAAATTTAAATCTATTGTCTATTGTTTTTAAACTAGGAATGATAGAAAAATCACTATTTTGAATATTCAAATTTGGACCTTCATCCTTGATGTAAAGAGCTTCGAGGATACGCAATTTGTTTACATCACTATTACAATCTAAAATAGTAGTCCCCTCAACTAATGTCTGTCGTAAGTGCCGTGCCATGGACCTCCTCTAAGTGATTTTTAGGGGTCCCCGTGGCAAGGTGCATGGTTAGGCGTCTCGATAGTCTCTCAAGGTAGTCATCTCAATGTACCTTGATGGCAGGGTTGCACAGCTCCCTGTAGTGCATATGTACTGGTACACCAGGTGACTACGTTGCAGATCATTTGTGGTGAATGGAGGTCTGTTTGAAATTAGGAGGTTCTTAATTCTCTTAGTTTTGTAAAAGATATTGAGGTCGAGAATATCTTCACTCTTGCAAGTCATAACATGGTTATATACTAATTTCCTTAGCGCCCTTTCTTCTTGTTTGTACTAGCTACACATAAAAGCTTGGTAGTGTAGGCGTATACGCTCACCTAAGTGGGGATCTTCTGACTGTCACTATACCATTTATCAAACTGTGATTTTACAGTTGCTGTAAAGTAGTGGTTGTGATATTAATTTGCGTTGTCCTATCGGCCATTCTATGTTCCGCAGTCATAGAAATTTGAATTAAGTTTCGTCTATATAGTTCTAACCGTGGGTAATGGTGTATTAAGTTGTACCATGTTTGGTCAATCATTACGTCACGTATAAAACGTGATGTTTGACTAATGGTGAATCAACTTAAGTAATGTCCGAGTACGAGTAAGTAACGCTATTATCTTATAATGCATAATATTATGTTTTACTTGCAGAAAAATTACTGTAGTACACTCTATCTTTTTTCTTAAATCAAGAACTAAGTACAACATCGACTTTCTGAAATAATAATTGAACAAATACATTTTCAACTTAGGTTGCTATACAAAACCACAGAACCTATTAATAAAATATGGAGTGATCTACACTCAACCTGACTATCAGGAAATGAATTACTAAACTGTCGACACACAATTTAATTAAATGACTAGAATTAATGTAAATATCTCCTTTTTTCAAACCATAGCAAAAATATATTCATTATCTCCATAGTATCGAATCCTTGTTAACATTAATGATAACAAGAAAGAGATATACTTCAACTTATAAGAAGTAAGTTATCTGTTCCTGTAGGCAGGAAACTAATACAGTCAATTAAAGTAGAGTTGTTAATTTAAACAATGAATTGGTAAACTATTGAAACGTTTTGAAGTTTTAAATTGAAAATACATTATTATATAACTTTCTGGGTTTGAACACCTTCAACGCCAATAGGAATGTCACCTGTAAAGCAAATGGTCGTTGTAAATTTAAATTAAATAAATATTGTTACTGCAACAAAAAACGAATCACAAATTTTATACTGTTACTGGTTTTTTTTTTTGAGTTTTTCAAAACTTTGTGATGGTGTCACAGGGTTTCGAATCACAGTTGACAATGTGATTTAACATTTTATTTAAAATAATTTATTAAAGGGGAATTTTTGAAAGCTTAGTGCGTTTGACCCGTATGAATGATCTGAGTTTGTCACCGAGTTTATAGTAAACCTTTTGGAAGTCAGCCTTTTGATGTAATTATCGTGTTGATATTTCAAGAAAACAATTATTTTTTGTCGGGTATGGTTAAATATTAATCTGGGATATCCTTTCTAGTCTATATTAAATTAAATAAACGGTCCACAAGGACTATAAAACTTTAAATTACCCAATGCACGACACAGAAAAAGGAATAAAAAGCAAACTTACAGAATTCTAAATATTTCGTCCTCTCTTCTAGTCTACTCCTGATGACGAACAACAGTTCGAAATATATTGAAAATTCTACAAGTGTGCCTTTTATACCTTTTTCTGTGTCGTGCTTTGTGTAATTTAAAGTTTGATTTCTTTACATATAAAAAAATTAAATTCAATTTTAAGTGGGCCGGAAGTTAGTTCTTGATTTAACTATTTTGCATATATATTTCAAACAAAAGTTATTTCCTAAACTTTATTCAAATATCAGTCTATGATGTTTCTTGTCTAAAGATATAATTTTTGTTACATATATTAAAAGTGAAATAAATATCTCATTTTGATAAAATTTAATAGATGCCACACCTGTTACGCATTTTGTTATGCATATACTTTGTTATGTTGAACGAAGTATAAAACGTAGTGGGTGCGAGGTGACGGCAATTTTTTTTAGGAGTGCAGGATAAAAAAGGTAGGAAACCACTGATCTAAATAAAATTTGACAGAAATTTGACAGATATTTGACTTCTTTATGTGGAAAAGAAACTAATTGTTATTGAAAAATATTGTATCACTGAAAGGTACTTTATATCAAACAGGTACTATTTTTTTGGTATTCCAAATTATCATTAGAAATTATGGAATAGTAGAAAATATCATTATTAGTACAGTGTTAAGCAAATGCCTCTGTATACACTACATTAGCTGTCAGTCCTTCAGGTTGATGGAAGGACAAAGAATTGGAACCTCTGACTCTTGGGCAAGCAAACTATGGGTAAAGTTGACCATATGAGAAAAACTTGGTCTCACTCACTTCAATTCCTGCGGTAGATAGAGTTTCCCCTTGGGACTTATTTACCGTAATTGCGAAACCGACGCTGACAGGATATTGCAATCGTTTAAATGGAAACAGATAGTGGCTCGTAATCATTGGTATGCGTGGTATAAACACAGACTCCCCAGTACCACACCAGTGCAGAGCAGAGAGGGACAGATGCAGAGCAGACTCGTGTCCCGTTGCATATTTTTGGGGCACTCAAATTTCGTGACATGAAATTGTTACTGCTACTAAAAGGCAGTCCAGGAGCAGTCGCGGAGTCGAGAAATTCAGTTGGCTAATGAACTGCTTTCTTTTCAGTAGTCACTCTGTTAACTGACATATATGTTCTTTCTTTGACTTAATATAGCCTAACAACTTGATTGTAGATTTTTCCTACCCGTTCATTAGTAGGAGATCATAAAGCCATTTATTCTGAATAGATGGTAGATCTTGAACTCTTGGAAACACCTTGTCAATAAGCTCTTGTTGAGAGCTTAAAAGCAAGCGAAATTAAAATCAACTATCAATACTTACTTGCTATACCTGTATATTTTCAAAATAAACATGTCTTGTAGCTAGCCAAAAACGGCTTAAAAGCTATAACTTCGCTTCTACGTTGACTTTTCAGCTATTCAAAGATTAGATTTTAAGTCAGACATACACAAATCTAGTGTCAACGTTTCAGCTTGCTATGTCTCATGGTGGCTGAGTTTACTTTTGTGACAAAATTTTGCGGACAAACCAACTAAACGACAAACTGACTGACAGAAATTTTTCTAAGGGTTGATTCGGTTTTTCTAATGTATCAAACGTACTGAAAACTTGAAATTAGTGAGTTTTAATCAATGTAGAGACAAAACCTTTCTTTTATTTCTATAGAAGCATACAGGTGTTGTTAGGTACCTGCTACTGTAACAACTAGGTATTGTTAGTTGATTTTAATTTCGTTTGCTTTATCATGATTTGGTCGTTTTAAACAAGTGAGTCCGTACCTACCGTGTACTAAATAAGAAGTATGCCTAGAATAAAAAATTTGAGATCATTATCTAATGCTGCGAAATGTAAAAGAGATTTAATGACAGTTATGGACTGTACTAATAATGATATTTTCTACTATTCTATAATTTCTAATAATATTTTGGAATATCATTACAGAATTTTTTTAAAATACCAGTTGTTATAATTGATAAATGAATGTAATTTATAATTCATAAATCAATTAATAACCAATATAAGTAATTAATTTGATACCTATCACTTTGGTTATATGTCAAGATAACAACATTAAAATAAAGATGAAACTAAATTGTTTGCAAAGTTGATATTGTGTTGGCTTAACATATAGTAAAGTTGAATATAAGCCACTCCAATTTTTTTTGTTTTTCTTAAATATTTTAGTCCGGGCTCTTATCCTTTTTGTGTTCTCTTTCACTAAAAGGGATACTTATTTTGAATGAATAATTCAAAATAAGTGAATATTTTTTACTCTTTGATAGTAAGTAATTTGCAATTCATTGTAGTGAACTAAATTTGTATAAAATTATCTATAATATCAAAGTAATAGTTTCGCAATTCAAAATAAATGAA
Source organism: Hermatobates lingyangjiaoensis (assembly GCA_026182355.1). Classification (NCBI taxonomy): domain Eukaryota; kingdom Metazoa; phylum Arthropoda; class Insecta; order Hemiptera; family Hermatobatidae; genus Hermatobates; species Hermatobates lingyangjiaoensis. The sequence goes on along the minus strand of JAPFBL010000004.1, from coordinate 883,355 downwards.
TTCTTTACTTTAAAACTGAATGAAGCCTTCACTAATTGACTGACCATCTACTTGTATATTCTGTATATACTAGCACTAGTATGTTTTCAACAATTATATTAGTAACGTATTGAGAAAGTATTTAATTAATCACATGAGCATTTAATTTAATTCAATGAATAATTGTAAATAAGCTCAAGATTTTATTTATTTGTTTGTTATCAAACTTCTAGAGCAGAGGTGGGCAACCTTTTTGAGAGTGCGTGCCAAAATCAGCCAAGTTTCTGACAGAAACTTTTTCCACGTGCCAGCGATTTTTTTTTTTTTTTAGAACATATTTGGTATCTCTTAAGAACTTTTTAAACGAAAAAATAATAAATTACCTCAGTACAGTGAAACATAGTATATAAAAACAGGGAAAAAATTTATTGAACCTTTTAAAAAAAGAAAGTAGCTATGGCAACAAGATCAACTGCTTTTCCTTGAGACCTCTTTAGCTTCGTAGAGCTTAAACCTCTTCACCACCAGGACGTACATATACTGTCATGGCATGAAAGCTTATACCCCAAGGAAAGTAGTTTTTTTTTTTTTGTCTGTGCTTAGGGTAACCATGCTCTTGCATGCCAGAGACAATTCATCGGAGTGCCAAGTTTGGCTCGCGTGCCAGAGGTTGCCCACCCCCCGTTCTAGAGGGTTTTTAAATATAGGCCCCCGTAACCATATACTCGAAAACAACATGACATTTTGGAAATGTTGTTTCATTCACTTATTATAAGGGCGCGTAATGACCTTTTTTTATTTCTTTGTGCGCTTTTTATAACAATTCCTATTATTATGATTATTTTTTTTTTAAACTTTCTCTTTAACTGATTCTTTGCATCTAAGTTACCATCATCAATACAGTTACTAGCGATAGGGTATATATAAATTGGTAGAAAAATACCCAAATTAAAATATTTGAAAAACAAAATAGTTTAAAGATAATCTGAGAACACATACTTGAAAAATGTATTTTATTTGAAACTTTTTTTTTGAGTAATCGTTTAAACTGTAGAAATTATATTTCTAAAATTGAAAGATTGGCGTTTGTGACTTGGTCACTTGCGACTGAGCATCATTCACTTGTCAGTAATTCAGTCGTTGTCATCCAGCGTTTAAATTCTTTTTGTTATTCTATGATCTGATAATATTACATTAGTTGCACATAATCATATTTGTAAAACTAAGAAAAACATGTTTATTAAGAGTAATAGAAAAAATTATTATTCATTATATTATTCTTCGCACTTCATATAACAAAATCAAAGATAAACTTTTATCTATTAGTATAAATTAAATTTAGTTTCATTTGATTGGTTAATTCTAATCAATTATGTAAATAAAATATACTCAATTATTATATTATTAACATTAATATTATTATTATTAACTATTAAGGGCCAAGGTTAGCTCAGTGGTTAACGTACTCGCCTCTGGGCTGGTAGTCCGGGGTTCGATCCCCACCTGACCCTCGATTTATTCACGTGGGAGGTGAATAAATCTGAGTTCGTCGTCCCTCGGAGAGGACGTTAAGCCATCGGTCCCGAGCCAGTACGATGTCAGGTACTCGTTGAAGATCCCCTACTAGAAATGCACTCCCAAGGTAGAATCTGTAAAATCACCGATCAAACAAAAAACCGGTAAACAGCTAGGGATCGGTTTAAACAATAAAAAAAACTTTACTATTTATTTATTACTTGTCCAAACTCTCTCAAATTATAACTAAAACAAATTAACTGTCCAAAACCTGATGCCTGATGACAAACCACGTCTTAAGCCTGTAGACCTCTTACGTTACTAAATCGAGGGCCAGAGTGGTATCGAATCCCGGACCTACCTGTTCAAAGGCGAGCACGTTGCCCTTGAGCTAACATGGTCCTCACAAGCAGCCATAGCCCTAAAATCTGTATGTCAGCCTTCATTAAGAGATATTCAGTAGCTGTTCAAGGTACTAGAACATAGACTTCTATTTAACTGACGTTTAATAAAGTACGAAGAATATCTTAGATTAATATTTATGGAATCATTAGAGTAGTCTAATAAGCAAAGTGTTTACTCTAGTACTGGAGATTGAGTGTTGAATCGTGGGCATGACCCTTGTTTTTCATTTTCATTTGGGTGATAGTAAATCTTGTACGCCCAACATCATCACTCTCACGGATGTAAAGGTGGTGGTACCGAACAGGTATGATATCAGTTCCCCTTCGCAAACAATCATAAGAAAACTTAAGATTCATAATGTGATCCAATCCTGTACTTTTCTTCAACCATTACTGAATGAGAGCCTGAAAGCAGGTTAGGTTAGGTTGCAGTGGCAGTCCCACAAGGGAACACACTTAGGCCGAGCATTGGCCCTTTGTGATACCACACAATGAAGATTGATTCTACAGTGAGACTCCTAAATTTTGCCTAACTCAAGTGTATTTAGAGTAGGGATCTTTAAACGAGTACCTGACATCGTACAGGCTCGGGACCGACGGTTTAACGTCCTTCTCCGAGGGACGACGCGCTCAGATTTATTCACCTCCCGCGTGAATAAATCAAGGGCCAGGTGGGGATCCAACCCAGGTCCTATCAGTTCAGAGGCGAGCATGTAACCACTGAGCTAGCCTGGCCCCTGAGCCTGAAAGTAAATGAGACACACTTTCTGTCACCTAGGAGAGAACTTAAATGAGGGAGCTGGACTGCAATCAATTAATATTATACAAACCAAGTTATACATACGCAGGTTTCCAAAAGTTAGAAATAAGCAGTTTATGTTGGTTGCACTAACTCACTCATGCTATTGTTTTTAATATTACAACCAGATTAAAATGGAATTAATGTTTACTCTTCCAACCATTATACAGACTTAAACGATGATTTTGAATCAATTCTTTCTTGAATTAGACTCGTAAAATAGGGTTCCACTATCGATAAAAAACAATAAATATAAATTGACTTTTCGACCTATAAAATATGAAGTTAAAGTTTATAAAACTAAAAAAAAATTAAATAAAAAAGAAAAATAAATAATTTTTTAATTAATCAAAGACTACAGAGTGAGAAAAGTAAGTTTAAAACCCGTAAGTAAATTTTAACTAGAACTTAGCCTAGTTCTAGGGCATTGGCCCTTTGTGATACCACACAATGAAGATTGATTCTACAGTGAGACTCCTAAATTTTGCCTAACTCAAGTGTATTTAGAGTAGGGATCTTTAAACGAGTACCTGACATATGTCTTTAAACATTCATATGGATCTTTAAACATTCATAAGTCCGCATGCCCATTCAAGGTAGCTTTTAGTTATTTTTTTCCCAATAAAAATGCACTGAAGTTATTTTTTTACAGAGATTTATTCTTGTCTTCGTGGTAAATTTAATATAAAAAAAACATGATTTCTCATAAAATTTACAAAAATAGTGAACTGTTTCCAAATTTGCATTTTTTTCCTCAATGTTTCAATTCATTGTTTGATGTACTGAAATGAAACCATATTTCATTGCTATTTTTTTAATATTACTACAGCAGAGTAATAGATTTAAAATATTACTGAAGGTTTTTTAAGAAAATTATTAAAACCATTTATGAGTCAAATTGATATTTTGCACAAAAATTGATGCTATAGTATATTAGTGTTATATTGTTTTTGCATAATGTTGAATGATCGCAAAGTCACTGTTTTGGGAAAAATATGAATTCAGATAAATTTTTATTCCTCCTTAACTACTAACTATAGAATCTTGAAATATTAAGAAAATAGCTGCAATCAGAGAAAAAAATTTGAGAATTTTCAAGAACTGAAAAGGTTAGTTTTGCAATAAACTGTACACATTTTGACTCAGGATTCATTTTGAAAGTTTATTCATTCAATAATTTATCAATAAATTATTTCGAAAGAAGGCAATTGAAAGGTGTGTTTCTATAGTCATGCCTATAGATTGCTCTGCTTGCGTTGTTGGGAAAGGTCAGTGATGTGCTTGAATTGTTGGCAATCTATGTCGTCTCCTTGCCCCTTTAATGGCAGATATAAAATGTTCCTTCATGTGATCGGGGATTACACGCCTTGCGTTCATAAACTCCTGACCCCGACATTAGACACTGAGGGATTGAATTTTCTTACTGAAGAAACCCAGCTTAATTATAAAGCTAAGGGAAAGGTGTACCCGTCATTTAAAACCAAAGAATCAAATGTCTCAATTCAAGAAGCCAACTTTAATTATGAAATATTCCTCAATAATTCCTTGGAACTGCATTCTTTTTAATAATATCCTAAAGGTCAGTAAGTTAATTAGACGAAGATGAGACACGGCGTTACCAAACTTGTCATTCGATACATTCATCTATAGTTCTTGTTCGAATACAACTGAGAAGTTACTTCAGTCCAATAACAAGCCATCCTTTGTATCTGTCTTGACATCACTGGTCGTATGGTGTCAGACTAATTGCCTTCTTACAATTCGGGATGATCTGGCATTAATCAAGACATCATCAAGTATAAATACATTGTTTCGTCGGTGCTAGAACAACTAAGTGATGTAATATGAAATCCTCCTATTGACCATCAATTTGTGACCTTCATACCTCAATTCTATTGAGGAGGTAAAAAAAAATTAATTACACTATTGACGGACGTTTTCCTTTGAAATCGTACTCCTACCCAATTGCTAAGTCTTATGAAAGATTTCTCTCAGAATGCAAATATCCCATGATCCATTAGTGTCACTATGACTTAATGGCTGCCGACTAAAGTCTAGCTTCTACCTACAAGTAAGTCTTTGGCTTACTCTCGCTAGTCACGACTGTCAGCTCATTAAACAAGTTATAAAAGTAACCAGTGGCTACATTGTCACCTTCTCTGAACAAACCCTCATTTCACTTCAGGAAGAAATGAAAAACTTTCTAACATCAGTCTCTCTATCTCGATCTTTCGTTTTCGGTCCAATGATCGATGAGATAAACCAATTTTCAGAGTCATTGTACAATTTCAGATACACTCCCACCTATCGTTCAACCGATGCAAATCAATAAACCGTACTAAAAGTATCACAATTTGCTTGTAGCGGCAACACTGACGCAGGCCAGTCAGGAAGGAGTCAGGTGTTGTCGCCACCTATGTAAGGTATTGTTCTTACACACCACTTGGTGTGGCCTGTAAAGTGCCCACAAACTTTTAAGTATACACCCATATATACACTGACATCAACAAAACCTTCAAAAAAAGGACTTTGGGGACCTTCAAAGTTGTAGATCAATGTAAACTTGTCAATTTTGGGGTCGAATTATTTCATGATTATTATACTTTACTTGTAGTAAAGTAAAAATGCATCACACAAATAATAATTATAAATTGATAATAATAAGTTTCATTTGTGATTTTTTTTTCAAAAAAATGGTTTACTAGGATTCATTAGAGTTTTTACTGAAATAAGAAATGATTTGAATGCGAAGCTTTCAATAGTGTCTTCACTATTCAAAAATATTCCGTGAGAGGGATTGTATCTGGTAACATATATGTCAAACTAATAGGTTAGGTTAGGTTAAGTTGCAGTGGCAGTCCAACAAGGGAACACACTTAGGCCGAGCATTGGCCCTTTGTGATACCACACAATGAAGATAGATTGATTCTACAGTGGGAGTCCTAAATTTTGCCTAACTCAAGTGTATTTAGAGTAGAGATCTTTAAACGAGTACCTGACATCGTACAGGCTCGGGACCGACAGTTTAACGTCCTTCTCCGAGGGGCGACATACTCAGATTTATTCACCTCCCGCGTGAATAAATCGATGGCCAGGTGGGGATCGAATCCAGGTCCTATCAGTTCAGAGGCGAGCACGTAACCACTGAGCTAGCCTGACCCCTATGCGAAGCTTTAATTTATAATGATTTGAAAGCGGTGAGTTGTAAGCTAAATATTTTGTTTGATTTGGTGCAGGTGGGGCGAAATGGTGCGGTGGCCAGAGAAAGGGACATCAGAGCCCTAGGGGGTCACCATGTCTGTTACATCAGACTCCTCAGCTGAAGAAGAGAAAAGTTTTTTCCGTCCTTTCACCAGGGAGTCCTTGGATGCCATCGAGGCAAGGATAGCCATCCAGAATGCAAAACAGAAGGAATACGAAGAAAAGAGAGCTGCGGGAGAGGTATTTCAATCAGTTTGGATATATATCATCAAATAAGTACTCGCTATTAATATATAATAAGGACTTTTATTTTACTCCACATTTATAAAACACAAAATAAGACGCTCTTAAGAAAACACATATTGATAGAGATGAAATTGAACTTCTTTAATAAAAGTCAATCCTTAAATAGACTACTTAATTAAAACACATCACTTGTGTGTTTTTATTGTATTTGATGTTCCGACTAAAAAAATCACCCTCTATTGCAATCCAGTTAAAAAGCAGTTCCTGGATCAACTGGAGAAATCCCCCTCTTACAAAAAAAAAAATACAAATTATTTATACTACAATTATGTATATAAATTTAACTAAGTTTGAGTTTTTAAATATTTCTCCCTTTGACAGTTTTAGTTCAGCGATAGAGTTAATGATTTTTAGATCTTTAAATACCCTATACTCCAAACTTCAAATATTTAGTCACAGCAAATAAATGACTAATTCTTCTACTGAATGCCGCATTACCTTTATTATTTGTTTATTTTCTGTAAAATATTGCCTTTGTTAGTCGAGTATTACATTCGAATTAAAATTCATCTTGAGAAACAACTTTTATAAAAAAAAAAGGATATGATTCACATCGAAGCACTGTGATCAGACTGACTAAAAGTTTATGTTGAATGTAGAGGAATACCTTGCAGTCATTTGTATTACAATCGAATTATGTTATATATTTGGGTACACAAAACTCAATCTTGTTTGAATATTAAAATATAAAAGTTCATCAAAGTTGTTATAGACTCACATAAGGTAAAATTATAATATTTAGGTACCCGGAATAGGGATAAGGTTAAATCATTTTTCTGAACAAATTTTACCTATTCTATATTTCTTGATAATTAAACTTCAATCAATTTTTTTACCATTGATGATTAGTTTTACCAATGATCAGTTTAGGCTAGAAGTGAAATGAAAGTAGGAAAATATATTCAAATACACCCTTTAGGCCATAGACTTTTATTTAAAGTCTTACCATTGTTATAAACATAAGGCTTTTATTATATTTCAAAAAATGTTTTATAAAGTTCTTCTTCTTTTTAAATCTAATTATTACTTCACAGTTAATTTTGCAAAATTTGTTGTAATTCTAATTGTTGGATTACTATGTTTAGATTTATTGATTGAAAACTTTAAAATTATTGTTTTTAAAGAGTAATAATATTTACCATATTTTTAATCAAATTTCAAAAATACCAGGATCTCATTACAAACATGGAAAAAAATCAACTCTTATCAATTTAGAATGAATAAAATGTGGGTTAATTAATTCCTTCTACTGTTGATAAGTAGGTTATTCTAAATATGGAATACAAAAACTCAATATATATATATATATATATATATATATATATATATATATATAAATTCAATTTGTTGAGAAAATTAAATACTGTCCCTCTTGTGGGAGAATTTTTTTTCTAATAGACCATATTTTGCGCCACATATAGATTCATACACATGAATTTTCAACAACCTGTAATTTCGAGAAAAAAAAAGAAGATTTTTCTTTATACTATAAAGTGGCGAAAAAATAAATCAACCCATGAACCACATTTAAAAATCTAAATGTAATTTTGATCATTCGATTAGCAACGAATCGTCTATTATTCAAACCCATGACTGGTCGAATAGCATAATTCTCTTAATTTTTTTTCATTTGTTCTATGCGTTGATTTTTATATTTATTGTGAGTTCATATTTATTTGGAGATCAAGCCGTGATCAAAACGGTCAACTAATGACAACCCTGTCGAAATATGATACAGTGCTGTGACTAATAAACACTGTGGTTAACTGGACTGTTAACGTTCATTAAAAACAATATACTAATGTTAATTAGTATATTTACATAATAAATTAGTGTAATAGCAGAAAATAGTTATTTTTTTTTTAAAGAAATGATTACTTAATGGAAAGCTTATGTTAATTTCATTTAGTATATTAATACAGTATATAGTATTTTTAGTTCACTGACCCAACAATTATAAATTATCTTTTGTAAATAACCAAGAAACCTGAGTAAGTAAAGAATGTTACCTATAAGCCAGTACACCAAAGCATTGGGAGTGACGACGAATAAATGTGGTAACATTAATGAACAATTCTAAAATTTAGTTTTATTTCTTGAGTATTAATTTTTTAGATTATCAATGTTCATACATTTTATTTGACTAAAAGTTTCATAATTTGTATCTCTATTTTAGTTATGACTATATCTAATAAGATTATTCTTGGTATATATACTTGATAATACAAATTGTAGATATTATGTTAAAACCATAACGTTATATAATTATTTCGGTTAATAAATAAAACTCTGTCCTTTTTCATTAAATGTCATAAAGTTTTCTTAAAATGTATTTCGTTTGGAGGTGATTGAAATTAATACTCGAGTATTATTTGGTCTGCAATTTTAGTTGAAATTGCTAAATCAATATGTTAATAACTTCTATATGGTGATATTTTTAGAAACAAATAATGTAAGTTTACCTTCGGTAAATTATACACCTACAACCAAAAATCAAACAATGGTTAATTGTTTCGATTTCCTTAAGAGTTGATCAATGCACTAGATGGACTTGAACTGTTTCTTCATGTTTATCAATTGGACTTTTCAGGTTTTTGGACGGAAGAAAAAGAAAAAAGAAGTAAGCTATTTTTAAAAAAATTAGATTAATATGAGACTAGCAACTTTTTTTTTTATTCACATAATAGTTTTGCATCCAATCTTGCTTCTATTCATCCAAAATAATAAAAGAAATAGACCATTCAATAAGAGTCACTTACCTCTTAAGTCACATTTTAAAAGAACCACCTTGGCATGTCTTATTACACATTTGACAGAATTGTAATAAACCTCAATTTGTATATGTTGATATTTTTATTGAAAAAAAAAATTGATATGTTTCACGGCAATGGTAGAATTATAGATTTCAGTGTAAGCAGAACATTTTTAAAATAAAAGCAAGTTATGTTTGTTCTTTAAGCATAATGCTAAAAAGCAATTCATTAGCAACATTGACTCGCCAACACTTGTCATCCCATCAAATCTCATTTAAATATTAAACATACTTATTTTTGGAATATAGTACTACTAATTAGTTAATGTTTACATATTAATCGAAATGTAGTAATCACTGTTTCATTTTTTTTTTATGTTCACCAAATAGCACATAACAAACACAAAGTCGTTCTCATTACAAAACATTTTTATGCTAGTTAATCATCAATGAATTAATTAATCTTTACAAATTTATCAGCCTAACATTCGACTTTGATATTTTAAATACTGAATAAATGTATTCCTACTTAAATAATTTCTTAATAACTGCATTTACACTGTATAATGTGTAAAAAAACTACATAATGTGTAAGTATGCATGTAAAGAAATGTATTATATATATTCTTTAAGGGTTAACTTATTGTGCGTTTACAAAAAAATTTAAAACTATTCGTGAGCTATCCTAATCATTGAAAAATATTAGTTCTTTCTACTATCATCAGAACGACCGTCATATTAATTTATTATTGCTTAGATTTTTAATTCACATGTCATAAAGCTATCTATTATCAATTAAATAATCAGTAACAAAGAAAACAATAATTTATTGAAAGGTATATTGCTGCTTTTTCAATTTAGTTCTATTAAAATTAGAAAAAGTAAATTTAAGATTTACTTGATAATATAATTGTTTTGTTGAAAGCTTTAGTTAGTTCAATTAATAGCTAATTATTTAGTTATTAATTGAATTAATGAATTTCTTTTATATAATATTCTAGATTTATATATATATCTTTAATTTTTTTAATCTGGGTATTGTAGAACTAATTAAATTTAAATAAAGCATGATTTTTAAAAATAAATAAATAATACAATATCATATTCAACTATTATCATGGTTTAGCAGGCTTGGCGCAAGGATGTTTCACAATTATTTAACAACATGGCTAATCTTTAATGCGACAGCCTAGCTAGTTAAGCTAACAATTGACCATTTTAGCTTCACTGACACGTAGGGCAAATGCTTTTGCTTTTGAAAATAAATTGGCAGAGCTTAAGATTTTGATATTCATATATAGCTTTATTTTTCTAACAGTTTAATATTATTAGGCGTTTGAAATCTTTTCCTCGTTATAATATAAAAAGAAATTTACTATTTGTATTTAAAGAAAATGTATTCGATTTTTATATACCAAATTATCTAAAAGATATTTTACCATTATAGTTACAAATATTCAGGTTTTTATTTATTAGTAAATTGGTTTTAGTTTTTAAAATTTTTTTTTATTAATAATAAATAAAAATTTGCAGAATACTTTATTATTCCAATTTTTTTTATAGTATTTTAACAAATATATTGGGAATCTTAGATTATCTTGCTTGTATACATCTTTTTTGGCTAATATTGTTTCATATTTACCAACTTATAAAGTGAACTAACATCTTATCTGGAAGATGGACTCAGTCATAATCCAGATGAATAGGACAAATATATGATTTTCTTGATACGTTGGTTGTGACTGCCCATAATATTACTCTTATTTTATAACATATCATATATAACATAACATATCATAACATAGATTTTATTTGCAATGACATAACTGGTGTAATTTTTATTTTTTTAAAAAAAAAAACTTCACCTATCCTTTATTTTTTGAGTATATCAAGAATTTACTAAGTATGTTGTTAAATTGTTGTTTTTCTTTAAAAAAATATATTTGAACTAAATTATCATTGTAAAAGTTAATTTGTCAACTTATTATTTATCTAATTGTTAAAGAAGATTTTATTTTTAGTCAAGAAAGATACGAGCAAGAATACTCAGTATTAAATATTAAAGTTAAAGAATTTCATATTGTTTAGAACAAATTAGAAAGGGCATAAAGCAAGTAATTAAGAAAAGAAAATAGTATTCAAGAGAAGAAAATCTAAAAAGATAAGGAAAAGAAAGCCAATCGATCAAAACTGTTGGTGACAGCTACTTTCCAATATCTTTTTTGAGCGAAAAGCTATATTTATTGACTAGACTTGAGTTAGTGCATCTAAATAATCTCCTACTGTTCCTCTCAATCTTGAATCCTAATGCGCTTCCTTATTTGATCTAGTCTCAACACTATAAAGATAGTTTAAACAACCTGCAATCAATTTTGAAGAAAACAATATCAAAATTAATAGAACTTTCTTAGTCTCTTATAATTTACTTATAACGAGTCGATGTTTTTACTGCTTCTTCTGTTTTGTTTACTTTTTAAAGGGGAAAAAAAAAACACTGATGCACATTTGCGCCAGACCAGCTCATTTAAGTCTCCTTTGTGCCATATTTAACCTAGTGCTCAAGTATCTTAAGGTTCTTTATTATTTCTCCTCTGGAACTAATTATTCCGAAAATTTAGTATCAGTATCAATTTAACACTGTTACTGAGATTATATATTTGCTTTTTCTTTGTCAATTATTCTGGAAATTTATTCCCAAATCTAATGTAATGAAGAAACAAAAAATTCCTGCAACCATATATATATATATATAACTTTAAATTTAATTTAATTAAATTAAATAAAATAAATAAATTAAATTAATTTAATTTAATTTAAATTTAATTTAATTTAAAGTTTTATAGTCCTTGTGGACCGTTTCTTATATTTAGTATATATATTATATATATATATATATTCATCATGATTTGTTTTCTTGACCCAATATTTATGTGATTAATTTTTTTTTTTTTTTTGAGGTTTGAGGTCGAATGATTTTAAACTAGTCCTTTTGCCGACGTTTCGACATATATTTATGTCATCTTCAGGGCTACAACATGATTGTTTTAGTAATAGTAGTGCTAATTGTAAAACAATCATGTTGTAGCCCTGAAGATGACATAAATATATGTCGAAACGTCGGCAAAAGGACTAGTTTAAAATCATTCGACCTCAAACCTCAAAAAAAAAAAAAAATTACATCATATATATATATATATATATATATATGTATATATATATCACCCACACAATTAAGTAACTTGTTCCTTGAAATCTTTTCGAGTTGTGATGTGATCAATTTTTCCGTCATGTGCCGACCAGCGAAACATCTTTTGGGGTATGGGTTAATTTTATTAAAAATATCATCTTTCGTATTATTCCATAGTTTATTTTTGCCAAATATACAATAAAGTCAATTTTAGAAATTCATCAATGTGTTCTAAACATTACTCAATTGCTTTTAAATTATATATATATTTCTTTTCAAAAAATAAAATACAATTATTAGTTGTATACTAATTTTTGATGATATATATACGTAATAGAAATATATATATATTAAACCATTAAACAATAGTTTATTGTAATAATAGTTTGTTAAACTATTCAAACCTTACATTCTGTAAAAATCTAGTAAATGTTTAATTTTTTTCAATGAAAGCATATATTCTGCTTTAAAAAATCTGGACTTATTTGACCTAAGTTAAAACATACTCATAGCATTAGAATATATATTTGAAGATTTACAATATTTGGGACACTTTTTTCTTTAATGCAATTGATCCATGTATCTTTGTATACATATTGCAGCTAACATGATTAGTAATTTTCCTTTAACCGACGCTACTGTGTTTTTTTTTGAAGGCATAGGAATAGGTTTTTGAATTCAATAAGCCCATTTTTCTAATCTCACTACTCCTTGCATAAAGCTCCTCAAATCCAATGGGATATATTTATAACTTATAATAATTAGTATAAAATAATATCAATTAAATTACCCCTTTCTGCAGAATTGAGGAAATTATACACTTATTGCTTTACAAAATACAATTATTTCAGTCATTTGAGTGACTATATAAAGCTGTAAACTTAATGTAGGGCGTTTGAAATAAGATAATTAATTCATTTGAATTGCATTATAGCGAAAATAAACAGCTTTTTTCATTCGTAAACTTCATATTTTGAATAATTTCTGTCGTAGTTTATTATCAAGAATTCATTGGATGTTATTCTGTGTTATCAGTATTTACTTCTTATCGTGATCAATATCAACGAAGGCAAATCCATTAAATTTGATTAATAATCTAATTGTGATTAGGATTCAAATTATTCATTATTCATTTTGTGACAGTAGATTGATTCAGTACAATAAGAATGATTTTCAATTTACCCTTGATGATAAACTACTTCGTATCCGTAACTAGGCTAGTTCTATTGGAAACAAAGAGGTAAGATGGTGTATTTCTCTAATAGGAGTATTATCACTAACAACCCCTCGGATACTAACGATAATATTATCATTTAATGTAAGTTAATTCTTTCAAAAATAATGGAACTTAACTATTTTCAACAAAAATGTCTTCGTTGGTTAATATATTTTCTATTTAAAGGGTATAATTTATATTATTGTATTTAAGTGAAATTGAAATCTAATAGGTCAACTATTAAGCTTTATTTTCTATCTTAAAAAGTGTTATTTCTGTAATTCGACAATGTGTTAATAAAATAAGTTTCGTGTGCAGATTTTGTATACGAACGAGCTGCATACAGTGTGATTGTAAAGGTAGAATATATATGATGTGTACGTATGTGTTCGGTTTGAGTGGGGCAGTGCATCCCTGCTGTATCAAATTCGACTTCCTTCTAATTTCAGGACAGGTGTCATCTCAGTTCATTTTCTATAATATATTTATATATTGCTAATACTTGTTTTCTCATTATATCATTCATTTGTGTTGTCAAATTTTGCATTTCATCTTTGTTCAAACATGTTCACGAACAGCATTTCCAAAATAAAAAAAAAATTTTTCTACTTTTTAAAACAAAAATATTTACTTTATTTTTATTTCTAGAAGCTTGTAAGTAGTTAGAACAGTAGATAAGAAATCTCATGTTCTTGATCTAGGTCATGTTTTAATTTAGAAATTACATTTAATGATATTTTTTGCATGTGTATGACAGCTTTGAATGCTCTAATATGCTTAAAAAAAGATTCAGTTTAAATTAAATGCCATTGTACGAGGATTGTGTGAAACAAAACAAATAAAACTTTCATCAACAAAATGATCAATATTACTAGATTAAATTAGTAAAAAAGTATTCAAATCTAGTTATTATTAAACCTAATTATTTAAGAATATATAATTAGGTGTAAATAGTTAGGTGTAGAAGTAAGTGTAAATATATTTGAAGACATCATTGTGTTCAACATTTTACCAGAATGGTAATTAGCGTGTTCCAAAAATCATTATATACTTTGAATAATACCACGTACGAAACTAAGGTTAAATGAAATGTTGAATTGAGTGTTATATAAATGCTATGATATAATATCATTTGAAGTATTTCTCTCTCTATTTATATACTTTGAAAACAGAAAGAAATACGAATGAAAACTAAACACTACGACTCACTTTCAATATTTCGACCTTTTAACGGTCGTCCAAAGGAAAGGAAGTGGTTCTGCGAAAAAACGAAAGCCAACTTATAACTTGTTTTTTGCCTAATCTATCTTCTTCTTCCACTATACCTACGTTTAATAAGCTCTTGAAATTGAAATACTTTTCAACTTAAATAACTTGAAAAACATCTTTTCCAATAATATCCCTCTCAAGACTTCTAATCCTGTGAAAGGAATGGAATGATGTGGGTGTCAAATATGATTAATTATAATCACCAGCCTTATCAGTATTGGATCGAGATTTCAAAATTCAAAAATTACTTATACTGTAATGGCATAAAGGACAGTTTGTAATGAAATACAGAGAGTAGGAGGAACAGAAAACCTTCAGTCATTTCATTTGATAAGAAATAATCACTAAAAGGGTCAAAGTACTGAAAAATTAGTATGTTCTTTGATTCAAGTTACGTTTCTGTTTACGTATGTTTATATAGTCATATTGAATAAAACATTAAATGAAAATAAATAGAGGCATTAAGGTGTTTGATAAACTTGTTATCACTTTATTTTAATTCCCTCAAGTTTCTTTACTTTAATTATTTGTATGTGTTATTGTGACCTTTTATAATATATTAGGTTATTACTTTGTTAATAAATTAATCGTATTAAATAAAAAATTATAGCTAAAAATTTATTCCTCTATATAAATATATACACAATTCTCGTACAATTCTGTAAGATTGACCATCCAACTGAAACCTCTAGAATAGTCACTTAGAATTAGAAAAAAATCCCATTCTCAATTTTAATTGCTGCCTAAATGAATGAATGGATATATCTATTAAAATTTTAAGTAGCAGGTAAAAGCAAATAGAATATACAATGCAATCAAGCTGAGGGATTAAGTTTACTTTTATAAATGGCAATAAACGAGATTCTAGTTCCTTAATGATCTAATAAATTAGCTAAACAATCTCTTTCATCCAACTGCCTACCTTCCTGAGGCTCTAAACTTTAATATATTACATCAACAGTAAAGAAGGTTCATTTTTAGATTTTATTTTTATTAGTTGTGTAGAAGTCAAAAAAATGTTAAATGTTATGTTGTACTATGTTAATGTTTGAATAAGTAACTAAATTTATTAAAGAACTAAAGTCTCGTTTTCACATTTATAACATAGAGTTACTGAAACTACTTAGTGCTACTAAAACTAATCAAATAACTTTAATTTTAATTTACTTTTTTTTTGTGATTGTCAGGTAAGATGTATTGTTTTTTATTTTATAATTAATAATTATGGAATTATTTTTAGAGAAGATGATCAGTATTAGTTTTAATTTGAAATAATTATTTAAATGTAATTTTTAGATAAAGGAACAACAGAAAGGTGAACACATAAATTCAAAGATATTACTATACCGTACCAGAGAAAGTTTTTCATAAAATTTATGTACTCAGCAAATTATTATATATGTTTAAATATCTTGTATTTTATTGTGAATTTTTAAAAACATATAATTGAATAGAATTACTGCATTTTATTTGTATTACTTCTTTAATTTTATTGAATAAGTTATTTCAGTTTTATCAGGCTTCATTTATTGAATTATAAGCAAATAATGAAATTATTACCTTATATCATTAGTAATACTTACTTTTTTAAAATACTAACGTTATTTTACTTTTAAACGCCCTATAATTTTAAATTACATAACAAGAGTTTATTTAATTGTGTTAATTAATCACAGTTTAAGAAAATAGCAGATAATTTTACTTTTTTTTTAAAAAAAAATATAATAAAATGTCCATATTAATTTATCGATATAAAATCTGTACAAAATTAACCATTTGATGCATAACATGTTCATGTGATTACGGTATATTCATTTAAACTAAATCATTGAAGATTAAACGTGATTAACTAGTGAATCTTGTTTAATTAATCGTGATAGCCGACTGCTAAACAACATTTAATTCTCTTGTTGAAAGATTATTAAAATCGTAAATCACCTTCGTAGCTTATAATTAATTGTGACTGCATTTGTGAGATTACGTGTTATTTAATTAGGACTTTTAAATAAATGGATGGAAAGCATTCATCTTCGGAAGAAAAGTCAGTATTACTATAATGATGGATGAGTTAGGATATCTATAATAAACTGGTATACATTTATTTTAAATTAAATATGCTAAATGTCACCTATATTTAATAATGATAGCTAATGAAAACTGAATCTGTAATTATTAATATTATTACGTAATTATTAATCTGTAATTACATTTTATTTTGACTATTTTTGTTCATAATTAGTTTTTGTTAAAAAGATGACTCAGGTAATTTTCAAACCTCATTATTTTTTAATATATTTTCAATAATTTGAGAAGGGATATCTTAATAATATTACTGGGACTAAAGTTTGTCTTTATGAGGGAGACCTTAAGTTTAATTTAAATGTTTACCTCTCAAAAGTCCTTTGTCATTGATAATTACATTTAATGAACTCATAGTTGCACAATCATTCACTGTTTTTATAAAGTAACGCTTATCTAAGGATTTATTTTGATTTTTTCCATTGTGTCGAACTTAGTCATAAATCTCCGCGACAGTAAAACTTTATTGTTCAGTGATGAATTTGCTCAGTACTTAGCAGAATAAACTGCAACAAATCTCTTTGTCCCATGAACCAGTGCTTGCGAACTTTTTTTCACTCCGTGTGTCAAAGATTAAAATCAAAAGCCCTATCTTATCTCTGGTGTTATGTCACATATAAAGATTTAATTTAATAACCAACTATTTTTTGGATCTTAGAGGAATAATGGGTTATTATTTTTAAAGTTTTGCTATTTTTTGTTTAACTTGTTTTATTTTGACAAAAACTTGTCTGAATCGTCACGTTTGATTAAAATGTTGTTTTCTTTGTTTTTTATTATTAAGTTATAATTTGGTAAATTAATTTTATTTGAATGGTTGCTGAACTGGTTGAATGTACTGGTGGCGTCGGCAAGTTGTGAATAAATGCAAAATGATGAGTGTGTTGTGGTAGATTCGGTATGAGGACGAGGACGAAGATGAAGGTCCCCAGCCAGACCCGACGTTGGAGCAAGGTGTCCCTCTGCCTGCTAGATTTCACAGCCTCTTTCCCGCAGAACTGGCGTCCACTCCCCTCGAGGACATAGACACCTACTATACCAATCAAAGGGTGACTCACAAGTCTTATTCAACATTTCAATTATTAATTAGTCAATAGATAAACAACAAATAAATATTGTTCCATAACTTATGAACATTTGTGATCAAATTTTTTTATTTACTGTATTTCTGTTATCAGGACAAGAATTCAAACAAAATTTGTTCAAACATATCTTTAAAACAAATAAGTAGATAAACAAACAGTTTAAAAAATAAATAAATAGATTAATAAACGGACTGAACGTACATTTATATAAATAACTTATCTAGTTATATATTTTGTCTAGGATATCATTTAGACAATGTTTCCCTAAGATAGTAAAGTGATGAGAAAGATGAACACATCAAGCTAAATATCGTAAATGCTGAACTGTAATGATAATACAAAACTATTTGAGTGATCACATCAAGTTAGGAAACATAAAGAAAGAAATGTTGATGGTTGTTCAATAATAATAAAGGTACATCTTCACTTGACCAGTGGCTTGCTACATTAGTGTGCAAGATCAGAGCTATACAAAACTCACTGTTAATTATATACCCTGTAAAGCTACTCTATGTGGAAAATTGCTATTTTAGTATGAATCATCAGAGTTTCACAAAACTCTGTAGCTAATTGTATACTTGGGGATTTTATTTTTTTTTATTTTTATTATTTGAGGGTGACTATAGCACTGTGTCTTAAAAAAAAACTATTGTACTTCCCCCCTTCTGTACTAAAGTACCCCAGCAGTTAGCTTCAATGCCTCCAAGAAGCTCAGCACTTTTGCTGGTTCCAGCGGTAAAAGTTTTTCTATGGTTTCGTTGAGTGTCTTGAAGCACCTACCTCTGTGCAACAGAGTTGCCTGACAGTCAGCTAGCAGGTGTAACGGTGTTTCTTCCTCTTTGCAGAATCTGCAAAAACCATAATTGATAATGTCCATTCAGGCTCCCTATGTTTCGGGAGAAAGTACTTCCTTTCTCCTTCTTCGGGATGGTCTTCTTCGGGTCCTCAGGTGCACTTGTGGGAGGTTCCCACTAATTAGAGCTTTCGGACCCTCTGCGCTTCCGGAGGATGGTCTCCAGACTTCCTTCTCCTTACAGGGTAAAATCCCTGAAGCTCTATCGGTGATATTTTGTCCGCTCCGGCAGAGCACCGCATACCGGAGTAAGGCTATTTACTCAAGAGGGTCACCTGGAGCCCTTGAGACTCCGTTCATAATACAGAAACCCCTGTATCATCCATCCTTC
This sequence comes from Hermatobates lingyangjiaoensis, assembly GCA_026182355.1. Lineage (NCBI taxonomy): Eukaryota > Metazoa > Arthropoda > Insecta > Hemiptera > Hermatobatidae > Hermatobates > Hermatobates lingyangjiaoensis. Next base: position 864,379 of record JAPFBL010000004.1, on the reverse strand, counting down.
TGCACGGATCGCATAACACCTTAGATTGGGGCTGGGATAAAAGGAGGGTATTCGAGGATTTTAGGTGAAAAGGTGGTCAGGCCCAGCCCCTGATCACCTTCTCTTCCTCTTTCGTTTGTCCCTGCATATAGCAGGTTAACAGGGTAGCCTCGTGAAGGCCGAAAGTCGGAGTTGAGTGTTAGAGGCTATTAGAGGCGCTTAATCACTCCATTACTACCCCGACATATCGGGATATTTGCTATATTTGTGTGCATCATCAGAGCTACATAAAACGATGTAAGCAATTATATATTCTGTATAACTAACGTACGAGGGTCGTCCAGAAAATAAGTTCCGTTTTGGTCTGTAGGGCGGTAGGAGTGGTTTTTGCCAAATCCGGCAACACCGCTCGAAAGAGGAGAGGTGGGGGAATAGAATGAGAGGTGGGGGACCTCAGTCAGTCAATTACCAACGTCAGGGCAGGTAGTTGAAATGGAGCCCTCCATGTCACGTCCCGCCACCTCGATCCCCGTTCCCTCTCGAGTTGTTTTGCGCGGAGTGATTCAATTTCTTTATGCACAGGGTTTCAAATCAGTTCAAATTCACGAACAGCTCATTTCTGTTTATGGAGAAGGTGTAATGAGTGAATCAATGGTGAGGAGATGGGTACGTACTCAGTACCGCCCTGTCTTCCTGCGGACTCTTCGCTCTTCGCACCTCCTGATGACGACGATTGTCGAAATATCGATGTGAGTTATGTCTGTGTCTTTCTGTGTGTTTCCTTCGTTTTTTATTTTATTGTAAAAAAGTCCGCTGGACCGTTTCTTTTAATTGTATATTATATATAATATATATATATCAGTTCACAAACGAAGAAAAGCAACACACAGAGAAAGAGACACACTTACAAACTCAAATTTTCGGATGATCCGTCTTCAGGAGAAAAGAGAGAAAGGGCGACCAAGCACGCCGGAAACACAACGGCAGGAAACCAAATGTCTTATTGATATATATATATATATATATATATATATATATATATATATATATATATAAAGACAGCACATAAAAGAAACGAGAGCACTTACTGGATCAATATTTCGAACTGAATTTCGTCATCAGGAACTAGAAGTAGAAGGGAAGAAGAGGTACGTGCATTCAGGACTGTAAGTGGAAGGCGTCTTCTTCCTTTCTACTCCCTTCCTGACGACGAACTTCAGTTCGAAATATTGATCTAGTAAGTGCTCTCGTTTTCTTTATGTGCTGTCTTTTTCATTTAATTATTTGTCCGGTTTGGACTGTTTAGTATTTTCATATATATACATACATATATATATATAACCACTGCAAAATAAAACTCCAATAATGCTCAAGTTTCTCTACAACATGGCATCATGAGTCAATAGATGAATAGCTAATTAAAAGAAAGGCAAATGGTAATGAAGTCATATAGAATCATAATTATATAAAGTATTCATTATTTCATGTAAAGATGGGGAAAAAACCAGCAGAGAAAACACGTTTGAAAGTCTAAATAGAAACAACCTTTCAACCAGTTTTATGTTAGAGTCTCTCACTAGACCCTTTATTGATCCAATGATGAAATCTTTTTAACTTTTCAAAAAAAAAAAACATGTGATGTATGTCTTGATATCTATCTGGGTACATTTAAATATAAACCCAGGGTATGATATTCTAAAATTATGTAAAATATTTTGATATCAACATTGCAAGAGATTTTTTCTTTTAACTTTACACAAAGCAATCCCACCGACTGAAAGGTCTTAGCATCTTTTTGGAAATTCCTACTGTGGTTTACAAGATGATTTTTGTTCCTTATTTTGATTTGAAATCCCCTTTACCTATATACATGTATATATTTAAGATACTCAGAAGTTTACCCTAATATGTATTTGTTTGATGGAAGCATAATTTGGAGTTATAATTTGACATAATTTCATAGAAATGGTATCAGCTATAATGTATGCAATGATGGAATATTCTTTACTATAATAATGAATTAGTGGTTGACTCATCTAGTGTATACTCCAATTTGTGATATTGTTGCTCATATTTCTTTATAACTGATTGTTCAATTAAATTAATGCATTAATTACTATTTTTCAGACGTTTGTTGTCGTAAGTAGAGGTAGAGATATTTTTCGGTTCTCCGCAACAAATGCCCTTTGGATACTTGACCCGTTCAACCCTATCCGAAGAGTTGCTATATATATCTTGGTCCATCCCCTCTTCTCAGTCACCATTATAACCACCATTCTTTTAAATTGCGTCTTAATGATTCTCCCCAGCAGCCCAACAATAGAATCCACTGAGTAAGTAACCAGTCAACTATCATTCTTCATCTTTCTAAATGACTACTGTATTGTAACGTTTTCTTTTGCAGCTTAAATAATAATGAATCGATTCCCAAATTATTTGTTAATATTTACCACTACTTAAGTAATGGAATAAACCTTCGTACACATTAATGGTTCAATCTTAGTGCTTCAGTTAAAGCATGATACTTAAGTAGGACAAGCCAAACCTCCACAAATATATATAGATATACTAGTTAAAGTTCAAATTTAAAAAAAATCATCCGAAATAGTAGATAAGAACAGTTCATTTTAGAAATAAACAAGGGTGAGGATTGGCTGAAGCACAAACGTTTTTCATTTTTCTTTGATGGACCGTTAAATTATTTTAACTACAAAAAGGTTTTTTTTTGCTAGAATTAAAAAAAAAAATAAAAAATAGTCGTTTTAAGAAAGAACATTTCAATTTGCATCTGTTATATACTACTATATAAGAAACAAAAAGTAACAAGGAAAAATTAAAAACAAGAACAATGTTTCGACACTTTTAACGGTCGTCCTCAGGAAAGGAAATTGAGTGGCGAGAGGACCAAAGCCAACTGGACAGCTTCACAGAATATGTACAGGTTGGCCATAACGAAAACGAAAAAAAGTGGTAGGAATGCTGAAGAAGAATAGCAACGAGGAAAAATTTAATATTAAAAAAATTATGTAATAAAAAGGAATATTCAGAACTATAAAATTTAAAAGAATAGAAAATTAAGAATTGATAAAATAAATAATAATAATAATATGCAAATTAATTTTTTTTTAATATATGAAAAAAATTAAATTTAAGAAAGCTTCACCTCTGAATACTGCTTAACGGTTCAGGTTGATACCTGGATTTGAACGAGCTCCTAGGAGCCATATGTGGGCTTCTTCGAGGTAGGTACTGTTTTAAGTACTTGAACTCTGAAACATTCATTGAAGCTTAGATCATGAGAATTAGCGTGAATAGAAACTGGTAGTGTACAATCACGACTGACAGAAGACCAATGATTATTCATACATGGGCTTAACAGAGTAGTTGTTAAACCTACATAGAATGCACACACCCTGTACAGTCTAGACAGTAGACACTATCACTACAAGTGCAGGAAGAAGAACTAGGAATATAATAACAGTTAGGATTTGAAGAGGAAGTAAAATAAGTAGCTGAATTGATTATGGGACACGTAAGGCACCCACGTCGTTCGCATCGCTGCATACCTGAATGCCTCACCCTGGTCGGAGAGGATTTAACAGCTCTGTGGGAGAGTAAGTTTCCAATATTCGGAGGTATACGATAGCAGATTTTAGGAAGTTTCTTAAATACTGATGGAGGAGGACATGATAGAATAGAGTTCCTTTATTTATTTACCCAACCTGTGAGCTCCGGGAAAATAGTCAGTCATGAGGATATCAAAATAGTCCCCATTGTGGATATCATATTCAGCCCATACCCTTGAAAACAAGGAACAAGAGCTAAGTCATTGGGCAATATCTCTTTGGCAGCAGAGATGGGACGCTGGCAATGTAGGTCGTTGGACCTATAAATTCCTACCGTTGGTCCAAGCCCGCCTGGAACTAACTCATCTAAAGCCAGACCACGTGTCACTCCAGTACCTAACAGGCCATGGTAATTTCGGGTCGTACCTAATGCGCTTCCGGCTCAGACCAAGTGCGGCTTGCGACTGTGATCACCCGAATGAGTCAGTGCAGCATGTTCTCGAGGAATGCCCGAGATATGACAGGGAGAGATACAGATTGGAGATGTTTTTAGGCTCTACCCTGTCCAATTCATATGGTAGAGTACTTGAAAAAGTAAACCTCCCAGCGTTCCTGAGCTACATCCATGCTATAAATAGGGTTAAATCACCCTAGGACATTATTCTTTAAAAAAGAAAGTAAAATGTATAATGTATCAGAAAAAGTCTGACCTAGTTATGTTACATGGGATCTTCCTTTTTGCTCCGAAATATCATTCGTACCCAGTGTAACAGTTTCGCGATTGTAAATATACTGTTGCGCGAGTAGTATCGAGTTGCCCGCCTCCGCGTGGTCCACCTTGGGCGTCGTCATGTGTACATGCGACGGCTAAAGGGCAAATCGTAAAAAGACAACCTGACTTGATTTAAAAACGATATGGCCCGAAAATGGCTTGGTGCGTATAAAGGTCAACACAGGTCTCTCTTTATTCGGGGATAGTAGGGGGCATGTGCTGAGGCAATACGAATTTCTACCATGCGAGAAGGCTAGCCACACTCCTTGAATTTCTTTTTTAAACTATCTATTTTGATTTTATGGTTAGATTGAGTATTGCATAAATGATGTAACCGAATAGACAGAGACCGTGGAATAGATTTTTTTACATGCGGCGGATGACAACTTTTATAGTGAAGATATTATTTAACTTTAAGTTTAAGATATGGTTGGGAGTTAGTTAGTTTGATGTGAACTGAAGTAACGAAGGAATTATTTTGAGTGTTATATCAATATCTAAAAAAGTTATTGTGTTGAGGGAAGTATTATTGGTAAAGGTAATTGTAGAAGAAAAGGCTTTAAAGGAGTGAATAAAGGTTTCTAAGTGAGTTTCACCATGGCGCTAAATGAAGAATAAATATATACATATTTATATATATAAATAAAACTTCACAAGATTTTACATACATATAACATTTCACAATAAACATGTGTAATAAAACTCAACGGCTAAACTACAGTATGAAAATCAGAAAAATGAATTTTATGTTTTAGTAATTTGTAAATTTGTATATATATAAAACAGATTCAATTATATTCCGACCGTTTGATAGAATAGGTGTTATCTAACAGGGAAACAATAGATTTGTACTATAAAGGATATATGAACCAATGTTATAAAGAGGATGAGCGTGCCCTCAAGAAGATTATTCAATCCAACGTAGTTACGACCAACGAAGCTGATAAAATCAAATTGAGAATCTACTATAAAACCAAAAAAACCCACAGCCTTCTCATTAGGAACTGCCCCTACAACGACGCCTCAATATTGCAGAACAGTCATCTAGTGCACCAGTATACCTGTAATACAGGGACATGTGCTGCCCTGAAAACACGTTACATCGGGAGGACGACTACAAAATTATCGAGGCGCCTCACCCTACATCTGACAGCGGGTGCTCCCAAGAACCACGTAAAAGAAGTTGACAAGATTGCACTGACAAGGGAAATGCTAGTCAATGGAACAGTAGTGTTAAGATCTGAAAGCAATTGTAGCCACCTCCAGATCCTTGAGGTGCTGTATATTAAAGATATTCAGCCCTCAATTAATGTTCAGTCCAATGTTAACTGCATTGTTACCAGCTGCACAACCTTTGACAGTGCCTTTAAAATAATCAAGGAGACCAACGGTTGATTGGGCCTGGATCAGCTGAGTAACAGTTTTGCAACCTCAACAACAGCGGGACTTTCGAATTAACTTTACTGTGCCGTAGTTATTATTATTATCATCACTGTAATTGTTATTGCAGCTTAGTTTATTATTACTATATTCTGATTATACTATATTATACTATAAACCTGATGATGATTTATGAAAATCGAAAGCTAGTTAGTAATTTTTATATCAATACAACATTTTTACTGAAGTTTTTTAAACAGTGACCGAGTGCCTAAAGTGTTATAACATGTCATTAGGACAACTTTTGTGGAAACTTCCTTCCACTTAAAGAGAAATAGTCAGGAGACTGGATGGGACGAGTATTAAAGTCGTGAATGCGGAAACTGTCGTTTATTTCAATCAAATATATATATATATATATATATATATATATATATATAATATATAGGGAAAACAAGACTAAGATCTTTCAACAGTAACAAGCGGCAGAGTTAAAAACCCAACCCAGCTTGTTATGGTTTTAATATCTTAGTTTTGTTTTCCCATTTCATATTGTGGTTTGATCATTGATATGTATATGTGTTAGTTTTTTGTATGAAGCCGACCTTTTGCCCCAATTAATATTTCATGAATGTTCTGTGCAGAGTGTTATTCACGGCCATCTACACGTTCGAGTCGTCAGTTAAGGTGATGGCTCGAGGCTTTATCCTTCAACCTTTCACATACCTTAGAGACGCATGGAACTGGCTGGACTTCGTAGTCATAGCATTGGCGTGAGTAGTTTAGCTTTTAGAATTCCCTCCTGTATACTACTTTAATTAGAAAAAATACTCTCTTTTTATAAATTATTTTTTTTACTTTAATCCTTCAAGTTTTACATTCTGAACAATTGACTTATGTAAATAGTAAAACTCACTTCCTCTAAATTCTGGTTCTAAAATGCTTTATTGGTATTAATAGAATAAAATAAAATTGTATGACCTTGGCGTAGCATTTTAATAGCGTAAAAAGAGTTGATACATTTCAAAGGTTTATGTTTCGGTGGTAGACTGAGTTCTATATCGCTTTTATGAACATTTGTAGCCCAACAATCGTGGCATATTTTTACACAACTTGTATAATACATAAAATAGTTCATACATTTTTTTTATCATAACTGTAATTCATTACAGCTACTAATAACATTATATTACATCAGATTTGTAATAAACCAAATAAAGTAGAGAATTGGGAGGTCATTGATGATACAAACATACAATACAAACTAAGTACTCTCATTATTAGATCAAGCAAGGTAACCTCTAGATCAACCTAATCTAAAACTTAAAGAAAACTGTTATATTCAGAGAAGAAAATACATTTTATCCATTTATTTATTTAACTCTTTAACAATTTATAAAATTTATTAAACTTTTTAATATTATTGTTCATTTAATAATAAATAAATAATTAAAAATTTGAAATAATATTTATTTTAAATACACAGTTCCAATAGTCTTTAAACATCACACAATTGAATATTAACTACCTTTAATGTTGTCTGTCATAGTTTTTTAACAACTACAGTTGTTTTTAATTTCTAATTTCAACATTTAAAACACCAAATATATACACATATATATTTCAAACTCATATGGAATATATAAAAGACTCAGTATTTTAAATATTGGAATCAAGAAATAATTTTATTACAATAAAAGTTGTAAACAATCAAATTTCCATAAATATAGATTATTTTAAATTACTTATTAACTAAGTTTTGAGGGTTTTTTTTAACACCCAACTTGACTTGGAAAATTCGCAAAAAAAAATTAGACCTCCGCTTCAAACTGGATGCCATTACACATTTCTACAATACATACTTAAATACAACACACACACAACGCAGATAGATATATCCTGCTGGTCAAATCTGTTCCTATTAATACATTTTTTTTATTGCTCCTACCAACGACCCTTGATTTTCCAATGCAAGGTTTGAAATTAGACATAAAAAAGTTTACTTTTTATCGTGTACTTAATTGATGAATACACACTATATTAAGTTACCATTATATTGGATATAATATAAATTATATTTATAATTAATGTAATAATCTTATTTATTATAATACACATATTATATTACATTTATAATTACTCAAATTTAAGTATAATTTATTGTATTATATTTATAACTACTCAAATATAAACATTGGCAAAGAAATTTGCAGTTATATGTAAGTTTTGTAGTTTCCAATCTATGCAAACATCCTTTAGAGCAATGTTTCTAAAACCTATGACCATATAGACCAGTGAGAAATTTTTAATGGACCCCATAAATATCTTGTTTCTACTGCGAAACTGTGGCTCAAATTTTTTGTTCACTTAACGAAACCAAATTATAAATTTACATTTCCAACTCTAAGCTGTTGTCATAACAATTGAAAATGAAGTGAAGTAAATTACTTTTAAATGGGAAAAGTTACAGTATTCAATTTTCTATTGTAACAACCTATGCAAGATGAAGTAATTTCTTGACTATAATAATTCATATGCAATAGAAAATTCTGAGTTAAAAAAATGCGCCGTTAACTAAAGAAATTTGATAAATCCTGCTTTTAGAGGTTGTAAAGCCATCGGTGTTGGGTACTCATTAAAAAATCTCTACTCTAATGAGCATGAAAAAAGAATAACTTAATTAACTTAGGACTCGTAGGGGATAATCAACCAGGTTCTATCAATTAAAACGGCCTACCATGTTTTTTCCTTGTGAAAAAAAACCATCCAAAGTATGACATTCTGTTGTTGGTATTTAAACCTTAATTTATTTACTGATATGCTCTTGTTAAAAAATCAATGCTTTTCGGGTATAAGATAACTTACTGAAAACATTTTTTTTTCATCGTAGATTGACCACAATTAGATTTCTAATTTTGGTTACAGATCACAATACAACCCATTTTTTAGTAACTAAAATCATCTATTAAACAAATATCTAACAATTTTCTTTAAAATAATTTCTTTCAATTCCTTGTAAATTAGTAGACTACTTTTACAAAAATAAATCTTATTTAATAATTAAATGTAATTCTTTTAGTTTCATAAATTTTGAAATTGCTTCGGTAGATAATTAAATGCTTTAAGTAATTGTTGGCGTTTCCTAAATTCTATAGCAGGGTAAAGATTTTTTTTTATAGTTTAATAGTGTTTGAAACATTAATTAAATTTGATTAAGAATTTTGCAATTATTATGTAGAAGCTTTACTAATTCTCCTTTTGAAATATAAATTTCCTTGTAAAATAAACATTGGCACATTAATATTGAAGCAAAATTTTGTTTCAATGAAATGAGTACAGTTTCATTTACTTATGGTTTACAAAAAACTTATGTTAGCGATTCGTGTTAATGAAAGAGTGGATAAAGTTTATATGAATCAAAATGTTGCGATTCATATGTTTTGGTATGAATAACTCATACTGGTATATGGAAAATTCGTACACTTTTTACAATTCAATAGACTACTATAATGGTTTTATGAATGCTCTAAGAATAATTCATAATTATGTACATATAAATTGTTCAGAAGTATATTTTTTTTCTTGAATTTGATGAATGGAAAATATATTTACAATTACTTTATGTTATTGTATAAGTGAAAATAACTTATGGAAGTACATATGTGCTGATGCTTCGTATAACACGAAAAGAAGTACATGTTGTGCACTTTGTCGTGGGCCATACGCGAAAATGTAATATATCAGTTTTCATTCCTATTAGGATATAAAAATCATACCACTACTTATATTAATAAATAGATCATTATATATGCACAAGTGTCAAATAATGCACTGCAGTAAGAAATGAATTAAGTAAACAAGTTTTAAGGTTTCTTCGGGATAAATCATGAAATATTGGTACTATAGAGATGAACGTAAGTTATACATGAAGATTGTTTATGCCATCATACCTTGTATACTGCTTAGTTATGCAGTGCCGGTTTCAGACATAGTCCATCCTCAAGAGTGAGAATTTCATTGAAATCAGGTGCTCTTCAAGATAGACATCTGAAGTCGATTATTAAAAGCAGTATATATGATAACACGATATCAATCTTTCTGAAAGAGAGTCAATTGTACGCAGTACGGGGTTCAACAAATATATATATATATAATTTATGATATATGCAAACTTTATATATCTCCACCGAAGTATGTATTAATTTCATAATTAGCTTATAGAGTGTTAAAACATTCCAATTAACGGTTCAGGCTCAATATTCACATTAGTCAGATATCAAGATTTAATATTTTGAATTTTTTATATTTCATTTATTGTAATGCTAAATTTGATTTTCCAGCATAAAATTTGTGAAATATTGATAAGCAAATTTTGTTTACCTTAAAAATGATTTTTGTACTTTGAGTTGATGTTATGAATATAATCAATTGTTGCAATCCTGGATTTTTTGTTCATTAAAAAGAAGAAATGTGTGTATAATTAGGTTTTTTAGTCATTCGAGTTTCAGAGATAATAAAACATCTTAAGTGAGTCCACAAGTAAAACAAACATTAGGAACCTCTGATTTAATAGGTGGCTCATGGTCAAAAAAATGAATTCAGCAACTTTGTTTTTTCTTGTTGGCTTCTGTAGAATCACTATTTTATACGGTAGTACTTTGATATTAAACTCTCCACCAAGAACAACCTGTAATCCCAAAATAAGTTTAAGTAAAAGTTTACTTGAGTCCTGCACGCGAACTCGCAATTTTCAGTTCAAATATTGTCAAAAAATTAATACATAATTAATACTGCAGCCACATATATGTTGGAGGGATTCACTCATCTTCAAGTTTTTTCAATATTCCTATTAATATATTTCAAATTAATAATACATATAATAAAAAATTTTTATTGAGAAAGCGATGGACATATTTGTAGTTTAAAATTAGTTGAAATAAGTTTTATTGAAGTCTTTGAATGAGTAAACAATACAAAAACTGTACGAAATCATTTAAAATAGTAAAGGCAATATTTAGCTGAAAATAAAAAAATATTATGAAATATTTTTGGTCACTTGGTTATAAATAAAATTATTGTGTCAGTAAAATACGAGGATATTTGGTTGGTTCCTTTCCGGTTATGTGTTACATATTGTTGTGATATGTTACATATAAACTGCCGTTCTTATCATTTGATGTTGACTATCTATTCCTCTCTATTCAGTTTATTGTTTCCATAACAATTAATGTCTAGTTTAATATTAATTAGTTATAAGATACTTCATTTTTGATTATGATTATGATAATTTGATTAAGATCATTCATTTTAATAAATTATGTTATATGATTGTTTTATTTTAAGTATATAATGAGGCTGAAGAAAAAAGGTGTCTTGCACCTTAGAATATTTGTTGTTTGTATTCCAAATATAGCCTTGATAATAAGGTTATATATATAAAATTGGAGTAAACATTTCAATTATATTTTATTTAATTTTTTTTTCTATTTTTTTTTTGTAAGTTACAGCCATATTAGTCATTTTTGTTTTTTTTAAAAAAGGAATATATTTTTACATTTTAAGAGATGAAATAATCTGAATGTTCAAACATGCTTTTAAATATATTAATTATTCTACCTGATTTACACTGAATATACTTCTTATTAATACACATTAAGATAATAAAAAAAACTTTAAATACTCCTTGTAGTTATTATTAAATTTATTGTTAAATTAAGATAATAAATATAAGAAATACATTTAAAGTTTTTATTTGTGTAACTAAATTAATATAAGTTTATGGTACTTGATTGAGATTAAAAAATTGTACCAGACATATTACCATTAATTCAAATTAATTATGGTAAAGAGAATTCAGTGCTAACATAAATTGTTATTTCTAGTAATAATTTTTCGTTTCTGCTGTAGCAATTACAGAATATTAGCTTCTACACCAGGTATTGCTTATGAACGGATTTCTAGCGTATTGAAAGATGAATGTTTATTTTTAATAAATAATGTTTAATATTGAACGTTTAACAAAGACAGATTGTAGTACTACTGTTGGTTTTCTCTGATACCGTTATTGGTTTTGATATCCAGACTCTTTCTTGTTCATTTATCATTCCTTCTTTTTTCTGTTTCTATTCAGGAACCGATTTCGCCTTTGTAAAATCACTGGAATGACAACGGATTTTTTATTTGAAAACTAGAATGTACAGGCCAATTTTTTTTTTGTTTTTTAATAATACAAGCTAATTAATCTGCTTTAATGTTTTCAAAATTTTCAAAATAATTTGTAATAGAAATATTTAAAGTTAGATATATTTGAACATAAATATTATATAATTTTTCATTCCTAATATAAATATTTTTTTTAATGTTTGGAACTATTTCTACAAATGGGAATGATTTTTGGTTAATAACTTAAAAAAATTCAGTGTGCTGTCCTACTTTTTTGTAGAAATCTTGGTGTTAATGTCAAGATGTATTCAATGTTATGATGTATACAAATTAGAATTTTTATTAAACTCTTATAGTTATCTATAGTTTAACATAAATATTTAGTATTTTCCACTTCTGACAAGGATGTCGAAGTACTGAAGTGCACTTCAGCAATAAAAATAATTGCGGTTTTTATCAGTTTTTTTTCGACATTAGAAAATGTATGCTAATATAAAAAATGTGTGTCAGTTAACAACTTTAGTAATCTTAATCTTTTCTTCTCTAATATTTGGACAAAAATTTATTTTTTGACATTACTTTTTTTTCAGTAATTGAATGAATAATAATTAACAGTTCATTAAAATGTTATCACTGATGTAATTGACCGAACAAATTAATTGGCCATATAAGATTAATAGAGCTATTAAACCAGGATAAAGATATCATGCTCGAATATTCAAAACAACAAGTTACCTTAAGTTACCTCTATGAATAATTACAACTCTTATAAATGTTCAAATCTCTTATAGTGTATAGTTTGAAGTAATAGAATAAACACGAGAATATAATTAATTTAAAATGGATGTGTAAGGAACACTTTTAAATTAATTGAAATTGTGATATTCCTGAAATATTGTGATCATTTTGTTTGTTTTTTCTGTTGACTTAGATGTTCCATTAAAATTTTCTCTCCAAATTGTTGAAGTTTAGATGTTAATTTAGACTATCTATATGAAGACAAACATATAACCTTTAAAAATATATGATAGAGAAGTTATATTAAGCAATATAATCGTACTAGTAACTAGCACGAGAGTCTTGATGAAAAAGAAAAAAAATTATTATTTTATAAACATTAAATCATACAATGAAATTATGAAACGGAACAAAGACCTTTCGACCAATTGGTCTTCATGAGAATCACAAGGTGAATTGATGATTTTAGTCCTATTTTTTTAATTTTTCATTATGTTTTATAAGTTGATTTGTATTTTACGTGTTTATTGTAAAATCCTATTATTGATTTATATCTACTCCATACTATAGAAATATTAGCAGTCAAATATATTTATCTATCTGAAAAATATTATAATAACTTTCTAGAGCAATTCCCCCTTAAAATGTAAGATTGAAAGTTTTATCTCACTAAATGGATGAAGAAGCTTCAAAATTTTCCGAATTCACTTGTTTTAATTGACGAAATTTCATTTTAGGCATTTCTGTTATTATTTTCCTTGCAGTTATTTCTTTTCTCATTTACTACCATTATTTTAATTTTATCTTTTAGAACTCAAACGGTTTGAATGCTGATGTATTTGTTACTATTTTTATTTCATTCATCATTTCCCAATTTGTTAATAGTGTTACTCGAGCTGAAATACGTAAGTGACTTCATTAAGTGAATAGTTCATATCTTTTATGTTTCATTATAGCAAGGTATGAAATGAATAATATCATAGACAGAGAACAACATAGAATTTAGTCCTTCTACCATGTTTAGAATCTAAGTAGTCAGTATATACTATGTGTTTTGTGCGTATGATTTTATTTTTATACATATCTGTTAAAACTTAGGTCAACATTTTATTTCTATAAAAAAATTGTAGAATAGTTGATAGAGTAGACTCTAACTAACCAATAGTTGACAGGATTATTATCATTAAATGTAATTAGCTTAGAAAAGGTAATTAGACGATTTTGCACACATTTATTACAGTGAAATGCCTTTCATTGCATTCAGTTACAAAATCAATAAAATACGGATTAGAATTACAAGAATGATATGTGATTGGAGTATGTATTTATAGTATATTATATAATTGTTTTCATTTAAAGTTAAATATGTTTAAATGCGATGATTAAATGAAAATTTAATGATTCAAATGAAATGAATTTTTGTAATTGGGGAATAAAATTTACCTGTATTATTTCTAAATAAGTTGTAATAACTTTTTTAAAAAAAAATGATAGATTGACATTACAAAAGAAAAACATTTTAAATTTAAATATTTGCTATATATTGGATGTTAAAAATAAAGCTGGTTAGACTTTTTTAGGTTTCATTTATAATTGACTCACTTCCTGAAGGTTTCAGAGAATTTTTACGTTATGATACTATCCAATAATTTAATAATCCCAATGGTAACATTATTAAGAAAAGTTATTATAATGAGAAACTGATTCATTATTTAACATTGAGTTGAATTTATTCGAATTATTTAATTTTTTTTAATGGATGTATGAAAGTCAATATTGTTTCTTTCAGCTATGTCACTATGGGGATAGACTTGGGAAATCTCGCTGCTCTCAGAACGTTTCGAGTGTTAAGAGCATTGAAAACTGTTGCCATTGTGCCTGGTAACTATCATTCCAATTTTTTTTTTTTTACTTTTTCTTTTCTTCTGTACAGAAATAAAAATCACTGCCTTTGAAAAAAGAAAACTTTATAATAAGAGTTTTAAAGAAACAGGCAGCTGACCTGCCATAAATTTAGATGAATTTTAGCCAGTTCATCTTGAGAACTTGATCAATTTGGACTGGTTAAATTACTTGGTTAAACAAAACATTACAATACTTTCAGTTGTCCAAACATTTTTTTGAACTAATATATTTTTTGGTAGTTTCTCAATGAACTAGTAACTTTTTTTTTTAGATCTATCCCTCTGTCTGTATGCCCTTTTTCCATCTCTTCCTTCCACATTCTCTGTCTCTATCCTAAATATATAAAAAATTCAATTATACTCTTCTTACAAGAATTGGAACATTTCAAACTGTTATATCCAGTATGAATCACTTGTATTTGATTATTAAATCTAATTAAGTAATACAACATTTTTAATAGAAGACCGCATATAAATGGAGGGAGGGGAAAATTAACTTTATTGAGTAAAAGTCTGAAACTTGTTGTTCAGAATTTCATAAATTATGTGTTTTTATCAGTCAAAGGAAACAAATAATCTGATTGGTACACTAAAGTTCAAAATAATGTGTTTGGTTATTGGTGTAGGTCAGAAGAACTCTCTGGCTCCCCTCTGTGTTGCTAAATCCTGCGAAAATTACGATCAAATTTTATCTTAATCCGTCTAATTTGATATAAAGAAGTAATATAGTTGACCTATTTATTGAATATTTCATTTTAAACAAGAGCTGCTCTGATGTTTAGACGTAACTCCATCTCTCATGGATGTTATTAATCATGAAACCTTCATTTGACTAAAAAATATTGTGAGTTAGGTGTTAAGACGTGAGCTTATATTTATTGCATAAATAACTAGATAAATGTCATTTGTAACCAAATTCCATTTTTGAGCTTTCTCTTCAATAAGTTAGTTTCAAACTATGTCTAATGCTAATTATTTTTAATTATTAACATACCTAAAATACTAATTTAGCAACTCAATTGGTTTACAGTGCATTGCAAAATTTTTATCAGAAATATCATTTTTTATATTTTTCTTTAATAAAATTTGCTCTCTTTTTTGAGTCCATTCATGCAATGACATTTTTAATATTTATTGATTGATCTGTTTATTGAATAGAATAATTATGTGATGCAAATATGGAAAAGTATCAAATTACTTATTAAACTTTTAATGACGTTGAAAAGTTTTGCTTTCAATTACTATGTGTTGTTTATTCTTGTAACACATAATTCAAGTGCTTCTTACATTCCTTCAATCAGTTATTATTCCATAAGGAAAGCAGTTTCTGATAATTTTGGTGATGCAACCATTTTCTTCTCTCTCAGGCAGTTTTTATGCATTTCAGGTTTTTTATTGTAGTAATTATTCTGAAATTTAGTGCAAATAAAGTTATTTAAACTCGCGTTAAGTACCTGTATGCAGACCAGCGTTTTGTGGGTATGTGTAATTAGGTTATAAAACATGTTTAATTAAATATAGTATATTATTATAATATGTATTTCAATTTTTTATTTGAAAATTGTACCTCTAAGTATAACTTGATAAATTGTTAGAGATTGCTATATAATAGTTTGAAAAATTGAATATTAAATATAAATTGTAATACTGATACGGACAAACCTGCTGTCTGGAGCCCTTATGTTTGATCCCTCCGATTTTTCTTAAATAATAATTCAAGAATGGATGAGGAAAAAAGGAAACAAAAGATAACCAGTACTACCAGGTCTAATTCAGTCTAACAAGTGATTTCATCTTCACTGAAAAACATACATAATATTACATTTTAAAAGGAAGGTTTCAAAGATCTTTGTAATAATTAACAGAGTATCGTCTCCTGAATATAAACTGACGCATTATTGCAAACTCTGTTTTGAAACCTTTGAAAAAATCCGCATATCAACCAGCCAGCCATTTTCCTTTGAAAGGATTAACATGTTTGTCACATAATACCAGTACAAGTGCGTGTTATTTCTTTTTTACGAAGTCACCATAAAGTTCATTAAAGAGCTTAAATTTCAAAGTTTTACCTTAGAAATTACAAAGAGCCAGCACAATAGGGTATGACTTATTTGCTTAAGAGCCCGATAGAACCTTCTTCCCTTAACCAATAATATGTTAATATTTATTCATTCTATCCAAAAACTAAGTCAATATTGATTTTTTTTAATTACATAAAATTGTTGCATATATATATATATATTTATTTATTTATTGCTGTTTTTAAAAACCATCTGACTGAGTAATTGTCTTTCAGGTCTGAAGACCATTGTCGGAGCCGTTATAGAGTCGGTCAAGAATCTTCGTGACGTCATTATTCTCACGATGTTCTCCCTCTCTGTCTTCGCTCTAATGGGTCTCCAGATTTATATGGGAGTGCTCACACAAAAATGTATTAGGCAATTTCCAGAAGATGGATCTGCAGGCAATTCTAGCTATGAAAATATGAATATTTTCTGGAAAAATGAATGTAACTATACTTTACTGTTTATATTTTAATGTCATTAGTAAATTTATAAAATTTAAAAATTATGATTGTAATACATTACACTTCAAAGAACTTTATTGATTGATGGAGGGATTCAATTGACATGTAGCTCTGTCAATTGAAGACTTGAGTTGTAAACATGGACTGCATATTAGGTGGGAGATAGGAAGCAGAGCAATAAAGTGCAATAAAACTTCCTGACTGGTGTCCTGTAAATAGAATAATATTTGTACTAACTATGGTAGTTACACTACAATGTTATATTAGAACTATAAAAGCAGTATGAATAATAATAATAATAATAATAGTGAATACTATAATATTATAGTAGTATAAATATAAAAAAATTGCTATTGGAAAGATATAGGTAACATACGACGCTGAATTAAAAGAAATAAGTTAAAAATTGGCTAATTTAAAAATGTAACTTGAGACACTATTACTTGCTTATGTTACTTACAAGGGATAAACTTTGAAACTTGAGCAAACTGACCATCTGAAGTACTTGCTGTAATCTAACAAAAATACATACAAAAACATAAAAAGAACTAGAAATGACTAACTAAACACCTACCTTAATAATGTCACAACTGTGGGACTTGTTTTTTATGCTCATATGTAAAAAAATCCATGACCATTAGGATAAAATACTGTACAAAAAATAGCATATTTATTTGGGCTGAGAGCAACATATGAATCATACATTTTATTAATTAATCTTACAATAACATTTCTTAAATCTAAAATACTTTGCTTTTGCGATTTGCCAATAATTTTCTTTCTAACTTTTATAGATATTCGTAATGCGGAAATTGTATCTATGTTCTAGCCAACTGGGAAGGAGAAACAAATAACTGGAAAATATGTGGGAATTCTTCTGGAGCCGGGTAAGTAAATATTTACATTAATTCTTTAAGTTTGCTCTTGGTATTTACAGTTGGTTATACACATATCACAAACAAACAGAACTTAAATTCGTATTTGGTTACTGAGATTCCATGGTTTTTTCTCAGGTTGAAAACAACTTCTTCATGTTCACATGCTACCATGCTATCACACTAAAATGTATTAATATGCTGCTTAATATATAATATAGATAATTTGAGATGATAAAAGAGAACTGTCTCCTAACCCATGAAGGACTTGAAGCCTGGAACTAAGTGAATAAAAAACTAAATTTTTCAAGTCAAATAGGTTGACTACATAATTGTCAAGATTGTATAGTTTGTTTACACTTTTGAAGTATAGCACAGTATGTGATTACAATATATGTTTTCAGTAACAACACCCCTTATTTTTGAGCTTTGTAAGTAACTTAGTACGATTACTTTAACTTTATCTTAACTTTAACAACCTATCAGTAGTTTTATAACAACTTATTACTTAGGATAAAATTTGTTAAAATATTTTCAAGTTTATCTTATATTAGCATCTCTTCTAATATAAGTTAGATTGCAGTAACAAAAGTTACTATTGCCGAACCTTTAAAGTCTTGTTGAAATAATTATATTCTGCTGTTCATATAGATATATTATATTCTAGTTGTTTGATTCTCTTTTATTATATTTTAATTACTGCATAAATTAATTTGAACAATTATAGAACGTTGTATTTGAAGTATTATAAAGGATAATAAAAATAATAAGTATAATAATAATATAATATAATAATGATAAGTAAAATAATAATAGTATAATAATAAAATAAGTATAATATATAATAATAAACTATAACCAAAACATTATAAAGTATAGAAATTTTTGATGTACCAAAGTATGTAATGAATGGTAATGTTATGTGGTGTATGATGAATTAATAGTATAAACTTCTTCTTCTAAAGATATTAGATAGATATTTAAAAAAAAGTTATGTTATGGTCGAAGCAACTAACTGATTTAATGACAAGCCCGTAGAGCAGTAGTCCACTGCGACATTCCCATGTGCCCAGGTACCAACAAGAGAATTTAATATGGCTTTCATAATCGTCCTTCGACTTTTTCTTCAAGGAAGTGGATTGAGGTAATTACTCTCTATCGACATCCTCATTCTCTTGTTCCCCATGCTATCATGTTTAGCAGATTACTGTCAGACGAAATCTCTTTAGTTTCCTATAAGACGGATGCGGTGGTCTTACATTTATTTTTGTAGGCACAATGATTGTGATAATTATTATTATTATTATTATTTAAGTTCTTTGGCTACGAGCCACATCTTAAGACTATAAATTTAATCTTTTTTTTTGCATTTATAATTATAGCAAAACTGCTAACAGTTAGCAATACTAGGCTGAATTCTGAACAAATGGGGTGATAAGGTTACTATCAAGTGTGAGGTTTGTAACATTATAAGAGGCGTTGGCAATAGTGGGGAGGATTTTAGATTCAACGATTGTGTTTTATAACTGTTAGCAGTTAGCAATCCTTGGCTGAATCCTGAACAAATGGGGTGATAAGGTCACTATCAAGTGTGAGGTTTGTAAGATTATAAGAGGCGTTGGCAATAGTGGGGATTATTGCCAACTCCTCTTATAATGTTACAAACCTCACACTTGATAGTGACCTTATCACCCCATTTGTTCAGGATTCAGTCAAAAATTGCTATAATCCTTCCCATTTCAAATTTTTCTTCCATTCAAACCCCTTTGTACTAACCATGGCTTCTCCCTCATTTCACCACATTCTGCGGCTGAATAGACGATAGTCGAGAGACCTACTGAATTGACCGAACTGTGAAAGTACAAAGTCCAACCAACGACCAACGAATATAACCGCGCACTATAGTGCACGTCGTAACTAGCAGTTCCAGACCAGAGGCCTTCTACTGCTTGATTACTGTGCTACTATAACATGGAGTGTCAGTAATTCATGTCGGATATTAAGTTAGTCTGTACAGTAATGATGTCGTATTCGCGGTCATGTGGTCTTGTTAGTCATAGTTTTCAATGCTTTGAGTCATGAACTGGAAAGGTAGTCAGATAGTCACTGGATGAAGTAATTATTCAGTGAGGTTGAGGAAGGTTGGCAACAGGATTTAGAGTTTGTACAAGGAGGTTTGGATGGGTAGATAGTTTGTTGTCTTCATTGGTAGTAAGTCGAGTGATGTAGCTATCTATAGATTCCATTTTCAAATCATGGTGAATATCAACATTACGGGCGTACCAAGGAGCCCTGGCTATAAGGCGGGCACACTTATTTTGAACAATCTGGATACACGCCTTGTTCGTAGTACAAAGTCAAAAAGTTGAACCAGTCCATTTCAGTATTTTAACGGTAAATGATTATTATTATTTGTGTATAAGATCATATACGCTTTTACACTAAAATTTGGTAGTTGTATGTAATAAATGATGTTTAAAATGAGAATAATAGACTGATAATTACCTATATAATGCTTTCGAAATTCTACTTTCTTTTTATTTTATTAACAAATCTCTTTAAGAGAACCTCTTAGTTTTTCAAAGGGTTTTTAAATATATTATAGAATCAGTAAAATAAAAACAATTTTATACTTGAATAAAGTAAGCATATATCAGTTTTTACTATTTTTCAACAAAACTTAATGTGACTTACTTGTTTCAGAACATGTTCGCCGGGATATGTTTGTTTGCAAGGATATGGAAAAAACCCAAATTATGGTTACACTAGTTTTGATTCTTTTGGTTGGGCCTTCCTTTCTGCTTTTCGACTGATGACTCAAGATTACTGGGAAAATCTTTATCAACTGGTAATTAATTATCTTTTTAAATACAATTACTTATATAAAGAATACCTATATTTATTTTGAAATGTTATATATGTATTATCAAATATTGTCCAGCAGACGGTGTTTTTTCCAACAAGTTACTTCCATTTGTCATTCGAAAATTTTATTGCAAATATTTAACAATTTTTTATTTATTACCTAATTAAATGTTTAGGTAATATAAATAATACACATATGTGTGTATGTAAGTGTCTGAGTATGTATGTATGGTGTGTGTTTTTTTCTCACAACAGTAACCCTGTTATTAGGGAGTATATTTAAGTTCACACGTATCACATAGGGTACAACGTGTATACAACAACAAAGTTATTATAAAATAATAATATATAATACATTTGTAGGACTAAGATTAAGTAAGTATAACATACAAACATTAATTAAATAGTTAATAATATATACTTGAATAACTAAAATAAATAATAAATGAAAATAGTATCAAGAATTCTTTACACCAGGGCTTCTTAAACTGTGGGTCGCGACCCCCAGGGGGGTCGCGAGACTACTGAAAGGGGGTCGCAAAGATCTGATACTTTTCAATCATTATAAATAAAATTTTAAAATTAGTATACACACTACGTACAAATATAAATGCAAATAAAAATCATACAAAATACTATTGTAGTTTTATTATAACTATTTTTTGAAAAAAGTGGCAATGCAAAACTGTTATGCAGGTTTTTGTTTTGTAACAAAAAATTGTTACAAAAGTTTATTTTTTCTATTGAATAAATATATATATATAGTTTTATATCATTCTATTTATTGTGTTTTATTACGACCGATATCCCATCAACGTTTCCAATTATATATATGTGAAATGAATGGGTACGTATTCTTTAATCCTTATTTTATTTACATTGTAAAATAGTGCGATATTACATCTACATCTACGGTTAATATATATTTCATTATATGGAGGAGGGGGTCGTTTAAAATTTCCTAAGCTTGAAGGGGGTCGCTATATAAAAAAGTTTAAGAAGCCCTGCTTTACACTATCGTAGGTACTGACGTATATATAATTTTTTGTTTGTTTGTTTTTAATTGACAAAATTATGATAATTAAAATAAAATTACATTTAAATATGCATATTAACTAAAAGATATCCATTGATATCTTACCCCGAAAGTGTTTAAAATAAGGTAAGAGATCAGGTGATAGTAATTTATGCTGTTCTACCGCCCAGTTCTGTTCTGTAGTCATGGTAAATAGAATTGTTTGGTCGGTATGGATCCAATAGTGAACAGTGGTATATTAAGTGATACCATGTCTGGTCAGTAAGTCCGTCACATACGCAACTTGAGTTTGCGATGTGTGTGTGTATGTGTGTCTGTGTTACACCTACATCATGTATACGAAATATTGAATGTACATTACTTCTGACACTTTTCTACATATTTCAGGTCATGACAATAATTTTACCAATTTTAAATATTATTTCTTTTTTTTTTTAAAAAAATAAAAGTTTATTTTTTAGGTTTTGATATAGTCTTCAAGAAACCTTTGGGTTCATAAAATGTAGGGTTCCGTCATGCCTAGAGCTCAGTATGGGGTTCTGATCTTGAACCTCATATATGAATGCAGCCTCGTTATAATAATGTAAACCTGACTTTCAGTTGGTAGGAAATATGCACACTAAAGATAAACATGAGGGAGATAAAGAAAAGAGAAATAAAGTCGGTGATAAATCAAACAAACAAGTTACTTTTTATACAAGAAATCTTTCTAAAATTTATTATCATACGAAATAATTAACACTGGCCATTGGAAAAACAACATTTAGAGCCATGTTTAACATATTTTATAGATTTGATTGCCAGACCATACATTATAAACATGGTTTGTTGGTAAAGATTATAAATAAACCTATACTGTAAACCAGGGGTGCACAACCCGCGGCCCGCGGGCCGCATGCGGCCCTCAAAAGAGTTAAATGCGGCCCTTGATAGCCGATTACATTAAATATAATCCGTTACTAAAACTTGTATTCTGCAGATCTTAGATTGTAGTTTAACTGTAATTTTTTGTGCAAAAAGTGAGAATCAAACAAGTATAAAACAGAAAACAGAAAATCTCTGTTCTATTCTCCGATTAGCGACAACTAGCTTCCAGCCGAATATAAATAAGTTATGTAACGAAAAACAACATCAAGCATCACATTAAATTTATTGGTAGCTAAGTAGCAATAAATATATATATTACATACTGTTTTTTTGCATTGTGTTTAGTTAGCTTTACTTTATTACTTTTTCTGTGAATGCATGTCCATATTCATATTGTTTTTGGACAGTAAAAATTATATATACGAGTTATGTATCTTGCGGCCCTCGGTGCTACTGAATTGACAATTATGGCCCTTATGACGAAAAAGGTTGGGCACCCCTGCTGTAAACCCTTATACTATTTGTCTATCTGAAATAAAAAAAATATGTATTCTAATAGATAGTATGTTTACAGGTTCTTCGCTCGGCTGGTCCGTGGCACATGTTGTTTTTTATTGTTATTATATTCCTTGGGTCATTCTATCTGGTCAACTTGATATTGGCTATCGTCGCCATGTCTTACGATGAACTGCAGAAAAAAGCTGAGGAGGAGGAAGCAGCCGAAGAGGAAGCACTTCGGGTAAGCACAACTGCAGCTAATTATATTTCTATTTGACAAAACAAAACGATTCAAATTCAAACATTCAAGCAAGTACTACATCGTGTTTTTTCCCTAGATAAACACAATTTGGTTTACAGTAAAATTATTATCAATGAATGTAATAAGTTTTCTTTTCACTAGTAGTGAATAAGTAAAATGAAATAAATGCATTTCATTTAAACTGTTTTTTTTCACACGCTGAATTGATTATTAATTATGACTGCAATACTCAGCTGGTTCTAATTATAGATAAATGCATTGGCGAAGCAACTATTTTTGCCGCCCGGGGCGTTAGTAAGATTTGCCTCCCCCCCCCCCCCCCCCCCCACGTTGGCCGTTGATAAACCGAAAACCTACAATATTCCAGAAAGTCTTTAAAATATTTATTTTCATGGAATTGCAGTGATGGAATCAATAATCTAATTTTACACTGCTGTTATGAGTCCCGGACTTTCATCAACCGTATTTCTGTACTCGTATACATATACTGTCATTATGAAAGAAAACCAAAGATTTTTCAAAACAAAAACGTTAAATGATACCCTTTTAAAAAAAACTAGTTTTGAAAAATTAAATGGAAATTTATTCATAATTTGCAAATATTAAAGTTGAAAACTCCGTTTAAAAACGGTATTACACGCATAAAAAATAAAAACAATTATGACCTTAAAAACTCATTGTGGTATAAAGTTTCAGATTTTTTTTAGCATTTTATTATTATAATTTTTTTCTATTTTTACCCCCTCAAAATGCCGCTCCCTGGCACGTGCCGCCCGGGGTAGACCCCCCCCCCCCCCCCTGGAATAATGCAATTACAAACGCATTAAATCTTACCTGATTTAAAATGTCGTAAGAAACAATAAATGACATGTGAAAAAATGATTTTGCATTGAATGATAGCTTTGAGACTAATGAGGGATTCTTTGTATTTTAGTTAGCACAAGAAACAGCACAAGCGAAAGAACATAAGAAAGCGAATAAAGAGCAACAAGCAGCGGAGAAGGCAGCGGCTGCTGCTGCTGCAGCGGTGGCCGCAGCGGCAACAGGCAGTGAACTGGATGGAGGAGTGGTCAAATCGCCTTCTGACTACTCGCAGCAGAGCTACGAACTCTTCATAGGGCAGGAAAAGGGCAACCCTGACGACAACAACAAGGAGAAGATGAGCATCAGGTCGGACTCGCTTAGTCACTGCCAGACCATCAACAACGGTAGCAAGGCGCGCAAAGTTAGTGTGGTGAGTCCTCCATGCCTCCTTCAAAAACTAACTTTAACCATTACTCATGTGTTTTCCTTTAATACCAACAATTTTTACAAATAACAAACTTTAAAACTTGGTTTTCTGCAATTTATTCAGATAGAACTTTCCAACATGAGATTTATGAACAACTCTTTTACTCCAAGTATTATCACGAAATAATGTATTTTCCTTTATTAGAAATATAAATAGTAAATAATTTTACAAACTTTAAAACATCGTTTTTTGTGATTTGTGAAAGGACTTACCAGAGTTATTACGAGTATATTTCGAATAGATTACAAAGTATTATATTACCTTTGCAATGTATTATAAATTAGTAATTCATGTTGCGATGAACTTTGTCCGTTATGTCTTAATTATCAATGGTTTGCCGTGTTAGAAATGTGTTCGTCAAAGCTTATTTATAAAACAGTTGAAAGCTATACAATTTAGGTGCGCTCCTACCTGTTCGTAAAAATAAATCATCGAAAACTGAATGGAAACTTTTTTAAAAGATCAAATTGTTATAAAAACTGGTATAGATCGTGAAATGGGTGTTCCAGCCGCCCGACCTGTGAATCTTCAATTGGGACTCATCCATGTGATAATCAGTTGCACTTGAAGTTGCACAACGTGCGAAACCGGTCGAAAGGCTGCAACAGCGATTCACGAAGTATATCTCATTTTTATAATAAAATGATGTTACATAACATCACTACTACTAAAAATCTGCATGTCTTTTAAAAGTTGAAACTTCCATAGAAGTTGCCAAATACTTGAAACATGCCTTTGGTGTACTTGTGATAGATTTATTATCAGCCTGTGTTTGTCACGAATTCTGAACCGTAGAATTGCACTTGAAGATGAATCCCACTGTTTATTTTAATAATTTATGATTTAATTTATTATTCGATTGATTTTGTCAATTGTTTATTTTGGTACGCTTTTTATCCATTGAGCCCTACTCTCATACATCTCATACAACTAATCTGAATTGAAATGTCTTTATAGTGTCATGAGTTTTTTAATGACTTCATACATGTACAATATTTATTTGTAAACTTTACTATTAGAATCTCAAATTTAACCAAAATATAAGAGCGATCTAAACCTCAACGATAATCCTCTTATTCTCTCCAAATTGTAAGAGTTCGAAGACCTGTGTAATGAAAATAAAAATGGATCACATACAGTACGTTATGTTCATTACATACGTATGAAAGTATTTTATTATGTACTGCTCACTAGTATTCATCTAATGTTATAAAAATTCGATAAAAGTTTGAAACTGAATGTTCTTTTAAAAAATAGAAAGAAAATACTGGCAGAATTGAATTGTCTTTGCAAGTACTTATACCGGAATTTACATGTGTACAATTTTTTGCAGAAAATATAGAATGACCAACTAATGTTTATTGACAATATGATATATGAATTATTTCAAGAACTAATTATTGAGAATATTTATTATTCATAAACAAATTAAATTATTTATTGAAATGATATTAAAATGGTTATTATAGAGTTAATTGATGGATGTACTTTATTTCCATGCGACACAGGACAATCAAACAGAGGTAAGTGCATTCTGTATGCCTTTCTATTTCAGTGTTTTCTTGTCATTGTCAGATTGGAGTTTTAGCAGCTTTATTGTTTTTTAAAATAAGCATTCTTTTATCCTTTACATCCTAATTACCTTATACATACTTTTCTCGACAGCATATAGCTCTTCTTTATATATTTTTATTTATGAATAACAGAAATGAATAAGTCAGTTCTTTAAATTTAAATTGAGCAAACGTTTCAATTTTTATTTAAATTCTTCTTCACAGGGCTATAAATTAGAGATAAATAAGAAAATGCCATATATAAAAACATATATATATATATATAGAACAAACAGAATAAGTACATCATATATAATCATATAAGTAAAAGTACATCGTAGCAATATAAGACAAAATATACAAAAGCAGAGGTCGAGTTTCCTACTAGTTGTTTTCACTTGACCAACCCGTCAGTACCACATCCTTGGTGTCTTCCTGATGATGAACACAAAGTGTTCGAAACGCGTTGAATAAAACTTCATTTGTGTGGAGACTTTTGTTGGTTTATCCATTTTACCTCAGAACGGAAAAGCAGAAATATATGAAAATGGCAGAACACGGGAGTATTATTATTTTTTGAACAAAATAACCGCTAGGAATATTTAAATAGAAAACTAAATGGTTGTGTGAAATTTGTTCCTTGGATGACTTCTGTATTACATGTATATGTTTGTTTTTAATATATTTCTAATTTTATGAGTTTTCTCTTATTGTTTTCAATAAAATACTTCTATTTTTTAATATGATTATATATGATGTACATAATATATTTTTTTATGTGTATGTTTTTATATATAGTAAATCTTATTTCCCTCTTTTATAATTCTATGAAGGAGATATGAAAAAAACATCGAAACGTCGGCGTTTAGAGTTTATTCATTATTTATAAAGCGTTCATCGATTATTAGACTCCTTCGTGCTTTTATATTTTATGAAAATAGTCAACACCACTAAAAATTATATTATCTTTAAATGTCAGTTCATCATTGGTGATTTTTTTTAAGTGATTTAATATTTGATAAATATTCCTAGTATTTTTTAGTTTATTTAATGTTCAAATCTAAGTTTCCTAAACTAAAACTCATTTTCATTTCATATATATTATTATAATATATATATATATATATATATATATTATATATATATATATATATATATAATATATATATATATATATATATATTATATATATATATATTTGTGTATTTTGGGAGCAGACCTTCAATCAAACATGTTTTATTAAAAATTATGCCAATTTTAACTTTTGTTCTTTTCCGAGTTAATTTTTCAAGTTTTCTCACTATGGATTTCCACCTTTCTGTAAAATATAAATAATTCACCAAAAGATTTATTCTTGACTTCCATTTTATTAACTAACAAGTTTTAACTATAACAAACAAATTAACCTTACATACAAATTATATACGACGTTTCGGTCAGCTCTGACCATCTTCAGGCACTAATAACAATTCATAACAGAACTCAAATACAAAAATAAGAACTATCTAAATTATTAACACAATTATTAACATCCTAACAGGATAAGAAATATTTACATGAATTGAGTGGGAGGTTATACAGGTTATAACGGTCCTCAGGGTTGCTATTAAATAAAAGTACTAACGAATTTGAAAATAATCAGGGATTGAACTTAATATTATCCTACGTTCCTGCATGCAGTTTTAATATTCTGGTTTTAATATTCTGGAATTTGGTTCGATATGCAAACCAAACCTGTATTGTAGATATGTCGACGACTGTTTTATTGTGGCCACAAATTTAGAACACATCGACACCTTAAGAAATGCATTCGAAGCAATCTCTGTCCTCAAGTTCACAATAGAACTCGGTACGGAAAAAACAATCAACTTCCTGGATGTCACTATTAATGAAAACATTGATCACTATACAACATCAGTTTACGTAAAACCTACAAAGGTGGAATCTATTTGAACGCTCGTAGTGAATGCCCTAAACAGGTATAAAGATGGAACAGTACGAGCACTCATACATCGAGCTTTCAAAACTTCTTCAAATTGGTTTCTTTTTAATATTGCAATAGAAAGGATAAAACAAGTTTTAATTAACAATGGATACAGCAATAGGTACTTCGACAATCTCTTACACAAATATATTTCCAGATTCAAACACCCGAAGGACCATCCACACACCCAAGGTACAATACAAACGGTCTACTATAGAAACCAATTTTCCAATCATTACAAAACCGATGAAAGAATACTGAAGACCATTATTAAAAACAATACGAAGTGCAATAATTCTGGAGACCAACTGAAGATTAGAATTTACTATAGAAGTTTTTGCACAACACACTTAATAGTCAAGAATAATTTACTGCAAAAACCACTCTTGCAAAAGACCAATGTGGTATACCAATACAATTGTACCATAGGAAACTGTGAGTTCCTTAAATCATGCTACATTGGTTCTACAGCAACAACATTATCCAGGAGATTAACAATGCACCTGACTGCAGGTGCCCCGAAAGAACATACGCAGAGCACCCATAGCCTCAAGCTAACCAGGCAAGAATTGAATAAAAATATCACATTACTTTATCAAGAAAATGACCTGAGAAGGCTACACATTCTGGAAGCGCTGTGCATAAGAGAAAAGAAGCCGAACCTGAACAACCAGACCACGAGCTTCTCAAGAATATTAAAACTGCATGCAGGAACGTAGGATAATATTAAGTTCAATCCCTGATTATTTTCAAATTCGTTAGTACTTTTATTTAATAGCAACCCTGAGGACCGTTATAACCTGTATAACCTCCCACTCAATTCATGTAAATATTTCTTATCCTGTTAGGATGTTAATAATTGTGTTAATAATTTAGATAGTTCTTATTTTTGTATTTGAGTTCTGTTATGAATTGTTATTAGTGCCTGAAGATGGTCAGAGCTGACCGAAACGTCGTATATAATTTGTATGTAAGGTCAATTTGTTTGTTATAGTTAAAACTTGTTAGTTAATAAAATGGAAGTCAAGAATAAATCTTTTGGTGAATTACTTTATATTTACCAGAAAGGTGGAAATCCATAGTGAGAAAACTTGAAAAATTAACTCGGAAAAGAACAAAAGTTAAAATTGGCATAATTTTTAATAAAAAAAATATATATATATATATATATATATATATATATATAAATTCGTTATATTGAAGCTCGCTCCGGTCTTTCTAATTGTTTATTCAATCGCAACCGATATTTATTTCACTCGTATTAAATGTTGTTAATTTAGAAAGAAAAAGGAAAGATATTGACCACCATAAACATATGTAAAAATATGTTTATCGAAATAAATATATTGGCTTTATTTCGAGTAGAAATAAAGAAGTAAGTTGCATTAATTATTTATAAGTGATTTGCCTTGTATTCATGGACGTTCGTTTATATATAAACTATATCAACTGAAAGGATACATATAAAAGAGATAACAGAAACTCACTACCACATTTCAACCGCGTCGGTATATACTAGACTGAGTCATCGGTTGAGTCTTCGAAGCGACTAACTTCTTAATCTCTCTACCTGATGAAATCATATGCGGTCGAAATATGTTAAAGTGTTTAGGTTATCTCTTTTATGTGTTTTTTCTGTGAATCTAGTTTATTTAGTTCATTACATTACATTCTAATGTAATGTAATGTAATTACGTTCTAATTACATTGCATTACATTAGAATTATTTAGTCCAATTAATCATTTGTTTATTGTTAATTTTTTTGTGAATCGTTTCATTTAATGGGTATATATATATATATATATATATATATATATACTTTTTCAATGAAAAGTGTATATATATACTTTTTCGTTGGAAATACGATCCAAAATGGACAAATATAGTTCAATATAGAAAAAGAAACATAGAGAAATCAAAAGAACACACTAACAGTCTCTAATTTTTGGTTTGAACCGTCTTCAGGAGAGATATGAGAGGGAAACCAAGCGCACTGGTTCAGAGACGGTTGGAGACAACAATGTTGCCGCATGCGCAAATGAACATAACAAGTACTTTTATTTAGGTATCAATTTTTCTGTTCATCCCTCAATTTTTTCAATTTTTTCCTTTTTTTATTTATTTATTGTTTTCATATTCCACTAATTTAATTTAATGATAAATTGATTCTCTGTGACCGGGCGCTCCTGCGGCAGGCAACATTGTTGGTCTCTAACCGTCTCTGAACCAGTGCGATTGGTTTCCCTCTCTTATCTCTCCTGAAGACGGTTCAACCGAATATTAGAGACTGTAAGTGTGCGTTTTTTAATTTGTCTATGTTTCTTTATGTACATTGAACTGTATATGTCCATTTCTGATCGTATTTTCATCATAAAAGTATATATATATATATATCAAACGAGTTAACTGACTTTATTGTAAGCTCATGAAAATAAATAAATTTAAGAAGAAGAAAAACATAATAGGTAAAAGGGAAATGCGACAAAGTTCTTTCAACCAGTAAATGGTCTTTGTCATTCTCACTTATCCTGATTGTTTTTGTTGAAAGATCTTAGCCACATATCTGATTTTCTTAATGATATATATACAAATTGGATTCACTGAAAGAACATATATAAAAGAAATCACAGAAACTCAGTACTGCCTTGTCATTAGGAAGATAGAAGTGAGTCATGCTCCGCACTAGATTGAGAAATATAAATATTTCATCCTGTACCTACCTACACATATTATCCTTCTTAATAAAGGTTGTAATTGAGGGGAGTAATAGTAAAAAAAACTTGTATTATTGATACGTAAGAATGGTATATAATGGATATCCAATTATTAATGGTATTAATCAGTTTTCAAATTCTCCAATTATAATTTGTATTACTATGAGAAAAAAGATTTAACTTGATTGTTATTCTTTATGAGGGAGTTGTCGAGGATGTATACAAGAATGTATCAATTACTAATGCATTACAAAGAATTTCTTGAAAAATAACTGTTCTTTAAGTATATATATATATATATATATATATATATATTGAAAAAGACGAGCCAATCACTGTTGCGTATTACTTTGGACACTTCTTATTGGTTGTGGGTGTTTTTTCGTTAAACACCCACAACCAATAAGAAGTGTCCAAAGTAATACGCAACAGTGATTGGCTCGTCTTTTTCAATATCTAATCTGGCAATATAGCATATATATATATATATATATATATATCATTTTAAATTACACAAAGCACGACACAGAAAAGAGAATACAATGAAAACTTACAGAATTCAATATTTCGAACTGTTGTTCGTCATCAGGAGAGTAGACTAGAAGAGAGGACGAAGTGAGAGAGATCTCCCCACGTCGAAGAACGGAGCGCGAATCATATATATATAACCGGTTTGAATGGCGTATTGGCCGGCGAATTGAATAGAACTAAAGTGAATCAGGGTTCGATGAACTGTGGAGAAAATGAGTCGAACTGTCAATGGCAACATACTGGTTCTGTTTTAAATATATTGTTTAGGCACACAAAACACAGGATTATAAGACATTATTAAAAACATAAACGAATAGTCATATAACAGACATGCGGATAATTACATAATGTTTTATGATATAAGCATATGTAAATTGAGAAACAAATTTTTATTAAGCATAAGAAAAAAAATTTTTTTAGTAAAATTACAAAAATTAACTTCATTTTAATATAAACCTTTTGGGAAAATGAACTGGGAACATTGCAATCTGTTCAAAAATGTTTGATCCTTTTTAATATGAAGGATTTCTATCGTTCCTGTTCTCTGTTTATTTTCTTCTATTGCAATGTATGATAGAGGGACGTTCCGTTAAGTGAATCGCAGGATTCAATTAGGACTAAGGCCTTACTTTTATTGTTTTCTCGAATAGCTCTTTTGACATGATCATTCGATCGAAAATATCTTTTGTCGCAGAAATTACATTCAATAGTATAAATAAAATTCCTTTCCAACACAGCAAGTACTTTCTCTTTACAGTTAGTAAATAGCTATTCTGCTTCTCCTTTGTTATAAACCGCTGGTGAACTCCAGGTGCATTTCTTTTAAAAAATGATTTGATCGGATGTGATAGTCCCTCAATATATGGAAATTTCAGATGTCTTTTATTTTGAAAGTACAGATTATTGTTTCTTTGTTCTGATTATTGCCGTAAATGTCTAGGCCAAAAAAGTTCAATAAAACTATATGAGTAAGAATTCCTCTGCAATAATCCTTTTCTTTTTTTTCATTATTATTTAAAAACGTGAACCACTAACTATTACCTTTTTTTTGACTATATTTCTAAATTCACTTTTTGGTTCATAGATGGTTCATATTTTGGTTCATATATGAGATTAATAATACTTTAGGATGCTTATAGCAGTAGAAGGTTTCTAAACCAATCTGTTAAAAAATACGCATTCTCAGTGCATATAACGTTTATATAAAAAAATGAGAGCTCCATCTTTTTTTTGTTTCACGCGTAAATTGGAAATGATAGTAAAATAAATTAAAACTACTCCAAACCAGTTGTCTCTTCTTTTTTAGTAACTAATAATAAATCATCAATAACTTATAACTTCATCAATAATTTATAACTTCTAGTGTTAAGGTAGTCTTTTATAATTTTTTATAAAATTATAATTTTATAAATATATAATTCATGTTTAAAATATATAATTTTGTTATTGAACCTCGAAAAAGTGAAATACTGAATAGATATTTATACAGGGTGGTTGCTGGAAAAGTCGAAAATTTGTCAAACAGTCAAAATAATGTATTTTTTGAAAGAAAGACTTTTACAAGTGCGGAAAATTTGAAGATCAGATGAGATCGTGAGTATAATGCGTGCTTATTGCTTTCTATTTTGGCCCCTTTTTAATTTTATGTTTTATTTGTTAACTCACATCATGGAAGGAAACAGTTTTTTTTCACTTCCACAGGCAAGTGATTATTCGTTTCAAAAATGAATATTCCACTTGGGGACTCTGACAAAATCTCCCAACCATTTCATTTTGTTTTGAGTTTTTTTTTTTTCAACGATACTTTGCACAATTTTGTTGTTGCTACTTTGACTTGTTAGATGCCTCCTATAACTGTCTCACTTGTCTGTGTAAGTGTAAAAACTGTTTGCTTTCATAATGTGAGTTAACAAATAAAACATAAAACAAATAAAAAAAAAGGATCAACATAAAACTGAGTAAGGAAGCATTTTATATTAATAAAGACGAATGAAGCAGTTGACTTTCCAAACATTTCTATTTTCCTCTTGCTAAAAAATTTTACATAAAGACGTGAAATAACAATCAATGATCAAACCACAATAAGAAATGGGAAAACAAGACTAAGATCTTTCAACCATAACAAGCGGTCTTCGTCAGAGTCAAAAACCCTGACTCTGACGAAGACCGCTTGTTACGGTTGAAAGTTCTTAGTCTTGTTTTCCCATTTCTTATTGTGGTTTGATCATTTCCTCTTGCATAGGTGGAAATATATAGTCCAAAAAAAGATACTTTTTTCATTGATTGACGCATTACATCGGCATCCCTACTCAGATACCAAGCTAGTTTGTTGTGGGTCGATTTCAAATTCCCATTCATATATTTCT
Source organism: Hermatobates lingyangjiaoensis (assembly GCA_026182355.1). Taxonomy (NCBI): domain Eukaryota; kingdom Metazoa; phylum Arthropoda; class Insecta; order Hemiptera; family Hermatobatidae; genus Hermatobates; species Hermatobates lingyangjiaoensis. The sequence goes on along the minus strand of JAPFBL010000004.1, from coordinate 830,508 downwards.
TCTTCTGCGTAACCATCAGGGGAAGAGCAGAAGAGAAGATGAAGTTAAAGAGATGTTATCTTTTGTTCTCTAATGACGAACTGTTGTCCAAAATATGGCAACACGACTGTTACAAACTATTGGAAATCGTAAGGATGTGATTTATTCTATTTCCTCTTTTTTTTTAACTGTTGTATATACAATACAACAATGGCAATCTGAGAGGACAACACATAATATTACAGAAAACGCCACATAAATAAAAGTAGTGCTACTTACCTTTACAACGTGTGCACGCGTGCTAATGCTAAGTCACCATTGAAGCTACTTCATTTCCCAGCCGAGACCTCCCACGCATGTAGATATCTTAATACAGTGGCTATCATTTGTATATTCATATATTTTTTTTGCAGAAAAATGATAATCCGTTTGACAGAATAACTAATTACCGTGAATTTTTTTTTATGAAACTTGGAATAACTTCTACTGAAACTTATCGTTGTTGATAAAAAAAATATGTTGGTATAAATGTTAATTACATGTGAGAATTCTTTAATGAATAAGATAATACATTTGATGATTCACATTTTTGAATCCCCTGTCTCCCAAGAACACTCAAAAAAATAATGCAACTCTCTTATCTGATCCGAGCTGGTTTAAATTTTTGTACGAATCCTGAAATATTGAATTTGACAAAGAATGTATCAGGCAAATTATAAGTATTAATATTAATACATAATATATGCTATTAATATTAATCGAATATGTTTCCAACCATTCATAGGCTCCAGCAAAAACATTAATTCCAAGACTTTGTGAAATATATATTTATTTTTATAAATATTTTTCTATAAATATAAATATTAGTAAAAGTATCGACCGTGGAATTGAAACAAAATTAAAGTTTATCAGGAGTTGCTCAATTGTTCAGGCTCAAATTAAACTCTCATTGCCAACGTTTCGGTTTTTATTGAAAACCTTTTTCATAGGCAGAAGTTCAAGCAGACTATTTTTCTTGTAAAAAAAAAGTAAATGTAAGTAAAATGTAATACTTAGCTTTTCTTTTTCAAAACTTTTATACTTCTGCCTATGAAAAAGGTTGTAAATAAAAATCGAAACGTTGGCAATGAGAGTTTCATTTGAACTTGAAGAACTGACAGAGTCCTGATAATCTACAAAAATAACTTTTAAATTACACAAAGCACGACACCGAAAAAGGAATAAAAAGCACGCTTACAGAATTCTCAATATTTCGAACTGTTGTTCGCCATCTGGAGTAAACTAGAAGAGAGGATGAAGTGAGACAGATCCCCCCCACGTTGAAGGACGGAGCGCGAACTACTTCTACTCCTGATGACGAACAACAGTTCGAAATATTGAAAATTCTGTAAGTGTGCTTTTTATTCCTTTTTCTGTGTCTGCTTTGTGTAATTTAAAGTTTTATAGTCCTTGTGGACCGTTTCTTAAATTTAGTAATCTATAATATATATATCAAAGATCAAACCACAATAAGAAATGGGAAAGGTTTCCATTAGTTGAATTAGCTACGGAAATTAGCTACGGTTGAGACTAAGATGTTTCAACCGTAACAAGTGATCTTCGTCAGAGTCAAAAACCAAACTGGAGTTGAAGACCGCTTAGTACGGTTGAAAGATCTTAGTCTTGTTTTCCCATTTCTTATTGTGGTTTGATCATTGATTGTTATTTCACCAAATACAAAATCATGTTGATTTCATGTGTTTATGTAAAACCTTTATATATATATATATATATAGTTATTATTAAATCTTATTTACTCGACCTCATATATTTTACAATACGAGGCCTTCTATTATCGTATATCGTATTATACAAGGCCTTCTATTTCTCGAGGTTTGGTATGTATTAAAAATTTACAAACACCTTTAACTGATATTTCGTATATATTTGTAGACAACCTCAAAGCTTCACCATGAAAAAATGAAATTTTCTTTTTTTTTTATGTGTAAACAACCTTATTACCTTTGTATTTATGATCATCTTCTTGAATGAATATAATATTTTTTCTTTTCAACTGCAATGCTGTTCCTGACGAACTCTCTGATGACATTTTGATATCTCCAATGATTTTAGGTATTTTTCACGGTATTCCTTTTCATACTTCATTTATCTTCCTGTTGTTTATTTTACCTTCAATCAACCAGAACTGCTTCTCTTAATTTTAATTTTATTCCTTCTGTTCGTCTCTACTTCATTACTTCCTGAACTGGGCGCGCGGGTCGACACAGTCGTTTGCGGGGACGATTTTCTCCTAAAGACGGATTACCCGAAAATTTGAGTCTGTAAGTGTGTTTCCTTACTCTGTGTGTTACTCTTCTTGAATTTTGAACTCGTATTGTATCCTGTTTGGATCGTATCTTATTATTAAGTGATTATATATATATATATATATATATATATATATATATTGATATAGCTTCTCGACCACTGATATTTCAAATTCACACAAGGGGTTCTTGAGGATTTTGGTCATAAATATTTTGGCTTATAATCAGGAGTTGTATGTTTTATGAGGCTTATAATCAGGAGTTGTATGTTTTATGACCAAAATTCTCAAGAACCCCTTATATATATATATGTACAAAACAAAAAAGTTTATCTGGACTCGGTCAGTTTTAAACTTTAATTCTGCTTCTAGTATCTGTGACTGGAGTTAATTTTATTCCACAGCTAGAAATGAGAATTTGCTGTTTAAGAAGGTATTAAAATCCTACACGAGTTACAATTTATGAAAAAAACATGGTCATTGAGTGTTTGATTGAAATCTTTTTGGGGGAAGAATTTTAATTTAAGCCATTGGTGTCCTTATGAACCCTGTCTACTGTATAATATCAACCTGGAATGCAATGACAAAACCAACTATTAAACGAAATTTATATAAAAAAAAAAATAGCTTGTCAACAAGATCTAACAATCTTACTGCGTTAGCCTCTACATATACATTTCTCACTATGAAAATGTTGACAGGTTTAATAAGCTAATAACACAGAGGTTCCTAATCTTTTTCGGTTTGCGGCTCCCGTAACACTTCGGTTTCTTTCCACGACTCCCTTAATAGGTACATTCAAATTTTTTTTAATTTTTGACTTTTTAAGGATTTGGAAATCTACTTTTTAGTTCGTTAAGGTTAGGTTAATTGGAAAATAAATTAAATACGAGCTTTAAATTTACAATTTATTGAACATCGTTTAATAATTTAAAACTATTAATGGGATGGATGGGCTTGATGCTCACTGCACAACTTCTCAAATCTTGGAATAAAATTGGAAATAGCGACTCTCATTTCTTGCTCGACGTTAATTTTTGAGCGATATTTACTTTTTATTACCGCGACTACTGAAAACCCAGCTTCGCACAAATAGGGCGTTGCAAAAGGAATTAATATTCTTAGGGCTTTGCAACTAAGTAGTGGCGTATTCCTCTTTTATTGATATCCAAAAATGAGAAAGTTCCATGCTAACAAATTTTAACTTCAATATTGTGTCGCAAGACAATTCAATAAGAGATTCTTCTTCTGTAGAGGTAAATTCTGATTGAGTTTTGGCTCTAAATGGGTCTTGAATCCAAGTAAATTTTTCAATGTTATCTACTTCAAAGTATTTTTCGTATTTTGTTTGACACTCTTCAGCACTAAACTGTCAAGTGCCAACTAAGACCGGCTGGACCTTAGACGTTTCAGAAATGGCGCATATTTCGCGGCGCCCTTATCATGATAGTGGGGAGCCGCGGCTGACACTTTGGGAATCTCTGTAATAACATATTAACAGTGCCAGTGCCTTAACAGTAAAATCAAACAAACGTATCAATGAAATATGGTACATACAGTCCAAGGAGCACGTGAGATGAAACATGTGAAAGTTAGACAACTTTCAGTGTATTATTAAGTAAGTAGCATTAACTAGAAGACGATGAAATAATGACTTATAAGACCCCTTCAAGGCAGGTTTTAAGCAGTTATCAAATTCTAGTCAGTGACTGTCGAGTCGGTCCACTGTCTGCAAGCCAGAGTGAAGTGGTTGCGGCACTTTCAACATTGTAAAACCTTTTTTGTATTCTGTTATTAACTCTTTTGCAATCTTTTTTGGAAACTATTTATCCCCGATGGCGTCTAAAATCTTGTTCACATCCTATCCATTATGGTGGTGATTTCATTGCTTATAAACCCAGTCGTGTTTATTGTGACTTATATAAACATAAGGTTTTAAAAATAAATTAAATAAGCACAAGCAATAGATGGACACATTTAGGGTCTTAAGATTTTGGTTTAACTCTCATCAGGATGATAAGAGAGAAGTCCACAGAGCTTTGTAATAATAACGTTTGACAACAATCAGTGTAGCCACAAACAAGTTCTATAAGAAAAAAGGGAAATTCATTCAAAAGGTAGTAGCGTTAAGAAAATACAAGTAAACAGACAGAATAATGTGAATTGTGAAAAATTAAAAATTGAACAAGTTGAAATAACAGTAGAACTTAACTGCAAATCAGAAAAATTTAATAACACCACAAATAATACATAACAAATAAAAAAAATCTCATTGTATTTTAATGTTCAATTTTTTCTTTGTTTATATGTTTTTCTACTTCTCAGTTATTTTCTACCCATGTTTATTTTTTTTATTTTTTACCATTCATTTTATTCTATGTCTATTTACTTGCCTCTCTTAACTATACTTTTTAAATTTGCCTTTTTTCTTATTGGACGGGTCTTCGGCTGTCGGTTGTCAGACGTCGCTCTGTCGGCGCACTGTGTCTTCCCTCTTCTCTTATTACTTATGAGTTAAACCAAAATTTAATTATTCAAATAGGGTATTTCTGTGTGTTTTTTTTTGTCAATACAGTTTATTTAGTTTGTGAAATTGTTTCATTTAATTGATATATATATATATATACCACAATTAAAAGAAACGGTCCAGCGGACTTTTTTACAATAAAATAAAAAACGAAGGAAACACACAGAAAGACACAGACATAACTCACATCGATATTTCGACAATCGTCGTCATCAGGAGGTGCGAAGAGCGAAGAGTCCCGCAGGAAGACAGGGCGGTACTGAACTCGGAAACCGCAGCCAGTACCCCACCACTTACCACCAAGCGGGGGAAGGGAGGGAAGGAAATGAAGAGCCAAATTAAGACGTAAAAGGAACGAGTAAAAATTATAACTATAAAAAATTATAAAAAAGTAGATAAATCAAATTAAAATTAATAAAAATAATAAATAAAAAGTAAAATAAAAAATAATAAATAAATAAATAAAAAATAATAAATAAATAAATAACAAATAATAAATAAATAAATAAATCATAAATAAATTATCGGTTGAGGTTGAGTCCGGGGGAAGAGCGAGCATCAAGTAAGCATATGTATGCCTCCTCTGAAGCTCTTAGGGTAACTTTATTGTTGGATTCGGGGATCTGTTTCAGGATCTGAACCCTGAAACAGTCATTGAAACTGAGTCCATGCGAGTTCGCATGGATGGCTACAGGATAGTTACTGCGTTGACCGACTGAAGCCCTATGACCATTCATACGAAGGCTCAACTTATTAGAAGTTAAGCCAACGTAAAAGGAGTCACACTGAGTGCAATCCAGTCGGTAAACACAGTTGCTCGAGGTACAGGAGGAATTGACCTGAACCGGGTAGGAACTATGGTGGAGAGGGGAATCGAAGGAAGGATTAGGATTTACAATCAGGCAAGTTTGACAGCCACGGCGTCCACATTGTTTCATTCCAGGAACAGGATTGGAAGGCTGAGGGGAAATATGAGAGAAAATGCTTTTTAGATTGGCAGGTTTACGGTAGGAAATAGAAGGGGGGTGATTAAAGATGGAAGAAGTAGAAGTAGACAGAATCGGAAAAGACTCCTTAATAACAGCACGAAGCTTATAAGCGCCAGGGAAGTAGGTTGTCAGGAAGAAGGAAGTGTTACTTCTATCCCTCTTGGGTCTGGGTTGGTGGGAGATGTCAGCCGGTAAAACACGACTATCAATGAAGGAGCGAGGATAGCCTCGTTCAGAAAATTTGCCTTTAAGAGGTTAAGGTGATGTCTGCGGTCTTGGAGATTATTGCAGATATTGTGAATACGGAGGGACAAGGATCGAGGTATAGACTTTTTAACATGGGATGGATGGCAACTATTGTAATGGAGGTACTGTTGGGAGTTGGTGGGTTTTATATGTACGGAAGTCAAGAAGTGTCCATTGTCTAAAGTAACGTCAACGTCAAGAAAGGTGATAAGTCTGTCGGAGATGTCGTAAGTGAAAGTGATGGAGGGGCAGAAATTTTGAAAGGAGTGTAGGAAAAGTTCTAAGTTATGTATATATATATATATATATATATATATATATATATATATATATATATATACAAATGACGAGAACATCGAAATATAGTAGTGACTTTCTGTTTCATTTCTGTGTGTTCTTTGTGTCAATATAGTTCAATATATATATATATATATATATATATATATATTACAATTGTGTCAATATATATATATATAAACTATATTGACACAAAGAACACACAGAAATGGAACAGAAAGTCACTACTATATTTCGATGTTCTCGTCATCAGAAAGATAGAAACGAGTCGCTCCCCAGGCAGACAACGACTCATATATATATATATATATATATATATATATAATATATATATATATATATATATATAACAGAAAAAAAACACAGAGCAAGTCCACCATACAAAGTTAACCAGAGAAGCGCTTGTGGGAAGAACTAGAATAATAAAAAAAGAACAGGACCAGCATAGACTCAAATTAACAGAAGCCATACTCATACAGGAAACGAAGCCATATATTAATATCCAGTTAGAAAATAGTGAGAAAGTGTTAAAACTATTTAGATCAACCCCAGGTCAAGTGGGACCTCTCCAGGTAGAGGCAACAAACTCCTAACCAGGTCACTCAACCCAAATTATTCAGAAAAACAACATTAATCCCCCAACCTCCTCAACACATTTCACTTCTCTTATATAAAGGAACAATCTATTTCAAACTCAGTTATGTCTTGATAATGGCTGAGGACAGCAGAAACATGGACTCATGTAACATGTCGACTATCGGAAGCATATTATATACTGTTGATATAGTAACAAGAACTCTATTCAGTAAACTTGAGAAACTTATTAAGAAGCAAGTTTCATCAAATTATGATCATATTTTTAACATTATATATATATAAAAGATTTCACATAAACACGTGAAATAACAATCAGTGATCAAACCACAATAAGAAATGGGAAAACAAGACTAAGATCTTTCAACCCTAACAAGCGGTCTTCGTCAGAGTTGGGTTTTTGACTCTGACGAAGACCGCTTGTTACGGTTGAAAGATCTTAGTCTTGTTTTCCCATTTCTTATTGTGGTTTGATCATTGATATATATATATATATACTAATAATAATAATAATAATAATATATATAATGTAACTGCGTTTACCGTTTGGAGTGTACTCGATGTGATGCTTTTTACGTTGGCTTGGCTTCAACCAAGCTGAGCCTGCGTATGAACAATCACAGGGCGTCCGTTGGTCAGCGCAGAGACCTACCCATGCTAATTCCCATGACCTCCCTTTCAATGATTGTTTCAGGGTACAAATCCTCAAACAAATCCCCGAGTCTAATTCCCATGTCACCCTTAGAGCTTCCGAAGAGGCATTCATATGCCTCCTTGGGGCTCGTTCTCCTCCTGGTCTCAACCTGTACCGTTAATTATTTTTTATTTTATTATTATTATTATTTTATTATTATTATTATTATTTTATTATTATTATTATTATTTTATTATTATTATTTATTCTTTATTATTATTATTTCGTATTTTATATATTTTTTATCTTGTTTTCTAAATAAATATTGGAAGGATTTCTATTTTTCCTCTCCTCCGCTGGGGAGCAGCATTGCGGTGGTTCCACGAGTTACTCTGGAGGCCAGTAGTAGTTTGCTTCTCAACGCGAGTACTTCGCACTTCTTCCCGATGACGACGGATGTCGAAATATCGAAGTGAGTTCTGTAGTGTCTTTCTGTGTTCTTTTCTATGTGTTAAAGTATATATATATATACAAAACTAAAATTTGTCGGGACTTGGTCAGTTCTTCAGGTTCAAATTAAACTCTCATTGCCAACGTTTCGGTTTTTATTTAAAACCTTTTTCATAGGCCTACAAAAACAGAGGAAATATAAGAAATAATACAATCATTCAAAAATCAAACGTACATAAAAGTACAATTAATTGTAACTAATTGCACTTTTATGTATGTTTGATTTTTGAATGATTGTATTATTTCTTATATTTCCAGAACCTGAAGAACTGACCGAGTCCCGATAAATTTTAGTTTTGTTTCTATTCCACGGTCGATACTTTTATCAATATATATATATATATATATATATATATATGAATAATAATCAAAATAACACTTGATATAATAGATGGATTAATTTACCACAATGAAAACAATTTTTTAAAACAATGCTCTAAAGCCTTTCGTTAATACATCTTCGGAGAGCCAAAGTATTAACGAAATGTATTATAATTATAATTATCTCTCCGAAGATGTATTAACGAAAGGCCTTAGAGCATTGTTTTAAAAAATTGTTTTCATTGTGGTAAATTAATCCATATATATATATTCAGGTAACTCACCACAAATTAGAGAAGATAGTCGCTCTAAGGCCTTTCGTTTTCACGTCGTCAGAGAGCAAGTGAATACAAGTTGTAAGCAGGTTATGAATTTTGATTTAAAGAAGGAGTAAGATTGGCATCATTGACAGTATTTTTCCCTATAACTGTTGAAATAGTCTTGATTTGTTTGATAATTCCTTTTCTAAGAACTTGGTCAACACTAGTCAAGGCCTTTTTAAATTAGATGAATTTCTAATTGAAGGAATTATCAAACAAATCAAGACTATTTCAACAGTTATAGGGAAAAATACTGTCAATGATGCCAATCTTACTCCTTCTTTAAATCGAAATTCATAACCTGCTTACAACTTGTATTCACTTGCTCTCTGACGACGTGAAAACGAAAGGCCTTAGAGCGACTATCTTCTCTAATTTGTGGTGAGTTACCTGAATATTTATATCACGTGTTATTGTGACAATTTTCTATATATATATATATATATATATATATATATATATATATAGTGTATATTGGCAGCAGATTCTCTTGTAAACATATTTTATTAAAGTAGACGGCAGCTTCCGGATTTACGGCCTTTTTGCTTATTGGCAGCAGATTCTCTTGTAAATGGTCGTAAATGCGGAAGCTGCCGTCTACTTTAATATATGATGTAATTTTTTTGAGGGTTGAGGTCCAATGCTTTTAAACTAGTCCTTTTGCCGACTTTTCGACATATATTTATGTTATGTTTTGCCGAAACGTCGACAAAAGGACTAGTTTAAAATCATTGGACCTCAACCCTCAAAAAAATTACATCATATAAATATTGGGTCAAGAACACAAATCATGATGTATATATCTATATAAATAAAATAATGATTTTGTCTGTACATTGCTTAGAACTGACTCAATTCAAGCTTTCTTTACGTTTCATACATTGGAGAAACCGAATCCACCCTTAGAAAAATTTCTGTCGGTTTGTCTGTTTGTCCGCAAAACTTTTTCACAAGTAAACTCAGCTACCATAAGACATATAAAGCTGAAACTTTTACAGTAGATTTGAGTAGGTCTAACTTAAAATATAGGCTCTGAATTGATTGGAAATTCAACGTAGAAGTGAAGTTATGGACGTTTAAAGCAAAAACGTTTGTCACAAGTAAACTCAGCCACCATAAGACATAGAGAGCTGAAACATTGACACTGGATTTGTGTATGCCTAACTTAAAATATGGGCTCTAAATAGATTGATAATTCAGTACAAAAGCGAAGTTATGGGGCTTTTAGCTGTATTTTCCTAACTTCACAGACAAGTTTGTTTTGAAAATACACAGGTGTGGCAAGTAGGTATTGTTAGTTGATTTTAATTTCAATTGTGCTTATGAATATATTGCGTACTTGACATCATTGAAATGGTGTTTCACAGAGTTGAGGATGTACTATCTATTAAGAATAAATGTTTTGTAAACGAGCAATTCTCAACTCTTAATATGAACAGGCAGGAAAAATCAACAAACAAGTTCTTACGCTATGTCATACCGAGGAAAGAACTTACAAGTCAGTAAAGAGATTGGATTAGTGATGAAGAAGCAGTTCATTATCTAATTGAATTTCTTGACTCTGAATTTATTTCTCCTGGACTGCCTGCTCATGAGTAAAAACTTAAAGTAGGAGCACCAATGATGCTGCAATTTATAGCAGTAACAAATTTCATGTTACGAAACATGAGTGCCCCAAAAACTGTGCAACGGGACACGACTCTGAGTTCGTGCTCTACACAGATATGCCATAGAGGTGGACATAATGACTGGAAGTGGTATTGGGGAGTCTGTGTGTATACCACGCATACTATTGATTCCGAGCCACTGTCTGTTTCCGTTGAAATGATAGCAAAGTACTTTGAGAGTCTATTTCGCAATGACGTTAACTAAGTTGCAAAGGGAGACTTTATCCAACGCAGGAATTCAAGTTAGCGAAACCAAGTTTTTCTCACATGGTCAACTGTAGTTTACTTGCTCAATAGTAAGAGGTTTCAACTGATTGTTCTGCTATGAACCTGAAGGACAGACAGCTGATGTAGTGTATACAGAGGCATTTGTTTAACACTGTACTAATAATGGTATTTTCTACTATTCTATAATTTCTAATTATAGTATTAGTAATATACTATAATTGATATTTTGGAATACCAAGTATAATAGAATTTTTGATTCCGTCAAAGACGGGTACGTTTGCTAGTATATATATAAACCAGAACATAAATCAACCAGAACTGCATCTAACTCAATGTCAGTAATGAATACCTACAAGTACGAGACAGTACAGGGATTCCACAATAAAGGACTGAATTCATAGAGTTTACAAAACATCAGCAAATTGGAAACTATTCCAGGAGAACATCGAATTTACGACATAAGTACTCATCTACAACGCCTACTCCAAGTTAGTCTTTAACAATATTCTGAAACAATACCATGACTCAAAATAGGAGACCTGGTAGCTCAGTGGCTTAGGTGTTCATCTCTGGACTGCTCGAGAGGTTTAATACCCACTCAGGCCCTAGATTTATTCACTCGGGAGATGGAGATAATCTCCCTCAGAGAGGTTGTTAAGCCGATGGTACCGAGCCTGTACAATGTCAGGTACTCTTGAGTCAATACACTTGAGTTAGCAAACTTTAGGACCCACAATATAGAATTTAACCTAAACTCAAAATACCTCAATCAAAACTACAATAAATTAAACAAAAAAAAATCAAGACAGAAATCAATATTCATGACTACAAAACAGAAGAACCAGTGTTCAAAAGTATCATTAAGAAGAATATAAAATGGACAACAGCTGGAAATAAAACCATTTAATAACATATTATTGAAGCCCCTCTATAAGCAGCCTAATAACGAGAAATAACAATAAAGCAAAGCATTGAGGACTAAAGAAGTCTAATCCCATTTATGAGTACACCTGCCAAAGCGGGTAGTGTGAGCCCCCTGTAACACGTAATATATATGGGAATGGAAACTAAGACCTACTGTGCACCTAGCTATAGATGGCCCCAAAAAACCCTCGGAAACTCAGAAATAATTACAGGCTTACTTGTAAGTGGAAACAGAAAATAATTGAACGAGAATCGTTTACAAACTGCAGAAGCCCTAATAGTTCGAGAAAAGAGGCGAGGAGTAATTATTCAGACTGGATATAACGAGAGAGTTCTAAAATATTCGTCTCCGGTAAGACAACGAGGTTTCTTTTCCCCGCACACATCAGCTCGAGCCTGCCAGGTCTTTTACTCAACTGCAGGACAACTAACTAAGTACTAGTTTTTCGGTTTAAGCAGTTTTCACATAGTATTTAAAGTTTTATTACTTATTTTACACTTTCTCTGAAGATGACTGAGTGTCAGTTCAAACAAGAATTAGGAACCAACCTATCTAATATTCTTCAACGTTGGGTGAAGACATGAAGAGCTTATTCGACCAAGGAAAAACTGCTGAAGAAAAGGACTTTAGCGAATTATGGTCAATTATTTACTGATTTATATATATATATATATACTTCGAATAAAATGAAAGGTCCGTGTGGACAATAAACACTTTAACACATAGAAAAGAACACAGAAAGACACTACAGAACTCACTTCGATATTTCGACATCCGTCGTCATCGGGAAGAAGTGCGAAGTACTCGCGTTGAGAAGCAAACTGCTACTGCAACTGTAGCAGTTTGCTTCTCAACGCGAGTACTTCGCACTTCTTCCCGATGACGACGGATGTCGAAATATCGAAGTAAGTTCTGTAGTGTCTTTCTGTGTTCTTTTCTATGTGTTAAAGTATATATATATATACCTCATTAAAGATCTTGCCAACATTAAGTTTAGTATGTTTCCTACATACCTTTTCAAGGTTTCGAATGCTACCTTTCCATCTCTGTGGTATCATATAAATTAACTCACCGATTTTTTTATCTTTAATTGTATTTTTCATATTACATGTCCGACGTTTCGGTCTACGTTGACCATTCTCAAGGATTCTATATACAAGGTTTTTTTAACAATTCTAATAAATACTTATTTACTCGTACAATGACAATTACATCACTTCTATCAAACATAACTAATAATAAAATATACTTTTAAAAAACACTACCTTAATAAACATGAGTAACAGGTTTGCTACAAAATTCCCTACATGAACATTTACACAACATTATTTAAATCACTATATAGTGTACAGATATAATTGCACTATAGGAGACTGTGAGCTCCTAAAATCGAGCTACATTGGTTCTACGACGACAACACTTTCACGCAGACTTACGATGCATCTCGCAGCCGGAGGACCGAAAGAACACACAATGAACATACATAAAAGCAGGCTAAGTAGAAAAATGCTGGAAGACAACATTGAAGTATTATATGCAGAAAATAATCACACGAGGCTGCATATAATTGAATCATTATGCATAAAGGAAAAGAAGCCGAATATTAATGATCAGTCCTGTTGTTTTTCCAGAATTTTAAAGTTACATTCGTGAAAAATAACTATATAGTGATTTAAATAATGTTGTGTAAATGTTCATGCAGGGAATTTTGTAGCAAACCTGTTACTCATGTTTATTAAGGTAGTGTTTTTTAAAAGTATATTTTATTATTAGTTATGTTTGATAGAAGTGATGTAATTGTCATTGTACGAGTAAATAAGTATTTATTAGAATTGTTAAAAAAACCTTGTATATAGAATCCTTGAGAATGGTCAACGTAGACCGAAACGTCGGACATGTAATATGAAAAATACAATTAAAGATAAAAAAATCGGTGAGTTAATTTATATGATACCAAAGAGATGGAAAGGTAGCATTCGAAACCTTGAAAAGGTATGTAGGAAACATACTAAACTTAATGTTGGCAAGATCTTTAATGAGGTATGTTTAAAAGAAGGTCTGCTCCCAAAGTATACCAATATATATATATATATATATATATATTTGTAAAAGTTGGGAGCAGTCCTTCTTCAATACATGCTTTCAAAAAATATAAGACAAAATTAAATCAAGTGGAAACAGACATCCAGTTTTTAAAAGCATATATATATATATATATATATATATATATAATAGGAATATGAAAAATAATAGTAAACACAAAAACAAATAAAATAATAAAAAACTTCAGTCAACAACCCTTCCCATCGCCATACACGCTAATAGCCACCGACTTCCCTTTAATGAGTGCTACAGTGTACAGATTCTGCGACAAATCCCCTCTGACTGCAAAAACCTCACCCTCCGAGCCTCCGAAGAAGCCCATATTTGGTTGCTCAGTGCGTGCAGTGCACCTGGCCTTAATCTTAAGAGATAATGCTTCATTGTATTAGTTTCTTGTCTCTGTATCTAGTTTTTATGCTTTCATCTTATATATTTTTCATTTATTTAATTTATTTTAAGTTTTATTCTCTCTTTTTTATTAAAGCTTAGTCCATAATTTTCAATTTTTATTTATTTATGTATCATTTCTTCTGTTCATCCCTCAGTTTTTATTTTTTATTATTTTATTTGTTTTTGTGTTTACTATTATTTTTCATATTCCTATTTTAATTTAAATTGATTCTTGTCTACCTTATTCTCTGTGACCGGGGCGCGTATGTGGCAACATTGTTGGTCTCCAACCGTCTCTGAACCAGTGAGCTTTGTTTCCCTCTCTTATCTCTCCTGAAGACGGTTCAACCGAAAATTAGAGACTGTAAGTTTGTGTTTTTAATTTCTCTATGTTTCTTTATGTACATTGAACTGTATTTGTCCCTTTCGGATCGTATTTTCATCGCAAAAGTATATAATATAATCATATTAATAATATGATTTTTATTTTTATGTTAATATATTTGATAAGATTGGCCTGAACAAGACAAGGGGTCAGAGGGTCTAACAGGTCTTTGCTTTTATACAGAAGACTATAGGTTCAATTCTTGCCCAACCCTAAAGTTTAACGTGTGCACGCCGACATTCAAAACGACCAAAGTGTTCAAAACGACATTCTCAATATTCTGTTTTTAAGTTTAATTAACAGAGACAACTTTCGTTTATTTCGTAACATTTCTAAATACTACTTTCACGTGATTAATATTTGTTTTAATATAAATGCATAATCATACACTGATATTTTTTTTTTAAAAAATCGTGTGTAAATCTATGTTATTCATTAGGCGAATACATACAAAATGGAAAATTGTTTAAATAAATGAAGTTGTATTTGTAGAATAAATAAAATTATTTTTTTAGAATGTTGTTACTCCAAAATAGGCTTTCAGATAGTACTGTTCCAGGAATGAATGTGCGGCTAATTTGTTAGTTGGCACCGACTCCTGCTGTTGGTGACTCACACACCGTGTTCATTCTACATCGGTAGCTTTAAATTTTACTACACTCAAGTTAATTTGAGTAGATTCATTAGAGTACTCAAGTCTTCTACAAGTACCTGAAACCTTATGGCTCCAGACTGACTGCTCTACTTCCGTCAGTCCTTTACAAGATTTCCCATATCAAACATGAAAAATCTAGACTCATGGCCGAGATTCGAGTCTGAAATTCTTTTTACTAAGGGCAAGCTCGCTAAAGTCATACTACAAACTATCCTTTATCGGGATGAAATAGTTTATTTATTTTAAAATTAAACTAAATTTATATATCAAAATTTAAATAAATTGTCTCCCATTAAATCAAAATGTTAACTACCTACTTAAAACTTCTTTATAAGATTTAAATAATTTTTAACCTTAACAATTAACTGTGTAAGTTCCAAATAATTACAGTATTTATATTTGCAATGTTTTTTAAATTGTTGATTAAACTGAATTATTAGTATGATTGTGACATTAAACCCTTGAATTATATCAAATTTAAATATATATATATATATATATATATATATATATACCACGAGTACCGCCCTGTCTTCCTGCGGGACTCTTCGCTCTTCGCACCTCCTGATGACGACGATTGTCGAAATATCGATGTGAGTTATGTCTGTGTCTTTCTGTGTGTTTCCTTCGTTTTTATATTTATATATATATATATATATATATAATATATATATATATATAAAGATTTCACATAAACACGTGATATAACAATCAATGATCAAACCACAATATGAAATGGGAAAACAAGACTAAGATCTTTCAACCGTAACAAGCGGTCTTCGTCAGAGTCAAAAACCCAACATAACAACTCTTCAGTTGGGTTTTTGACTCTGACGAAGACCGCTTGTTACGGTTGAAAGACCTTAGTCTTTTTCCTCACTTCTTACTGCGGTTTGAATGTTTATTGTTATTTCACTGTTTATTGTGAAATTTTCTTATATATATATCATGATTTACTTTCTTGACAATTAGTAGTGCTATTTGTAAAACAATCATGCTGTAGTCCTGAAGATGACCTAAATATAAGTTGGAACGTCGACAAAAGGACTGGTTTAAAATCATTAGACCTCAACCCTCGAAAAAATTACATCCAATATATAATATATATATATATATATATATATATATGTCTTGTTAAATTGTATGCCTACTTTTAATCTCACAACTTTTCTACTGAATCTCTCGATTTCTCTAATACACTTTCTCCATTTTTGTGGTACAAGATAGATTAGTTGACCAAAGTTTTTATTTACATAGCCCGACATGTTTCGGTCCTCACTGACCATTATCAAGGATTATAGTTGTACAAAATCTTAAATAAACTATACATAACTAAACATAACTTAAAAACATTTATAATTAAATTAACACTACATATTACATTCAACGCCTTAATTTTGTGATAACTAAAAATGGTTAGATGACAAGGAGAGGTTATACACAGGCAATGGTTACCAAGTGTAGAGTTCCTTGTGCAAATCACAGAGGGCAGGCAATCTCATCACATTTCTGGCTTTTCATCTTTCCTTCGTATAATTTTAAAATTCGTCTAAACGCTTCACCTTGCTTGTTCAAGGCAGGTTGTTTCTCCATAATGAATAATGCTTCAATTATGCGTAATCTTGTTTGGTCATTTTCCTGTTGCAGGATCCTTGTGTTGTTAATTAGCATTTCTTTAGTTAACTTAATGCCATGGGCAATTAAAGCATGTTCCTTGGGTCCACCTGAAGTGAGGTGCATTGTCAACCTTCTCGATAATGTAGTAGTAGTAGAACCAACATATGCAGATTGTAGGGACTCACAGTTCCCTGTGTTACATTGATACTCGTACACTATGTTGGTTCTTTGGAGTGTTGACTTCTTCTGAAGGTTATTCCTAATTACCATGCTCGCTGTTGTTGAGCCTCTATAAAAAATCTTCAGTTTTAGCTGATCGTCAGGATTGAGGCAGGTTGTATTGGCCGCTATTATCCCCTTTAGTACACGTTCATCTACCTTATGAGCCTCTGAATATTGATTATTATAATATATTGTAAAAGTTGTACCTTTATTTTCGATTACATTCTGAAGATCACTGTTCCGGAGCCCGTTTATGGTACTTCCTAAGATTGAGTCAAACCGTTTGTTGCTGTAACCATTATTAATGAGGACTTGTTTAAGTCTTTCAGCCTCCTGCTCAAACAGAACCCAACTAGAGGATACTTTAAATGCCCTATGTATGAGCGTCTTGATCATTCCGTCCTTGTATCTTTCGGGGCACTCACTTCTACCGCTTAGATGAATTCCACTGTTGGTAGCCTTCACAAAGACTGATGTATCAAACTGCCTGGTTTCTTTATTTATTCTAATTGCAACATCCAAAAAGTTTAGGCAATTTTTGTTACTCATCTCATGCGTAAATTTTAATACTGATTTAGCTTGGAATGCCGACTTAAATTCTTCCATGTGCTGAGGTTTATCCATTAACACAAAGCAATCATCTATATACCTGCAGTATATACGAGGCTTCCATGATGAATTTTGAGCCATAATATTATTCTCAAGATTGCACATATAAAAGTTCGCAAATGTGACCCCTAGTGGGGAACCCATCGCCACACCGTCAATTTGGTAGTATAAGCTTCCGTCTATGTGGGAAAATGGATTTTTAGTGGTGCAAGCTGCCAACAGATCTTTCATTATTTGTTCTTTAAAAGGAGGAGGAGGTAGAGTGGCATGGTTGTAGGCCATTTTACAAAATATCTCGATAGTTTCCTGCACTGGCACGTTTGTAAATAATGACTCAACGTCCAAAGAGGCCATTATTCCTTCAGGGTTTGTGGCTTTTAGTATCTCAAGAAACTCTTCACTTGACTTGAGGAGATATTTGGCTGGAAGGTACACTGATATTATCTTATTTAAGGTTTTTACTGTTTCATAAGTGGGTGTTGTCACCTGCGATATGATGGGTCTTAAGGGGTAGCCAGCCTTGTGGTTTTTAACATTTCCATAAAGATATCTTGGGCTATACTCTCCTATAACAGGTTCAACCCAAGCTACTTTAATTTTCCTCCCTTATAGTACTTACACCATACGTATTTAACCTAAGTAGGCTGAATGCAGGACAGTTAGCCGCATAGTGGACACAGTTTGCATCCTCATCGCCGCACCTTTGAAAACTGCGCTCTTTTCTAAGTCCATAATATTTAAATGTCTTCTCAGTCTACAAGACTGGTAAGAACTCCTATCAGATATTCATCAGCCTAGTTCTACTGAGTCTTAGAAGAAAATGTCTACTTTTTAAACTAGGGTACCGAACAAAACGTTTGGCCTGTCTGCTGCCAGGACTGTTTGATCAACTCCTCTTCAATCTCCGTTGCAGTTAGGACTTTGTAGTCTGATGTCCCCTATAAAAAAGCTGTCTTTAAATGTACGAAATAGCGAATCGTGAGAAAGTCAAGGGTCGCCTGTACATCGGTACGACATTGACCACTCTTTCAAGATGCTTCACAATGCACCCTCAACTTAGAGATCACTAGACACACCATAACCTAGTATATTTACATATTTCCTGATGCGTGATTAAGTAGTATTTGATCATAAACAATTGATTAACTTTATTCAAAAACAGTCAATTTCTAAAATTGATTCAGATTTATTAAACTTCCGCAATCATTCGTAACATTACACTACCTAACGATTCAAACTGATTTCTCTCTGAGATTACAATTTTTATACTTAGTGGTGCTAGAAAAATAAAGGAACAAATAAAATGACAACGGCTTTGATTCTTTTTAATAATCTCTTGTTTGTTTAAGACTCCAATGAGTATATTTATTTCTCCTTAACAGCTATTGACTGTTCAGATTAGTATGTCATGAACAAAAAACTAAAATTACCTTCATTTAAATGAATTATTAATATTATAAAGGGCAAAGAGACTAGCTTCGAGGTCCCTTACTTGTTGAAATCCTAATTGCTCTAAAACATTTAAACTGCAACACATTGATTCTCAAAGTTGAAGAGTTCACTGTAAAGATACGAGTATCACCAAGGAAAACAGTTACAGTGAGGCTAATAAACTATTGTTTTCCGACAAAGATGTCTTCGTAGTCACAAAACACTATAGACACCAGTTATATTATATCAACGTCATATCTCCTTTTTTTACAATACATTCTTCATAATTCCTTTCTAAATTCTTCATATTTGAAATTTTAGGAAGATTTGGCTCTAAGCTCAACCGTTTTGTTATTTTTGAACATTTATTGACTTGGACTTAGTATTTATCTTTAGTATATTTTTTAATTATTAATTTATCGATATATCTTATATTATTATTCAGACAAGCTGAATATATACTTTATAAACGATAAAAAACGATATTTTTAATTAAATAAAATTTATTCGTTATAATCTACATTATCAAACCATGTTAACTACCAGTTTAGTTATAACGAATCCCGTCATTTGCTTTCATGTGACGGTATGCTACAAAGACGCTTTTGTAGTATGCTATACTTGGTATGCTATAAAATATATACAATACAAATGTTTATGAAGTCCGTGAGTTTTCAAGGTTTAGTGTTTAGTCCAAAATATTTACATTGTACTTTTTTATGTTAAAACTTTGAAGTTTTTTTTGAAACATTGGCTTTAAAAGACTGACTTAACCTCGTAAACTTCAGTTTTATACTTTTCTATTTGATTGTAGATGTATTTATTAAGAGTTATCAATATTGCGATCTGAATGTTTTGAAGTACTCGTAGCAATATTTACGTAAAATTGCGAATATTTGATTTGTCTTTCCATGAATCGCTATCTTCAAAAACAAGTGATCGATCAGTTGCTCTTGATGATGGAGAGATTTTGAAACCGGTGCGACAACACCACAATTTTTTTTTTTAGGTGAAGCGGCATTAGCCATTCATATTTGTAGACTAATCTCCATTGTTAGGCATGGTAGCCCAATGGATTACCTGCTCGCCTATGAACTGGAAGATTCTGAGTTCGGTTCTCACTTTGACCCTCAATTTATTCATACGAGAGGTGAATACGATGTCAGGTACTCGTTAAAAACCCTAAGTAGCTTTCAATGAGGTAAAATTTAAGATGTCGAATGTAACAAGTTCGTTATGTGGATTCACAACGGGCCAATCTTTGGCCTTTGCCAGTTCTCTTTTGAGAGGGACACTGCAACTGACCTAATCTAAGCTGACCTCTGTGGTACTGACAGTGTCCATATCTTTGTTTAACAATATTTATGCTTCATTTTACTGGTATTTACACCAGAATTTGTATTTAAATATTCTGTTTTTTTATATATCTTTGTTTGTCCGATCATATTATGGGATTGTGTTTACCACTTTGCAATTTCAAATATATTTTCATTTTAAGAATTCGTATTGCATTACAATTTGCTAAATTTAGGATAAAAAAATAATGAATTTTGGAATTGATATTTCGGAAGAACAAAATAAGTGTAGCATGGAATTCATTGGTCAGTATTAGAGCTCGTCTATTGACAAATAATGTGCTTCAAGCATATTGGGGTAACAGATATATTGCTAAAAATACTGACTCTACAGCAATAAACCAAGTACAGTGATGCCTATCGTAACAGATTTGGCATAATCCTGTCTTTTCTCGCTTTTTATTTTTTAACAAAATTGCCAATGACAATTACTCAACTACCGAGAACTACTTACCGATGATGGGATTGTTTTCTCATTCTTTGATGATACTTTACCAGGAATCTTGTTTGATACAAAAAAAAAAAATAATTCTCATGTAAATCCGGGTATTGACTTCCACATCGGGTGTTCAATTGACCACAATTTGAAAAATTCAAGAGCCTAAAATGCATCATAAAAAATTACCTATAAAAAAGAAATTTGCTTTTTATTTACTTGTAATAATTAAATTATTAAACTAAAATTGAATAATTTAAATTGTTAATGAGATCCACTATTCTAACAACTTTGGTTGCCTTGAGTGCTTTTGAAGAAGAACTTATCCGTTTTCTTGATGCTAGATTAACTCCTGGACTCAGTCTCAGTCGTTAGCTGTTGGTTTTTTATTTTTTCAACCTATATTATTTCCTTATTTCTTTATTTAGCTTTTTGATTTCACTTTCTTGATTTTATTTTTTTTAATTCTTTTTATTTTATTATTTGTTATATTTAGATTTATTAATTTTCATACTTAATTACTTTATTTTTGATCTGTTTCTCCTCCCTGCATATACGGGAAGCACTTTTACTGTAACTACGTTGAAGGAATTCTTCAGTATGTTTTCGTTTCCCAAACGATGATTCGTTTGAAATATCAAAGTGAGTTGTAGTATTTTGTTAGTGTTTTCTCTTTGTGTTTAATTTATTTAGTCCTCTGGACTAGTTTCTGTTTCTTATATATATATAAAACTAAAGTTTATCGGGACTCGATCAGTTCTTCAGGTTCAAATTAAACTCTCATTGCCAACTTTTCGGCCTTTATTTAAAACCTTTTTCAAATGCAGAAGTATGAATTTCGAAACAGAAAAACTAAGTATTACATTTCAAATTATTTTTCAAAGAAAAATAATATATGGATTTTAACAACAACTGAAGTCTGAATGAACTCGTGACACTGAACTGTTCAGTATCACATAGAGAATTGTATGAGGGAAGGAAGTATGGACTTTTTTTTATACACAAGGATGAAAATTATAAGTAACTCCTTATCACCACCATTTTAAGCATTCACACCTTCTCTGGGATACTATTGCATCACTCTGTTTTTCCGCCTTCAAAGTACACGATCCTTGTGTTTCTCATTTCTCTGATGAAGAACTTTTATCTGAAAGCTGGCTTTCATACGAAATTCCCATTTCTTATTGTAGTTTGATTATTGATTGTTGTTTCACGTGTTTATGTGAAATCTTTTTATCGATTATACCATACGAGTATATAGATAGATAGATAACAGTATCGACCGTGGAATAGAAACAAAACTAAAGTTTATCGGGACTCGGTCAGTTCTTCAGGTTCAAATTAAACTCTCATTGCCAAAGTTTCAGGCTTTATTCAAAACCTTTTTCATAGGCAGAAGTATAAATTTTGAAACAGAAAAACTAAGTATTACATTACATTACAGTGTCACGTGTAACGTGTCAGTGTCACGTGTTCATTCAGACTACAGTTGTTGTTAAAATCCATATATTATTTTTCTTTGAAAAATAATTTGAAATGTAATACTTAGTTTTTCTGTTTCAAAATTCATACTTCTGTATTTGAAAAAGGTTTTAAATAAAGACCGAAAAGTTGGCAATGAGAGTTTAATTTGAACCTGAAGAACTGACCGAGTCCCGATAAACTTTAGTTTTGTATATATATATATATATATATATATATATATATATATATATTCAGGTAACTCACAAATGATTGAAGATAATCATTTATGGATAATAAAAATCTATAACCTGTCAACAAGTTGTATTCACTTGCTCTCTGACGACGTGAAAACGAAAGGCCTCAGAGCGATTATCTTCAGTTACCTGAATATTTATATCACGTGTTATTGTGACAATTTTGTGTATATATACATTAAAATATATATATACATGAGGTTTGGTGATTGGTCTACCTGTTTCATTTTTCTTCAAGGAAGTTGACTGAAAAATTAAACACTGTTAGTGTGTGTTTTCAATTGTTTGTTTCTAAGTTTATTTATGAATTTTATTTTTCCGATATTAGATTGTTTTTTATTGTTAAGTTGTATATATATAGGCGAGTTCATAATTGAAGAAGAGTAACACAAAGAGTAAAGAAATACACTTACAAACTCTAATTTTCGGGCAGTCTGTCAATTTTGGGTTACTTACCGTTCGTTGAGTCTACAACGTGCTAGGTCAACCTTTCTCTTTTCTCCTCGAAACAGATTGCCCGAAAATTTGAGTTTGTGTGTTACTCTTCTTCGATTTGGAACTCGTATTGGGTCCAGTTTGGATCCTCTTTCCGACTTTTAATTGAATATATATATATATATATATAAAACTTTTATACCACATCAGAAATTAGAATAACATTTTTTTGATCAAATAAATGGTTCTTTCCTCAAAGTCTTGCTTGAATTTATTTTTTTGATATTTTTATTTCCAAAAAATATCCGAATAAAATTCACAAGTTAACTGCATAATCTTCATTTATGCGTGTATATAATTCAGGTTACAACTAGTAAACACAAAAAAGAGAGTAACACTCACAATTCTTGATCATTTTGGTTCATACCGTCTTCAGGATAGAATAAGAAGGAACACATGTGTGGAGATGTCAAAGTGTTTACCAAAAGATACAAAGTGACTACTATATATATAATTCAAAACTTAAAATGGTCCGTTGAGACAACTTATCAAACGATTAAAAGAATAGAACACGGAGAAAAACAACAAAACTCACTTCAATATTTTGTCCTTGTCCCTATAAGAGGTTGAAGAAGAAGAGCTCTACTTGGCTGGCAAACAGTAACAGTTGCTGCCTGTCAAACAGGAAAAACTCCCCTTCTTCTTCTATAATTCCTGATGACGACAAGGTCGACATATTGATGTGAGTTTTGTTGTTGTTTCTTCCTGGTTTTTGTTAATAATTTTATATATATATATATATATAATTATATATATATATATATATATTATATATATATATATATATATATATATATAATTCGGTGGCGCTGTCATTTTATTGCCCAGTTATTTTCAACCAGTAATAACTCAGCCAGATGTATATATATATATATATATAAATGACACCAAATTTAGCTGATACCTGTTTCTTAACAAGTTTCTCAATTTTTCTAAATAACACTCTCGTTATTTCGTCTACACAATAAAGTACATCTCCTATGGTTGACATGTTTCGTATGATCAACATTCATCATCAGGACGTGAATGATGAATCAGGACGCCTCTTTTATTTCCACCTCTCTTGGCGTGGCCTTTGCCAACTACATATTATATGTGTCACCTGGAAAATAATGTATTGAACAAGAGAGCTGCTATCAAACCTATCATATACTGCCGATATGTTGACGACTGTTTTGTCATAGCAAGGAATGCAACCCAAATGGACGCGCTGAAAAACGCATTTGAGGAAGAATCATGCCTGAAATTTACAATAGAAAAGGCAATAGACAATAAAATTAACTTTCTTGACGTCAGTATTAACGTGTTAAATGACAAAATTCAAAAAACCTCAGTATTCAAGAAAGAATCTAATACAACCTCCTACCTAAATGTCCGTAGCGCTACAAAGATGGAGCAATTAAAGCCTTAATACATAGAATGTACAAGATCGCATCAAATTGGGAAATATTCAACTGGGACATTAACAGAACGAAGCAAGCGTTTATTAATAATGGTTATTCGAATGATAATTTTGATCGCATATTGAAACAATACCTTCATGTAAGAAGAGTGAAGCAAATCAATGAAGATAGACCAACTATAGTGCATAAAGTCTATTATAAAAACCAGTATTCAGAGCAACAAAAGCTTGATGAGAGAATATTAAAAGACATTATAAGGAATAATATCGGTTGCAAGAAAGAAGATGAAAAAGTAATACTGGTCACTTATTATAAAAGCCCATCTGTGAGTAGCCTGTTTATTAAAAATAATAACCAAGACAAAAGTTCACCTTTAAAGGAAAGAAATCTGGTGTACGAGTATACATGTACTAATGGGGACTGTGAAACCCAGAAACACTCGTACATTGGTATGACTACCACTTCCCTATCAAGAAGGCTCACCATGCACCTAATGGCCGGAGCACCCAAAAAAACATACGCAAGACAAGCATAATATTAAATTAAGCCTAGAGATACTGGTTAAAAATACTAAAATTATAAAAAAAGAAAGTAACCAACATAAACTGAAAATTTTAGAGGCTATATTAATTCAAAAACTGAAGCCACTCCTAAATATTCAGGTTGAAAACAGTAGCCGTATTTTGAAGCTGTTTAGTTCACATCAAAGGTATCCAGAAACCCTTGCAGGTAGCGACTCAGGCCGCGAGGCCACTCACCCCAGAGGATTAACGCCCACCATTTCTTAAACATTATGGAAAACAACCCCTTATACCTTCTCCATGTATATATAATAAACCAGATAATTCACCTTAGATCTTTTCACGTCCTGATGATGAATGTTGATCATTCGAAACATGTCGACCATAGGAGATGTACTTTATTGTGTAGACGAAATAACGAGAGTGTTATTTAGAAAAACTTGTTAAGAAATAGGTATCAGCTAAATTTGGTGTCATTTTCAATAATGTGTGTGTCAAGGAAGGACTGCTACCAAAATTTACGAATATATATATATATATACTTTTTAGTTGGAAATACGATCCGAAACAGACAAATATAGTTCAATGTAGAAAAGGAAAAGAAGTATACACTTACAGCCTTTAATTTTCGGTTAGAACCGTCTTCAGGGGAGATGAGGGAGTGAAACCAAGCGCACTGATTTAGAGACGGTTGGAGACCCAACATCTCTGAACGTTGGTTGGGGCTCCAACCGTCTCTGAACCAGTGCGCTTGGTTTCCCTCTCATATCTCTCCTGAAGACGGTTCTAACCGAAAATTAAAGACTGTAAGTGTGTGCTTTTAATTTCTCTAGGTTTCTTTTTCTACATTGAACTATGCTATGCTATGCTAAAATTTTGAACTATTTTATATATAACAGATTCAATAATACATCGACCGTTTGATAGAATAGGTGTGTTATCTAATCGGGATTCGGTCAAATTTTCTAGGTTCAAAAATCAAACTTTCAGTGCCGACGTTCCGTCTAGTTGAAGGTTTTGTCCGGTTAAGATTGTTGTTCCTTTAAATAATGTAAATTTCATTTGCTTAGTTAAATAATTCCTACTTCTGCCTATGAAAAAGTTTTATTACCTTTGCTTTTAAAACATTTAGATAGGTCTTTGCGTTGACAATGTTTGTTAAATGTTTAGTTAACTAACGTCCCTATTGGTACGTCTATAGAATGCCTTAATGGTATTACTATGTTCATACTAGAATTGGAGTCCCTGAGTTCCTAGAACACTCTAGTCCTATTTTTTTTCAAGTGAAAGGTAAAAAAAATGTCGTACATTTCCTTGAAGAAAACATTCAATCGTTGGCCTCCCTCTGGTCTATATGATATCCAGTACTCAATGAAGATCTGTTCTTAAACTTGGGTTTGACAAAATTTATAGCTCGGTTGTAAAATCAACACGGTTGATTGTTACTTATTTTAGAAAAAGGACCATTAATAGTCTATATGCCTAGTGGACAACCTGCTCCTGCTATTTCTACTAAACGTGAGATATGAGTTTCTTCCAATGGTGGAGAATCATTAGATTTGAAGAATGGAATCAACAGTTACTACCATTAATTCAAAATTTTACTAGTAAATTTTATATTGACCAACATAAAGTAAATTAGAAATATAAAGCCATATGAATTTATTTTTTTACAGTAAAAATTATGTATTTTCGTTACTTCTGAATTAACACATTTTTTTTTTCTAAACTTGAATGGTTTTAATTACATAACTTCTAATACTCAATTCAAAAAATATGTTTTAATTTTTTTTACGTAAGATTATAAGTGTGGCTTATTTAGTTTTCCCTATACATTACACACAATCTTAAATATCACATTTGAGTATCAGTTTTTATTGAGAATAAATATTGGTTATTTAGTATGAGTTGTAATATGTTTAAAATCAGGTATATTCATGGAAATTATAAACCATTGTTTCATATTAATAAAAAAAAACTAAAAAAATTAATTAAACATTACTTGTATTGCAGATACAGAGGGCTTTCATAAATAAAATCCCCTGGGGTCCATAGTAGTCTTTGTTTATAATAATAAATTTCTTTCCCAATTTTGATAAGATCCTGTACTTAGTTTAATATAACCCTAATGTGTCCTGATTTCAGTAAACTCATATGAAGTATATAAAGGAGTTGTATGGCACATATAGTATGAAATAAAAATCATTTAATAATATAATAAATTCAACAATAAAATAGTAATAACTTTTATTACAACATCTGAATGTGTGTTGATCTTTCATAAACCCAGGAATACATGTGTTAAGCCATTAACATACATTTTATGCCTCCTACTTACTCATTTCGTATTACTTTCTCATTGTTTTATACTCCAAGATAATTTAAAATATTAATATGTTAAAAGTTTTGTAAATATGAATTTACTAAAAAAATAATGAAGCTAATTTAATCAACATTTTTTTTTCTCTAAAATATTTAAAAATCTGGTATATTTTTATAACCAACTAAATTCATTAAAATTTGATTGTTTAAAAGGGAAGTAAATTAGTTGGTTTTTTTTTTAATATTCCTAATTCAAGATTTCTCACTGATTGTATTGTAAATACAATATACATTGTAACACATGCCTCATTAACCTGGGATATTATACCTGTCTTTTAGATTACTTCTATGTTATGAATTTCGTTTACACATATTTTTGTTAAGTATATCTGTTCTGTATGTTTGGATTTGAAATTTTCTATTACCAAAAAAAAAAAAAAATAACGAAGAAACATTTGTCACACTAGGTCTTCATGTCAAATGTAAGTAGTTTTATCCTGTTTTAACTGGCTTTTAAAACTGTTTGCACAGAATTTCTCAAACTAAGCATTGCTTTTTGGTGCTGGGGCTTCGCTTAAATAATTATTTTTGCTGTAAAATTAATTATTTGGGGCTTCAGCAAAAGCCTCCCAGAGAATTGTTTATTTACTATTGGAAGCTTTTTTATTACTACTCATTTCAATGAATTCAATGTTTACATTTTTTTAATTTTTTTTTTTATTTTATTTACATATTTTTGGTCAACCATCAATAAATCAACAATGGATTAGTTTCACACAATGTTATTTCGGAAGTATTCAATTAAAGAATATCTTTTCTAATGCTTAAGTAAAACGACAATTTTATATATTGTCATTTACCATAAATTGGGCAAATATAATTGTGCAGTTTATGGTGCAATAACCTAACAAGTCAATGGACTTAACTTAAATAAACTAAATCATCTCATCACCTATGCAACAAACAACGGAAACAACAATTTATTTATTTCTTTTGAACATTTGAAACAAACATACTGAAAATTGTCAAATGTTGCCGAATTTCCCTGACACAAATTAATAAAAACATAAAAATTGGATAATGGTTCATACAAGATTGAAATAAATAACATATTAATATTTGCTTAAACTAAAAGAGTTATTTAAAATATTAAATTAATTTAAAATAAACAACAGAATTCTGTCATTAACACAAGGAAAAAATTTTTAACCAGAAAACGTAATACAATAAAGATATTTATCTCGTGTAACTGTAAACTAATTGCAAAATAATTTAAATCTATATTACTTTAGAATTAAATTAATATTAATTAAATATCGACTTAAATAAACGAAGCATCTAAACTAAGTTATAACTTTTCCAATAAACATAAATATAAAGAAATATAATACAATTAATTTTTTGCTTGCTATATTCCATTACTTCAATGTTATTAATATTTATTGTTAGACAGTTATGAACAAAAATTACATTCTTTCGTGAAAAAAGAGATGGAATAATAATCGATTTTACTGATTTGACACCTTGAATAATTTTGCATAATTGAGCATTACTTTGAATCTTGTGGGTATTCATTTATATTCCATACGTAAAAAACGATTTCTAAATTTGATAGTAATGTATAATAAATCACTTATATTATGAATATTATCAGAATGAATATTTTCTCTTATTTCCGTTGAAATAATAATAAATTAAATTTTTAAATAATTCTTTTAGTACCAACTAAGTTTATATCGGAAAGTAAAATACATTTTAAAACAGTTTGAAAAAATGGTGTAATTGACTGTGAAATCTTGCTGAAATTATTCAGTAAAATATGTATAAATTGTTGAAGATATTGTTAATACCACAACTAACAACAATTAGAGAACCTTACCGCATTTGCTCCACTTAACTTTGTTTTAATCATTAATAATTGAAGTTAGTTTCAAAGAGACTATTTATTTTAGTTAAGTCGATGACGTTAACATTTATTACATTTAATGCTGATTGTTTTATATGAAAAACTTATATATTAAAAAGGTATGCAGATCTCAGAGCAAAATTATTTCTTAACTTAAATCTGAAATTTATTTTGCATATGACAATGCTGTAAGAAAGTTCTTCATAAACTAATAGACTAACCTCTTAGTAAATACCAAAATAAGTTCCTCCAAACTATATTTTTCTTTGGTGAAATATCCTATTTCATTTAAATGTTCAATGGGAAAGTATGTTATTTAGGAGATTTTAATTTCTGTTAAAAGTTCTTAAATTAGTTCAGAAGCATGAAATATATACACTTATGGTGTTTTATGTGTTCATTTACATGTGGATGCAGAAATTTCACGATAGAAGCCAAATTTCTCCTTAACCAAAGGAATTATTCTACTAAAAAAAAAAAAATCGAAAAGTTCTAATTCTTTTTGTGGTAGATAGCCGAAAGAACTCGTAAGCATTTATAACAAATTAGTATAGCACAATGTGAAGAAAAACAGTTCTTTAAAAATAGGGTTTTCAACATTTTAATTTTTTTCTCTTTGTATATAAATACATAAATTTTACACAATAAACATATTAATGACTCATCTTTTCCTCAGGCCTTTAATAAAATGAATTTTTTTTAAAAAAAATATTGACTAAAATATCTTATTTTTATTTTTAATTATAATTATTGTAATGTTAATATCATTATACAATTCACTTCAATATTTTGACCTCGTCATCATCAGGAGAGGAAGAAGAAGAGTTCTACTCGACTGGCAAACAGCCACTAACTGAGTTAGCAGAACTCATTTCTTCTACTTCTTCTTCTCCTGATGACGACCAGGTCGAAATATTGAAATAAATTTTGTGTTGTTGGTTTTATGTGTTATTTTCTTGTAATCGTTTGATAAGTTGTCCCAACGGACTGTCTTATGTTTTTAATATCAATACACAAAAATGATTATTTTTGAATAACTAAACTTTATTGTTTCTTTCTTTCTAATGTTTTAATGACCTGATATACAAAAATTATGAGGAAATAATGATAAGGGCTGTTTTGAAGTCTTTCTTTCTTTAGTTTAGAAATCAAGGGTATACTAGAACACAAACAATATATATATATATCGTATATATATATATATATATATAATAATGACTGGATATATGGGTCATTACAAAAAAAAAGTAGGATTAACTATACAATGAAGAAAAAAACAAAGGAACCAGTACACTAGAGATATTACTGTTCAATATTACAAAAGGCAGAAATATTGAAAGGTTAACTCTAAGTCTGGTTTATCGCGTTGCTTTGTATTGATTTACATATTTTATTATTAATAGGTACATAACAATAGTTAACAATATAAGCTTGTAACAATTTATGCCTCCATCCTTTTTTATTTTTTGTATTCATTTATTAGATCACATCTTTTTTAATTAAAATATTTTACAGATAGTTTCATCATTTTCAGTAAATATTTCATTTTGTGGGACTTAAAATGGTTAAATTATTTATAAGTTTAGAATATTTGTTTCTTTTTCCTTAAAATATAATTAAAAAAAATTGTTAACCTAAACAGAGTAATTTAAACTAAATTTAAGTTTAAAATTATTTAATACTAGAACAATTTTTTTAAATTCTTTTGATATGAAGACAGTTTGATAAATGTATTTTACAAATATTAAACAAAATTTAAAAAATTAATTACATCCATGAATTTAAAAAAAAAACATGTCGTAAAAGTTTAACATAATTGCTAAGTTTTCACTACTGTCATTTGTCAATTCATTTAATGTGACAAGTTTTCGGCCTGAAAGTCATCACCATGACATTGTTTGACCCTTTTTATTTTGTCACCGTCAGGGCATGCCAGAAATGTCGCGATTTTTCACTCACAAATTGAAATAATTGTATCTTTGATTATTGTTTCACAAAAAGGTTATTTTTGTGTATTAAATAACTAAAGTTTATTATTTATTTCTTTCTAATGTTTTAATGATCTGATAGCACATCATTTTTTTTTTTAGAAGAAAAATAATATATGATATATGTAATATAAATTAATAATAATATAATATAAATTAAATTTATATTCCATATTTCTTGAAACTTTTTTTCACAAGTTATGCTTACATAAAAAAATGTTAATTACAATGAAATTATATTTTTTAAAACAATAAATTGTCATCACCACAAATTTAGATAACTAAATTTATCGTTACAATAATAGCAGTCCTTATAAAGAACAAAATGAATTCAATTTAATTCAAACTTCATTGAGTTTGTCGACAGCGTTTGTTAAAAGTGTATTTGCATTTTACCAATATTCTATTCCAACTAATAAAATATATTATCTTTTATAGGAAAACCAATTTTATTTTTAATTCATATAAATTCTGGTATAAAAAATTTGCCCATCAGTGACACGGAGTAAATTTCTTTTTGTTGTTGAACTAGATTAAAATAATAGTGTTTTTCAAAACAATAAGGAAAGAAAAAAGTAAATACTATTTTTCATTTCGTTTTAACATATAAATGTTTGACAGGGAGTGAGGAATTTAGAACAATTAAATTTATATAGAGCTTGATTTGAATTTATTGGCCTTTTTAATCAAATCTAAATTACTGGACCAATTAAAGAAGGATTTGGTTCAGTGTCATTGTTACATTCGAGTATTTACAAACAAATGAAGTGACCTATTTTGGACAAAAACCATAGCTATGACTACTTTAAGAGTCAGAAGTGTATATCATCAACAACTTTTTAATCCAGAGTCAATAAAACAATAAATAAAAAAAAATTAAAGAAAAGATTGTTAGTTTGAAAATGGTGGAGGTTTTGATTGTTTCAGGCGAGTTTAAGTTTGCCCGGCTCACCGTTCAATCTAAGGAGAGGGTCTCGCGGATCGCATCAATTTACAGTTCGGACTGCGAGGAGCCGATTCCCCCCTTCCGGTGCGGATAGAAAGCCTTTAGTGCTGTCCACGTATCTAGACGCACAGGTACTAATTATCATTACTAGCATTATACATAGGACATTAGTTTCCTTTTACTATGATGGTTGACCAATTTGACTTATTTTTTTTTTTATAACAAAATTGAAATAATTTTATTTTAGTTTTGGCAACACTGGATGCACTTGAAACTGCTTTATAAATCTTACATAAATATGCATGTGAGCTTATTTTATTGTATTGATTGTATTGAAAGCCTTTTTTAACTTTTTTTTCCCTTTAATTCACCTTGTTGATAGAATATATTTTATATCTAAGTATCTTGAGTTATAATTTTCATTGAAATCAAAGAATATGTTTAAAAAAGTTGATATGATTTGGATTTGTAGTACATCTATCTGATTGTGTCCTTCATATCAAGAAGATATTTCTAAAACTTATATTTGTAGAATTTATCGATTGATCGAATTATTTCGAAATGATTGTTCCATTAATAACAGATAAGCAAAGGAATCACTAGTGCAATTAATGATCCTAAAACAGGAACTAATTATATTTTCTTGTATTTATTTATAAATTTAAAACATAAAGATATATATATTTAATAAACTTCAATGCTCTGATGAAACCTTTTGTCCAAAGGTTTAGACAAAATACCGTAATAGTGTTTTCTGAGTTATCATTAATCTGGCTTCCTCCGTAATATTCAATGTAAATTGCTGTATTTAAAAGTAAGATTCTAAAATATACATAATATACAATTCATGCAATAGTCTATAAAGAAGTTAATTTACTAATGTATTAGGTAAATATATAAATTTTATCACAAATAAATAGTTTTTGCCACAACAGTGTAGTGGTCTGGGTTATGACATATTTTTTATTTTTATAGCTAAAATAAAGAATACTTTAATTCATATAGACAAGATGTCCCAATCCACAGAAAAATGGGACCAGAATCCACTTGGGATTCTGGGTCGTGCAGAAACAGAAAGAAAACATTTTCGTTTCTTATTGTTTAGCAGAGTCTGAAAGATGTTTTAGACTGAAAAATAAACAATCTTTTCATGTTTCTCTCACTCTTTTGGAGACATATTACACTAACAGATCTCAAGAAAATCAAAAGGTAAACACAAATCAGAAGTTGGGTTATGCATTTTATTCTGGCTTCTTAAAGAAGAGATAAACGTTACTTTTTTTTACTTTTTCTACAACAAATTAGGCATTTTTTATTTTCATGCTGGTCATAGCTTATTGTGAGTGTTTTTCAGATATTGTATACAGATCTCTAAAATATATATACTACATGAAACAGGTTGCATTGACTGATGAAGAGAGAATCACTGTTATAGAAAATAAAAATATAAAAAGTAGACTAATAATAATCTATAATTTAATATGTTATAGTTACCTTTTTAACATTGTGAAGTCAGATTGTTAGTACTACTGAAAAACATTATTTCTTTCAGGTCATAACGTAATAGCTCGTCCAAACTCTTTATTAGAATTTTATAAGTCATATTAATTGATTGCTGTGTTTATTGTGGCAGTGTGATATGTGCGTTAACTATAGTAGTTTTATGACAGTAATATAGTAGGTTCCGCGAATTGTAAATGCCTGCTGTAGGTTTGGAGAAGTAACAGATAAACTCTCAAAAAACTACTGTAATTTTCAATTAACTTTAAAAGAATCATTGTTTTGCATAAATTTTCAAGATGTTCAAGATCAAGATGTTGGAGAAAAAACAGATAAAAGTTTTTAAATAATATGCTACAAATAATTGATAATGATAAATGATAATTTCAAGTTAAAAAGTAATGATTTGTTTAAAGTAGACTTGACCTTCAATATTAATTAAATATTTTAAATCATTGTTGTTTTGAAAGGAAATTCACTAAAATATTTAATGTTATCGTCCTTGATCTTAGACCTAACTGTACGATATTACCTCTTATAACAAAAAAAATGGTATTACCAAACTAAAAGTAATCCAAGATTATAAAAAAAAAACAAACCAAATTAAAACAACTTCATTACCAGCCATTGAACATCAAATTCTAAATAGTTATTATTGCATGTCATAAATATGTTTTTAATATTTTTAATAATTGTACAAACCATTATACCTGTGTATTATGTACATATACATTGATAACATACTGATGATGGTATCGATATACCATATTCCAGCTGCAGTTCATCAAAAGTGTGGTAGATAAATGGTTCATTTTTAGTATATACATGAAATAAAGGTATTTTTTTGGCAACATTTTTTTTAAATTAATTTTTTTACTAGTTGAGATATGGTTTTTGTTAATTAGCAAATAAAAATCTGCATTATTCAACAACTGCATAAGTGGACTAATATGTTACCAAGCACTAGTAGATGATCTCCGAACTAAAGAAGCAATTAAATTTTTTATTTTTTTTTTTTTAATGATTAATACAAATGTGCATGCATGCAAATAAAATATTTTGTTTTTAAGTTTGAAATAGTAGTTTTTAATTTTAATATATTTCTTATTTGATTAGAAATGAGTTCGTAAAATTATTTTTTGTTTTATTCTAAAAAGTTTAGTTTAAATAAAAAGCTTTTTGTTATCATTATTAACCACCGCTATTTAAATAATATTGCTTATTTTTTATGGCCTAAAAAGTTTCGGATTATTTGTTAATTTTTTCTCTGGGATTGTTGGCTTACCCTTAGATGATATGTTCCTATTGTAACAGACAAGTGAAAATTTTAAACTTTGAAGGAAGTTTACTGTAATTTAAAATTAATTTGGGGACGTTAGAGAGGCAGTGAAATGATAAATAATTACTACTTAAAAGTTGTATGAAAGTGTCAAAAAGTAAATAATAAGTTGATATTAATAAATAAATAATATTATATTCAATTCTTCAATTTACACATAATTTTATAATGAAACCTAGCAAAAAAGGTGGCATAACTTTTCAATTTAGAAAGTTCGTGCAGTTTTATTTTGTTTTTATCATTCAAGAGGCTACAGTTAAAGTTATATTTTGCACAATTTAAGTTAATAGAATTTAATTTCTTTGGCTGTTCATGGTTACTTATTTGTTCTGGAAGGGTTCTGTTGATTTAGTAAGTTTTAAAACAGCTGTTGTAGTTTTAATAAGCTGGGATTGTTGAATTGTATTCTAGATATTACTAGATAGTATACCCAGCATTTCTGAGTATAGCTACCAATATAACTGTTTAATGACAGCTTTAACAAATATTATGTGGCGTTTAGTTTACGACTTATAATTCAGTTATAGACAATGCTTATATACAATTATTGTAGATGCTTATACAGATTATAAATTAAGCTTCATTCTTTCATATAAATGCATGTTTCTAGACACCATTTTTGATACAACACTCGTTAAAGAAATAAATACAACCTTCTTACAGTTTGTCGTAGTTTAGATATTGAGTAATGTATATATTTAGAAGACTGAACCGTGAATAGTTAAGGTTTAAAGTTTATAAGCAAAATTTGAAAAAAATAATTAACTGTGCAACGAATATGCAACATCCAATCAAGGAACAATACATGGATTGAATGTTTTGTTCTTGAGCTAGTTTCATAAACCATTACACTCTAAAGATGATTAGTGTGCCTGCTGTAGATTTGAATAAGAAAAGTTGAAATTATGGAATTATTATATTCCATTGCTATATTTTAATAATAGTTCTTTAATAAGACGAGGAAGAGCTATTTCCAATCTCTGATTTCAATCTACAGTATGGTACAAATATTAATTGTACTAGATTGTATCTCTCATTTATTAACATGACAAAAACGTACCAATGTAAATAAATGATTCATTTCAGAACTTTTTAAGTTATATTATGTATTAATATAGATTTGGAAGTATTGTTTCTTGTTGCCTAGTGACTCGTAAGCACTGATCAAATCATTCTTCAATGTTTTCCTCATTCAACTGGATAAGCATAAACTAATTATTTATTTTCCTTGAAAATTATTATATTTTCATTAAGCTTCTTTCAAATAAATTTCATTGATTTAGATAAGTTTGTTTCAAAGCCGTATTTCATCTATAGAACTAAGATTGAAAAAGCTATTTGAATCTACATTATGAGACAAATGTTAATTTAACATATTTATATGTTTTTGTAATATCTACACTTACTTTTAGTCTTTCCTAAACCGGCTTTTCATATATTTTCGTGGAAAATAAATTACTATGTACTTGGCCGAAGGAATTCAGGGAACTGACATCTTCATAATCATATATTTTTCAAGGAATTGCTTCGTCACCCAGCACCTTTTATTTGATTTCCAAATAACCAGTTTGTTTTTGCCTCTGTTGTCAGTTGTCTGAGATCATTAGCATCTGTTTCAATAATCAATATCCTTCAACATTTCCTCTAAGTAGAAGAGTTAATGTATCCTTGAATGCTCTGACACCTTGTGTTGTTCATTATTTTCATGCCAAACATATTCTAGTTGGAACATTTATTCCAGAATAAAAGTTTTGTTAGCATTTGAAGACTAGACTGAAATTTTAGCTTTGCTCGTATTCTTCAGTTTTAGCTGACAGCTGTGTTAATTTATAATTGTAACAATTTTATCCACATTTGCTGATTCCTCTGTCTATTTAAAATTTGCTTTTTCAGATCATCTTTTGTTTTTTTTTTAAGTTAAACCAATAGTAACAGAAATGCCGTAGTCATTCCTGATATTCATAAAAAAAAAACCGGCAGAAATCTGAAACTTTGAATTTGAGAGCCTATAAGTATATGTGCCATAAAAAGAACAGCATAAATTGTTCAGCATATTTCAATCAAAGTTTAAAAAATTATTCATTTTCATAGAATGACATCTTCTAAACTGCTCTGATATCAGCTGCTGATCAGTTGGGTGATGGGTCATATTCATTTACTACTGCACTAACCTGTTAACTTTCACAAATGTTAGTAGAGTTTTTTTTTTAGAAGTAACGTTAGATAAATATTAATAAAATATAAAACAATATGAATATAAGAAAATTTTATTTACTATGATACCAGTAAATATAATGTGAAATCAACAAATGTTTGACATTATTGGAATATGATTGACACTCGAACTTTTAAACTTTACACCTTTTTGGTTTTACAAGACTCATTCATGATCCATACATTCATGAATTATGGTTCCACTCACCGGGTACATGGTCTGTCACTTGGTTGGTCAGTGTAACCAGTGTTTCAGTTAATAGTAACACCAGCTTGGGTGTTCTACTGTAACTACTGTATTTTTATTATGGAGAGATTGAAGTTAATTTGATTTATTTTGTGAATATTAACTATTTATTTACAATCTTTATTAGTTTTCTACCCTTAAGAGATAAAATTTCCTTATTAATAATTTTTTCTTCAACGCCCACGCTTGTAGAGGCTTACATCTTGTCAATCTGTCCAAAACGGCAAGTTTGATTTATTTTTGGCCCGGTACTGTTTCAACTAATGCCGATCAATATTATTACCGGAGTCTCAAACGTAACGAGGTGTCACCCATTCAAGCAATGACCAAGCTTAATGTTGCTTAACATTGGGCATTTAATTGGAACCGGTGTATGTAGAATAGCTATGGTCGTTGATTTATAAATATTCTACTATAAAAAGATTTCACATAAACACGTGAAATAACAATCAATGATCAAACCACAATAACAAATGGGAAAACAAGACTAAGATCTTTCAACCGTAACAACGGTTTCGACCGCTTGTTACGGTTGAAAGATCTTAGTCTTGTTTTCCCATTTCTTATTGTGGTTTGATCATATTCTACTGTGTATATAATACAATATTATTCAGTATGTTAGTTTGTTATTTTATTTTTTATGTACTATTAATAATAATATTATATGCATTGCATTAATGTATTATAATATTATGTTATTTATTGTTTATAATGTGAATCAATTAATGCTTGAAATATGTAAGGTTATTATTGAAATATAATTATATACATTTATGTTAATAAAATTCTTGTTATACTACTGTACGAATAACACAATCAGATAGTTCACTGTGTACTATTCTGAAGACTGATTTCGTTATGAAACCTTCTTCAGTAATAATGTATAAACATGCCTAGATGTCTGACTTTATGAACACTCTGTCTATACCACTACCGTGTTAATTTATTTATATTTACCGATCATTCCATGTATTATTTAACAATTTGTGTTTATTTACCGCAGAACCGTTCCCAGAACTGAGTTATAACCTATGTAATGTTGATACTGTAGCAATGGAATGTTTCGAATTGATAAGAGACCCACCTGTGATATAGTTTATAAAAATTTTGTGGAATCAGTCAATTTAACTAGATGCGTTTTTGTTAAAGTCTACTACTACTAATTTCTACCTGAGTGCGCGAAACACTTCTTGTTAAATCACTTGACTGGTCATAAGTTAGACAGTTATTTTGCAAAAATTAAATAATTGTACCATAGATCATAGTATTTATCTTTTTCTGTTTTAAGTAAAACTCCGATTCTTTCTTTTCGTTTATCAAACTGGATTCATTTTTACTTTTCGATAATCTTCAGTGGTCAGGAATATTGTTTTTAGAAAAATTTTAAATTAATTTCGATCCAACTATGTCTTTTTATGATAAATTATGCAAGTTACTGCATTATTCATTGTTAAGGATTCATTAATTTCCTTAATTTTGTCAAATATGATTCATCAAATTTCTTAATATTACTCATAATTTCTAGGTTTTTATCTTGAAAAGAAATTAAAATTATTGTTTGAGATATTTTTGTACTTAAAACTATCTTTGGTTTGTAATTCTTTAAATTCTAAGAGCAGTTCTGACTAGTTTTTCCAGTTCTACCGTACTAAAGAAATAGTTTACCAAAAGTCAATTAATACAATCAGCCTAAGATCATTCAGTGAGGAATAATCAAAACGTAACTTTGATTCATTGATTAATATCAGTCCTGGTATGATGAGATTGGATCAACTGGTCGTTGATAAGATAGTGCTACAGTTGCCTTAACGGTTTCAATCTAACGGTCCAGTAGTTTTCCACTTGATTGAAGGTCCACCCCCACCTCCTTTCTATCTTTTTTTTTTTTTTTTTTTTTTTTTGCTTGAATTCTTGCTATTCATCTCTCCTCTTTTTTCCTTTCTTTGACATCCAGACACTTCTAAAAACCTGAGAACCTTTTGATTTTGTAGTGATTTATTGCATTTATAAATCAATATTGAATATTACATTAATTGGACATATGACTGTACTGCATTACCTTCAATTTTTTTATTTTTCACTGAGTTGGTTATTTTCATATTAAGCTGGTCAGAAGTATTCACTTTTACTATCAGTAACTATACAAGGTAAGGAAGAGTGAATGAGGTCAAAACGAATAAACAAAAATGCTAAGTGTTAACAATATTCCTGTCATTACTCTGTATCTGCAGATTACTGATAAATATTTTTTGTATTTTGTGGATCGTTTGTTTCCTGTTGATGATATATATAAACTTAAAATAAACTGTGACACATAGACAGAAACATAACAAAGACTCACTTTTCAATATTTTGACCGTAATGGAGGTCGTCCTCAGGAGAAGTGAATCGACGGAGGGACGACAGTCAACTTAAAAAGTGAGTCTTTGTTATGTTTCTGTCTGTATGTCACAGTTTATTTTAAGTATAACCTGTCCTGCCGGACCGTTTTTCGTTTATCCCCTTCTTTGCCATATATGTACGGGTTGATCAAGACACATAAAGATAATTACCCAATACGTTTGATTGTGAGCTCGGTTGGTTCGGCATCATATGGCTTGTCCAAATATTAGTAAGTGTTAAGCCCATTAATTGGAAAAATTTCAGGCAGCCATATTAAAAACAATGTTGATTTAATTAGAAAATTAAAAAGCGTCAACAAAAATAAAAATTATAGATTGATCAGTTTCGATGTGAAGTCCCTTTTTACCAATGTAACTGTAACTGATCTGTTGAGCTTACTCCAGGAGGAATTAATTAATTATTCCCTTCCCCTTCCATCTACCACTATAATAGAGTTAATTAAGTTATGTGTGGTAGATTGTCATTTTCAGTTTGAAAATAATTATTATATACAAAAATTTGGGCTTGCAATGGGTAACTGCTTATCCCCCCTCCTAAGTAATTTGTACATGGAGTTCTTTGAAAGTAAAATGTTAAGTTCAATATTGCCTAATTATGTTGAAGATATACTTTGCATCAGTCCTAATTCTGTAAATAAAGATGTTTTCCTAATAAAATTGAATTCATTAGTGCCGACAATCAAATTCACGATGGAAGAAGAAGTAAGTGGTAATTTGCCCTTCTTAGATGTCCTGATCCATAGCCTACCTAATGAGTTACGTTTTAGTGTATATAGAAAACCTACGAATGTACTTGCATATGTTCACTTTTATTCTTCCCATCCTAAAAATGTTAAAATTTCTGTTTTTAGAAATATGTTTTTGAGGGCGTTAAGAGTGTGCTCCCCTGAATTCCTTAATGAAGAGATTAACAACATTAAGTCAATTGCCCTTTCATTAAAATACCCCTCCTCTTATATCGATTTAGCTTTGAAGGGCGCTAAAAAAACTTTCTCTAATACTTCAATAGAGCCCCGTTCATTGTCAAATTCTATAGTTTTGCCATATCATGAGTTGTTGAACCCCCTTCCAAGATTAGTCAAACAAATTGATTTTAATATAGTGTTTTCTAATCGTAATAACGTGGTAATAAAAAATCGTAATAAAAAAAATCTCCCAGCGAATTGGAGTCTGGTGGTATTTACAAAATTCCGTGCAA
This sequence comes from Hermatobates lingyangjiaoensis, assembly GCA_026182355.1. Taxonomy (NCBI): domain Eukaryota; kingdom Metazoa; phylum Arthropoda; class Insecta; order Hemiptera; family Hermatobatidae; genus Hermatobates; species Hermatobates lingyangjiaoensis. The sequence goes on along the minus strand of JAPFBL010000004.1, from coordinate 789,564 downwards.
AAATTGCCATAAAATTTATATTTGTCAAACTGGTAAATCATTAAAGACACGTGTAAACAACACCAATACAACGTAAGTAGACAGGAAAAAAGTAGTGCCTTATTCTTGCATATAAAAAATGAAAATCATCATATTGATTGGACAGGAGCTAAATTTATTACCTATGAAAAATCAATGTTGTTAAGAAATATTATTGAATCGTCGCTAATTAAATTTAATGGATCAAATATTATAAACATTATTAAAGATCTCATCAAACTTGATACTTTCGTTACGAGGGCAATAGCCTCTTCTAAGAGGGTTGACAGCTAGCGGATAGTTTTTTACTCTTTCTGACTGTACTCCTTTGATTCCCCAAACATCCCTTTCTGGACATTAGTCCTTTCCTGCGCTTTCACCCTTTTAATATACCACTCTTCCCTCCCACTCTTCTCAACCCATCACCAGATGTTTTCTACATCTAGTGTTTCAGTTGGGTTTTTGACTCTGACGAAGACCGCTTGTTACGGTTGAAAGATCTTAGTCTGTTTTCCCATTTTCTTATTGTGGTTTGATCATTGATTGTTGTTTCACATAAACACATGAAATAACAAACAGTGATCAAACCACAAGACTATGATCATTCAACCGTATGATCACAAATTTCATATTGTGGTTTGATCATTGATTGTTATTTTCACGTGTTTATGTGAAATCTTTATATATATATTGTTAAATAGCAGAGCAAATTCTGCATTCACGATTATTTTCAGGAATTGTTCTTTTTTTTAATCACTTTTCTATTCTGTAAAGGCAATGAAAATAACAAATTCCCAGGTACATACTGGAAGTAATAACACAGTCCAATAACTGATAACATATATTTAAGTCCTAACTATAACTAAAATATAGAAGAAAACACTAGCTTTCGACCACGTTGTAAACACGTGAAATAATAAGCATTGAACCACATATAAAATAATAAGCATAAACCACAATATGAAATAGGAAATAAGACTAAGATCTTTGAACCGTAACAAGCGGTCTTCGTCAGAGTCAAAAACCGAACTGAAACACTAGATACTAGTTAAAGATCTTAGTCTTTTTTTCCATTTCATATTGTGGTTTGATCATGAATATATATACGAGTTCAAAATTCAAGAAGAGTAACATGCAGGTTAAGAAACACACTTAAAACTTAAATTTCGGGTAATCCGTATTCAGGAGAAAACAGAAAGGGAGACCAAGCAAGTTGTAGGCGCAACGTTTGTAAGTGTGTTTCTTTACTCTGAGTGTTACTTTTCTTGAATTTTGAATTCGTATTGTGTCTAGTTTGGATCGTCTTTCCGTTTATTGTGAACTATACATATATATAAAGATTTCACATACACACGTGAAATAATCAATGATCAAACCACAATATGAAATGAGAAAACCAAACTAAGATCTTTCAACCGTAACAAGGTTTTCGTCAGAGTCTACAGTTGGGTTTTTGACTCTGAAAAAAGATATATATATATATATATTATAAATAAATATTATATATATATATTTAGAGTTAGCTTCAGCTACTCAAAGGGACTACTTCTGCCCGAAGACGACGACTGTCGAAATATCGTTGTGAGTCTTTTGTGTGTGTCTTTATTTGTTTTCTCTTTCCTGTGTGAACATATATATTATATTATATATATATTATATATATATAGTGTATCCGACTATAATTGGGTCAGCCGTTATTTGAAAATTAAAGAAGAGAAACAAATAGAAAAGTGTAAATTGAGTTAGATGAAGACTGAATATCAGTGAATGGAAATATATTTGAAACGTTTTATAATACTATTACATTTGTTTATATCGTTAAACCTAGACTCAGGCAAAACAAACACTTACATAAATCCTGGAAATCGCAGAATTCAGCGGCTATATTTCGTTACCCGATATCAGTGTTTTAAAATCGCAGCTACATGTTCAATTTGCAATTTCAATCCGAGCTGCGCATAAACATATACCCCCTAATAACCAATCAAATGAATTTCAAAACAAAAGTGAAATTCGTTTAATTGGACAGCCGCTTAATGGGCAAAACACCTCGGTTCCGATGTGTCCCAATTAACCGGAATCGACCAATATGTATATATTATATAATATATATATATATATATATATATATATATAAATAGAGAGAGAGAGAGAGAGAAAGAGAGAGAAAGAAAAAAAGAAAGAAAGAAAGAGAGAAAGACTGAATATCAGTGAAGAAATATATTTTGAAACGTTTTATAATATATACATATGTATATATAAACTAGACTCATAAAAAGAATACACATAAAAGAAATCGCAGAAATTCACTGCTATATTTCGTTTTCCTCGTCATCAGGAAGACACATGTGAGTTGCTGCGAAGATAGCTAATGACTCTGTTATTAAATATATATATATATATATTTAATGGAAGAATGAGTGGAGTATTGGAAGTCGACTATGATCTTTATAGTTCATTTTAAGTAATATTACCCAATATTGTAGAAACATCAAATGAAAGAAGTTGGGAGTCTGTGGAAATACGTATGGATGATAATGGGTTATTTAAGGCTGATTGGAGGATTGTTTCAGGAACACCTTCCCTACGCCGATGACTCGAACGCCGTGACACCAATGAGTGAAGAGAACGGAGCCATGGTGGTGCCTCTGTACACGACCAACTTCATGTCACGCCACTCGTCCTACACCTCGCACGCCAGTCGCCTTAGCTACACGTCGCACGCGGACCTGCTGTCGGGGCGACCGCCCACCAAGCAGAGTCAGCTGCGACTCCGGTCTTCGCGCAACAGCACCGCCACCGTCACCAACCAGCCGCTTTCCGAAAAGCACTACTTCAGAGACTATGTATGTACTGTAGCCAACTCAACATAATCAATTTCACAGACAATCAATTACACTCTCTTTGAAAATTTTCTTTTATACAAATTTAAGCGTCTATGTAGGTCGCTTAACCTTTAAAGTACTTTTTGACCAACCAAGAATCTATGCCTAAGAGTAGAATAAAAAATATTTCACCATGCATCGAAAAGTTGTTATTTGTCTCAAGGATTTTGGGCTAAACAATTAAATAAAATTTTAATCATATATAGAAACTACTATTCGAATCCTACAGTCCATTTGTCTCTTTAGACATTGACAATAATTATTATTTTATAACATCAATAAGAGTAATACATAAAAGTTGTAACCAAACATTGGTAAAACAATTTTCTATAAATGTTCTACTGTAACAAGTCCACCAATGGTTTATAATAAAAGTAAGTCATCCTTATTATTTTATATTTCGATTATTTATTTAGAATATTTTAAAGTAATAATTCTTGAATATATTAGTTTAGGACTAATTTATGTACTGAATCCTATATCAGACACTCATATTCCTCAATAAATAGTTTGTTATTTCCACATAAAATTTAACATAAGTTCATATGAAATAGAAATATAAATACTAATAGCTTATGGTTTTCTTATAAGTCCGATTAAGCTGAGCAGTGTGTTCAGGACGTTCCAGTACAGTCTTGCCTGTTGGCAACAGGACTGAGGTTGTCCCAGAAACAGTCACTCTCCAAGTGTAGCACACTTTTTAAACAAAATAACCTAATTATCTTTACAGTTTCATTTAATTCTTTCTGTAAATTATAAAATAAGACGTCAAAAGCTGAGGCCCGTTTTTTTTCATTGAGTTACTCTGTATAAACAGAAAATTGTGCAGAAAGATGAACTTTAGTAAGATACCAACTTACTTTTCTTTTTAGTAAGTAAGCAACTTTAGTAAGATTTATTTGTTTTTACTATTAAATATGGTAAATTCTGTGTTACTGTGTAAACAACTTATAAAGAAATTTGTCAATGATATTTTGATGTTGTGTTTGCAGGACACATCGGACTTAGATGATGGAAGCATAAAACACAAAAATCAAGACAATCCTTTTATAGAGCAAAACCTCAACCAGACTGTTGTAAATATGAAAGGTACCAATCAAGCAAGTTTTTTTTTTTGTTATTCAGTTCTTGTTTGGAACTCGAATTGATAAACCTTTGAAGTTGGGAAAAAATCTTTGAAAACTTGAATAGACAAGATTTAAGTTGAACTAAAATATATTAGAAATATTTCGAATAGAAAATATGTTTTCTAAGAATCAGTTTTATAAGTGTGAATTTACTTATAATATATTTATATGGGAGTACATCAATATATACTGGTAAAATTAAAAATCAGTAAATAAGGAATACTAGTTTTTTAAAATAGTTTGTTCCTTTAAAGAATCTGAAAAAGTATTTCGTTGAATTTCCTGCCTATACTCAGTAGTTTACAAATGGGAAAGTTTACTTATATTAAATTTTCATTATAGTATAGTAAATGTTATAATGAAATTATACATTCATATATACATGTTTTTTTATGTAGTTTTATTAATTTATTGTTTCTACAACGAAATTAAATTATTTTTATTGCACCTATTCCAGTTTATTCTTCTTGGTTTCATTAAACCAAAAAAAACTTTTATATCTTACGGTATTATACATTATATTTTACGTACAAAATATGAATACAACTCCGAAATAATTGATTTAAGCATTTGATAAGGGTTGAACTCCAAATTAAAACCATAAAATGCTGAAAAATTCTAATAAAAATAAAAACTCCGAATTCGAATTCAATTTTTTTAAAAATATAAACTGGAATAATTATTTAATTCATCTCAGTTATTTAAATCGTTGAGTTTCAAACATTTAAGTAAATTAATTTCAAAAAAATTTCTTACATTTTATGTATTATATAATCATTGATTTTATGTCAGTTTCTGTAATCCTTGATTATTCTTTTACATTTTTTCAGTGGACATGATTGTTACCATAATTTACTCACAACCGTGATTACACTTTACCGTTAATCATTTTACTGCTCTTTTCTTATCTATGATTATTCTCTTTCCAAATATGTATCCGTTTAATGTATGTGCACTTCCAGTCTGTTGCTTCAATATTCAAAGGCTAACTACCCTTTTTCATCCCTTATCAGTCTCTTCCCTGTCAGTTTTTTCTGGTTTTTTTCTTCCCTAATGTATCCCACTACTCTTAAAAATGTTTACCTGTTTTGATCTATTGCCGTGTACCTGAGTCTTTCTACCATACTATGGAATAAAGCAGACCAGATCGATGTTTTTTAGTCATACTGCGGAATCCCAAACAGACCACGCAAGGTACTGCTGGCAATCCACTGCATGCGCAAGCTGGACCTCGCTACTAAAATACAATATAATTGTATTACAATAAATATAAAGTATTGCAATATGGTACTACTATTATGCTAGTTAAACTAGTTAACATTCAGTTTAACCGGTTATTCCCGTCATTCTATCTTTTTCCTTCTTTTTCCTTCATTCTTTATTTGCTCCTTTTCTACTCCCCTTTTTCTTCTTTAACTCTGTTCCTCCCTTCATCCATGTATCGTCCCTTTTCATCAATATGTCCCTTCCAGTTGGTTATCTCCATTATTTTTTTTCTTTCCTATCGCCCATGTGCTTCCATTCTTCTCATCTTCTGTTTAGTTCCCTCTCCTTTTCTCCCCCCCCCCCCCCCCCCAATCACTGCCATATCACTTTATCATTTATCTTCTCTTTTTCTATTTGCACTTTCTTTTCAAAGACCCCCCCCCCCCCCACTTATTTGTTCTTTGTTAAGCTCATATTTCATATCTGTAATTCTTGTGTCAGATGTCATGGTGCTGAACGATATAATAGAACAAGCAGCTGGAAGACAAAGTCGAACGAGTGACCGAGGAGGTAATATCAATTAATTATGTTCACTTATCTCTCTGTATACTTGCTCCCTACCAGTGCATAATGTTGAGGGACAGTGTACTCATGCTTCTTCATGTCTATCCATGTTGCATGTCCTGTAGCAGTCAAGAAAAAAACTGTTTCTCTTAACTAGTCATTGAACTGACTTTCATGTTATTCTTATTAATGTAGTCTACCTTCAAACATCCATGTTTAATTAGTTGTACTTATCCTGTCTTATTGCATTAGTATAATTATTGTATATCTTAGTGAAACAATTATACCATTCAGTTATAAACGTAAAACACAAGTACCATTCTGAATAAAAGTATCCAAAATGCCACTTCATAGTATTTTTAATTAAAAAGTGGAACAATTTAAAACATAGTGAATTATGTTAAATAGCCGTTATAGAAAACGCTATATCAGGGTAAAAAAATAATAGAAGCCTAAGACAAAAAAACTGAACATTCAAATCGATTTATCTCTCGAACAAAGAACTGGTTTAGTTTAGGAATACAAAATTAACTGCAAACTAATCAAATGAATATTACTCAATTTTTTCTTTTTTTAAAAACAATTACTAATTTATTTACTTTCTTTCAATATTAAAATAGAAATATTATAGAACTCAGTTTAGGTAGTCCATTAATTTTGGACAATTTTATGGAATGTTTTAAACAAATCAACCTCGTAATTAGGTAGAAATACAGTGGTGAGTTTTTGTCATCTTTTTTAAGTGTGTTCTTTCTGTGAGTTATACTATATTTTAAGTTAGAAAACTACAGAGAGAAACATATAGACAAAGAACTAAAACAACTCTCTCCAATATTTCGACACCTGTCGATATCAGGAGTGAAGGGGTTTGTCCTGAGTGGCCCTTTGCTGACTGATGTACAGTTAGTCTATTAGACCAATCAGCGCTTAGCAGCTTAACGAGTAGGAGGGAAATATGGAGGTAAAGCAAAAGATAAGAGAAATGAAGTCTCTCCATTTTTTTTTTTAATAATTGATTTACTTATTAATTTTTTAGTGTATATTAATTATCCGTTATATTCCTCATGCACTTTATTAATAGTATTCAATACTATTATTCACTCTGATCATCATTATCTTTTTGATTACGCTTTACTTTAAATTGTCTTTATAAATTTTCTCTTTCCTTTTATCTCTTTTTCCTTCCAGTAAAGTGAGTTGTATCGTTTTGTCGTCTACTTGGTCCTTTCTAGGTGCTGTACTCTGTAATTTAATATGTTCTTTTCGTTCACCATTTGATATTTGTTTGTATATTTGTATATAAATCTTGTCATAATCAGGAAATCGAAGTGTCCTCTACTCAGGCAGGAACTCTGATATATATATATATATATATATATATATATATATAAACTTTAAATTATAAAAAGCACGACACAGAAAAGAGAATACAAAGAAAACTTACAGAATTCAATATTTCGAACTGTTGTTCGTCATCAGGAGAGTAGACTAGAAGAGAGGACGAAGTGAGAGAGATCTCCCCAGGTCGAAGAACGGAGCGCGAATGAAGAAATAAAGAGTCAACCGAAGAGAGCAGCACTAGCGTAAAAAAGGAGCTAGGCACTAAACGTCGGAGAACGGAGAAAGCAAAAACAATAGATAAAATTATAAAATTAAAAATTATAAATTAAAAACGATAAAAAAGGAAATAATAATAAAAATAATAATAATAATAATAATAATAATAATATAATAATAATAATAATAATAAAATAAAAAAAATAATAAAATAAAATAAAAAAATAATATAAAGAATAAAATAAAAAAATATATATAATAAAAAAAGGGGAAAAAGAAAATATATATAAAAAAAATATATATATATGAATATGAATATATAAGTTAAAAATAAAAGGAAAAACAAATAAAAGTTAACGCTTCTGATTTAAACCGGGATCTGATCGGGCCCCCAATAACCATATGGGTTATTATAAATATATATATATATATATTTCAATGTAGAAAAAGAAACATACTGAAATCAAAAGCACACACTTGTAGTCTCTAATTTTTGGTTTGAACCGTCTTCTAGAGATAAGAGAGGGAAACCAAGCGCACTGCTTCAGAGACGGTTGGAGACCCAATGGTTGGGTTGGAGACTCCAATGTTTCTTTTTCTACATTGAACTATATTTGTCCTTTTCGGATCGTATTTCCATTGAAAAAGTGTATATATATATCTCGCTCTCCTCCTGGTCTTAACCTGTACTGTTAATTCTTTTTTTTGAATTCTTATTATTTATTGTCTTCATTATTATTTCGTATTATATTCTTTTCATTTGGTTTTATAAATAAATATTGGAGGGATTTCTATTTTTTCTCTCCTCCGCTGGGGGGCAGCATTGCGGTGGTTCCACAAGTTACTCTGGAGGCCAGTAGTAGTTTGCTTCTCAACGCGAGTACTTCGCACTTCTTCCCGATGACGACGGATGTCGAAATATCGAAGTGAGTTCTGTAGTGTCTTTCTGTGTTCTTTTCTCTGTGTTAAAGTGTATATATATATATATATATATATATATCATATATATAAAAAATATTTCACATAAACACGTGAAATAACAATCAATGATCAAACCACAATATGAAATGGGAAAAAAGCCTAAGATCTTTCAAACGTAACAAGCGGTCTTCGTCAGAGTCCAACGATAAACCATTTGGGTTTTTGACTCTAACGAAAACGCTTGTTACGGTTGAAAGATTGTACTCTTTTTTTTCATTTAATATTGTGGTTTGATCATTGATTGTTATTTCACGTGTTTATGCAAAATCTTGTTACATATATATCAGAAGGATGCATTGACTTACTGTAGATAGGTTTCAGTCCCAATCCTTTCTATGTAAATATTTTCTTGTTTTTTTTGCAATATTAGTACTAGTTTTCTAAATGATGTCCCAAGTGATTAGTAAGAGTCAGTGCACGGTTTTTTGTTTCTTGTATATTATCGGTTAACCAAACACTAGAGAAGATCACTGCTTTTCATGTGGCTTACATAGAGAAAGGTACTCAGATAGTATAAGGCTAATCCAAAGAAGCGGTAAAAACGACGTTAATGAGACCTTTCTTGGTGCTCCTCTACACCGGATTAAGTTATTTCAGATAAAATGGTAGTTCGCTAAAACGGAATTTACTGACTCCAACTCCGTGTCTGTAGGACTTGTTTTTAGCTTGACCAGTTTCCACTCCTGCGTTCCAGGCTCACGTGAGCTGAGATGTTAGTAATAGAGATTTAAAATAAGAGTAATTATTTCAACCAAATAATATTTAGATTAAAAGTAATTCTACTTTTATCCAAATATTGTTCTATCTTATCACAGTTACAATTTTATTCAAATCATGTATAGATGTTTTATCAGTTCTAAACGTACTAAAACCACTGAATAGGTATCGTTATGAACAACCAGTAATGTGCAATAATCATTATTTGCTATCATGCCTGGTCTAAAACAAAATTTTTAAAAAAGATTGACTTTAAATGGAAAACATTTATTACTTTCTAAAAAAAACATATTTTTTCAAGAGTGGCATTTACGCAGTTGTAACATACAATTCTATATTTCACCATTACCAGATATGAATAAATTAATTATGCACAAATATGTGTCTTATGCCAATCTCAAACGTATAGTATTTTTCATTAGTAGTGTTCTAGGGGTGAAAAGTGCAGCTAATTCATTATTTTATATACAGCTGAACCAATTTATCAGGTTAATTCTACATCGGGAGCCCTAAACTTTACTTCACTCAAGTTTTTTAGAGTAGAAAATGTTAATAAATCCCGAACATCGTACAGTTTTGGAGCCGACATCTGTATTTACTCGAAATTTCCCATCTTCCACATAAAAATTAGTTTTATGGCCAAGATTCGACCAAATATAAAATATATTATGTACATGTAAAAGCTAAGAATATCTTACAAATAATATTTTTTGTGAAGTTGACATTTTCACATCTATCAGATTTACTATTATTTTTATTTAAATTTTTGACATAAATAAAGAATTTCTTTTTAAACCTAAATAAATATAAGAGAGAAACTTAAAAGCTACTACCTTTAGGCATAAAGCAGTAAAATTTTAGTTGTACAAGTAAAATGGAAAATTTGCATTGTATATAGTCGGATTAACGTTTCAATAATTTTCCTCCTTGTACATATTATATGTTTTTCCTTGTAATTAATGTACATACAACTTGCAATTAATTTTGTACTATTCAGAATTTAAAGGCATGCTTGTCTGTGAATAGCAGAAGTCTGAAAGTTTCCTATTAATATTGTTAAGTTATTTAAACCCAAAATATAACCCCATATTAAAAAGTATTTCCAATCAAACTAGTAACTAGTGTCATAACAACCATATTACTGTATATTAATAGATTAATTATTGTATATACATTTCTGCTTATGTATATAAATCGAAGTATTTTTGATGTAAGGGTGTAGGGTTTGTCCTTAAGTTTTAAGTAAATAACATTATACGGGCCAAAACATTTTTTTAAATAGAAAATAATTTCGTTTAATACAATTCCTGACATATTCATAATCACATTATTAAGATCATTGATTGGTCCGGTAAATTACACTTTTCTTTTTTCCCGTTTCAAATAAAAATCGTATGACAGCCAATATAAGAGGAAAATGCTAGAGTAACAGACCCATTTTTTCGGTATTATGTAAAAGTAAAGGCTATTTATAATGTTTGTATAGATGTGTGTTCTTAAAGTGTCATATTTTACATATTATATACAGGTTGTCGCCGACTTAAGACCTATTAAACTTACAACTGATCGACTTAATCCAAAAACCGTCGTAAAGTACAGTAGAGGTTATAACCGTGGCATTTATAATGCAGCAGCGCTAACATAAGGACCAAAGTCCTTATGCTATATTAACCTGAAATAAGAAACTTTATATTGTGTCGAGAGCTATTACAAGTTGGTTTGTTTCCAATGCCCATAAGTGTGGGCTTTCACTTTTAGTGTTGTTTTATGGGTAGAAAGAGCGGCTTATTTATTATTCGTCACTCGTTTTAGTAATGATGAGCCACATACTGGGTTGGTACTACATTGCGAGTCCTAAATTTTGCCTAGCTGAATTGTATTTGGAGTAGGAATCTAGGATTGGAAGAAATCTAGGGTCAGAGTGAGAATCGATCTCTAGATCTACTAGTCCAATATTTAATGTATTATGGTTTATTAATGCATAAATTAGTGATCTTTTTAATGATAACTCACAAAATGTTGATAAATTACGATTAATTCTAACATTCTTCTTGTTGTAATTTAACATGGAATCGGCTTTTGTTCAAATGGCTTTTCAAACGGCTCGTCGACGACAGCCTGTACTGTATTGTCTTTTCTGACATTCTATATTATAGAGTATTGTCTATTCTTTACTCTACATGTCGAATGTGAACAGTATAACGGTACTTTGCTAGTCATCTGTGAGAGTGATTGTGGTCGGCTGACTAAACAACAATTTTCTACCTAATTCTGTGGGGAGTAAAGTCGTCTTATAAACTTTAGTTTCAGCTATAATTGTGCACTCGTGCTCATATTATGCCTTATTTACCCAAACGTGGAAATTATGAATGGAATTTCCACATAAACAAAATGCTGTTGCAAAACAGATATGTTCAACAGCGGCCTACTCGTGCTCATACTATGCCTTATTTACCCAAACGTGGAAATTATGAATGGAATTTCCACATAAACAAAATGCTGTTGCAAAACAGATATGTTCAACAGCGGCCTACTCGTGTTCATACTATGCCTTATTTACCCAAACGTGGAAATTATGGATGGAGTTTCCACATAAAAAAATGCTGTTGCAAAACAGATATCTTCAACAGTGGCCTACTCGTGTTCATACTATGCCTTATTTACCCAAACGTGGAAATTATGGATGGAGTTTCCACATAAAAAAAATGCTGTTGCAAAACAGATATGTTCAACAGTGGCCTACTCGTGTTCATACTATGCCTTATTTACCCAAACGTGGAAATTATGGATGGAGTTTCAACATAAACAAAATGCTGTTGCAAAACAGATGTGTTCAACAGTGGCCTACTCGTGTTCATACTATGCCTTATTTACCCAAACTTGGAAATTATGGATGGAGTTTCAACATAAACAAAATGCTGTTGCAAAACAGATGTGTTCAACAGTGGCCTACTCGTGTTCATACTATGCCTTATTTACCCAAACGTGGAAATTATGGATGGAGTTTCAACATAAACAAAATGCTGTTGCAAAACAGATATCTTCAACAGCGGCCTACTCGTGCTCATACTATGCCTTATTTACCCAAACTTGGAAATTATGGATGGAGTTTCAACATAAACAAAATGCTGTTGCAAAACAGATGTGTTCAACAGCGGCCTACTCGTGTTCATACTATGCCTTATTTACCCAAACGTGGAAATTATGGATGGAGTTTCCACATAAACAAAATGCTGTTGCAAAACAGATATCTTCAACAGTGGCCTACTCGTGTTCATACTATGCCTTATTTACCCAAACTTGGAAATTATGGATGGAGTTTCAACATAAACAAAATGCTGTTGCAAAACAGATGTGTTCAACAGCGGCCTACTCGTGTTCATACTATGCCTTATTTACCCAAACGTGGAAATTATGGATGGAGTTTCCACATAAAAAAAATGCTGTTGCAAAACAGATGTGTTCAACAGTGGCCTACTCGTGTTCATATTATGCCTTATTTACCCAAACGTGGAAATTATGGATGGAGTTTCAACATAAACAAAATGCTGTTGCAAAACAGATATCTTCAACAGTGGCCTACTCGTGTTCATACTATGCCTTATTTACCCAAACGTGGAAATTATGGATGGAGTTTCAACATAAACAAAATGCTGTTGCAAAACAGATGTGTTCAACAGCGGCCTACTCGTGTTCATACTATGCCTTATTTACCCAAACGTGGAAATTATGGATGGAGTTTCCACATAAACAAAATGCTGTTGCAAAACAGATGCGTTCAACAGCGGCCTACTCGTGCTCATACTATGCCTTATTTACCCAAACTTGGAAATTATGGATGGAGTTTCAACATAAACAAAATGCTGTTGCAAAACAGATGTGTTCAACAGCGGCCTACTCGTGTTCATACTATGCCTTATTTACCCAAACTTGGAAATTATGGATGGAGTTTCCACATAAACAAAATGCTGTTGCAAAACAGATGTGTTCAACAGCGGCCTACTCGTGTTCATACTATGCCTTATTTACCCAAACTTGGAAATTATGGATGGAGTTTCCACATAAACAAAATGCTGTTGCAAAACAGATATCTTCAACAGTGGCCTACTCGTGTTCATACTATGCCTTATTTACCCAAACTTGGAAATTATGGATGGAGTTTCCACATAAACAAAATGCTGTTGCAAAACAGATATGTTCAACAGCGGCCTACTCGTGTTCATACTATGCCTTATTTACCCAAACTTGGAAATTATGGATGGAGTTTCCACATAAACAAAATGCTGTTGCAAAACAGATATGTTCAACAGCGGCCTACTCGTGCTCATACTATGCCTTATTTACCCAAACGTGGAAATTATGGATGGAGTTTCCACATAAACAAAATGCTGTTGCAAAACAGATGTGTTCAACAGCGGCCTACTCGTGTTCATACTATGCCTTATTTACCCAAACGTGGAAATTATGGATGGAGTTTCCACATAAAAAAAATGCTGTTGCAAAACAGATATCTTCAACAGTGGCCTACTCGTGTTCATACTATGCCTTATTTACCCAAACGTGGAAATTATGAATGGAATTTCCACATAAACAAAATGCTGTTGCAAAACAGATGCGTTCAACAGCGGCCTACTCGTGTTCATACTATGCCTTATTTACCCAAACTTGGAAATTATGGATGGAGTTTCAACATAAACAAAATGCTGTTGCAAAACAGATGTGTTCAACAGCGGCCTACTCGTGTTCATACTATGCCTTATTTACCCAAACGTGGAAATTATGGATGGAGTTTCCACATAAAAAAAATGCTGTTGCAAAACAGATATCTTCAACAGTGGCCTACTCGTGTTCATACTATGCCTTATTTACCCAAACGTGGAAATTATGAATGGAATTTCCACATAAACAAAATGCTGTTGCAAAACAGATGCGTTCAACAGCGGCCTACTCGTGTTCATACTATGCCTTATTTACCCAAACGTGGAAATTATGAATGGAATTTCCACATAAACAAAATGCTGTTGCAAAACAGATGTGTTCAACAGCGGCCTACTCGTGTTCATACTATGCCTTATTTACCCAAACGTGGAAATTATGAATGGAATTTCCACATAAACAAAATGCTGTTGCAAAACAGATGTGTTCATACTATGCCTTATTTACCCAAACGTGGAAATTATGGATGGAGTTTCCACATAAAACAAAATGTGTTGTAAAACAATACGTTTCGAATATACTTTTTCTCCTTCAGGTTTGATGGTAATTAGAAGTTAGAAATGACTCTTAGTTTTATAATAGCAACATATTTATAGGGGAACCTATTTAATCATTTCAAAGTATACGTTATTATCAGCCGTTGTATGAGAGCCAACCAGACTGGTATGTTAACAATTCCACCATAGGTTATATTTGGTTCCGTAGCAGGGAATAAGAGATTATACAGATGAATGAAACATTAGTGTTCATTTCATTATGATGTATTAAATTATTTAATTAATAATAATTTATTTAAAATCATACTTAAGTAATGAAAGATTAATCTTAATTAATTAAATAAGTATGAGTTATTCTGAATATGGATAATTCATCATATAGCTCATTTACTATCTGAAATAAAATAATTATTTCGAACATTTTTATCTATTTATTTAATGTTTAAAAAAAGTTAATTTTTCTAACAAAATTTCTACTGAATTACTACAATTCGTAACATTCACTTTAAAATTTCTTTTGCATATAAATATCTGGTTAAAATTAAAATTCAAATGAGTTTAAATATCAAGTTTCAGTGCTTTCATAAATTAGTTACCTATTATAATTAATTTAAATATTTGTTAAATTACTATTTTGAATGGTTACTTGAAAGTGTATAATATATTTCTCCGTACTAATTTTGTTTTTTTTTAACGTACTAAAATAAATTTGTTTCTTATAATATTTGTATTTTTCATTATTTTTACAACTAAAAATTGATTTAAAACAAGAAAAGAATATTTAAGTCGACATGCAACATACAATTAATTGTTTTAACTGGTGAATGAGTGAGTGAAGAGAAAAAAACACTGAGGAAAGATAAGGTGATTCGATAAGGGACAGTATTCAGCTTGCTCATGTATGACATTTTAGCAATTAGATCAATTTGCAAATTAGTTAGCTGCATGCTACCTAACACACAAGTCCACGCACAGAAAACTCAATGCAACCTTGCAACTTGTGTTTTTTCCTATATCTACAAATTTGCAATAGTATCAGGAGTATTAAGCTCTGTTAATATAATTAACAATAATATTAATTAAATATAATTATTATTCTTAATAGTTAATAATAATTATTAATATTAATAATATAATTATTATGAATTAATAATACTTATTAATATTTATCAGTAATAATTATTAATAACAATAATATTATTATTAATTAAATAATAATAATATTATTATTATTATGAAAGAAAGATAATTTTTTACTGAGATTGCATAGAATAAAACAAAAGATACAAAATTTGCCTGTTAATGAATTAAATATATAATCATTGCTTTTATTAATTAAATAGCTTGTTTTTTTTATTTTTATTATTTGTTATGTAGTAGAGAAGATTTTTGTTATTTAGCAATCTTACTATTTGTTCTGTAGTTTGCGATCGTATAGTATGTGTTTCCATTCCACTGTGAGAGCTATACTACAAAGTTATTTTCCTTTATGTGACGAACCTATAGTTATTTACCTTACATAGCAAACCAGTAGGTAGTTAAACATTAAAATATTTTACACTAATCAGTTAATAGACATCAAAAGTTTCTTCACTGTCCTACCGATTCAATCATTTATATAGCTTGATAGTTGTTGGATGCATTATTACTACACTAAAATCTGAATTAGTGTATATTTTGTTTTGTTTTTTTTTTTGTGTAATAATAGAAACTTTAGCCAGCTTATATCGTATGTCTTATAGCTTTATCTATCAGTTTTGCGTCTATCCAATTTCGTAACCAATTTACTCCCAACAAATAAGCAAAGAAGACATTCCGGGTAAAATTTTCGAATTTCTTTACAACCGTATAGATTTTGAAAACAACTTTACAAAAGTCTAGAATGTCACATATTATCTTTTTAAATATATTTATTTAAGAAACAATCAGCACAAAAAATATGAAAACTCATGAATATTTAAACGGTTTATTAGTATTTTTTTAAAAATTTTCACACTTCTATTATCATTAAAAATGCAAAGAGTAAGTAGTATTTTAAAAGTACTTAATTTTTAATTTTCAAAAATATTAAATTTAAAAAAATTTAGTAATTTAAAAACCTTTAAAAATAAAAAAATCAAATTTGGAGAACATTGAGGGCTAGCAATTGTCAACCTCTTCTATTAGGTACATTAAAGAATTTTGAATTTAGAAACAATAAAGTATTTTTTTTAACTTTCTGAAATTATTAAACAAAAAATAAATACAATTTATTAATAATAATAATAATAATAATAATAATAATAATAATAAAAAAACAGCATTTTTAATGATTATTGTCATATTTTTTGCTAAGTATATTATGGAATTTTATGATTATTTTGAATTCTAACTATATAAATACTGCATCTAATTTACAGGAAAAGAATATTGGAAAATATGATGTTTTTATCAATGTGTTAAATGGAGATTTAAAAAATCAAATGATGAAATAATTTAAAATTTTACAATCATTTTTTTTAAAGTGCGTTATAGTAATTTAATATTCTATATTTTTTAATTATTTAATAATGTTTCTTCCAAAACAATTCGTTTGATTCTCATTGGACATATATAGTATTGTTTTAACAATATCTACCATTTTATGGTTGGTTACTTTACATCTCTGCCATTTTGAGGTAGGTCACTTTAAATGTGTGCCATTTTGTGGTAGGTCACTTTAAATGGCTGCCATTTTATGGTAGGTCACTTTAAATGTGTGCCATTTTGTGGTAGGTCACTTTAAATGTGTGCCATTTTATAGTTGGTCACTTTAAATGTGTGCCATTTTGTGGTAGGTCACTTTAAATGGCTGCCATTTTATGGTAGGTCACTTTAAACGTGTGCCATTTTGTGGTAGGTCATAGAGTTGTGATGGAGAACATATATTAACCGAACACAATATTATTTTGCTACAAGAATGCCAGACAGGCTTTTGTTGTTCCACCCACACAAGCATGTCTTTGAATGGTAGAAAGCAATGATTATCCTTTGCATTTTAGTATGTAGCATACTGCACTAATATCATCTCTCTTATATTCCATTACTTCCCTCTTCCTTCCCAAAATACTAATTTAATTAGGATCTTAATATAGAAGTAAATAAGCACTTCAAGTGTAAATATTTGTAATAATACCACTTAAATATTAAATTTTAATATATATATATTTAAATAATTTGAGGAATGAGTCTTGCTTCAACAAAATCTTCATTTTGTAATTTATTCTTCAGAGGTGAGTTTTGACGCATGAATGTCCTTTAGATACTGTAAATAAAGAGTGACCTGTAAGATATACAAAATCATCATACCACGGGAATGTTTTGAGTAAAAACAATAAATATCATTTATAGTACGTACAGGTTCTTTACAGTAAAGGAGTAAAGTATTGTAAAAATATTTACTTTCCAAAAATTCTTAATGAAATGTCAAATATATTAATAGTATGTATGATTCTGAAATTAACATCACACTCCATAACAATTCTTAAAAATGTAGGCAAACAAATTTAGGTTGAAAATATCGATGTCTCATATAAATTTCAATCAATGTCGTGTTTTTTAATGATCTTCTTTCAATATACATTTTTTTGTTTTACAATTAGGTTTTTTTTTCCACCTTTTTGATTTTTCTTTTTACTGATGTCCAGACTTATAGAACTGATGACTTTGTATTATTAAAGGGGTCAAAGTATGGCTCAACATTTCTGATTGGTACCTATGATTCACGAGAAGTCACATTCTAGAGACGCCAAGCACTTGGTATTATTCAACCGAGTAGTAACCACTCCTAATACTGATTAATTTCGGCTCAAATTAATTGTAGTGGAATCTAGTGGAATCAAATTATTTTTAAAATCATTAACCTTAATCAATTAAATTAAACTAAGCTATAAAGTTATAAACTATATAGTTATTGTATTTTCCTAAACTATAGAAATAAATAATAATAATGCAATGGGAAATAAATTTGAAACGTCGAGAAAACGATTGTACTTGTTCATTGATGATTTGAATAAGTTTTCGATTGACTTTGATATCGTTGACTTGTCATCTCTGATGTTCGAAAGGCCATTTAATCTCATTTTAATATTTGACTCCGTGGTATGTACCTTGTTTATGTATATACACAAAAATGATTGATTGACAGCACCTTAAATATGTCTACAACCCACCTCTGAAGATGTAATAATATATCAAACTATCAGTCGAGTTTGTTGTGTGTCCAACTTCCTTTATGTGTCTTCTGAAGTTGCTTATCCTGTAACATATGTGCATAATTTGGCAATCATTATTAGCTGTTCTTCATCGTCAAATAAGTGTCCAAAAAAAACATTGTCTACCTTATCGATTAGTGTTGACAGCTTAATTGAATTAATACAAGAATACATTAAGGCCATTCAAACTTACTGGAAAATCTGTATTCTCATAGCATATTTATTGAATATATTTATGATTAAAAGAGAAGTTCATGTTATCAATTTGGAAGTAGGATTAAATATAGCCAAGAAATATTTAATGATGAATGAAATATTTCGTTAGGCTTATCATCAGAACTGTATTACCAAATGAAGTGGCCCATTCCTCCAAAAAGAAAGCATATAAATTGTTTTATAGTTCTTATTGTTCCTAAATTAAAAAATGTTGAGTTAAAACATTTTGGGGAAACGCATAATAAAATCTTTTCTTTTACCACTGTGAACTAGAATCATTAAGAAAAAGAAATTAATTCAAGTGTCGTCAGTGCAAGAGTGTCTCAAGTTCACTTCTTTATTTTTTTTTCTTTATAGATGATTATATTTAATGATATATTTAACTTCACAATTTAAACCTGGTTTGACTTAGATAAAAACTTCGATTTAAACAAGAGATACAAATGAAGGAGTTACACATTATAATTTCTGGTTTTTGTTAGAAAATAATCGAAATATGCTAAACGCTTTGATGCTGGAGCATATTTAAGTAGCATTAAACATTAAGTGCTTTCAAATGTATTGTTGAAAAATAAGGACTATTTTCTTAAAAATTATCTATAATCACTTATAGTAACAGTACAAGATTTTCATGTCACTCGGGTCAATGTGCACTAACGTTGAAGTAATCCTCATAATGCCTCCTTCGTTTGTCTCCTTGACTGAACGCATTGGATCACGACCAGCCTCAGAACTAGCTACCTACTCATAAAGGTGGTAATGATCCAAGACTAACAAACATAAGGGTTGTGAGGAATAAATAGTCCGATGATAATGAATTTGAAACATATTCATTGATTCGTATTTCACACTAAAAATGATTTACCTTTCTCTAAAAAGCATTTTTCAATGAAGTATATTTGTTCAATGATTTTAAATTGAGTTTGGTGTTCGCCAGCAATATGAATACTTTCCCTACTTTGGCTATAATCAGAGCTGGAAAATTCTTTGCAATATTCTTGAATCAACTGACTCATTACAGAGAACTCTACCCTAACCGAATCTGTACAGGTGTCTCCCAAGTATACTTTTCGCAAAGTTCTTCAGCTTTCCCCTCGGGATATTAGAAAACATACATACGTGGCGCACGGTGCTGACGGCTTAGACAGTTTCATACTCTACTAAATCCAGTTCTGGTTATAACCAAAAAAAAATTCAAACAAATCCTTTAAAAATTTAATGCACTAAAATTATGATTCAAGAAACAACAATTTTTTTTGCTTTTCTTAAAAAAGAAATCAAACACAGCTCAATTCTGCATGCTTTAAATCTATTGAAACTAATTTTACCATTAGTGCTAACCTTTGAATAAATACAGATTAAACAAAAGCAACACCTTTTGTATTAAGGAAATCATAATGTACTGTTTTACTAATACAATAAGCTTTTAGATAACACTGTTTAATAAGATGTATTGGAAATCAGTGGTATGTGCTATTTACTGCTGTTAATATGATAGAAATACCAATATTTAATTGAGGTTAGGCAAAACTAGCTTGTTAAGAAATTATGCCACTGATATTTTCCCTTCTATTATAAGATCCACTGACTGCACTTAAGAAGGTGATCAATCATTTATGATATTTATGTTGAAAAGGAATCTCTGCTGGAAGAGAACACAGATAAATTTCAGTATTTATATTAATTACTGTTCCAACTAGTTGCATACGGAATGCTTATTGTTAGTTGTAAATGAACAATACTACAATTGTTTACATAGTAATAGTTATTTCTAGTTAAAGTGTTTTTAAGCAATATTTTATGAACTGTTTGATTGATAAACTAATTATTCCTAGTATTGACCATTAGGAGCCAGGTGGCTTCGTTGATCAAGTCACAAACTCTCCTTGGTAATTAAAATGGGCTTGAATCCCTTGTTCTGTAAAGCCGTTGTGACCAAATGATTGATTTACCTTCAAATAATTAATGATGCACAAAATGCACTTGTGAAAGAAAAGCCCTAAGGACAGCCAATGATGGCACAATAATTAGTGTTGAACACATGTAAGAGTAAGCTGAATAGTGTACTCATGTTTTTCTCTGCGTGTATGGAAGCGTATACTAATTGAAATGTGCCACGGGTACAGCATCCATCTACTATTTCCCGACAGAAGAGGATGACGAAGGGCCAACGCTCAAAGAGAAATTGACCGTCATCTGCCTCGAAGGCATTGAAATCTTCTGCGTTTGGGACTGCTGCGGACCTTGGCTTAAATTTCAAGAGCTTGTCGCTTTGTTGGTGTTCGACCCTTTCGTCGAGCTCTTCATCACTCTCTGCATTGTTGTCAACACTCTGTTCATGGCCTTGGACCATCACAACATGGACCCCGATCTAGAGCATGCTCTCAAGAGTGGCAATTATGTAAGTCCAACCCATTCTTTAGTTTTTAGTTACTTTCTTTAACAGAGACCCTCATCATATTCAAACTCATTAAAATTTCATCGCATTAATGTTATAAACCATTTTACCAAGCTGTTCGTATTCCTCTTTGAACGACGAGTCTCAGTCCTCAGGCATTCTTCAGGAATTATACTTGGGTATAATTGCCACTCCTTGGATATAATTGACTTCTCCAATGCCACTCCTGGAGGAGGCCAGGCACGCATCGTGCAAAGAAGAAAACGAGTAGCCTCTAAGATGGTGTATATAAATCTTAATAACAGAATAGTCTTCACGTTTCTTCAAAATTTATATTGTTTCTATATACAAGATACATTTTTTTTTTACTTGAAATTGTTTAATTTAAACCATTACAAGGTCTTCCCAACAAAATGATATTTTCCCTATCGATTCCTTCATAGATTTCTGGGATATTTGATTTTGTTCATTCCATCATTACATATTTCTGCCAACATTCATTTTTTGAAACAAAACTAGAACACCAACCCTGTTTTGCTAATGAAATTATTAAAACTGTGTTAAGTCAATATTAAAATTATAAAATTTTCGCTCATAATAAATCTTTCTTAGAAATAACATATTATTTTATTTTTGTAATTTATTAAAATAATGATCCCAAAAAGTAAAGTTTCAGAAAAATGAATTTAATTTTTAAATAAGTTCATAAAATACCCACTATTATATACCAATGTTTTAATAACAATGTCTTTATTTTTAATTTATAAATATTGTTTTTGTGATTTCCATTCTTTTACTATTATGCATTTCATAAATAAGTGTCTTGAGAAATATATATTTGGAAAATAAACTAAGAGTATACCCAATACTGAAATAAGGAGTATTTAGAGATACTATTTCAGACTGGTTAGTCTTAATTACTGTGCTGTGATTTCCTCTGGCATGAGGTTGGTGGCGCAATTATAACCACCATGGAGTTTACCTTTCATAAACAACAAACGACTTATATTACTAAATGAAAATATGTTGAACATCTTGTACGACTTGTACCATTTTTTGTTTGTTTCAGTTTTTTAGCGCAACATTTGGAATAGAAGCAGTACTTAAGCTCATTGCCATGAGTCCAAAATATTATTTTCAAGTGGGTTGGAATATTTTCGACTTTATCATAGTGACCTTGTCACTGGTAGAATTATCTCTTGAAGGTGTTCAAGGTCTGTCCGTTTTAAGATCCTTCCGTTTGGTAAGTGACTTTTTAAATACACAAGAGATGTAGTTTTAAGATATTGTTATCAGTTTCAAATATTGTTGCAACTTGTTGGTTTTCATTTCTTTGTTGATCTGTAATGAATCAAAAATACAATAATTATATTATAATTAATTTATATAATAATAGTAATATAATTGTTATGACGATTAACTTATGTGAAGATCAATTATAATAACTTACGAATCAAGTAATTTTTAGTTTGTGACTCTAAGTGCTCTAACTGTATCTAGTTGAAAGATCTTATTTGCAATTTAAAATTTAATTCTGCGCTTTTCATATTGATATAATGATTTAATATTTATGACTTATGGTTATGTAAAGAAATTCCAGCAATAAATTAAATCACTAAACAAAGAATATAAAACACGTTTTAACTCCTTTCGATATATATAGTAATCAATGAACTCCTTTCTTATTATAAAATTCATTAAGTTTTTAGTTATTTTCCCCTGTAATGCTATCAGTATTTGCTAATTCAAAAGTTAATATACTATAAATTTCGCAGTAAATATGCTATGATCCTCACGAGATTCAAAACTAAACTGTACTGAATTGTTTAACTAGATCAGAAACTCACACCGCAGGCATTTCAGGATGTCTCAAAAATAATCCGTTCCTTCAAGGTTTTCGTATCCTTCATATAAAGAATTATATGTAAATCTATAAAATTTCTCAAACTGGTTGAATATTTTTGCAAAAAAATTAAACACAAAAAACTGTTAAAACTTTCTGTTATGAATGAAGTAAAGTTTTATTAATTATTTTACTTAAATTTATTTATATGTACTAAATTAACAATGCAAGAGCTAATGTAACAGACAATACATGCCTGTTTGCTTGCTTTACTATGTGTCGTTCGGACTAGCTGTTTGAAAAATATCCAAAGTTATTGTATTTGTAACAGTTATAAATATAACTGTGGTCTAAAGCAGTTATTACAGAAACCTGTTTACTTACAATAAGCATCATAGCAATTTGTTACTTGTAATACATTTTTTTATAGAATCAGGTGTAATATGGGATAGTGCTCTAACTTTTTATCTTTGATCATAAATCTAAACTAGGCTATGGCCTTAGATTTAATTTTGTTTCAAATAAATTATATTTTAAAGAGCCCTTTAAATGACTTGAAGCCGGAGGTCCTCGATCTGGGATTCATTGAAATCTCCTTCTCAAATAAACTAATAAACTTGAGTAAGATAAATTTAAGATGCCTGGTATAAAATCAACCCGATGATATGGCTCATTTATAGCTAAATGTGTGCCTAATGACAAATGAGCCGTACTTTCCACCCCTTGAAAATGAGCACCACTGAAAATGAAAAACTATATGTGTTAGCATTGGAAACAGTAAAATATTTTAAGTTTTCAAGCTTGTTTCAGATTGATTTCTTTCAACAAGTTTTTTTAAACCTGCTATATTTAGGTGAATATATCTAATAGGAAATTGTTTGTTTTTCAGCTCAGGGTTTTTAAACTTGCCAAGTCATGGCCGACGCTAAATCTGCTCATCTCCATTATGGGAAGAACTGTAGGAGCGTTGGGAAACCTGACCTTTGTACTGTGTATCATTATTTTTATATTTGCCGTAATGGGCATGCAACTATTTGGAAAGAATTACACAGGTATGCGAAATCCTTTTTCTTCCATTAATTTCTTTTTTCTTTTAAATTCTATAACTGTAAAATTAAAACAAGACAATGCACTGGACATATTTTGAACAGTTGGTGACTTTTTTTTGAACTTTGGGTGATTTTTGAAATAAAACTTTGTATTGAGCATTGATATAAATCCAAGTTGCTTGTTATTTTCATGGCAAATGTAGTGTTGATAAATAGGATAAATAAACCACTAGATAAATGATTGGCTTTCAGCTATAGTGTTCTTCATTCACCTTGGGGGCCAAACCAGATGGTCGAAATGAATGTAAAAAAATTCAAAAATTAATGATAATCAGTTGTACTATTCACAAAAAGTAATGGTAATTGATAAAACTGAAGTTAATAACTTGTAAATACAATCATTACATGTTTAAATCCAGCGGTTATCTAATTTCTGCCTTGGTGTTCTTCTCTCCTTTTAGCAATTTTTTTGCATTTTATAAAATATTTATTATCACTTAGGTATTGAACGGAATTGGACACAGGATTATTGTTGAAAAATAGTAGCGACGGGAGGATCACCTTTTTTTCACATAAGGATGTAGTTCAAAAACCTCAACTCCCGATGCACTTCTTATTTTATTTGACTACCACAATTGTATTTATGACAGTAAATTTATACCTATGGGCTAAAACAACTACATTTACAATAAATCACTAGGAAATTATGAATATGTACGTTATTACTTCTGGTATGCACTACCATTAGTTATTAGATAAATATGTATTATTAATATCAAAGCTTTATGAATAAACATTCCTTATTATAAGAGTGTTCATTTTGATACTTGAAAAAAAAATAAAGATTTTAATATAACAACTAAAGATTTCTAAACATGAATTAATGTTCCATTTCAAATTTTTATTGTTATGTAAATTGATAGAATTGATTAAAATGATCAAACTAGCTAGAAAACTCTCTTTTTTGAAGTTTTTATCTATTGATAAAATTTAGTCATTATCTTCAATAGAAACTGAAAAATTTGTGTAGTAGCTTCTGAAAAAATAATTTTTTCTTCTGAAAAATTAGTATACTGAATAGGTATAAATGAACCTGTTAATATATAAAAGGATATCTGAAAGTTAGGTTTCGAAAGTTATATTGAGGTGACAAACTGAGCCAAAACTTGTTAATTTTCAGAATTTAGAAAGATTAGTGATTTTCAATCATTTCCTTTGCATACATTAAGTCGAATTTTTATGTTTCTTCATTCTGAAAATAAGTTATGTATTAGTCCAGTTTATCGCATACATGGCTTTCAAATATTTGACAGCATATAACAGCATGATAGCTAAGAATGTTTACTTGTAGGATTTTTTTATTTAATCAAAAATTTATTTTTATGGTTGAATAAATTTTAACTCTAAGATTTTTGAAATAATTGCTAATTGAAAGGAGTGTAATCTAAAAAAATCGAATATAATAGAAAAATGTAAGATTTATTTATGCAAAAATTTAATTTTCTGGTTTGAATTTTTTTTTAATTTTAAAAAATTGACTCTTTAAGTATTTTGAATGAATTATTAATTAAAACTAGTATAACCTAAAACAAGTGAGGATAATAGAAAATTGTGTTTTTTATCTAAGTAAAAAGTTAGTTCCTGGTTTTATTAATTTAAATAAAATTTAGATAAATTTTTAGGATTTTGAAATAATTATTCATTAAACTGGTATCGAAAACAAGCGTGATTAATAGAATATTGTAAGATTTTGTTATTTAAACAAAAAATGAAATCTTTAAGATCTTTTAAGCACAAATTAAATTTTTTTTTCTATATAGTGTAACACGAACAAAGGCTGAATCTGAATCATAATTAAACTATTAAGGATATTCATCGCTCAAAGGCAGGCATTCCTATATTGTGTCTTTGAGAGAAATAAAATATACGAATGTAAAGAAGGTTTTGATTTGCGTTTCAGACAAAGCGAGTATGTTTCCTGAAAAGATGGTGCCCAGGTGGAATTTCGTTGACTTTATGCACTCATTTATGATAGTGTTTCGGGTACTGTGCGGCGAGTGGATAGAGTCCATGTGGGACTGCATGCATGTTGGTGATTTCTCCTGTGTGCCTTTCTTTTTGGCTACTGTCGTCATTGGCAATCTCGTTGTCAGTATTCCTTTTTAAAAATTAATATATTCTTATTTATAGCAATCACACAATAAATAATTATAAATTAATGTTTAAAAAAGAAATATGTTCCTTCTGTACTACGGTCATCCATGGCAAATGCCCTTAGTTTACTATTAACATGGTTTGCACCTCTGAGTTTATTACATATATTTTTAATTACTGTATAATTTGAGGAACTACATATTAGAGAAATAAATATAATTATAAGATCTCGGTTCCTCGAATTGTTATATTGAACTGCATATTTCGGCCAAATATATCGTCAACTTCATGCTAGAAAGTGTATAAAGTTTAATTCACTTTCTAAGTTATCTGGTTATATAACTAATAACATCAGTTAACTCATAATGAATTGATAAAAATTACATATCACTTTTACAACTGATACTAAACAATTCATCAACGAACCTTGATTGAAGTGTTAATTAATACTAACTCAGTTGGTATTAATTAATATCTTTAGTATTAATAAGATATTATATTTTTAGAGCTTTATTATACTTTATGTATTTGTGGTAATTATCATTGTCTATCTGTTGTTAATGTTTCTTTTAACTTTTATCACAATCGGTTTATACATTTTGAATTTTCAAACTAAAAAAACCAATCAGGCAAAGAGCATGCTATGCTGTAGTTCAGGGGTGGTCAATTATTTTGACTCGAGGGTCACATTACTTTAAAATTTGAATGGTGGGCCATTTCAGCGCAAGATACAATATAAAAAAACAGCATTAGTTAACAGTATATTAAACAAAAACAAAAAAGTCATTGAAGTATAAACATACTCTTTTAAGATAACAGTGTTGTTGATCAAAAAATTTTAAATATAGCATCGAAGTCTGGGGCAATTCTCAAACAGATATGCGATATTCATCACCCATCGGAGATCTTTAGGTTTTTTGTTAGTATTTATAACACTTAAATAATCTGACCAGCAAAAGAAGAACAAAAGCTGAAAGTGTGATACTGCACCACCTGATGTTGAAATGCACTTCATTGCGAGTCAAAATAAAATTAATACAATCATTTACATCAAACCTAAATCATGTACCAATCTTTGGTGGGCCGTATTCAAAAGACCAAAGGGCCGGATGTGTAGTTTGCGAAGATAATCAAATACGATTGTTTGTTTAATTTAATAAGTTAATACTGTAATCAGTTTGATTATGGTTATATTAATATTTGAATTGAATTATCCTGTAATATGTGGCAGCAAATAATACATTTGTTTTGGGATTGCATGGACAGTAAACTTAATTCTAATAGAAGGACAAGTCACTGGCAGGTAAACAATACACTTACGACCCCTTGTTGAAGCCTTCTTATAGTACAAAGGTTATGAGGTTTATAACCCTTTCTAAACTAAAGGACGTTAGTTCCTCTTTTGATGATTCCAAATGCAAGTGGTTGAGAAGGTTCTTGCTTCTCTCACAAAGCTCTGGGTTCAAATCCAGATTTCATCTGGATCACCACAGTAAACCAACTAGATGCTAATAACTGAAACTGAAATGTTGATTTCAGACAAATATTTTTTGTCAATACTCGCCATTTTACGTTAAAGTAAGTGTAAGTATTTTACCTCGTCATTTTGTATATTTAATATGTCCAAACTGTCGACTGAGGAGCATTGCAGTCCTGAAAGGGTTAACGAAATCCACAAATGGATCAACAACAAAACCACACGTCTAATGCTTTATTAGTGAACACCCTTCTTTGACTGTTGAGCCAAACTTAGGCAACGCCGACCATTAGAGCCGTCACTTCCGTTTGCACAGGAAGTAAACTCGGAGATGATAACATACCAAGGGGTAAAGATGTTTGACTGCTTCAGAACTGGACAAGCAAGATAAAAGTGGGGAGATTTTTGAGAATAGAACCTTTACTTTTTAAAAAAATGTTTTTTTTTCTATTTCCGAGTTTGAAGTTATGTCATATTTGAGTTTATTGTGTCAATACAGATACTTAAATGGTACCTAATATTGTAAAGCTTTATATGTACTCTAAGAAAGAACACAAAATGTTTCTACCTCCCCCAAGAAATTATCCTGTCAGAATGGTAAGCATACTACCACCAGACCAATCGGGCATACATTATGTGTATTGAATTATTGTTTCCATAGTATCATTAGAACTACTTATATGATAATTTAATTGTAATAGTAAATATAATTGTTCATGTAATAACGGAATAAATGTTCTTATTTATTACCAATGTACTTCGGGATCATCCTGTATATTTGTATTGTCTATAATATTGTATTTTGTTTGATTGGAAAATACTCGTATGATTGAATTTATTGATTTGGTCTTGTTTTCTTTTTAGGTTTTGAATCTATTCCTTGCACTGCTGCTCAGTAATTTCGGTTCCTCAAGTTTATCTGCACCTGCTGGAGCCGATAATGATACTAATAAAATAGCCGAAGCAATTGATAGAATTGCTCGATTTTGCAGTTGGATAAAGCAAAGTGTTCTCAAAGCATTGAAATTGATCCGATCGAAGCTAACTAACCAGATAGCCGATCACACTCCAGGTGAGAAGCCGGCAACCAGCTGGGAACAAGGTTCATATCACATCGGTCCATCCTTATCATTACTCTTAGTGGAACAATAGTTAATTTGACCGAACCACACACCAGCCCTAGCATTCACCAAGCTCAAATCACCTAACAGAACAGCTCACACTCTAGAATAGTTTCAAATCACTTCAAATCAGGTTTAGTTGGCCTTTTACATCCAACTATCTCTATTTATTATCCTTTCAAACAGTTTATTTGTTCGTTGATATTAGTGGTTTTTCAGGGAAACAAAAAGTAATCTTTTAAGTACTACGTAATCTTTTTTTTTTATAAAAAAAATGATCAATCAGTATAACAAAACGTACTCCCTCTACCAGTTTAAAACTCTTGTGAATTCTGTGTAAAAAAACTCCGTATCTTCATGAGCCTAAACAAGTTTTTCAAAATATCTAGCATAAACAAAATCTGGAACAAAAACACTCCTTAGACAAGGGGTGATGCATGCGAGCTACTTAAAAAATGAACAAGTCACAATGGTCTACCCAGTGTATTATATATAGATTTAAAAATATATCGAGGATTCCTACAATTTATGATGATATATGTAATATTTTATCGTGAAAATAAACCTCTTCCCATTTGATATGAAGAATAATTCTTGTTTAGTTCCAATTATTGAGTTTTTGAAGTCTTTTAAAACTAATCTCTCAGTAAACCGATGTTATATATATATAATTTTAAATTACACGAAGCACGACACAGGAAAAAAAAATAAAAAGAACACTTACATAAGTCAATATTTCGAACTGTTGTTCGTCATCAGGAGTAGACTAAAAGGGAGGACGAAGTGAGAGAGGTCTCCCCACGTCGCAGGACGGAGCGCGAATCATCAAAAACGTTTTTGACTCTGACGAAGACCGCTTGTTACGGTTGAAAGATCTTAGTCTTTTTTTTTTTTTCATTTCATATTGTGGTTTGATATGTGATTGTTATTTCACGTGTTTACGTAAAATCTTGTGATAAGATATAATGAAGATTGATTCTACATTGGGAGTCCTAAATTTTTCCTTACTCTAGTGTAGTTAGAATAGTGATCTTTAACGGGTATTGACATCGCACAGGCTCGGGACCGACGGTTTAATGTTGTCCCTGAGGGATGACGTGCTCAAATTTATTCACTTCCCACGTCAATAATCGAGGGCCAGAGTGGTTATCGAACCCCGGCCCTACCAGTCCAGAGGCAAGCACGTTACCACTGAGCTACACAAAGCACACTTGCCCCCTTAGGTAAGGGAGCCTTACCTGGCCCCCATAAGTATCAGTTACTTCTGTATTTGTAAGAAAAGTATTTGTTATGTTATTAGTGAATTAACTTTAATTCACTTTCAATTCAATACCTTTAAAATCTCCCATATAAATAAAAGTTCCCTCAGAAGTCAATTATTTAAAATTTCAAACAAATTTAATTTATTTGTGTTTTGGTGTACCTAAAAAACCTTCAATAAATTATCTGTCCTTTTAGTAGAATAATATAACTCTATGATCTGTGTTCATCAAGCAAATGAATTGTTTTTTATTTTCCTTGCAATGAATGGTAGGTGTTAGTTCCTCATTCTTGCAATAATTTTTACTTTACATATGGGTGAGCCACTTTACTGGGTTTTTCAACGTTTGTAGTCCTAAATTTTTCATTTCTTTACGATTTATCATTTTCATTTTTTACGATGTGATATAGTAAAAGTTTGAAATCTACACTTTGCTTTCTATCCAAAGAATAACATGGATAAAGATTTGTATCACCCACACTAAAAATCTAGCGTCATTTACTGTTTTTGAACTCAGAACTAATCCGACTGATTAACGATAAGTTCACTTACATGTGTGACCCCGAACTGACAGCTAACAAAAAAAATATTTTTTTCTTTCCATTTAATTAAAAAATAAACAAACTCTGGAGTGGTGTGCACTCAACCTGACTATATCTAAACTTATTACTTTCAGCAAATCAACCCGTTGAAAACAGTTTCTTTAAAGACATTTAAAACTTTAATAAGTCTTTTGGGTTTAATTTTAATTATCTAAAGTCTAAATTAATTAAATAAATTAAACGAGATTAATACTTCAAGCAGAGTTCTGAGTTTTTTTGGCTATAATCATAATATACTATTAAAGATATAGATACTTATGTAAAATTTTAATAGTCAATAGTCAGTTGCTCCGTCCAAAAGAAGTTTCTAAATTCACAAAATTTTTTATGATGTGTCTTTTCTATGATGTAATTTTGATAACAATAAAATTATAGCTGATTCTCTTGTAAGGAGCTATTTTGTAATTGAATTTCATTATCAATGGTCTGACTGGTCGTGTTTAAATCTGTTAGATTCAATATTGTTTTGTAAAACTAGCTATTCTGGTATCAAAAAAAAACATGTTACTTTATATTAATATTAGTGTCAGTTCTATATTATAAGATTTCAATTTTCTAGAGTTAGTCATTCAGGAGAAAAATAACGGTTTTTTATTCTTAGATTAGGCAATAAATGGATTTGAAATAAAGCAATTTTACCTAAAAAAATACACGGCTCTCCTTCACTTATGAGCTATTTTCTATCAGATGCTATGACCACAAGTTGTGAGATTTTCTCCCACTCTCTTAACTACACTCAGAGATAATCATGAGGATGTACATATTGCTCATGATTGATAATAAGAATTTACCATATATAATACGAATTAGGTTCTACAGTTAGACTGATTTTTTAATAAATAACAATCCTCTTCAAGAGATTTACCTTTTTTTGATGATAATGCTTCTTTCAAAAATGATAATGTTGATAAACTATATTTTGATATTTTTATTTATATTATTTATTCTTTTTTATGCGCAAATATACAATTGAATATTTGTACATACAAAATTATGTAATTGAATATTTGAAATTACAAAAAGTAAGTTTGTACTGTGTACAACTAAATATCATTCTTTATAATTAAATAAAAAAAAAATGTTGAAAAAGGAGGGAGTAGTCTGTTTATACTAATAATTTTAATAATAATTATTTTAAACTAGGGATTTCACACGCTTTAAGGCCACTTATAGTGCACTAATTAGGTTGTTGACATTAATTGCACACAAAAAAAGAATAGCTGAAATATCTAACCAAATAAATTTAAAAAAAAAATAGATTACTTTTAAAAATGATAAGCGCTTTTGTACATTACTCTTATACCGAAAATAGAGTCAAATTAGCTTTTTAGAATTTTGAAATGAACTTAAAAAATGTTTAATCATTTGTTCATTTCGTCAATACCAAAAATTAATGATGGGAAGATGTTATATGTTTTTTTACAAAAATTAAAACAAAAATAATTTTTTTTAAATAGTCTTTTGGATATTTTTTTTAAATAGAAATTGTAGTTTAATATTTACAGCTTTTTTTCTTATAAAAAATTCTCTTTCCCTTCAAGTTAAAATGTTATTATTTTCTTAAAGTTGCATGATTTCAAATGCAGCATGATTAGGGAAAGCTTAAGGAATATTTTATTTAAATCGCTTTCAATTAGATGTAGGTTAGGGAAATAGCTGCTTGGTGAATTAACTTACACTGATTGGTGACAAATAACTACTGAATTTAACTGTTAATATGTTCTTGAATTTTAACTATTCTAATCTTTGAATGCTATGAATATAATTGAATAATTATTTTGATGAGAAATTAGTCTTTCTAGCATTAAATCATTCAATATTTATTTTCAAGAATATATTTTGCAAATTAACTTTAACTTTTAAATATTATTTAGTTTAATATTATATATTACTTTATATATATGTAAAATCAAATGAAACAGTCCAAGAAAATTTAGATAAAAAATTATGACGAAAGCAACACCAAAATAGACACGTACATATTTTACTTCTATATTTCGACTATAGTCGTCATTAAGACGCCAAGTTACCCGGAGGAAGGGAAGGCAAAGTAAAGGCGGACTAGTCACTACTCTGCATCCTTGCTTTACACTTCTCATCCTGATAACAACTATTGTCGAAATACAGGAGTAAGTTATGTCAGTATCTATCTTTGTCCGGTTTTCATTATATATATATATATATATATATATATATATATATATATATATATAAAGATTTCACATAAACACGTGAAATAACAATCAATGATCAAACCACAATATGAAATGGGAAAACCAGACTAAGATCTTTCAACCGTAACAAACGGTCTTCGTAAGAGTCAAAAACCCAACTGAGATCTTAGTCTTGTTTTCCCATTTCATATTGTGGTTTGATCATATATATATATAAACTATTAAAAGAAATGGACACAGAGAAAGAGCAACGAAACTTACCTAAGTATTTCAAACTTGTCGTCATCAGGAGAAGAAAATACTTCTGCTTGCCTGGAAAACAGCGAACTCTTCTTTTACTTCTCCTAATGATGACAAAGTCGAAATACTGATGTGAGTTTAATTGTGATATCTCTATGTTCTTTTCTTTAAATCGTTTGGTGAGTTGTCCTAATTGACTGTTTCATCCTTTGAATTATACATATATATATACATAGTCATATGTTGGAAAAAATTGAATACTAAGAAAGATAAGTCTTTACAAAACAAAGTGTAGTTGAACTTTCAAAAAAAAATTTTTTTTAGTGAATATGAGAAAACTGATTGTCATTAAAGAAGATTGGATAAATGATACTCATTTTATTTTATAAACCTAATATTTGAAAGCTCAGCAACATTTTGTTTAAGATCTGTTTATATGATTCTAATAATTTCATATGTGCATTATATTTTACAAATATTACTTATGTAATTTAAAAGAAGTCGAATGTTTTTCGATTTCAGTTTTTTAACTTTGACACACTTTGAATGGCTGAGAGCTCTGCTTTGTTTTTTGCCTTTATATATGCTTTCTGTATAAAATTTGCTCTATATATGTATACTTTATACCTAAAACAACAAATTACAAAATCTTTGTTTTTGTTATTATTGCCTCACTAGGTTTAGATACTCTACGTAGAACCTCTTAGCTAATACAGTATTGATATTGTATTATTTTCATTAACTTATCATTGTCAAACCACCACTTTTCAGAGTTTTTCAATTTTTCAAGGCCCTGTTAAATTAAATGTAATTCATATTAAATTCATAATACACTTCTCAGAAGTAATTACTAATATTCCTTTGTATAAGTATAAAGAGATTTTTTTTCTTCCCTTTCAAAAAAAGGCCTGGTAATAATAGTATATGGTAACTGTAATATGCACTTTTTTGACTAAGCATAATTTCTTTTCGTCATGTTTTACATAGATAGCTTTGAGTTAGGGTTAAGTTTTATATACTTCTCAATTCTGAGTTACCATTATATGTTATTTTTATTCATTTGTAAAAAAAAATAAATCATAAAATGAAACTTTGTTGTAGAAAACGTATGTATATATCACCTTTATAGTATTGTTGTTTCACTTAGTCTGATTTGGTAAGAGGTTCTACTATGGTTATGTTGTAAATTTAGTTGCCTAGTTATAGTTTTCTTATCAGACGAAAACTTGTCAGTGGTCTAAATTTCCTGCTTTGCTCGACCGGTTTCGGAACTTGTCCATCAAGTCCTCATTCCTATAAGGACATACTTCCAAACAGGTCTAGTAGAGATAAAATTTACGAGTTTGTGTGCTCAAATATATCTGTTGAATTGTAGTTTTTAATATGTTGTGATACTTGGTCGATCATGCCTCCTCCAAGTCAGGGTAAAAAAATTGTTCAAAGTTTATTTGGTTTCCAAATTGGGATATTGACTCTTTTAAGAAAGAACAGCTTCTCAAGATTAAAAAAAAAAGAAACCCCGAACGTTTAAGAGAAATTAGTCATCACTATCGCAAGATTTATTATAAAAGCACTTAGTGTATTGCCCTTGGCGACTTCACTTATTCACACTGGGTTTTCAACTTTCCCTCAAAATAATAAACAAACAATCATCTTAATGAAGAAAACG
This sequence comes from Hermatobates lingyangjiaoensis, assembly GCA_026182355.1. NCBI lineage: Eukaryota > Metazoa > Arthropoda > Insecta > Hemiptera > Hermatobatidae > Hermatobates > Hermatobates lingyangjiaoensis. The sequence goes on along the minus strand of JAPFBL010000004.1, from coordinate 754,860 downwards.
ACTCATTTTGCAAGGCCGTGCAAATTGATCACCTGGGCTCGGAATCACATTCACTTTGTACTGGCAGATTGCAAAAAGAATCACAGTGCCAAAGCCTGCCTATTGTAATTGAAGTATTAAGTCCTCAACAATGTTATCATAACATGGGGCATTATTTGATTTTCAGTAGCCAATTGGCAAAGTTGCCAAATTGACAAACTACTTCCCACTCTAGAGACTTGTAGGAGGTAGACAGCTGATCAATATGCATGCATAAAGAATTACATATCTCCCTTCTGTGATTACTGTATAATACACAGCATGTCTAGTGTAGTGGACTAGATTAGATTCACTAGTGGTATATTTAATACAAGATTTGTATCTGTATGTATTGTAGCATTATTGTCGACATTGCTGTTATAAAACAATTCCAATGTTAAAATATTTTTAGGTAGTGTTCAGAGTTTCTTAGCATTTTTAATAACATGGCTTCCATTCTCACCTGTTTGTATAAATCGTTATTTTATAAACTATTCAACACACTCCTATATATAAAAGAAGAATTCCAGAAATTATATATACATTAAATTATTAATAGCTAATAATATTATTAAGGAAATTAAAAAAGTATGTTTACAGTCAACCCTTGTTTATCGCAGGTTTTACTTTCCAAATAAAAGACAAAGAATACCTCACATATCAACTTGTCACGGTCTTTTACAAGTACAGCTCTTCCAAAAACGAATCTGAACGTATTTTATTTCTATTAATACTTGTTGAATTTTGTGATTTGATTAAATTTGTGTTACACGTTTACTATTTGTTATTATTTCCTAGAATATAACATGCTTATTGTACTTCCTAATAATAAATGCTATTAGCAAAATAGCATATAATCTGCGACACTATATACCATATATATATATATATATATATCAATGATCAAACCACAATAAGAAATGGGAAAACAAGACTAAGATCTTTCAACCGTAACAAGCGGTCTTCGTCAGAGTCAAAAACCCAACTGACTCTGACGAAGACCGCTTGTTACGGTTGAAAGATCTTAGTCTTGTTTTCCCATTTCTTATTGTGGTTTGATCATTGATTGTTATTTCACGTGTTTATGTGAAACCTTTATATATATATATATATATATATATATATATATGTAACCACAGTCTAGTACAAGGTTTTGTCCGGTTAACATTGTTGTTCCTTTAAATAATGTAAATTTCATTTTCTTAGTTAAAAATTCTTACTTCTGCCTATTAAAAAGGTTTTAAATAAAACCGAAACGTTGGCAACGAGAGTTTAATTTTTTATCTTAGAAAATTGACCGAACCCCGATTAGAGAACACACCTATTCTATCAAACGGTCGATATATTATTGAATCTGTTATATATATATATATATATATATATATATATATATATGTTTTGAAAAAAAAAACAGAAACAACAAAGTGTTAAGTGGTTACCGATATAATGAGAGTTACTGTATCATATTGTTACATTACTGTAAAATACAACTATGGTGCCTTGGGAGCAATTTACAGATTGAACAATTTATGCATAAAACCTATTCAGATTTTATATATCAGAACATATAATGTATCTGAATATTTGTAATTAATTGTTTCTTCTGATTGATTTAAATGAATGTGTAATGTAGTTACATTGCTAGCCTGTATACGGCCTTTAATGGAATATTACTGGTGACCACTGTGTCCATATAGAGACCATGAATTATTAAGGGTTTGGTCTCAAAGAAAAATACAAAACTGTTTTGTCAAATTTATTTGGGAACCTTTTTGATAAAATGTAAGATTTAATATGAAATTTCTCAATAGTTATTCCAACTTATCAATACTTGTAAAGGAAAATTAAAGAAAAGTATTGAAACTTATGGGAAAAGCTTCCATATAAACAAGTTTTATAAATAAAAGAAAATGCGTTTCGAAAACATAGTATTCTTTTTCAGGTATATCTTCTTAATGTAAAAAGGAAACTGGAATAGGCCATTAAAAAAGACAGCCCATTCCCTTTTCTTCTTTCTCACCACAGCATTTGCTGATAAACTTGAAAACGAGCACTATGAAACGTGTTGTTTTGTATATAAAACTTCTTTACATTAAAGTTTTTCTATAATTTTCATTAATCAGTTATTTCTTTTTGACCGTTTTAACTATAGTTTTTCTTTATGGTGACATAATATAGCTTTTACAACAATGTTGTTACATTTATACCATATGAACATTTAATATTTCTCATCATCATTTTTCGTAGAGATTATTCTTTTAATCTTTAGTAGGAAACAAAATTTAAAAAATACCTGATATGTAATAGTAGTATAAGTTAGTTATATATGTATTTTAATTTTTAAATTATAAACATTTTTTAGTTATGAAAATGATGATAAGAATATTTGTATAGAATTTTGTTGAAATGTTGTTTGTATAGTTGTTGTTTGTCTGCTTTTTAAATTAGGATTGCTGCAGCATGTAGCTTAGCTATCAGCTTTCGAAAGTCAAAGGCTCTTGTAAAATGGATTGACAGAACTTCTGTCTGAAGTTCAATGAATGCTTGTTTCAATAAAAGCCTTTCAGTGTTTTTTGGCTGCAGAGAGGTAAGAAGTGTTGCTTTTGTCAGGACGTGATCGAGATCTGGATGACTTGGGCTCCGATGAAATAAGGGCTGATGGAATGGTGTACAGAGACAAAAAGGACCAATTGGAAGTGGCTATTGGGGATGGCATGGAATTCACCATTCATGGTAATGCTCAGCATTTTTTGTTTTCCATTTTATATATACATATATATACCATGATAAACGAAAAACGGTCCGGCAGTACAAATAACAATTAAAATAAGCAGTGACACATAAACTGAAACACAACAAAGACTCACTTTTCAATATTTCGACTGTAATGGCGGTCGAAGGAGAAGAAGTGAATTGACGGAGGGACGACAGTCAACTCACTATATATATATATATATCAACCATATAAAGCCAACAATAAATGTATTTTAACATTTTACTATTATGACTATTACATTTGTTTAATATTATTGCAGTTTCATAATAAGAATTTTTTTTTAGGTGATTTAAAAACAAAAATGAACCGAGTTAAAAATCATATAGGAAATTCAATTGGGACTTATCCAGATAACAGGTTGGAAATTGACTACATCAGGAATAAATTTGAAGAGGATTCCCTCAGGTATTCAGCTTAATCATTTCTCGCACTTTGTTTTAATTTCATTCCCTTTTTACTTTTGTTTCAAATAGTGATATGTATTGTGAATAACCTCTTTAAGTAGTTGGAGGGATAGAGAGAGTAAACTATTGAAGGGTAGAGTATGGTAATATAGGTCTCCCTGCATTTCTCCTCCCTCACTCACCCTCTGTTTTTCCTTTTCTTTATTAGAGCAACCTGTATTTTAATTAACAATGAAGGGGAGTCGTTTTAAATAGAGGATAGAGGAGAAATGTGAAATCGTTTTCAAATTACTTGATTATAACTAAACTTCTTGTCTCGGGATAAAAGACCTCAGTGACCAATTTGTCAAAACTGTCTTCATGATAGTTCAAATACTCGAAGTTTTCCCATGGAAAGTGCCCATGTACCATATAGAAGTAACATGAGATTGTGGTAGTGAATCTATTAGTCAGATGTTTTCATTACTTAAAATAGCAAAATAACAACAATACCTGCAGAGTACTACAGTTATTATTTTTTATTATTTTTCAAATCAATGAGCAATACAACTTCAACTCTTGACATGATTCCATCCCTCCAAGGATATGGAATATATTTATGTTAATGTTTGCAATTTCGTTTTCATATTTTATAATGTATAACTATTACTTAACTAATTAAAAAAAATACAAGCATAGTTAACTGCATATAGATTTTTTTTATGAAAAGTTAGGTAGGTATTATTAAACTTTGTTTATATATTCATAGAAATTATATTTATGATCTTCAGTCATAATTATCATAGGAACAAATTAATGGATCACTAATGACCATGCTATTTATGTACTTCAACGAAAACAAATCAACCTGGAAATGGACATACTATTTTTTGTTTACTATGGCGATATTTTTTTTCTTTATTTTAAAAAAATTTCTTAAGTTTAAAACAATCCATAATCTGAAATGTGGTCTTTAAGTGCAAACTTACTGTGTAAAATTTATATGAAAAGAAAATTGAAAAACTATTATTGCTATAAAACCATTGAGACTAAAAATTAAATTAAATGTAGTTTTAATTTGTTGTTTTTAATTTGTAGCAACAAGTCATATGGAAGCCATAAACACAGGCCTTGCAAAGATGAAAGTCATAAAGGTAGTTTAGAAAGTCTGGATCAGGAAGAGAAGAGAGACTTGAGCAAAGAGGACTTGGAGAGGGAACCAGGTATGTCGAAACTTTACCAACGCTGCCTGACCAGCTGGTCACTCAACCTTCATGACTATTGTACACTCAAAATCATTAATTTATCTGGCATGTACTATATATATATATATATATATATGAAATGCAGTCGAACACATGCGTGATGAGTTAAAGAGACGACAGTCAACTGAAGAACTCTAGTGGATCCACTCTAGTGTCCGTGGACTGTCGCAGAGGTGACATGTTGCCAAAGTTACAAGCCACTGCACTTCTTGACTTTCGGAGTAGGTTTACCTGCTCAATAGGAAAATAAACTGCCAGGATTAGGGGTCTACTGCTAGAAAATAGAAACTGTTTGAAAATAGTGAAAAAGAAAAAAAGAAGATCTTTCAAGAGTAACTTTAGCCTAGTGCTACTCCTGAGGATGATGGATGTTCAAATATTGAATTGAGCTTTCTCTTTGGTTTCTTTCTTAATGTTATAGTCCTTGTTGTCCAATTGGATCAGTTATTTTTGATTTTATGTACTACATTGTTATTAAAAAGAACAATATTTTAAAAATCTACTGACATCTGAATTATATTATCAAATTTCTACAGAAAATCCATTTTTTTTCTTTCTATAATATATTGGTCCCATTTTTACAAAAATTGAAATTACACTCTTATTATATTTTGTTAATTATTTCCTTTTCATTAATGTCGATGGCTTTTGATCTGTTATTGTTTTTTTGGTGTAGCTCTTAATTTCGTTCAGTATTGAATAAGACCTCTTGACAGGGAAAATTTTCTTAAATATTCATGTTTAATGATGGATATATACCAATATACCTTATGTTATATGAATAGAACACTAACTAGTCTCATCAAGGTTGTGATACTATGAGACTGATGTTGTCCCTTCTAATTGATTTTATCTAATGGACATGACAGAGGCTTTTCACTCCCTTTTCGCAATGTGCCTGCCGTTCATGCCGCTAATTTGCTATTCCATGGATTTTTCGTAGAAATCGTGGAGGAAGACATAGTTATCGTGGGCGGGAATGAAGAAGACCTACTGGCGGAGGGCGTGTCCGACTGCTGCCCAGAGAAGTGCTACAAGCGGTTCCCCTTCCTGGCAGGTGACGACGACACGCCCTTCTGGCAGGGCTGGTCCAACCTTCGGCTCAAGACTCTCCAGCTCATCGAGAACAAGTACTTTGAGACGGCTGTTATCACCATGATTCTGCTCAGCAGTTTAGCATTGGTAAGCTTACATTATATCCGCTTAATAAACTTGCTTTATGAACTATTGAAGATTATAACACAAGAGGATAAAGTGATAAATCGTTTCTAACTACAGCTGGGCTGATGTAACCAACACTTGAAACTTCACTGTTGGTTACATACCACTGTGAATACATACTTCATGGTTTTAAAGTTATCATTGTTTAATTTTTAATAAAATTGTGAAATAATTATAATTTCAAAAATTATATTTAAAATTATTATAATAATTATAAATTATAACTGAATTAACGATTTGTTTTAGAAACGTACTTATCATACCCTAACAACCTCTATCTTGCTAATTCCATAATTATATTATATTATATTGGCATCATTATATTTTTTTATTGTTATTAATTTATTCTATTGCCATTTGGGAGATATATTGAATGTAAGAGTAAAATTCAGGTATGAAATGGCACACGACTTTCATTCGCGCTAGTTGTATGTTGATGCTTTTGATACTTCTTATTTTTTAAAAAAAAGTTGTTTTTCGCATTTTCCTTTCTCAGTTTATTTAATTTGGATTTAATTTAATACTATTGTATATATATTACTGTATTTTGCATAATATTATTACCACTGCAAACAGGTGTCCTTTAAAAGAACATTTATCTCCCTTAGAGAACAGTTTATTGAATATTTGACCCAGAAGGACAATTTCTATGTACATAGGATTCTATACATGAAATTTATATATGTTAAATTAAAATTTATAATAAGTATTTAGTTGATAAAATAAGTGTATCAACTGTAATAAGACAGAAACACAGCGATTTTAACCAAAATAGTTTGGACAAATTATTAGCATAATAAACAACATAATTTTTTTAATGTAAACTACTGCTAAAAAAAGTACAATGTTGAAGCTCAGCTTCTTGTTTCATCTCAGAAATGACAGGAACTTAAATAAAAATGTTGGTGATAATAGGTTTTTTTTTACATTTTTGAGATATCCTGCTCATAGACAAAGACACAAAGACGGATCTATTTGCAAAAACTATGTTATTGGATTCAGAGACATCAAAAAGTGTTTTTTCATTTGCAACTCGATTTCCAAAATTTGATCCAAATATAATATTTTATTTTTTCTACAATTCACATAGAGAGTGAGTAAAAAGTTAGTTTATAAGGTTTATAAAGTGAGTTGAAGGGATACTAAATTTCACGCAACATGATGTCATCCTTTATTACAATAAAAAAGTAATTACATTATCACAGAATCAAAATCAAAATCTTATTTTTTGTAGAAAAAGATCGTAGATATTTACCGTTTACTATCCCATTATTACGATTGAAGCGGCCCTGGTAAAATTTTGACTGTGTGAATCAAATGAACTGAAATGACAGTATGGAACCACAACATAATAATGAAAATACATAATAATGAAACGTGCATGATAATGTAAATACAAACTATGGGGTCATTTATTATATGCTCATACATATTATGTATTATGCTGTCCTGACTGCTTTCTTCTCTTTCCCCCCTTTCTTTCTCATTCTTTCTCTTCCCTCTCCGTTCCTCTGTTCTCCCTCCATCTCTCTCTCTCTCTCCCTCCGGTTCCTCTGTTCTCCCTCCATCTCTCTCTCTCTCTCTCTTCCCGGTTCCTCTGTTGTCCCCCTCTCTCTCTCTCCGGTTCCTCTGTTCTCCCTCCATCTCTCTCTCTCTCTCTCCGGTTCCTCTGTTCTCCCTCCATCTCTCTCTCTCTCTCTCCGGTTCCTCTGTTCTCCCTCCATCTCTCTCTCTCTCTCTTCCGGTTCCTCTGTTCTCCCTCCATCTCTCTCTCCCCGGTTCCTCTGTTCTCCCTCCATCTCTCTCTCTCCGGTTCCTCTGTTCTCCCTCCATCTCTCTCTCTCTCCGGTTCCTCTGTTCTCCCTCCATCTCTCTCTCTCCGATTCCTCTGTTCTCCCTCCATCTCTCTCTCCGGTTCCTCTGTTCTCCCTCCATCTCTCTCTCTCTCTCCGGTTCCTCTGTTCTCCCTCCATCTCTCTCTCTCCGGTTCCTCTGTTCTCCCTCCATCTCTCTCTCTCTCCGGTTCCTCTGTTCTCCCTCCATCTCTCTCTCTCTCCTTCCTCTCTCTCCTCTGCTTCTCTCTCTCCGATTCCTCTGTTCTCCCTCCATCTCTGTATCTCTCTCTCCCCCGCTCGCTCGTTCTCCTTCTTATTCTATAGTCATATTAAACCCTAAGAAGAAGGATAGGTGTTCGAAGCTCGTTACTTTCGCCAAATGGCTGTTAAATGGAGCCTTCGTCTGTTTTACGATATGATTTCTGCTTACTTCACAATCGTCTTCATCTCACGTGTGACCCTGATATTTGTCTCATGTATATAGGACTAGTTGCCGTATACTGGAAACTGTTTAGTTTAGACACATACAAAGTAAATAATGAATAAATAAAAAAAAAACATGTTAAAGTAAAATCTGCTAACTAATATCAATTAAATGTTCACTAAGATAATTTTGAATTCATAAAAAAATTATCATATTTATTTACCGCTCTTGATGAACTTAAATAGTTTATGAAGTCTGTTCTTGAGCTAAAGAAAATTGTCTGTTGAAATCACTATAATGATTTAATCTGTTTTACTAACTTGGACTGGGCTTTGGCTCTTATTAATGAGTGAGATGTATTCAGTGTGTTCATTCAGTGTGTTCGTAGATCAAAGCATGTGCTTCTTACGAACCATGATTTTCCGCTTGTTCCTGTTTGTACATTATAACTAGTTGCAAGATAAACTTAAAAGAATAATATTGCAGGTTCAAATCGCGCGTTATTTTATTTACTGAATATTTTTTTTTTGCAATGAGAGTTAGTTATTAATTTCCAAGTACAATTATAGTGTCTGCATTGAATGGCCATTAGGTGACGTTCTCCTTTGTACAAGTCAATCTATGCCTGTAAGAATCAGTGCTTTTATCAGGTCATATATTTGAGCTTAATTCCTAAAACTACCACTCTTTACTACATACTGCTTGTGATTTGTAAGCAGTAAATTCGTTGACTACTGTTTGCTTCATCTATCGCATGTTCTTCTCTGTGCAGGCCCTGGAAGACGTCTATCTACCAGAACGGCCAATTCTTCAAGATATCCTCTACTACATGGACAGGATATTCACCGTAGTATTCTTCTTAGAGATGTTAGTCAAGTGGTTGGCTCTCGGCTTTGCCAAATATTTCACTAACGCTTGGTGCTGGCTCGATTTCATCATTGTCATGGTAACCTTTATCTTTCACACTCAAAGTTTTATACTTATTGTCTATGAATATTTGTTTTATCTGAAGGTTTGATTCTAGCAAATTCCAATTCACTTCAAATTTAGCCTGGATGTTATACAATCATTTAAATTAAAAACTACAAATTAATCTTACCTTCATAGACTAATTTGTTATTTAAATTTTTATAGGATATATATTAAATTAGACCCTGGTCAAGGAATAAATATTTGTGTTAAACTGCGGAGTAAAAACTAAAGTTAGTTCTAAATAAATTTTAAATTTAATGATGATTATTAAAATTATGATTGATAATGATAAGGAGGATTGTTAAATTTAATGATTATTTTTTTAAATTTAATTTTTTTTAATTTAAATTAATATTTATAATTGTTTTTAAACATTTAGAATATTTCATGTTCAAGTTAAAAGATATTAAATTTAAAACATAATAAACATTTTAAAGTTAATACTTCACTAAATCTTTTATAGTTGGATTGGACTTAATGTACTCAGTAATTATGTTCCAAAATCAATCAAACAATGATTGAACGAAAATAAAATCAATTTCATAACATTTTATGTTCTAAATTTCCATTATTTAAATGCCAAGAATTTTTTTTTTCTTTCGACTTGTAATTTAAATTATTTTTTTTTTTTAATATTAATACAATTGATTCTAAATTTGAATTTTACTAACTCAATTAATTAATGATTTTTAGTTATTTATAAATATTAACTATCAGCAATTCAACAATGAGGTCAAACAGTGGATGGACTTTCTAATTCTCACTTTTTAAGTTATAAACAACATAAAGACATAAGTGTCTATGTCTTGAGAGCCGCAGAAGCGCTGTAGATTTTAGTGTAGTGTAATATAGTGTAGTCACGTTAAAAAGTAGTTGTACCTTGTATGAGCATATGATATTTTATATGATAGGTTATAGGTATCAGGTATAGGTATAGGTACTCCTATTATACCTGTTATAGGTATAGGTACTCCTGCTTATGAACATCCTCAAATCAATTATGCACTTGTAAACCAGGAGTATCCACACTTTTTTTACGAAATAACATTTTTAAACATTTTATAAATATAATTTTTTTCCACTTACATTAATTATTTTTTTTAATATTTAGAATATTTAATTTTAAATTTAACAATTCGTAATTTATAAAGGTTTCAAGAAATTAATCAAATATAGGCCTATTACACGTGAAGTCGTAATATATATGCCCATGACGTTACTATTTTCATTAATACTGAATCATTTATTAACTAACTAAAACAGATTATCTTCAAAACAAAAATCTCAGATATATATAATCTGATATATAGTGCAAATAGTTTTGTATCAGAGTCTTACAGAACGGCTTATAGAGAAGAAAATATGTTAGAGCTTGTTTATTTTATTTATGTGAGTATTTTAAAGTTTATAAAAATAAGATTTCTACCTTGATAATAAATAGAATAACATGTCTTTATTAAGAGATTGAATCTTATTTAATCTGCGACTATATAAATCAGATGTCTGTATGTTTGTGTGTCCTTTTGGACTATAGAAACCCCCCAAATAACATCAAATTTGAATTGGACATTTCCTATTTTCTTGAAAATTTTCCAACTTTAATTTTGGAGTTAATATAACTAAAAAATTAATTTCCATAGACTTTAAAAGGTTTTTTTTTTATGCAATGAGTTACGATTTGACACTATATTCAATGTGGATCTACTTATGAACGGAATTAGTATCGTTAATTACGAATTGACGAACTCTTTATGGCTATTTAGATATCGACGAGCTCTTTAGACTATTTACATTTTGTTTAATCTGTAACTTTTGAAGTCAACAGTGATAAAATCTTAGTTTGAGTGCTTCAAATTATTCCTACAGGATTAAATCAGAACGGAATCAGTAAAGAAGTTGCCGACTCCAATAAATAACTGGGAAATACATATATTTATATACATATACATATATACTTAATATTTGGCAACTGATTTATATTTTTTTGAATTAAAAGAAATCTTGAATCATTGAGAAGCACCCTCAAAATAGAACTTCGTTCTTGCCATATAAACTATTTTCGATTTGTTTTTAAACCAAATAAACTGATTCCATACAAGCCAAAAAGGGGGCTTTTTTGAGAATGAAATGTGATTACATACATTAAATTGGATAGAGTGTTTGTGGAATTATATAATCATCAATAAGTAAAATTTGATCTGTTTTTTTTATATTTGAATGAAATTATGTCGTTAACTGTTCGGTTATCCCAATGGCTTGGTTAAAAACTGACCATTTTTATATTTAAGTTAGACGTAAAACGGTAGTTTTTCTTATGTTGGTCCATATCCCTATAAAGGTCTTATAATTTTTTTTTGTATAAATTTGGTATAATATATACCAAAAAATCCTTTTATCTTGATAAGGATCTGTAGTTTTTCTACTATGAGTGATTTTGTTGAAACAATGTTTCTGTATGTAATTCTTTTTTTTTTTATATCAATTCCTGATAGATGGATATCAAAATGTAAACATGCAAGCAAGGTCCTTCTGTCTGGAAAAGTAGAAAAACCTTTCCAATCGTAATAAAACTTTGCATTAATCTACTCGGGGCCTATATCCGGTAATATGCCGGATAGATTTATGCAAGTCTATAAAGAACGTACACACATACAGACATATAGTTGTGGTTTATTAATATTGCTGTGTAATTTTTTATTTCATATTTTCGATTATAATTAGTTATAAATATCTTCATTAATTTTTTTCTTTTAAACTGGTTAAGTGTAACTGCTAAATATATGTTTTCCTTGACATAATTTATAAAATTTGTATTATTCATAAGTGATTTTAAATGCTAATTTTTACCGTAGTTTGATTTCATTCTATGTTGAACAATACTGTAAAGGGAAATGAACATCTTTTGCATATATAAACCACTGAATAAAGGAAAAGAGAAAGTATATTTTAGCTGTCGCTGATTAACTTGGCGGCCATTTTGGCGGGAGCAGCAGACATTCCCGCGTTCCGTTCCATGCGGACTTTGCGCGCGTTGCGACCACTGCGGGCAGTTTCCCGCTGGGAGGGAATGAGAGTAAGTATACTGAGGCCCGCATCAAGTGCTTTGCAGTCAGTGTCTGCAGTGCAAGCCAACTTCGTCTCTATCCTGTCTGTATCCCAACCACCTTACTGGGGTGTACCTGCCAGGGTGATTAGACGCAATCGTCTTTCCCTCCATTCCTGCTTCCTTTTTGAATTGAATTAAAAAAAAAACATCAGTTAATGCTTCTGTCAGTTTCATAATAATCCCAAAATATCAACCCTTTAAAATTAGTAGCTCGGAGAAAAAAAATGTTTGACCAGAAGAGTTATATACTGCTCAAATAAAATATAGCACATCTACACTATAGAAGCCATTTTTGTGTAAAACATAAAGGTAATAAGGCACGGCCTGTAACGCGCCCACAAACTTTAGATATACACTCACACCCCCTAACACTCACACATCATATAAAAAACGTCAAAACCAGCTTTGGGGACCTCAAAAAATATAAATCGGTCAAAATCTCTGGAGATCAAATTTTTTCATGGAAACTGTACTTCACTACATACTTTTAATAAAGATTTTAGTATCTTGAAAAAAAGTTTATATTTTTTCCAAATATTAACATAAATCTTTTTTAATTGAAAACTTGAAGCGTGTTTAATTAATTTAATTTATTAATTAATTGTTAATATAACTGAAATACACTATCATTTGTGTTCTTTTTGTTTCTAATATTTCAAATTATAAAAGGATCCATTTATGTTTATAGCATTCATATTTCTCTGTAAGCGCCCGTAAGAATATACATTAAATTGATAGAAACAAATGTTTTGTTGTTTTCCAAAGCCGCACTACTATGCTTCCTCCTTTTAGTACTGTTCTACAGGCAGAAAGTGTGGTTGATTTATTATTTGGGGTCAATTCTAGTAATTGGTGAACCATATAACCAGGGATAAAAATAAATAAAATTAACTAATATAAAGAAAAACTCGGGTGTTTCGTTGTCTGTGTTAGATCTCCCTCAAGTCCTTTATAAATAGTAACATTCACGTAGTTGAATGTATAGGGTTTTCACTTTCTAAAGAAGTTTTGATAGTAGTAAATTTTGGGAATCATGAGTTATTTATTACGAAATATACACATATTTTTTTTAAAATAAAATTGAAATTCTAATGAATCTAAACTGAAGTGTAAAACGCATAGTCGTCTTTATTTAGTTAAAATTCGGAAAATATTAAAATTATTGATTATGATAGTGAGGTAGACCTCAAATAACGTTCTTAATAAGCTAATTTTTTTTAACCAGTTGTGTGCTAATATGAATTTAATTTTAAATCAATTCTCGGTGTCTCTTAACCGTATTCTTATCATCAAATGATGGTTTAATTAAAGTTCTCATGTATGCCATATCGAATTTAATTTCAATATAGCGAAATATGTATCAGTTGATCCTTTTAATATAGACCAGTTGTGAAAGTTTTTTCGATTTCTTAAATCTTTTGCAATGGAAGTTTAACAAGTCCTGCCCAGGTACACCCCACTTTCAATCTTCTTGAGGACTCTTTTTGTTTTCTACAATATATACGTATATAACAAAAATAACATTGCTATTGTGCCTTTGTATTTGCGCCTTATTTCCACATGACTGTGCTAAACAATGTGTCACATATATGTTTTAACAATTCTGTTCGTTTTGATAAAAAAAAAAACCATGTATATCTATATTATATACGAAGATGTGTTTTGAGCTTTGCTCAGTGTTGTGTCAGTGTTTGTTTGCACCCAGGTGTCGCTAATTAACTTTGTGGCCTCCCTGTTCGGAGCCGGTGGCATTCCTGCATTCAAAACGATGCGAACTCTGAGGGCTCTGAGACCCTTGAGGGCCATGTCTCGTATGCAGGGCATGAGGGTATGTTTCAACAAGCCAACACCAAAACTCCCTTCTAACCGCCATCCCAATCTTCAAACTTTTAGAAATGCATCATTTCCATTCAACAATATTTTGTTGAATCATTTTTTTTTTCTTTTGTAGTTCTTAGTTTCATTATAGTATTGTTATAAACAAAATAATTTTTAAGATAAAACACTTCCATTAGCTGCACTACTACACTCATTTATTATTAATTTTAGATGCAATAACATTCCTGAAAATAAAATTTGTTTAACCGTTTTAAGTAGTTTATACCCCTCTGACTATTTTGGCCCGATTTTGTTGTTTATTTTTCATGATTTAGTATCTTACTCACCTTTATTTTTTTTGTACCGGAATTTCAGTCTATTAATTATTAACCAAAAATAAGATTACAGTTTATCTAAAGTAGTAAATTTTAACATTGATATAGCTTCTCGACCACTGATTTTTCAAGTTCACAGAAGGGGTTCTTGAGGATTTTGGTCATAAAAATTCAGAAGTCATATATAATCAGGAGTTGAATTTTTATGACCGAAATCCTCAGAACCCCTTCTATGAACTTGTAAATTTTAACGTAAGATCTAATATATTGGTAGACTTACAATTGATGGCTTAGGTAAGATTAGTTAGGTTTATATATATATTATATAGGAGAAGGATGTGGGTGCGCATGTGTGCGTGGAAGCGTATTCCGAAATGTGACTAAGGTGTTTCAACAAAACACTGGGCTGATTATAGGTCTCAGTTCGAGTGATTCTGAAAGGCTAGTTGTTTTGGTTCAATCATGGTCCCATTTCTGAATTCCTTACTGTGGTTTAGACGTTGATATATTTATACTACACCATTTTTCTTTTTGAGGTTTGGTCCAGCTTCATACAATTTTTAATAACCTTAACCTAACGTTTCGCCTATATTGCTAAATAACTAAATTGTTACATCAATAAAGAATTAATTACATACATTATTACCTTGGTGTTTTTCATTTAATAAAGGATTTGACATTCTTAGTTCCTAATTCTTATATACTACAGTGCTGCTCTTTGCTAGATATTTACAAACACTCTATATCTCATTTTGATCAATCAGGAAAATTCAAAAATGTCATGAAAACTACATCGGAAAAGAAACTGAAAACATCATAAATGTTATGTAGCTATAAATTATTAAACTAATAACTTTACTTACATTTTCAGCATCCGTTGTTTTTTTAAATTGAATCATTTCTTTTATGAGCCACTTGCTTTTATTATCAGAACTTCTCAATGTAATAATCATTAGATTTTTCAATTTTCCTGAGTTATAAAAATGAGATAGTGTTCGTAAAATGTCACCAATAGCCCATTAGTTGATAGAAATATAGAACTAAGAATGTAAAGTCTTTCAACGGACGAAAAGTACTTAAGTAAAATGTATATCACTGGAGATGTTTAGAAATATAGACTAAACGTTCACTTAAGGTTTTATTGATATTGTTTGATGATAGACCAAACCTCGAAATAGAAAAATAATGTTAAATATAACTTGTCGAGGTAAGAAAACTAATATATATATATATATATATATATGATCAAACCACAATATGAAAATGGGAAAACAAGACTAAGATCTTTCAACCGTAACAAGCGGTCTTCGTCAGAGTCAAAAACTCAACTGAAACACTAGATGCAGAAAACATCTGGTGAGGAGTTGAGAAGAGTGGGAGGGAAGAGTGGTATTTTAAAATGCTGAAAGCGCAAGAAAGGACTAATGTCCAGAAAGGGATGTTTGAGGAAACAAAGGAGTACAGTAAGAAAGAGTAAAAAACTATCCGCTAGCTGTCAATCCTCTTAGAAGAGGCTATTGCCCTCGTGACGAAAGTAACAAGTTTGAAGAGACCGTTACTAATGATTATAATATTTGATCTATTAAATTTAATTAGAGACGATTCAATAATATTTCTTAACAACATTGATTTTTCATAGGTAATAAATTTAGCTCCTGTCCAATCAATCTGATGATTTCAATTGTTTATATGCAAGAATAAGGCACTACTTTTTTCCTGTCTACTTACGTTGTATTGGTGTTGTTTTACACGTGTCTTTAATGATTTACCAGTTTGACCAATATAAAACTTATGGCAATTTTTGCACAGAATTTTATAAATACCACCGGACTCCAATTCCCTGGAAGAGTTTTTTATCAACATATTGCCCACGTTATTACATCACAAAACACTATATTAAAATCAAGTTGTTTGGATAGTCTTGAAAGGGGGTCCAATGACTCATGATATGGCAAAACTATAGAATTTGACAATGAACGGGGCTCTGTTGAAGTATTAGAGAAGGTTTTTTTAGCACCCTTCAAAGCTAAATCGATGTAAGATAATTTTAATGATAGGGCAATTGACCTAATGTTGTTAATCTCTTCATTAAGGAATTCAGGAGAGTGCACTCTCAACGCCCTCAGAAACATATTTCTAAAAACAGAAATTTTAACATTTTTTGGATGCGAAGAATAAAAGTGGACATATGCAAGTACATTCATAGGTTTTCTATATACACTAAAGCGTAACTCTTTAGATAACCTATAGATCAGGACATCTAAGAAAGGCAAATTACCACTTCTTCTTACATTGTGAATTTGATTGTCGGCACTAATGAATTTAATATTATTAGGAAAGTATCTTTATTTATAGAAATAGGACAGATGCATAGTATATCGTCAACATATCTATAACATGTCTAGGCAATATTGAGCTTAACATTTTACTTTCAAAGAACTCCATTTATAAATTACTTAGGAGGGGGGATAAGCAGTTACCCATTGCAAGCTCAAATTTTTGTATATAAAAATTATTTTCACACTGAAAATGATAATCTACTTCACATAACTTGATTAACTCTATTATAGTTGTAGATGGAAGGGGAAGGGAATAATTAATTAATTCCTTCTGAAGTAAGCTCAAAAGATCTGTTACAGGTACATTGGTAAAATGTACAGTAACAAGGGTTTTTGACTCTGACGAAGACCGCTTGTTACGGTTGAAAGATCTTAGTCTTGTTTTCCCATTTCATATTGTGGTTTGATCATTGATTGTTATTTCACGTGTTTATGCGAAATCTTTATATATATATATATATCACAAAAGTTCACAATAAACATGTGAAATCAATATTCAAACCATAAGAAATTTGGAAAAAAAAGACAGGTCTTTCAACCGTAACAAGCGGTCTTCGTCAGAGTCAAAAACCCAACATTCCTACATACAATTAACATTTAAGTAACATATAACGCCTAGGCAGTGCGGATTTGACTCTGACGAAGACTGCTTGTTACGGCTGAAAGATTTCTTATTGTTTACTGCCCTTTTTGCTCATTTCTTAATGTGGTTTGGACTTATTTGTGGAGATATATATGTAAAATTAAGTAAATGAACATTTTTTATTTTCATAATTTTTTTTCGACATTCTTACCTTTTTTTGTGGGTTCTTTGCCAGAGTGTAAATCTGTTCACCAATTAAGTCCTTGATTCATAATTGACTTAAACATACATTTTATCTTAATGAGTACTTAAAATTCTTTCTTTTCGGTGTGCATTCATCACCATTCAGGGTTTCTTAACTCAAATTAATTCACCTTACTTATGATTTAATATATTGTTTGACATATTTCGGTGCTCACAATTCACCATCTTATGGAATTAATAATAGATTATTTGTAACAAATTATTTGTTACAAATAATAGATTATTTGTAACATTAAATTAGCACATAATTAACACATAAAGACAATACAGGTGAACAAACGTATAGGGCCTTTTCTAAGGAAACAAAGATAATGAACACAACCTGACACTAACAACAATGATCCCCAAGCCGTATATTGTAACCTCTGTTTGTGTTATAATGTCTTGTAGTGAGTCAATTCATTCTGTTTTATTTATTGTCAGCTTAATTTTGTTTAAACTGTTAATTATGTGTTAATTTAATGTTACATCTAGTACTTCTAGTCCACTTATACAAAAAGTTGAAAAAATGAAACGATCAAGAAGACCGACGAAACAATTGGTGAATTGTGATCGAAACTTGTCGAACAATATATTAAATCATAAGAATTATGGTGAATTAATTTATGAGTTAAGAAACCTTGAATGGAAATAATGCCTAGACAATTGGAAAAATACTCTTCACTACTTAACAAGGTAAAAACGGACATTTACTTCTTAAATGTATACATTCATGTCAATAAGGACTGCTCCCAACCTGTACGAATATGTATATAAACGTCTTTACCATAGTAGAAAAAATATAGAAAACCAGGATCTTTCAACTAAAATAAGTGGTTTTCGTCGAAGTTTCAATGATACTGACGAAGTCTACTTGTTAGGGTCGTAATATTAGTTTGTTTTCTGATTTTCTTACTCTAGTTCAGACGTTGAATTTTATTTCATGTATGAAATCTTGTTATATACGTATATGTTTATATAAGTTCTGAAATTTGTCACTGTTTACCTTTTCGTTTCTTGAATAATTGAACAAGTTGATTGAGTCTAGCCTAATGAAGATTTGTAAGAAAAATATCCAGAATCTAGGTTTACTATTGCAATACAAGTTAAGAACTTTAAAATTCTATTTTTTATGAGTTTGATATTATTGTAGTGGATGATTTATAGAAAAAATGGCAGATATTCAATAAACCTATCAAACTGAGGGTTTTATTTTTTATTTTATTTTTTTTTTTAAAGAAAAATGGACGATTCTAAACCAAATTATAGCTATTATTTATGGTTATTAAATAAAATCTTAATAAACAAACAAATTAACAGTCCTACTGTTATTCAAGTTCAATTGTCCTGTATTGTAGAAAACGAGTCAAGCATCTCAAGTTTATCTTGTTTAACACAAAGAACAAGATAAAACTGTTTAACTGTATCCTATAAGTGTTTGGCCGTCAGTGTACATTGCATCTATACATTGCTTCCCATGAGGCATGCTGTGTTGTGCGCTTCAATTTATCATGGTTTTTTCCAAGGACCATCATTTGAATAGCTAAATTCTCAATTCAGATAATTATATTTATTGTAATCAAAATTTATGCTCTAGGATTTTCTGGTAGTAGTTACAGTTCAGAATTTGATTATGGATATAATAAATGTTTCAATTTTTAAAATACAAAGTTTTTTATGATCTTCAATTTTCCAGTTAGATAAAAAGGTTTTGTTTTTAACATGACCAATAAGCGTACTTGTATTTCTTCCTTACTAATTATCTTTTTTAAAATGGAAATAGACTTTACTATCATATATCATTATAGTTAGTAAACTTATTCATATATTTGTATATATTAATTTCCATTAATAGTGTATATTATCAATTGTATGATATTATGTATATTGCACAATCATACATTGTAGGATTCTGTGTTGCACATGACATAAACAAAAACATGTATTCTCGTATGTTGCATGAATTGCTTGCACGTAATGTTTGGATGGTTCATATATGCCTTTAACATGCTATTTATAAAATAAGATTATTGTATAACAATAATTATAGCTGGAACATTTTTTAATTATTTACCCACTGTTATTTATTGTATATATTATTTCATTTATAAAGATTGCAATTGTTTATTCAGGTAACTATGATTGGTTCAGTCATAATCAATGGTTTAACACAGGTATCAGAAACGTAGTTTTGGTTAAGTGAGTGGCTAATCTGTTATTAGTTAATCCCGCCCTACCCTAAGATGTAACATATTGTAGACAAAATAAACAAATATTTTCTGGTAAAAAACATTTATCTTATAATTGGTACTTATTATTTAGAAATCATTTGATTGTCATCTAATTGTAATTATTGAACTAGTCAAGCTTTTACAATGCAACATCTACTTTGGACCTTTTGTTCAAAACCTTTTTCAAAGCCAAAAGTAGGAATATTTGAAAATGAACGAACTATTACAAATTACATTACTAAAACAATATGGAAGGTAAACTATTCTAAATAGTTAATGAATAGTTTAACCTTCCGTATTGTTTTAGTAATGTAATTTGTAATAGTTTGTTTATTTTCAAATATTCCTACTTTTCCTTTGAAAAATATTTTGAATAAAATTGAAACGTCGGCTATGAGAGTTTGATTAGAAGTGGAAGAAACTAACCGCATCCCGATTTATCCTTTTATGTTACATATATATATATATTAAATTATAGTCAATATATTGAGTTAAAATATTAATAATTTATACATAAATACTTTGTATATCATATTATATGAATAATTATATATATCTCAAAGTTCCTTATCTTGATTACATATATTCTTCATTAGTTTTTATATTAAGATTTAGCCCATCGTCATGCATTTCTCAAGACAAACACCTTAAAACCACGTTTCTTTTATATGGATGTCTAGAAATATAGTTGAAATGTTGCCCTGAAGTGTTTTTTTTTTTTGAGAATCGTACGACGATAGACCAAACCTTTTTATCTTACTCGATAAGGGAAAGAAATTACCTATCAGGAATCTGTTTGTTTTTTCTGGTTTAAATTAAACTTTCATTCCCTAAGGTGCAAATCTATTATTTGAATACATTTTGTATTTTATAACTGTTCCGTCAGTTTAGATAGATTTTTATTTTTTTTTAGTGTTATATATACGGAACACAAACTAAACAAAACGCTTATTACCCGCCGATATATTAAACAAGTTTGTTCTTTAAAGAATATAAATAGAGGAAATGAAACAGGAAAGAGTGTTTCAGTTTGGATATCGAAACAGAGTTGTTACTAATATTGACTTCGGTTTGATATCCCAGACTGAATATATTTTTACCGCTTCATCTTCTCTTACGACAGACTCCTGTTTGAAATACAGATTATACTGATACTTTCTGGTTAATTCTGGTATTAACCAGAAAGTGTAATACGGTTCTGTCATTATGTTTTAATATTGTACTTTTTGAAGTGTACCAATAAAATTCATTCCGTATTATCTGTTTGATTGAACAACTTACGGAATGATTTCTTTCATTATAAATATTTATATATATCAAATAAAAAATTGATTTGATATTTTGAAATGAGATTAAGATCTTTTCATGTATTTATTGTAAACTTTCTTTTATTCATATTTCATATAAAAACTGAATATCAGATGTTGGTAAAAATTAAACAGTTTGTATTGATAATTAATAGTAACGCTCTTAAATATTTTTGTATTATTAATTTTAAATAATGCTTCCCGAATACATTATAATATAATATTAATTAATTATATTATTATTATATTAATAATATTATATTAGTATATAATACTAATATAGCTAAATCAGATATAATGTTTATAACGTTGTAATAAGCTAATTGACCCCGCCCCCCGTTTATATAATTCCGTGCAATGTTGTCATAAAATATATAGGTCAGGTTGGTAAATCGTTAAAGTGCGTGATAAACAACATAAAAACAAACCAATCTAATGTCTTATATTTGCATATAAATAATGAGGTTCAATATAAATTTGTCGTAAGTTGAAAAGGTCAGGCATTTAAGATCAATATTGTTATGAACTATTATCGGGCATTTAATAATTATTTTTAACAAATCAAATACTATAAAAACCATCAATAGTTCAGTCAAATATACTGAGTTATTAACGAGAACAATAACCTTGTCTAGGGGCGGTTAGATCAGCTTCAGTTGAGTTTTTGCTTTGTTTCCCTTTGTTCAGCTTTCCTCTACAACCGGTTTTATTTACCTTTTTGTTGTTTTTTTACTAAATATAATCTAGTAAAAAACCTCTCTTCCCACATCGTCCCATCCTCAAAATCGTAGTTCATTCAAACTAGACAGTTGTTGTTGAAACCCACAGACTAATTTTTTTGTAAAATAATTTCTAATGTAATATTTAGTTTTCTGTTTCAAAATTTTATACTTCTGCTTATGAAAAAGGTTTTAAATAAAAATCGAAACGTTAGCAATCAGGATTTGGTCAATGAAGGAATCCTGATTAAATAATACACGTATTCTGTTAAACGGTTGATACATTATTGATTTTTTATATATTTTGGTATTGATAGATAACACATCTTCCTTATGACATGTTTCATTAAAGTGACCAGTAGTC
The DNA here is from genome assembly GCA_026182355.1 of Hermatobates lingyangjiaoensis. NCBI lineage: Eukaryota > Metazoa > Arthropoda > Insecta > Hemiptera > Hermatobatidae > Hermatobates > Hermatobates lingyangjiaoensis. Next base: position 732,921 of record JAPFBL010000004.1, on the reverse strand, counting down.
TTGTTATTCACGATCTTCTGGCTGAGAGATTCGATGTTACGAACTAATTTCTTTCTCTAATTTCTAATTTTCAGAGATTAAACGAAAAAGGAGTTGGTCAAGTTTCATGTGTAAAAATAAGCTTATAATACATATGTATATAATGAGATTATACAGGGTAAATACATCAATGAAAGATATAAAAGTGACAAGGTAATCCAAGAAGTGATGTCTTCAATTTAACAGGAAGGAACAAAAAAATATTAGAACAGAAGGTTAAGTAAAGATAAGAATAATAAAAGGCAATAAAAGAATATAGTACACAAAAAGATGAATATGAGGTTGCAAGACAGTTTAAAGAAGACTATAATAAAATTAATAAAACTATAAGATATTTAAATAAAGTTATCTCAAACCTCATTTTTTTGTATTGTATCCTTTCATTCCCTTATATCTTTACTTGACTTTCCGTTGTAATATTTTCCGCTCTTTTCTGTTGCTTTATAGTCATTTATCCTTGGTTTTCCTTTTCACTTTTATACATCTACTTTTATTTGTTTCATAGATCTCTTTATTCTGTATAATCTTATATACATGCATTATAAGCTTCTTTTATACTTATAAAACATATCACTTGGGTTAACTCCTATTTTGATTAATCTATTGTTGAAGGAAAATGGTTTGTAACATCGAATCTCTCAGTCAGAAAATGTGAATGCCAAGACTGCGATTCACTTTAATGAAATATATATACAAGTAATAGTTTAAAACGTTTCGACGTACTAAATAAACTAAATCCTCCAAAAATAAATGCATACAAGAGATCCCAAAAACTTACTACCATGTTTCGATTATCTTGTCATCAGGTAAAAAAGTGGTAGTGACTTTTTTTGATCTCTTTCTTGTGTTAGGTTGTGATTTCCTTCTGTGAATTAGTTTGTCTAGATCGGAAATCGTTTCATTTAATTGCTTATTTTTTATTGTAAGTTATGAAACTCAAAGAAAAAACTTTCACTATGTTTGTATGTATTTTCTACGTTAAGCCGTCTCAGGAGAGAAGTGATCTAAAGATTGAAAAAAATTCAAAGATAAAGTTTAAAATATGGCTAGCTTGACCTAGGGTTCCGTCTCTTTCTTCGTCTATCAACTCAATTTTTATTTCGGTTAATTCAAAATTATTGTTCGTTTGTATGTCAGGTCATTTTAGAGTTTTATGTAAGAATTTGTAACGCAAGTTTCATTGTTCAGTTAATTACACTCTGAATTTTTATTGAAAACATATACTCGTATATTAAAATATATTCATATTCAATGGTACATGAACCATTAGGTAGCAGTTATTAGGTAAAATATAGCAATTAATAATGAATAAAAGTTTGAAATATTTAACTAGGAGGTATATTTAATTTAAACATGGTCCGTAAAGGTAATTAATTAATCACAAGAAAAACACAATAATACCGGTAAAGACTCCCTTAAGTATTTCGACATCTGTCGTCGAATGCTCAAAAATGTTGGTTTGCCTATCAAGACATGGACATCTCTTCCTGGTAGTGGTGGGTGTCAATATTTAAATGAGTTTACTTTCCTGTACTTAATTAAATGTATATAGTAATTTGAGTTTTGAAGTTTGATTTGATCATGATCATCGATGATTTCTTGTTATTTTGTTTAAAATCAAATGTTATGTGCTACAAAATCCCTCCTTTTAACGTGTTTGGTACTGAATTGCCTTTTTTGCATGGGTTAAATTGCGTCACATTTGTGAACATGTGGTTCACATAATTAGGAAGCAGCTTAGAACCCCAAACAGAATAATTTGTCAGTTCTCCACCAATTTTGTTTTTTTCTTGACAAATACATTTTTAGATTATATTAAGACGGTTCTTGAGTATTTCGTTAATTTTATTCATGTTCGGTAACCACAAAATCTTTAATGGTTTTTTTTTATTATTGTTTGTTAGATCATATATAATTTATTTAAATTATTCATCGAACTCTTAACCCACAGCTTTGCAGACACTTAATATATATGAATGGTTTGATGAATGGCTGATTTGTACGAGTGTGCTGATGTTCTATACTCCACAGGTGGTAGTCAATGCTTTGGTGCAAGCCATTCCCAGTATCTTCAATGTGCTTCTCGTCTGTCTCATCTTTTGGCTTATATTTGCTATCATGGGAGTCCAACTGTTTGCCGGCAAATATTACAAGGTAAAAATGTCTCCTAATCAAAACGTGCACAATAAACAATATGTAATCATGTTTGTCCGTGATGACGGTTATAATCATATTGTTGAAATCGTCCTGGCCTATTTTATTGAGGCATTACTGAGAGTATACTCCTTTTGACCGTTACAAATAGAAAAAAATACCAAACTGTAAGTTTTTTGGTTGCAAGTTACTTCTGTAATCTAATTTAAATTTAACTCATTATATAAGCTAAGCATATCATCTTTCAAAATAAATCATTACTTTTTGAAAATATCTTTGAAAAATCATATATTCTCATATTTTTGAATTGCAAAATGATTTTCTTTGGTTGATATTTATACATAACTTCAGTTATGTCAAATGACATTTCAAAGTCTACACTTATAGCTTCACACCTTCAGTGCAGCTCCAGAAGCGGGAATTTTGGCTCATTTATTATTTGGTACCCACTTTAATTATAAGTAAACTGCATTACCTGGTTAGTTTTAAATAAGGAGCCTTAAATTTAGATTATCCAAAATGTAAGTTTTAAACATAAGAGATTTTTTACAAGAAAGAGAAGTACTGGTGAAAAAGTTATGCGTGTATAGTTTATTAGTCTTTATTATAGTAAATTTTTTCGCACTTAGTTTTATGTAGGATATAAAGTCAAGTGATGTAGAAATCAATAAATTTCATCAGAAGATGTGAATTTGCTTTAAAAAAAAGTGGTATTTTATTTGTGCAATAAATAAAATGATTTGTTTTATTTCGTTTTATTTTTATTACTCTTTCACTTATTGGATCTCACCTTTAATGGTCTTCTAGTAATTGAAAGTGTGATTCATTTGTTATTTGGCACTCATTATTCTTATGGGGATGTCACATTATACATGCAGAGTACCCAATTTCTCTTCTCAAGTTTTTTATAGTCGGATTCTATAATCGTCAGTATCTTAAACATTCATGGTCAGAACGGACGATTTTACATCCTCCTTGAGGTCGGAGGGAAAATTTGGTCCTTGTGATTTCTTTCATAAAAAATTCATGAAAAGATTAAAATTTAAACCGCCAATCGTCAGTAGTATTGAAATATCCTTCCTTTTCGTTTCTAGCATCTCAATACCAGTATACGGTAATACTAATACCCATAAATATAATATACCATTATATCTTTAGGTTGACATCATTAGATTTCTACATCACTAGACTTGAGTATTTCTTCTTAAATACTTTCCTCTGTAAATCTTCACGAATAAAGTTTAAGATTCCCTATGTAATATCAAACAGGCCTACTTCTAAAATTGGAGAAAAATAACAAATGAACCACACTTTCCGCCTCTAGAACAGTACCATGTTTGAAAATGACTTAAAATAAAACACAAGTCAATACAAGTATAAAAATCTTACGTTTTATTGATGACGAACTTTGTAAATTATGAGTTTTGAAGAAATGAAAATATAAAAGGAAATCATATAGTTATGCAAAAAGACAATTGGGTTTGAACATTAAGTAATTATGATTTTTGTTTACTATATCTGTTTGCTATTTTGAGGTATTAATAGTAGTAATTCTGTTGCAGTGTATAGATAATGTAACGAAAGAAGCAATGAGTTACGAAATTATCCCTGACAAGGACGCATGCGATGCCGAACACTTGGAATGGAAGAACTCTAGGATGAACTTTGACCATGTGGGCAAAGCATATCTTTGTTTGTTCCAAGTGGCTACCTTCAAGGGATGGATTCAGATAATGAACGATGCTATTGATGCAAGAGAGGTGACTATTATTTACATATTGTTATCAGAAACGCTATCCTGTATACTAACAAAAAAAGTTAACCAAACCAACTGTATACTAAATGAAATGTTTATTGTTATTAAATATTACGGATTCCTTAATTATCGTTTTCCTGCACAGTTTTTGTATTACTTGCTTGTGATGGTGATAATGATAATAGTACTGATAATGTTGGTGATAATGACCTCAATTGTAACTGTGTTTATAAAATGTTTGAACAAACCGTGGCAAACTCAAGCAAACAACATACTATTAAACATGAATAAAATAAAAATAATAATTCAGTCATTAAATTGTAATTTAAAGTTGAACTGTCAGTACTCGACTATATGAACTTACAAATCAGTTCTAAAAAGACAAAAAAAACACACAATAGGTTTGTCTCGTCAGTTGCAATACCATTTGGAGGTATAATTTATGTGCAAACAAATAATTATATTGTTTCAATTTTTTTTTAGAAAAATCAACAGCCAAAACGTGAGGCGAACATTTACATGTACCTCTACTTTGTATTCTTCATTATCTTTGGGTCCTTCTTCACTCTGAACCTCTTCATTGGAGTCATCATTGACAACTTCAACGAACAGAAGAAAAAGATAAGTTGCCTCATATAACAAGTTATTTAACTTTAAAAAATATGATTATAGAATTTTTGGATAAGCCTATATGAAATAATTAATAAAAGTTTTTATGTGGAGTCCTTATACCTTTAAAGAGTTTTCTACAAAAACTATTTGTAAAATAATTAAATTTATTATTTAAAGCTAATCAAAGTTGTATGTAGAAATATTGAAGGAAGGTCCTGTTTATCTGGGTGTTTGGTTGTCTGATTATACATATTTATACACTTCAATGTTCAAACCACAACAAGAAATGAGAAAAAAGACTTAAGATCTTTCAACCATAACAAGTGGTCTTCGTCAGAGTTAAATCTCTGATACAAATGCTCAGTTGAGATTTGACTCTGATGAAGACCACTTGTTATGGTTGAAAGTCTTTTTTCTCATTTTTTATTGTGGTTTTGAGCATTGTTATTTTACATGTTTATCGTGAAATTTTCTTACTTATATACTTGAAAAGTGTTAAAATGACCAGGACGAACAGTAATATTCAAAGTTGGTGAAGGAACACAAATATATGAAAAAGTAGTCTCTAATTTTTGGTTTCAACCGTCTTCAGGAGAGAAAAGGAAGAGATACTAAACGTACGACACAATGACGGTTTGGAACCAACCGAATCAAACCCGTGCTGCAAAGAAAAAACTGGTTAAAGCGGGGTAAGCGAGATATAAGCGGAAGAAATTTGATATTTCAAGGAAACAAGGGACAGAACAGAATGAAGAATAATGGAATAAATACACCAAGTTAGGGAATATAGGAAATTAAAAAATGACCAAGGTAAAAGAAAGGAGGATAGGGTAGTGTGGAAAAAAGAGTATAAAATCATCAAAGATAGGAAAGATTGAATGATACATAAATAAATAAGAATTATTTTATAAAAATAAAATAAAGAGAGAAATAAATCATAATAAATATTTTAAATCATTAAATAAAACCTATACAAAAATAAATTATGCTAGTGTAAAATATAATGTTAAGTAAGATATAAAAATAATAACTAATACAAATAACTGGATAACTTGAAAAAATTATTGTCTTTTCAGATTTTAACCAGGTTCACTACGCGTATTGAGCATCCAGATATTAGCTTCCTCTGAAGCTCACTGAGTGACACCTTTGCTCTCGGACATGATTTAACGCACAATCTGCAGTCTATAACAATCGTTGAAGTGAAGTCTATGTTCGTTAGTATAGGGAGGCTATAGGGAGATAGCAGTTATTGTTTATGTTGGTTATATGACTTCATACAGTGGCTAAGTGTAGTAGATGGCTACAGAACTACACATTTACCATCTGAAAAGAAAGATGGTACAGAAGCAGTCGTCTGAGGCAGGATGGTTTTGTTGTATATTTTATGTATTATATATACATTTATCAAATTATACATAAAAAGAATTGATACAACCCTAGTCAATATTTCGTCTCTCGTCGTTATCACTACTAGCAGTAGAAGTGGCCCACTTGGCAGTCAAGCAAAGACTAATTTTGCTTTGTGTTTCAAACTGAGTTCACCGTCATCTCTTCATCATATCATTCTACTCCTGACGACGACCACATAGATTTTTTTAAACGTGTGCATAAGTCAAGTTATATATGTTTCTCATTAGAATATAAGGATTAAACAATTTACATTAAGATATAATTCCAAACAAATAAACGAAAAATTCCAAGTAATCAGAGATGATTGTTTTTGCAAGCTGGAGGTTCACTTGAGATGTTCATGACGGAAGATCAAAAGAAGTACTACAACGCCATGAAGAAAATGGGATCAAAAAAGCCATTGAAAGCAATTCCGCGACCAAAGGTAACAATGTCTTCTTTTGTTCAAGGGTGTGTGTGTATGTATGTATGTTCAGAATACACATCTACATGTGCCTTTAAATAGATATTTACATCAACACACACAATATATAGATTTACATAAACCACAGCAAGAAATCAGAAAAATGACTAAGATTTTTTTCAACCAAAAAAGTGGTTTTCATCAGAGTCTCACATTTACTGATACACCGATAAGATCACTTGTTTTGTTCGAGAGATCTTAGTCATTGTTTTTATTTTCTTACTGTAGTTAGACGTTAAATTTTTTTCACTTTTTTACTGTGATATTGTTTATAGATAAATTGAAATTGTTTGTAATTCTGTGAGCTCATTGGAATAAACTGTTGTCTTGGATTTAAATACTCCTTTTGGATTGGATAAGAAACAACTTCATTCCAGCATTTAAAAATGTAAAAGTAATTAAAAATAACTTATATAATATTTGGTTAATCTATCAACTAAATTTTATTGTAGTAAAATCTAGTATAATTGTTATAAATTAGCAGTAAAATTTATGCTGAGGAATGATAAATATAATTGTAACATGCTATCAAAGAACATGGAAATAACATGTTGATCACTAATATTGAGTGATCAGACCAAGAGTAAGTAAATTTTTTTATTTGAACCGTATTGTCATTTTTCTTCCACCTGCTGTTTGATTAAAATATAAACATATATTAGAAGAAGTGGTTTCTCTCTTTTCTGGGTATTCAGTCTCATTGTACCAACATTTGCAGAGTTTACTTCACCTAAGTTCAATTTGCATTAATTTGATTTAATGTGCAACCATACGTTATATATCTATATATTGATAGACTAATCAAATCTATATTTTTAATTACTTTTATATTTTTAAATGCTGAAATGAAGTGTTTTATAGACAATCTAATTGGTGCATTTAAGTCCTACACAACAGTTCATTCCATTGAGATCAGAGTTTTCAAAAATTTGAATTTGTAAATGTATTAAGCCTCTATTTTATTTTTAAATTATCCTTGATTTTTTTAAATACTATATATTAAATATAAAGCAACAAGGAAAAGTCGCTCTTTGGTGACATAGTGTAAAAAACATCAAAGCATTTTTTCTTGTTTTTGATTTTTCTTGTAGCTTTTTGTTTCATTATTTTCCATCACGTGTTTAATTATGATAAATATATAACAAGATTTCACATAAACACGTGAAATCAAAACAAACAAACAGTCAGTGATCAAAATAATGACCACGAAATGAAATGGGGAAAAAAGACTAGTCAGTTGGGTTTTTGACTCTGACGAAGACCGCTTGTTACGGTTGAAAGATCTTAGTCTTGTTTTCCCATTTCTTATTGTGGTTTGTTCATATATATATTGAATGAAATTACTGAACAGTCCAAACAGGACAGATAAATAACCGAAAAAACAACACATAAAGAACGGGGACACATACTGGGATCAATATTTTTCGAACCTGAGTTCAAGACTGTGGGTCTTGTGTGTGAGTCGCCTTCCACCCACAGTCTTGAATGCACGTACCTCTTCTTCTTCCCTTCTACTTTCTTCCTGAAGACGAACTCAGGTTCGAAATATCGATCCCAGTAAGTGTTCCCGTTCTTTATGTATTTTTTTTTCAGTTACATATATATTGACTGTTTTAATAGTTTATTATACCACAATACTTTTTTTAGTTCTTCAAATATCAGACAAACATTTATAGATATATATTCTTTGTTTCAGTGGAAACCGCAGTTAATTGCTTTTGAGATAGTGACGAACAAGAAGTTTGACATTATCATCATGTTGTTCATTGGCCTCAACATGTTGACAATGACCCTTGACCACTACAATCCATCCCAACTGCACACAGACATCCTCGACATGCTCAATCTTATATTCATTGTTATCTTCTCAACAGAGTGTCTTCTCAAGATGTTCTCCCTTCGCTACCATTATTTCAAAGAGCCCTGGAACCTCTTTGATCTTGTGGTAGTCATTTTGTCCATATTAAGTGAGTATATTATTCCTTTTGTTGATAAAAACAAAAGTATTAATAAATTTAATTCTCATATATATTAGTTTGATTGATCATTATTACTTAGGTCTTTATTTGTCGGTACCGAAGCCTATACGATGTCAGGTACTCGTTAAAGATCTCAACTCTAAATACGCTTGAGTTAGGAAGAATTTATGGCTCCCAATGTTCTGTTGCGGGATGGCCACTACAACCTGACCTAATTTAGGCCTTTTTCTTGATTAATCAGTAATAATTAAAACGACAATTTCAACCAAGGTTCTTTAAATTTATTATAAATCCATTGATTACTGCGTTTTCATCTCCGCTAAAATCATGTTCAGAAATTTATATATAGTTGCCAAGATTTCTGATTAACAGCGTTTTCCTTTGAAGTGAACTGTTGAAGCCGCCTTCTATACACGTCAATATAATTGGTCATTTAAACCATTATGTTTATTGTTTTGTTTGTTTTTTTTCCCACACTTATAAGGCTTTCGCCTTTTAGTACTGTTCTAGGGGTGGAAATTGTGGCTCATTTATTGGCACCCATTTTAGTAATTGGCGAGCAACAGTACCTGTTCTACCTTAGTAGTACAAAATTTTGTCGTACAAAATGTATTTAGATTAGGATCTTTAACGAGTATCTGACATCGCAAAGGCTGGACGTCTTCTAAGGATGACATATAAACATTTATGAAATGTAAACCAGCCTGTATTTTTGCGAAATATGGCACCTGCCAATTTCCGAATGGCTACGGGTATAATTATCTGCAGAGCCGATGGCACCTCGTATCGGGGTTTCTGAGAACGCTGATTTCTACACTTTGTTCTAAAGTCAAACCACATCTCAAACTACAGCAGTCTTGTTGATGTTGATCGTGACGACACAATCCAGTGAATGGAATACATTCACATTTTTACAGCTCCCTGACGGGCGTTGTAAAAAAAAATATATTTCTGAAAAATGAATGTGTTTTGGCTGTTGAACAATGTTACCTACTTGACTTTGTAATATACTTAGAAAAACATACTTAATAGAATAAAAATGCATGAATTTTGGATATCGGTTAAAGAAAATGTTGTCTCCTCAGTTTTTAAGTTCAGATAACTGAATCCAATGTAAATTTCCAGTTCATAAAAAAGACTTAAAAAGATAAGACTGACAATTAACAGAATCTTTAAAACTTTTGAACTGAATTTTATAACTATTTAAACACAACAGTTCATAAGATTATTATAAACGAACAAACTAAACCCCCGATAAATGACTTTCATTAAACTACTAACAGACTCACAAATGTTAAATAATATATGAAGAGACAAACGAAAGATGAACAAAGTAGACAGAAACAGTAAAAAAGTAAAAGGAAATAAACATGTTTTATAAATAGTAAGAAAAAAATGAATCGAATATTTAATCATGCAATAGTTGATTGTATATGTTATCGAATAAAAAGTATTGATACAGAGATATAAACAACAGATGAAAACTTTCATCTTCAGGAGAGAAAACAGACACTGAATTTTGATTTCTCTGAAAGCAATGCCAGTTCTTTCAGTCCTTGAAAACGGACAACACTCGAAAGTGCTTGCACTTGTCCCTTTTCGTTTACTACTTTTAGTGATGATTAAATCAATTATTTTTGTAAATAATAAAGAAGGCAAAACTACTTGTTAGAGTTTCTACTAAATTCGGACAACAATTCAAACATAAAATTATGATTAAAAGTAAAATGTTAAATCGTGTTTTAATCCTGATCAAAATGTTTAATTGTTGCTCAATTTAATATATATACAGATGGATAAAAGTATAGACCGTGAAGTAGAAACAAAATAAAAGTTTATGAGGACTCAGTCAGTTTTTCAGGTTCTTTTCGGTTTTTATTTAAAACCTTTTTCATAGGTTCATTATGGATGTTATATGAGTCAATGAAAAAGGTTTTAAACAAAAACCGAAACGTTGACAATGAGAGTTAAAATTGAACTGAAGAACTGATCGAGTCCTGATAAACTATTATTTTATATATATAGAATAGTACTAAAATAAATCGGAACATAGTCAGTCTACAGTCTCAAATAAAACTTTCAAAGCCTATGCTTTGGGTTTTATGTAAAGCCTTTTTCATTGACAGAAATAAGAATTTAATCAATAAGAAAAACTTTTACATAACTGCAGAACCGAGTCCCCAATTATTTTAGTACTTTATATGCATATTATAAATTGTTTATGTTTACACTATTGTATTGCCTATTACTGTTTAATTGAAAATAATATCTATTATTTCAAAAGATAATTCTCCTTCAGAATTGCTATGTTACTAGCAGTTGTGTGCAGAAAGCTTGTGATGCCCTGGTCAATCTTGTTTGTCCGCCCCTTAATACACAAGTACTGTAAAATATGAAAAAAAGAAGATATTTTTATTAAAAATACAGAAATATTAAATGATATAAGTGATTTGTTATTCCATTATAAATATGTGAGATCTTTAAATTCTTTTCCTTCTATAGTAATACATACGATTATATATATGTCTCGTATGATGAAAAATTAGTCCATAACGGATTACAAAAGTCAGAAGTATACAAGATTTGTATACAATAGTGATTTCATTCCTAACGTGAATCTCCAGTATATTTCTGAACGATGAAACTGTTATAAGAATAAATTATAACAAGAATTTAATAAGGTCAGTAGAAGGATAAAACTGACATGTCTTCTCAAATTAACGGCAATAAAATGTTAATAATTAATTAATAAGGAATATCATACTATTTCGACGTTCAAAATCATTGATTAGTTATGATTTGATAATAATTAGTGTGTTATTAATCTACCTTTGTTCGGTTTTCAAGTAAACGAGTAATCAAAAATTGTATTATTTTTTTAAATGATGTTTTGGACTTGGTTGGGCTTCACTGTTGATGAAACCTTTCTACCCATCTGAACGGACTCTGTGATTTTTTTCTTCTTAAACTTGAAGAGGAACACCAGGTGAAGGACATCAAGTGGAATGTGATGACTGATCTCCAGATGATACTGAAAGAATGCTTCCTGGAGTGTACCCAAGCGTGTCAAAGGAGGATGAGAATGTTTATTATATTCTACGAGAATTGTTTTAAAAGCATTTAATTATGTATAATTTAGGTTTGAAATACTCGTTTTGTGCCCACAGCGCTAGAACTGTAATGATACTCCTCATGTCATATCTTGGAAGTAGTGTCTTTTTTTATGTTTGCTTGAGACGTTGAATAGTGGCAAAGCATTGTGCTTTCAGGTATCGCGCTCAGCGAAGTGATAGAGAAGTACTTTGTCTCGCCCACACTGCTCAGAGTGGTCAGGGTGGCCAAGGTTGGACGAGTGCTCCGACTCGTCAAGGGTGCTAAAGGCATCAGAACCCTCCTCTTCGCCCTCGCCATGTCACTTCCTGCCCTCTTCAACATTTGTCTTCTTCTCTTCCTTGTTATGTTCATCTTTGCCATTTTCGGAATGTCATTCTTTATGAATGTCAAGAAGACTGGTGGCCTCGATGATGTCTACAATTTCGAAACTTTCGGCCAGTCAATGATATTGCTATTTCAAGTGAGAACAACATCACTTATTTAAACATTAATGTCACCTATGACTTTATTAAAAAACGTATAAGTGTTTCATTAGGAGTCAAGTATGGTCTTGTGGTGACTGCTGTAGGTTCATTTATATTTCGAATCTAATAAATGATCTAGATCAGGGGTTCTCAATGGGGGTGAAATTCACCCCCAGGGGTGAATTTTGGCTTTTCAGGGGGTGAATTGTGACCACGGTAAGTTTAGAGAGTGAGGAAGGCTATTATAAATTTTTAATTATAAATTAAAACTTACTATTTTGGTTGAATTAATATTTTTTATATTCATCGATAATTATAATTAGAATTTAATTTGTAAAATTCCATTATAAAGATAATAAATGTAAAGTGTATGTACTACCTTGGAAAGAAGAAGGGGTGAGGGCAATGCATTGTGGGAAATGGCGGGAGGGGTGAATGGGCCAAGGGAGGCTGAGAACCCCTGATCTAGATTGTATTAATAAAATTAAAAAAATTAGTTCTTACCAACTGTAATTAAAGAACAGTAAATCAGGAATCCTCCAGTCTGTACAATCTACAACACTCTTTAAGTTTCCCACTTTAATATATTTTAAGGCAAAAATTAGGACATCATCTAGGACATCTAGACATCATCTAAAAATTATGACATTATCTAGAACAGAACCCTTTAGTTTTGTTTACTTCATTCAGTGTTCCATTTTAAAATGGACCCTGAATGACAGTACATGGGAATCTACATTTCTTTAAATATATATTATAATTTTATGCTTTTAATTTACTTTTTATGTCTAAATTAGTTTCCATTGCTCTCCATACAAATAACCAGAGATAATTTTTGTTATATAATGAAATAACTAGTTTTAATTTAGCTTTTCCTATTCGTTATATGTTGTTTATAAATTGATGAATTGTAATTAATTTGAGTCAAATATGTATTGATTTTTTTTTAAAAAAATCTTTAATTGGTATAAGTATTACTTACGTAATTTAAGAAATATTCTGTAAAAATTAAGTCAGTAAAGTTTGTTGCAAACTTGGCCCAGTAGGATTTTAAAAATCATACGTAATAGTACTGTAAACTTATTTCAAACTTATGAAATATGTGATTTCATGGATAGAATTGTAGGTAACCATTATGAGTATAAATTAAAAAGGTTTATAGTGTCAATGAAATAGTATTTAAAAAGTATTATTATTACTTTTGTGTACTTATGAGGAGAGCATTGCAGTAAAGTGAGAGAACTCAGTTTAAGAGTATATTTTTCTTTGTTTTTCTTCTGAGTGTATTTTGAAAGTTCCTATAAATTTATTATTACTTTACAAGTAATATACGTAAAAGAGTCTATTACGAACTTTGGTTAAAGTTGAGGGATTATTCGAGTAATATTAATTAAATAAACAAAATCGGATGAAGTTATTGATGCTTGATTAGATCTGAAGTGCACCAATAGTAAAATTGTCTAGTTGCTTGAATTTGTGTAATTATGGTTTTATATTGTTTACTTATGGTTTGTGCAGATGTCCACATCGGCTGGCTGGGATGGCGTCCTCGATGGCATCATTAACGAAGAAGACTGCAAGGAGCCGAACGCCGAACTAGGCTTCCCCGGCGACTGTGGCAACGCCAAGTCTGGCATTGCCTTCCTGCTGTCCTACCTGGTCATCAGCTTCCTCATCGTCATCAACATGTACATAGCTGTCATTTTGGAGAATTACTCCCAGGCGACGGAGGACGTCCAAGAAGGTTTGACGGACGATGACTACGACATGTACTACGAGATTTGGCAGCAGTTCGATCCGGATGGCACACAGTACATTCGCTACGAGCAACTGTCCGATTTCTTGGATGTGTTAGAACCTCCGTTGCAAATTCATAAACCAAATAAATATAAAATTGTCTCCATGGACATTCCTATATGTAAAGGAGACATGATGTTTTGTGTTGATATTTTGGATGCTTTAACAAAAGACTTTTTCGCTAGAAAGGGTAACCCGATTGAGGAATCGTCGGAACTCGGGGAAGTGGCACCCGGACGACCCGACGAAGTTGGCTATGAGCCAGTCTCATCGACGCTGTGGCGTCAACGAGAGGAGTACTGTGCAAGGCTAATTCAAAACGCCTGGCGCAAGCACAAGCAACAGAAACAAGGAGGTGAACTGGACAGTCCCGGCTCAGCCACAGCCAGGGAAACAGCGGTGCTTGTCGAGAGCGACGGCTTTGTTACGAAAAATGGTCACAAAGTAGTGATCCATTCGCGATCGCCTTCGCAGACGTCCCGTTTAGCTGACGTCTGAGATCTGCCACGTCCCCCATCCGCATCGCCTCTCCCCTAGCCTGTACATTCCACCCCGTCTTGTACAAACACCTTCCACACCCAACCAAATGAGGGCTTTCACCAATTGTCCAAACATTTCGCTTGTCCTTTTTCGTACCTCTGTATATTAAAGCAATCTATTTAATGTTAGCTTTTTCAGATTTTAATAATTAAAATTTTTTGTAAAAAAAAATTATACATTTTTCTAAGATAATTATATTGCTGGAGCAATTTTTATGACTAGAGTACATGCTACGTACACAACATGCATGGAGCTTTAAACATTCATAGCTGCATTGAATAAAGCGGTAATGCTTAATGAACGTAACTGTTCCTCATTTGGAAGCAAACGTGGTTGCAATAGGATTAATTATGTAGACCCAAATGATTGAAATTATTTTTTATAAGAGCTGTGAATTCAAAAATAGGTTGTATTTATATTATTTGCAAAAAAAAAACATAAGGCCTGGACAAAAAACAAAGATTGGATGGGTGCGACGTGGAAATATTGTATAAAGCTTTTTTAAAAACCTTCCCTCACTCCCATGTTTAATAAATACATTTTGTGAAAGTCTACTCCTCACTGTACAGCAACTCTATAAGGAAATGATAGTTCACTTTCAGCATTGTGATTCAATTACTTGCAATGCACATTATATAATAAAATTTAAAAATAAACAAACTAATAAATTAAAAAAAAAAGAATGATTTTTGAATAAAAAAAATATTAGGCGTGAAATTATAGAAAAGAAGAATTTTAAAAGTTACGAATTGATAGCTTCAAAAATTTTTGATGGGATTAGTGTATTGAAATGACTAAATTTAAAAAAAAAATAATAATAAAAAGAGAATCACATTGGTTTGTTTGTTGTGGAATTGCAAGCAACGACGCAGTTTTTGTTTTTGTTTTTTGTAAGGGACGTCTTGAAGGCCAATACTTCCCTGCAGCCTCCAAAACGCCCCATCATAATTGCCTTGTCATTACTTTGTTTTCATTTGCAATACATTATTTGCCAATAAAATAAATACTAAAGTTTTTGACACTAATTACCTACCTTTGAGTACCTCTAATCCTCTAGTTATACTAAGTCATCGAACAAGTTTATACTTACTTTAACCAACGCCAATTGTTTATTGTGTAGTAGTGAACTCAGTTATATATCGACTGCTTATATAACCTTCCTACACCTCAACACAGGTTTATTACTTGTTAATTGACCAGCAAGCTTCTTAATTTATTTTGTTTTCTAAAACAACTACCTTGTTAATTTTGAGAAACATACGGGTACCGATATATGCATGTGTATTCAAATAACAACATGCATAGTTAATAAAAGTGCACATCTTTTAGACTACCTCTGTACATTTGAATACCTATAGTGCCTGATTAAAGTCAAGTAAACACCTTTAATTCCCTGATTAAATACATTTGAAGTAGTTTATCCTATAGTTAACTACATTTGAAGTAGTTTATCCTATGATTAACTACATTTGAAGTAGTTTATCGTATGATTAACTACATTTGAATGCTTCTACCGTATTTATTGGAGTATAATGAGCAAACTTTTATAGCTAAATAAGAACTAAAAATTTGGATGTGGGTCATAAACGAGGGTTTGGGTGACACACTGAGATGTATTAGTATATTATTTGCGCTATGACTCATATTTCAAGCTGTGATTCCAGGTAGACTAACCCTTATTCTTCAGTCGCTGGATTTTTAAAAACCCACTCAAGGAAGAGTTAGGGAGATGAGGATTACCTGGACGACAAAGGAGTGACTGTAGGAGGCCTATCTCTCGTGATATCCTGGATTAAAACAACTTGGGAAGACGACATACTAAAAGAAATGACCATCAAGAGTTTTTTATAGTCAGGCATGAAATGGCAACAATAGAACAAGTCAGCAATAGAATGGATGGCACGACAACGACCTGCTGTGGGATTTAGACTTAGACGAAACAGATGTTCCTGCCTACAGGCACACTGATAATAAATTAACTCAAGAAAATGGAAACAACTCTTTCATGTATCTGACTGATGGTGAATCGGACTTTGAAGAAATATAAATAAATCTTGTAAATTTTATTTCGGTACTGTGTTCATAGTTTACGTTGTCAAAAAATGATTTTATCAGGGCTGCACCTGTTCAAAAACCGTTCGTCACTCATAACACTTGGTCTGAGCCGAGAAATATGAAACATATAATACGAAAATGTCTAATCGAAAATTAGGGTTGCGCATTATACTCGAATGAATACTGCAACACTGTGCAGTTACATTTAAATAGATGTAACTCTATGATTAATTATATTTAAGTACAACGAGCTATATGATTAGCTCAAACTACATAGATAATTAAAATTGGATTCAAATCATACTTTCAAAACTGTTTTTGTTTTTATTTGAAGTCTTTTAAAATGTCACTAATTCAAAAAGCAGTATAAGAAAACATAACAATTAACAGTTACACTCTTAACACAAAGAGACGCTTAGTTACGAATAAAATGTTGCAACTGTTAATGAGGAATAAAAAGTAAGGGAATTTAAGAAAGAAATTTTAAAGCAAAAAACGACGAACTCTGTTAAATTAGTGGTTTCAAATGAGTGTTTATAAATGGATGTTTTAAAACAACTCCCCAGTATTAATAACCACTCTTTACTGACAACTGACTAGTCAAAATGTTAATTCTTGCTAAACATAAAACTAAACTAATAAACAGAAATCGATGTTAATTTACTTCATTGGAAGCTCTTTGTGATACCACACACATGTGAAAATTCTACATTGGGAATCCAAAATTTTCCCTAACTCAAGTGTATTTAGAGTAGGGATCTTTGACGATTACCTGACATCGTACAGGCTCGGGACCGACGGCTTAATGTACTCTTTGAGAGAGATGAGTGCTCAGATTTTTTTTCCCTTGTGAATAAACCGAAGGCCAGATTTGTTATCGAACCTCGGATTTACTAGTCCATAGACGATTTACCCTGGCCCTCATACTAGAAATATTATTCAGAATTTCCCATTACATGACATCAGGAAATTGACGGATACCTAATAAACGTTTTTATTCTACGGCCGACATTTTGATAGAGTTTATATTATTAACTACATTTTATTTCTCTAATCGCATGATTGCTGTAATTATACAGACATTAGTCTTTTAATTTATAATGAACTATTCAATAAATATGATGCTTCTATTTTTAACTCAATTTTGGTTAAAAAAATTTTTCCGTTTCATGTTTGGATCAAATTTCAAGCTTTATATTTATTTCACTATTCGATAACTTTCACAAACAAAGTTGTAATACATAGTATTTATTAGAATGCAGTATTCAACTATTTTGAACAAGATATCTGAACAAAAGGTACAATTTTACAAAAAGAATGGAAAACTTCAAATTCGTTTACGTATTGATTTTAAACTCCTTTGGAATAAAAGAGTTCTTTGGTTGATCTCCACGTTTCAGTGAATATATGATTTATTTAAATAAAAGTTGAAAAAGTAATAAATAAATTAACAACACTGTAAAAATACTAAAATTTGAAGATAGATATATCTACTACACTGTTCATAGTATTACAACAATTATATAAATATGAGTTACATTAAATAAAATTATATTGCATGAGTTGATATGAAATTAAAACTTCAGTTTCATTAATGGAATATTATTTTGCTTATTTTTATTTCAACTATAATCAGTGGCGCAGCAACCATATCCCCCCCAAAGCTGTTGATAATCCGTTAACCTTCAAAATTTCAGGAAGTCCTCAAAATATTTATTTTCATGGAATTACATTTTAAGGATCTAATTTTAGACTGCTGTCATTGGTTCCGGATGTACATCTTATTACAGTACTCGTATAGATATACAGTCGTCATCAAAGAAAACCAAAGATTTTTCAAAACAAAAACGTATAAGTCAAATCATAAAAAAATTGTTAAATTAAATTAACTGGCTATGCAAACAAACATATAAACTTTCAACCCCTTTAAAAAACTAGTTTTGAAAAATTTAATATAAATTTATTTTTATTTGCGAATATGCAGTTGAAATCTGCTTGAAAACAATACTACTCATAAAAAAAAATATAAAAACAATTACGACTTTAAAAACTCATTTTGGTATGAACTTTCAAAATTGTTTGTTAACTTATAATTTTTTTGAATTTTGTATGTTTACAACCTCAAAATGCCGCACGGGGTGGACCACCCCCATCCTTGCTAAGCCACTGACTATAACGCTGTGAATGGTCCATTTGAACTTTTTTGTGCTGAACTTTTCCGAAGTTTTATTTATTCATTTTGAAATGTAAATTAAAACGAACCATCTTAACTATAAAATTAAATTATTTTTGTCGGGAAAAGTAACACTTCTGAACAATATCAAGAATATTATCTTGGCAAAATATAGTTAAAATACTTTATATAGTTTAATCATTCATTTGCTTATCAAAGTGGTTAATTATTATGAGTCACATGAAAACTTCTTGATAAAACAAAACAAAAGAAAAATTAATTCATAGTAGAGGATCCACTCAACTATCCTTCTACAAGTATCTACTGCCTACCTGTAAGTCTCAAGTGAATCTACTAAATCAAAATCGGCAGGTTTTTTACAACTGAAAAAAAAAATATTTTACACTTATGTAAAAGATTTGCCAAAATATAGAAAAAATGGAATATCATGTTTTAAGTTATGTGTGAATATAAACACGCACTGCCATAAACTACAAATAGATGAGTAGAAGGTACCGAGGGAGCAAATAAAATATCTGGCTCATAAAAGTGTGAAAAGTACATTTCTATAGGGAATTAATTGGTAGAGTTTACTTTTTATTTTTAATGAACAGAAAATCAGTACGTGTTAGATAATAATTTATTTTGAAACATGATTGGGCAAAGAATATGTGGATTCTTAGCACCCTAGTCCCAGCAGATATTTCAGTTTCACAAACTGAAAACCTGGCTCACAAACTTTATTGAAACAACACAAGTTAGATATTATTCGCAATGGCAGATAATTGCATCATCTGATAAGGATACAGTGAAATACTTTCTTTATAACAGATTGCACAAGTTTCCTTCTCCTTACTCTTGCTTTTCTTATCACACTACTTTGACGTCATTATATTGAGTAAGCTATCTGCTATGACTAGTAATGTCAAAATATAAACAAAAGAAATTATTTTTGACAATAACCTTCTCAGTTTAGGTCACGTGAAGTAAGTTTGCAGGGTCAACGCTCGAGAGAACACAGTCTAAACATTGGCCCCTTGTGACGTCACACAATCAACATTTTACATTGCGAGTCCTAATTTTGCCTATTTCAAGTCTATTTAGATTCGCCATTAACTATAGTGTTACTATACTATAGTGTACTATTGTATATATAGTGTTACTATATTAACCTATAGTGTTCGCCATTTTAACGGTCAGCCAATCTGCGGGAAGTGTGGGAAGGATCCGAGCGGAGGGTAACCATATGCTCAGACAGCCAAGCGGCAATAAAGGCAATTATGTCTCCGACAACTTCCTCCATGTTGGTAATAGAGTGTCAGGAAACACTAAATAAATTGGCTCAGATAAAACAGGTTAAATTAATATGGGTTCCGTGTCATAGCGGCATTGCAGGCAATGAGAAGGCGAACTTGTTAGCCAAAGTCGGAGCCGAAATGCCGTTCATAGGACCGGAACCGGTCTTTCCGCTTTCTATTGCTGGAGTCAGACATCTTATAAATTCCTGGCTGCAGGAGAATTTGAAGAAAAGTTGCCCGAACTGTCCGGGCAACAGACTGGCTAAGCTGTATATTTCGGGTCCTAGTATAAAGTATAAGAAGTTTCTCCTTAGTCTGGGGAGAACAAGGTTGAGAAATCTTATTGGAATTCTCACCGGTCACTGTAGACTGGGAAGACATCTAAATATCTTGGGTATAGGAAACAGCGCGACTTACCAAAAATGTGGGGAAGAAGATGAAACCTCCGTCCACTATGTGGCTGAATGCCCTGTATATAGTCTACTTAGATTAAATATTTTAGGAACTATAATGATAGATAAGTTAAGGGAAATGGAATGGAGAAACCTTCTGATCTACATAGAAAGATCAGGAAGATTCTCCTAGGAGTAGGATCCGGGATGCATGGGGAAGGCAAAAAGGGCCCACTTGGCTCGTCTACTTGCCAGATCTTAGATCTACCCGCCTTACTACTACTACTACTAGTGAATTCAAAATCAATTGTCAATACATGAAATAAATCAACCTGTAAGGAATATGAAAAAAAATTTTATATTTCAAAATTAAATTGTAACTATCATTTGTAATCTCATATTGTTCTTTAAAAAAAAAATGAAATTTCTTTTAAATCAATACCACTATTAATTTATAAAAACTGATATTTGTTTGTAGGTAATGTCCTTTAATATTATATTCATCACTACTTTGTATTTATACCTTCAGTCGTACTATATTCAGTATTTTAATCACAATAGTTCTATTAAAAGTTAAGTGAAAGGAATTTTATTCCTTTTAATCCACCAGACAAAGTGTAAGTTCATACATATTTTTTTTTCAAAAGTTAGAATTTACAAAAGCTAATCTAAAAGTATAAATCCTCTTACAATATTTAACTAAAATGGTTACATTATAAAATTATCAATATATAATTAAAGTTATTGATACAATTGTTTCATATAATTTTACTAAGTAATTGCATTGAGTCGCTTTATCCTCATATTTTATGCTATTTTTCAACTAATCACTAATTAGAAAATCTAACAATTATGATTTGTAATATTAAAGACGCCTATAAAATGATGCCTGCAATTTTATATCGGAAGTCGTACACTTTATCTTACTCGACTTTATTTAAACTATAGTTTTTTAAATTAGGAGAACTTTAACGCTAAGATCTTTGAAGGTCAACAAATTCTTGAAATGGATAAAAAAATTTAATGTAAATATCTAATTAATAAAATAAATACTGATTAGAACAAACAACACATTTTGAAATATGGTAGTTTTAATTTTCTAGTTCAATTTTTGATATAAAACTTCTGAGCTTACTTCCCTTTCTCATTCCTATTTCATGTCTTCCTCTCACTCTCTCTTTCCCATTTACAAGAGAAGTCCGCTATCTGGGAGTTATTCTAGATAGAAGACTAACTTTCAAATCCCATCTAGCAACCAAGCACAAACTGGGTATAGCGTTGCTGAGTCATTTATACCCCATCCTTAAATCAAGGGATATTCCTCATGCAGTGAAGGAGGTTGTCTACAAGGCGGTTATAAGACTACCATGACTTATGGATGTTCTGTCTGGTACAACTCTGCCGATAACTAACAAAACGACTCCAGATTGTCCAGATCAAGTGTGCTTCCTTGTAGCCAATGCTCCTTTTTATGCGAGAAATGTCGATATTCAGCGTGATCTAAGGATGGAATCAATAGAAACTTACTTAGGCGTCTGACTTATCATATGAACAGAAAACTTCTCCTTACACCTTAACCTATATGTAAGAGCACTTTTACTCTCAAATTTCCTGAAACAATCCCCCTTCCGACTAATCAGATTCACCAAGTAATCGATAACTGACGATCTTTAGACTTCAGACTAAACGACCACGAAACAACTCACCATGGACAGGACAAAAACTAACATCCGACCTACCTGTACAGAGCTAAACAATTAAAGTAGAACAAACAGACAAGCAGTGTGAAAGCCTCTGGCTTGGAACTGCCTGACCCCACGTGCATCAATGCACGGAAAATCTCGTTGGTCGTTGGTCGTTGGTCTCTCTTTTCTCCTTATCACACTTACCCCTATCTATACTCGTATCACGATCTCTCTTTCTTCTCTTATATACTCTCACACTCTATGTCTCTCTATTCTCTTATGTTTCACTCGACTTATATGACCTATATGCCAATTGTAATAGTTTTTTGTTTTGTTTTCCTGATTTCAGTGATCCCTAAATCAAAGGGTTTATTGTTCCCTTGTTCTCATACACAAATTAAATATGTATTTCAGGAGTATACAATTGTAATTATTTAGAAATACATAACATATTTTTACATGTACTCAAAATATGTAGGTGTTTGTATACAATATAAAATTAGAATTATGGGTAACATGTAGAAGCTGATTAACTTAAACAAGCTGCTTAAACTGTTTCAATATCATCAATGGTGGAGACACAAAACGTGTTTAGATTATTTATATATCGTTGTTTTAAGTGTATTCTCTGAAATATCGTAAATGGTTGAAGTATAAATCGTGTTTCAATGTATCATGAATTAAATATTTACATTATTTCAAGGCTATTTGTGTCAGATATAATAAATATCTAATACAAATATGATAGTTATATTATAAAAAGTGTTGACAGAGGTATAAAACGTATTCCCCCCCCCCGATGTGCCTTCACCTTGTCGTGGTGGGGGGGCTTAACACGCCTGGGGTCTTTTCTCATGGCGTGAACTAAGAAAGGCACAGCCTGGGCTAAAGGACTAGTCTGAACCAGTGTCCGAGGGTGGAAAGTCCGCTCATTCGCACGCTGGCTTCGGTGGCAGCCCACCCTCTTTTTATGTCTTTTTCAAGACTTCTCTAGAGGGACTTTGTGGGGCGATTGTGCTTTTGGGCTTCGATCCATAGATGGGCGAGTAGTTCATTCTAAACTAATGGGCGAAATTGGATCCTAAACTTCTCTTTTCCTGTTCCGGCTTGCGCCTGTCTTTTTTAAGACTTTTTTGTCTCTCCCAGTGAAATCCAGCAACGTTGTTTTCATAACAAGTTTCTGATTTAGCGCGATGTGTCTAGTTTCATGTAATCTCTAACTCCTTGTCTTACCTATTCTTTCTTATAAATCTTGTTTTTAATGAGTGTTATCATTTACCTGCACTATACTATTCCTCTTACATCTCTTATAAGTCAATAATATATTTTCATTTTTCCATTAGAAACATCAATTTTATCTCACTGGATTCGCTCAAAAAATTTCTAAGTCAATGTAAATAATGTAAAAAATACAAAAAATTCGACAAGTATAGCAGGTGATCTCTTAGTCTAGGGTAAACAAAGAGTTTTTATATCGTTATTGCTCTTTCCCGTAATTGAAACTTCATGACTTTTTTTTTATGAATTGCTAATTTTTTGTTCCATTTTTCGTCAAATTTTCATTATTTTTTAACGACCCATTTAGCGTCAAAAAAACATTTTCTGAAAACACAAATCGTACTGTAACGCTCATTTAGCGAATGTAATTTTAAAAAAAAATATTTCAACTCATTCTCCACATAATATTCTATTTTTAGGCATAGTTTCATTTTGATCCATCAAACAGTATGGCTTGTATCGCTCTCACAAGGTTTGAGATTGAATTATAAGTCAAAATTTGAACATTTTAGTGAAAAAAAAATATTTTATGTTGTTTTAAAATTCTGAATATATTTTTCGTTTGTTGCATTTGAAACCTCAAAGATAATGTCAAAATTTCAAAACTCTAGGGTTATCAGTTTAGGAGAAATAAATGTTTTAAAAAAAACGGTTTTTGGCAAAAAAAGTGACTTTCCCATCATGCATAATTCTTCCCAAACAATAGGGATCTTCGTCTTTATGAGGCCCATTTTTTTGTAAAATATCAACTTGATTCATCAAAGATTCTGGAGCGTAGCGTGGTAACAAGCAATGCTAACACACGCACCCACCCACCCACCCACCCACCCACACACACACAGACATAATCGAAAAAACTTCATAAAACGACTTCTGGGACCTCAAAACATGTAATTCCGTCAAAATCTCGAGATCGAATTTTTTCACGATCACTATACTTTACTTATAGTAAAGTAAAAAAACCATACCTACAGTCTACTTTTCCTGGAGAACAAAGAGAGTTTCCAAATAAGTGTTTCGTTTCAATGTCTTTGCTCTCTTGAAGATGGTTGACACCAAAATTAGAGACAAAGGTGTGTTGTTTTTTTCATTTATGTTTCTTTACAACTTTAAACTTAATGTATTCTTAGATGTATATGTTATGTTTGATGCTCTTGTAATATTTTATTTAATTATTAATTTAATCAATTCAATAACATATAATTTATTTTCCATAATTAATTTATTGTTTCTTTTAACAGTAATCTTTTTCTTGGTCTATCTGGGTACTCCAGAGTAACGTAGATGGAAGTTTTTTTTTTCGTCGTAGGATGTGGAAAAATCTGTTCATCAGATCCCTTAGCAAGACGTCTTGCTTAGGGTATGTGGGGTTGGGGGTCCCGACCCACTAAAAAACCACATCCTATTTCCTGGCAATACCCGACACGGAAACCGTTTGCACATTACTTCATGCCGGTGCCTCAGTCCTCCTGAATAGGATTCACCTTCTTGTCCCCATTCTTTCACCTATGAATTATTATTGCCCTTGCCTCACACCACTTTCGTTCTTCTTATGACGGAGAACCGCCTCTACAAAGTTTGCAGCTTTTGACCAATTTTCTTCATTTTGGAGCATCTTTTGAACTATGGTCTCTGGAGTGACCTCACCCAGATGGAAGTTGCTTTTGTTTACATTCCAGTTTTTGTCAGAGTCTTAGCTGTAGAAATGTTTTCCTGAAATTTATTATCAGATTTAACGCATCAAATAAAAATTGAGAACAAAATCCTGAGCTACTTCTGTTGATTGAAGGGATGAGTTCATTAATAAAGTCATGATTCAATGTTATTGAAAACAAATTCGACATTGAGATAGATTAAAACAGATGGTGAGCGAAGTTTATTTGCGTCAGACGACAATGGGAAAGGTCAATCATGATCGGGCGACGGTAGGCCGCCCGAGAATAACCAGTTGGCAAAAAGCCTTTGTAGCCTGCCTGCTCCCATTGTTCACGACATCTCTTTGTACAACCTCTTATCAAACTGATGTCTAAAGAAAGGCCAAAACAGCTTCATCCTACTTCTTTTTACCAACAAAATAAACTCAGAAACAGATTGAGGCAAGAAATCTTGTTTGATTTTTTATTTAATTCATTCTAACTTTAATTGGCAGTGGTAAAACTATTTGTTTGTCTCTAGAAGAGTCAGAAAAGATCACTTCGGTATCTAAAATACAATTTATATGAGGTGTAAAAATACTTAATTTTACTATTGTATACCTGTTACCTAGCGAGGGAAAACATGGCAGCATGTTCATTTAACGTGCATATTTTGTGTCCTTGACAAGACTTTTTTATTTTAAGTAATAATTTTTAGAAATATGAATTGAGAAACACATTTTCATATTTTTTTTATTTTTATTTTGTGAGATGTCTCCATAAGAAATATAATTTAATGATTAACAGGAAGTAAGTTATTCTGCTATTCTATAGTTTATTGTTATCGCAACATTTAAAGTTTTTGTCATCTTTTTAGAACTTTAGAATTCACAATTCTCGCGTCTAATAAAAATTGGTACTCTTTTCTCTCTCTTGTGGATAATAAAGTTTAAATAATGGACTGGTTGAAGATGATTTATGATTTATTCTTTGAGGCTATTCATCTTTCAATTCTATTTTTCAATCTTGACATAGATAAATATTAACTGCCAGTTCTCTGCAGAGACTGAAGTAGGTCGTGTATTTAAGGAATAAGTTATTCATCTTAAAATCAATGGAACATGACTTCTTATTTTTGAATTTTTTATGGATCTTCATTGCAGTGATTGCCCGGAGTTAAGATTCAAAATTAGTGCTTTTTCATAACTTCCTATAACTAAGATGTTTTGACAATCTTTTTTTTTTTTAAGTGACGATACGCCTTGATCTTTCAATAAATTGAATACTCCATCAAATATCTAAGTCATTAACAGGAAAGCGTTGTCATTTTAATTAGTATGATTATTACTCGAATTATTAATTATTTTCAAACATATTTTTTTTCTAGATGACAACGATATTGCCTAAAAACTCAGCCTTGATTTTGACATCAGATTTAATTACGTGCAACATATAACTCCATCAAGAAAAACGTAATTCCAATTACAAAAAAAACTACAATTCACTGAGGAACTCCAAATATTTCAATTTGAACGGTTTACAAACTCTTTTAAAAACAAACATAAACCCGTACTTTTCTGAACTAAATTTACCTTTCTTGGGAATTAACGTCTCCAAATAAACAAGTTTTATTTAAAAAGGGATGAATTTCACACTTAAAAAGTGTTCTTTTTCAGTTAAATCTGCTCCGGAGAAATGGTGACAAGGTTAAGTTATTTCTACTAGTGAGGAATATCTCTACATGTTTGAAACGCATTGATTTTTCAATGAAACTGCATGTTTGTGGAGGCGTCTTTTGTCATTTACAAGAATGAGTAGACACCACATTGTAACTGACCGCACCACTAATGAATTAATTTCAACTTACCTGAAATGCCTGTTTATATATAGTTCGCACTTTTATAAACAGAGAAAGTAGTTAGCCTGACTCATCTAAACTGAATAAAAATCTAGAAAAATACTATTAATACAAAAGGGAAAATAAACATTAGGTGTCAGATCTTAAAGTTCTTTAAACCAACATCTTCATGTTATATTGAGAAGAAATACAGGACATGGCAGTACAGTAAACAGTGACTTCAGAGGCTCTAATTCAAGAGACCTAGGGACGTATTGTTTTGAGTTAGTTTCGAGTCGTCTTGAACAAGTCGAGACTGTTTAAAGAGTCATTGAAGAATAACCGGAGGAGGGCAGAATGTCTAAGGTAGTGGGTAATAATAGATTTATCTCAATACCAAGTTCAGTGTGGTATAGTCTAAAATAGTTCAAGAATTAGAAAACAAGTTTTAAATCAGTAATAATCAAAAACAAGCAGATCTCATGCCTTTGTAAGCCTCAATGGATTATTGCTTTAAAATAAGTAATCTAAAAAGATTACTTATTTCATTAGGGGGGCCAGATTATTCCCGTGGCGACGTGCACGTCTCTGGACTGGTAGATCTTTGGTTCAATACCCACTCTGGACTTCGCTTAATTCACGAAGCAGGTGAAAAAATATGAGCTGGTAGTCTCTCGGAGAGAGTATTTAACCATCAGTCCCAACCCTGTGCTTTCAGGTACTCTTTAAAGATACCTACTCTAAATACACTTGAGTTTTCAAAATTTAGGACTCCCAATGTCGAATCAACTTTCATTGTTATCAGAAAGGGCCAATGTTCGGATTATGTGAGTTCCTTGTGGGACTGCTGCTGCAACCTAGGCTATTAATTTAATGAAATTAAATTGATAGAAAGAATTGATACAAATGAAATTAAATTTAAATGAAATTAAATTAAAATGACTTAGAAAGTCACTTTATATAACTACTATCTATACCAGCTAAAGTAACCAAAACAGTACAGTTTAGCTATTTTACAAAATACCCAAAGCTTTTTGTTAAAATTTTAAGTTTTATCAGAGAAGCCGTCACAAGAAAAGGTGAACAAACTCTGCCTTAAAAACTCAAACTCTTTGGTTTACTGATTCACTCATTAGATGTAAAAAAAATTATTGTTCTAAATCACATTAATATTATATATATATATATATATATATATATATATATATATATATATATATATATATACGAGGTGTGTAAATAAAGTAGTGAGACTGATTTTTTTTTAAATTTTCTATTGAAATATAATTACAATGTGATATTGTCACCTTCAAAATAGTTCCCTTCGGAAGCCACACAGCGCTGGAGACGGTCCTTCCAATCATTGTAGCATTGCTGGAACTCGGATTCTGGAATGGCCTTCAGCTGGTCGGTTACAGCAGTTTGTATGTTTTGTAGTGTCCCGAAATGAGTTCCCTTGAGGTGATTTTTCAATCTCGGGAAGAGGAAAAAGTCACAAGGACTCAAGTCTGGTGAATAAGGAGGCTGAGGAGCAACAGGAATGTTTTTACTGGCCAAAAACTGGTCTTGGAAAGGTTTTTCGGAACCATTTTCGCACAAATTTTTCTCATCTCCAATTCATTGGTCAAAATGTGATGAACGGAGGTGTGATTCAAATTCAACTGTTCCCCGATCATTCTGACTGTCAAGCGTCGATCTGAACGCTCAAGGTTCCGTACTCTGTTGACATTTTCATCGGTGTTTGCACTTGAAGGCCTTCCGCTTCATCTTCATCTTCAATCGACTCTCTTCCTTCTGAAAATTCCTTAAACCACCGAAAAACCTGTGCCCTTGATAAAACACGTTCTCCATAGGCCTCCTGA
The DNA here is from genome assembly GCA_026182355.1 of Hermatobates lingyangjiaoensis. Classification (NCBI taxonomy): domain Eukaryota; kingdom Metazoa; phylum Arthropoda; class Insecta; order Hemiptera; family Hermatobatidae; genus Hermatobates; species Hermatobates lingyangjiaoensis. The sequence goes on along the minus strand of JAPFBL010000004.1, from coordinate 704,376 downwards.
AGTTTTTCAAAAGTTTCGGTTGCATTATGTCCAAGTCTGAAGCAAAATTTGATTGCACACCGCTGCTCAACTTTGAGGTCACTCATTTTTAAAACGCTCAAGAAAAAACCATTTCACGAAAACCAACGCTACGGACAAACAAATGACTGTGGCGAGTTCAGATTCATACTGGAGGCGCATCACACGTGCACCTGACGCTACTCAAGGCCACGCGTCTCCAGCGTTGCCAGATCGAAAGCGACATTGCCAGTCTCACTACTTTATTTACACACCTCGTATGATGTGTGTAATCACAAAGTATGATGTGATTAGTCCCTCAAAGGGACTACTTCTGCCCGATGACGACAAATGTCAAAATATCGTTTTGAGTATTTTTGTGAGTGTTTTTATCTGTTTTTTCTTTCCTTTGTGAACTATATATATATATATATATGTTATTTCTAAATAATTATCTCTCTGATTTCAGAACACGAAAAATAGGATAGATTAATTTAATTAGATAGAATATATATATATATATATATATATATATATATATATATATATATATATATATATAAGTGCTTGAATTACAATCATCAGTTATTGCATAAAAAGACGATGCAAAACCTTGTCTTTTCCAATATATTTAGCACCTGAAGACGAAGTGAAATGGTTCTATCTACCTTGAGACAAATGTTTAATTAGAAATAACCACTAAGAGGGTTTATTGATGATTTATAGTTTTCACTGATCGTTAACATAAGTATAAAACAGCGGATGAATCATGGAATGCTTCATTTCTTTAAAACTAAGATTTAAATTACTTAATGAACAAGATAAAATGTTGACATGAACATAACTGTAGTTAATCATTTCAATTTGGGTCATATAACGTCGTTATTTTTGAATTATAAGCTTTTTTTTAAAAAAAAGAAGAAAAATAAGAGATATATTGCGAATTGCTGGGAAGTGTTTATTTATTTGCTTGTTTTACTTGGAAACAAGCCAAGATTTTCGATGTAGCTCGATTTGTTCCAATAGATCAATCCAGACTTTAAATCAAAAAAAGAAACAGAATTTTAAAATAATCTAAAAATTAGTTAACATGAATAATTTAAATAAATGAACTAGAATTTTATTTAAATCAAGGTAATTATTTTACTTATTACCACTCTTGTGTGCCCATTAATTATTATTTAATTTCATTCTTACCTCTAAAGCTAAATAAAATATTCATTTTTTTTATTAGAAATAAAGGCACTACAGAACTGCATCAAGATCTGTTTCAGGTTATATTAATCATGTTTCTATTCATTAAGCATTTTTAGATAATTATTTTACTGGAAGAATAGTGTTAATTATAGATCCATTTTGAGATTTTGACTCCCTTCCAGATTATGATGAGTCATTACTGATATTTTGAAGACGATGTCTGGATGTATGTTAGTTTAGGTAGCAGTAGCAGGCCTACAAGAGACCATACAAGACCGAACACTGGTCGTCAGTGATATCACACAATAAACACTACTTTGGGAGTTCTAAATTTTACAGAACTCATGTGTTTGTAAAGGAGGTATTTCTTAACGAGTATGTTACATCATACAGGCTTGGGAACGATGGGTTAACTTCTCCGAGGAACGACGTGCCCAGATTTATTCACCCCCTACGTAAATAGAGTGCCAGAGTAGGTATTGAACCCTGGATCCACCAGTTCAGAGGGTCGCACATTGCCACCAGGCTACCCTGGCCTCTGGATGTATTTACACGATGCGTACAGAAATTTTGTAATCAGTCCTCAAATTCTACCTTCATACATGTTAATAAAACTTCCCTTAGTGTTTTTTTTTGGTATTGGGAAAGCCACTTTATGTCAAACATTTTTTCTACTTATTACTTTTGTAAAGTAGGAGTATTACTTTTGTCCTAATAAGAGTATAACACAGAGGTCTAAAATGCCAATAAAATATTATCCCTCATATTTACCTTTATAGGTCAATGAAATTCAGTAGCGGTCAATTAATTCAAAGTAGAAATTACTAAATTATTTTTTTTTTATCATCTTTATTTACAAATATACAACTACGCATATTATGCGTAACAAGCATATTTAGTAATAGATCACACAATGACATCGATGCACATGAGCAAAGAATGAAACCCACTGGTTCAACTTCTCACTTTGGGTTTTTTTTTTTTAAAGTATATTACTGTAATAGCAGATCCCTGGGCCATTTTCTCTTGAGTCGTCTTAGGGGATTCTGGGAAGGACTAAATTATTAATTATTTTTTATTTTTTTTTTAATTTTTTTTTACATAATCACTGTTATAGTATATAATCAATTGAATTAGTTTATATTTCAAGATAATAAAATAGAAATATAAGTAACTATTAACAAAATTTAGAGCATAATTAAACATTGATAATGAAATTTAATATACAAAATAAACTTTGGATTATTTATATATACAAATATTGTTAAAAATAAAACCATATTTGGATGAAACTTGCTTCTTTATAAGTTTCTCCAGTTTCCTAAATAACGATCTAGTTATTATATCCACAGAATATAATAATTTCCGATTGACATGATCAATGAGAGCATGTTTCTGCTGTCTTCAGCCATTGTCTAGATATAAATGAGTTTTGAAAACAGATGATTCCTTAAATAAGAAAAGTGAATAGTGTTGAGAGGGTGGAGGGATCAAAGTTGTTTTCCTGATCGGTGAGGGGTGAGTGGCCTAGGGTGTCGTAGCAGCTACTGGAGATGTCATAATTGGATTGTTTATTTAAAACAGTTAAAAACTCTGGCACTATTCTCTAATATTATATTCATATATGGGTTCGTTTTCTTTATAAGTATTGTTTCTGTTAATCTAAGTGTATGTCTCGTTCTTTTTTTTATTATTCGCGTTCCTTCTACAAGCGCTTCCCTGGTTAGCTTAACACAATCAACTTGCTCTGTGTATCTTCTAGGATCTCCAGATATCAGGTGCATAGTGAGCTCCTAGAAAGTACAGTCGTAGTCACTCCAGTGTATGAGTGTTTGTGGATTTCAAAGTCTCCATAATTACATTTGTACTCATACACCAAATTTGTTGCCCTCAATGAAGAGTCCTTGCAGTGGCTGTCATTAGTCATAATAAGGGTGCTGATTGTAGGGCTTTTATCATATGTGACGAGAGAGAATCTATCGTTGACTATCTATCGTTGAGAATCTTGTTTAAGTCTATGTTGGTCTCGTTCTTTTTTTATTATTTTTGTGCCTTCTACAAACACTTTCCTAGTTATTTAGCATGATGGACTTGCTCAGTGTGTATTCTAGAAGCTCCAAATATCAGGTGCGTAGTGAGTCTTCTAGAATATTTATACATATATATATGCTAATAAAACATTTGGAGAACTAGTATATTTAGTACCAGAAAGAATTAAAACAAAGGTGAGAAAACTTGAAAGATGAAAGATGGACAATGAAATTTATTCATGCCACAGTACAAAGGTTGTTCAACAAAACATGTATAAAAGAAGGATTGCTCCCCAAATTTACACACACACACACACACACACACATATATATATATATATATATATATATATATTGTTAAAAGTAGCAGCAGCTTCTGCTCTCACGATTTTTGAGCTGATGGCCTCGATCTTGCGGGCGATTCTTCTATCTTGTGGTTGGAGCTTCCACATTAATTGTCCAAGGGACACTAATTCATATGAGCTTTCAACCATAATTACGTTGGTCATCGTCGGGTAAAATCTTCTTCTGGAAGGATGCTTATATAAACTTCCTTAGTGGATGTGATTTTTTGATTGGTCCAATAAACTTGCCTTATTGGTCAATCAGAGTACAGGTTTCAGTTATCGTTCTTATTCCATTTCATTTTAGGCTCTATGTTCTTGTTTGTTGGAATAACGAACATTTCTTTCAACTGAAGATTAATTGAGGGGTTTCTTTCTTTGATGTATAAAGCCTCTAAAATATGTAGTTTATCAACATTTTCCTCTCGTTGGATAATACTAGTACCTTGCACAAGCATTTCTCTGGTTAACTGTACATTGTGCTTTTCCAGGGCATGTATCTTTGGAGCGCCAGCAGCCAAATGAAGCGTTAATCTCCTGGAGAGCTTTGTTGTAGTCAACCCGATGTACTTTGAGGGCAGGTTCTTACATTCACATTTAGTACAAGTATATTCGTACACCAATTGACTACTTTGAAGCTCCTAGGTATTCATCTTTGGACTGTTTCTTAGCAGCAAGTTATGAGTTTTTCTATTCTTGTAGTACATTACAAGTCTTATTCGGCTGTTTTCATTCGTAGGTCTTACATGAGTATGAACAATCTTTTGTATGGCCTTCTCATCCTGTCTGTACTCTGTGTTCATGTAAGCCTGATAGTACAGTTTGATTGTTTCATCGTTCGGAGCATTGGCATTTTCATTTTTCACGTGCCATTTTTCCAACTTATATTGGATAGTCCTATCATATCATATCATATCATATTGGATATTGGATCGAGGCCACCAGCTCAAAAATCGTGAGAGCAGAAGCTGCTGCTACTTTTAACAATATTTGCATACAAGAAGATTTGCTGCCGACTTACACCAATATATATATATATATATATATATATATATATATATAACTTTAAATTACACAAAGCACGACACAGAAAAGAGAATACAAAGAAAACTTACAGAATTCAATATTTCGAACTGTTGTTCGTCATCAGGAGAGTAGACTAGTAGAGAGGACGAAGTGAGAGAGATCTCCCCACGTCGAAGAACGGAGCGCGAATGAAGAAATAAAGAGTCAACTGAAGAGAGCAGCACTAGCGTAAAAAAGGAACTAGGCACTAAACGTCGGAGAACGGAGAAAGCAAAAACAAAAGATAAAATTATAAAATTAAAAATTATAAATTAAAAATTATAAAAAAGGAAATAATAAAAAATAAATAAATAAATAAATAAATAAAATAAAAAAAATATATATAATAAAAAAAGGAAAAAAATAATAAAATAAAAAAATATATATATGAATATGAATATATAAGTTAAAAATAAAAGGAAAAACAAGGAAGTTAACGCTTCTGATTTAAACCGGGATCTGATCGGGCCCCCAATAACCATATGTGGGCCTCCTCAGACGCTCTTAATGTCAAACTACGGTCATCAGTGGTCACTAGCTTAATGAATATTTATATATTCATTAAGAATTTTAAGAATTCATTAAGAATATTTATATATTATTATTCACTTTATATATATATATATATATATATATATATATATATATATATATATATAAAGTGTGCAGAACTTTTTGCATCCCTGTTTACTATGAATCTAACTATCATTTTAATATTATTTTCTGTCACTTATTTTCATCAATTATTCCTTTCCTCTTTAAAATTTGTTGAACAATAGAAGAATTCAATAGACACTCTTCAGAATAACTAACTTTCATTCAACTAACATAAAAATGGGGGTGGTTCGTGAAAAACCAAACCATTCTTCCGCCATGAGTACCGCCCTTCTTCCTGCGGGACTCTTCGCTCTTCGCACCTCCTGATGACGACGATGATCGAAATATCGATGTGAGTTATGTCTGTGTCTTTCTGTGTGTTTCCTTCGTTTTGAATTTATTTTATTTTAAAAAAGTCCGCTGGACCGTTTCTTTTAATTGTGGTATATATATATATATATATATAACTTTGGTGAATCGCTCCAAAGAGTCGTTATCAGCCTTTGGAGCGATTCACTTCTTTTCCTGAAGACGAGGGCATCAAAATATAGTAGTGAGTTCAGTGATTTCCTTTCTATGTGTTCTTTTTAAATTCTAGTTTATATATATATATATATTGTATTATATATTCTTCAATATTTACTTATTATGTTTTTAAAAAAATTCCTGAAATGATAACCAAAACTATTTGAGTATATATTACACATAAGCTATAATAATAATTGATTATTGATTGATGAGTAGATCCCTTCTACCTATGACGCTATTATTAATATTATGCAACTATTGCTCCTATTCTAGGCCATTACTTATTATTACTGATTGTATTTACAGCTAAACCAAACCAGGTAAAATATAGTTAAGATATTACAATAGTTTATTGTATTGAATTGACTGCCAATGAGTTTAGTAATATGGTACGTTTACTTATAGAAAGTTAAGTGTAGAGTGGAGACCAATACTTTTTTTCAAAGGTCTCAGGAGCTTCTCTCTGTCAAAGAGGGAAAGATACCTTGATTGACAAGACGATATCTTGTCTTCATCGGACTTCAACAAAGCGAACCTTTAGGATTTACTGAAAACAGAAGCTGTTCATATACAGGACTAACTGAGACTCTAAGAATTATATTATGGCTTCAAAAGATCAATAGTGTTAAAAGATTGTCAGTATCAAAGGTACGAGAAGCTTGCTTGAGTGTTTTACTGTATCTTTTCACTTCGTGTTGGTATCATTATAGTTCTGTAGCATCTCTGAAGAATGACAAAAGCCAATGTTCTTAAGATCTTTCGAGCAGAACTGCAGACACCAGAAACAAACCAGTTGATTACATGCTGATTCTTTGGTTTTATATTTTCAAATTTTTCCAAATATTCTATATAAAACGAGGATATAAGTCACATATCTAAGTTCGTATCTGGGATATATAAGTTCGTATTTGAAAGAACAAAAACTTTATATTACTGCTTCCCTAAGTTAAACAAATATTCAAAGTAATACTTTTTTATATATCTTTGAAAGGAAATTAAAACAATGTTTTAAAAAATATGAAGTAATTTTATTTATAATAATTACATTATCAAAAATTCTTATACACTACTGGACACAGCATTTAACAATTCTCATAAACAGGATATCGAAAAATATTTTTAATATCAAAGACAATGTAAAAGTCTTTCACGTGAAAGAAGTCTATGTACTTAAACTGACAACAAAGAATATTATAATATAATCCTTATTCCCAATATATAAGGTATGGTACCTAAATATATTTATATATAGTTGTATGTATATGATTTATAGTGACAAATAAAATTAGTTGTAAGTAAAATCTATAGTGTAAAATATGCTTATATCAAAATTAAACTAAAATATATTTCTGAAAAATGTATTAAATGTAACAATTCTCTGTATCACTAATATATAGAGTGCTAACTCTAACAGAGATTCCATCAGATTTGCTTGTTCAAATCACACTCTCAAATGCAAACGTTTTGGTTTTTATTTAGAACCTTTTTCTAGGTAGAAGCAGGGATTTATTGAATAAGAGAAACTATGAACTTTAACATTACTGCAGGACTGATAATGTTAACAGATTAAACGTTTGATTGAACTATGTGTATAATGTGTTGTATATGAATACAATATATATATATATATATATATGTATGTGTGTGTGTATGGGTGTGTATGGGTGTGTGTGTGTGTGTGTGTGTGTGTGTGTGTGTGTGTGTGTGTGTGTGTGTGTGTGTGTTTGTGTGTGTGTGTGTGTGTGTGTGTGTGTACATGTGCTTCTGTATCAATTTATATACCAGTATCATTAAACCATTTTATATATTCACATACCCAAACAAAGCACTTCGTAAGATCTATATTTCGAACAATAATGTGTGTGTGAGTGAGTGAGTGTGTGTTGGTGTATGTGTGTGAGTGGAGAGAGAGAAAGAGAGAGAGAGGAAGAAAGAGAGAGAGAGAGAGAGAGAGAGAGAGTGAGTTGATAACTCACCATACATTTTCTGAGGCCTTTTGTTTACATATGGTATCATCAAGAGAGCAAGGTAACTATTTGACTTTGTCACATTATGTCAACATATGTCAATAACAACTTATGTCAAAATTTCACTGATAACAACAAAATAACACTGATGAGAACCGTTGCTCAGTCAAAAACATTTTATTTCTAAACATCTGGTCCATTTTTGAATTTTTTCTTACAGTCATAGTTCAATATTACTAAAAAGACACAAATAAAAAAATACAGTCTCAAATTTTTTGTTTCAGCTGCTATTAGGAGAGGAAAGTAAAAGAAACTAAGCAGAGGTGGTTGGAAACAAAATTTACTTTCCAAACAAAGGTTTGGTTTTCAACCATCTCTTTCTTCCTAATGATGATTGAAACAAAAAATGTAAGACTGTACATGTTATTCTTTCCTTATTTATGTATCTTTACACATATTGAACTATTGGTATATGTTTAGGACAGTTTTCTCATCATTTTACATATAACAGAAAAAGCTATATATTTAAAAAAAAATTGAACAAAAACTTCTGCCTAAGTGATTGACGTATATCATCAATATCACTGGTCATCAGTATTGCAATCAATATGGATTTCATATAAAAGTTTAATAAATAAACGTTTGGATAACATTTCATCTAAATTGCTTTACTTCAAACGTATTGCTTTCGTTATTTCAGGAGTACTTTATATTCACCTAACACAGTTCATAAAATTCTACATACATTCATTAATATTTCATTAGACAGTGTATTTCTATTAAATATAATATGATATCACAAAATTTTGCAGTCATCTTCATATATTCCTTATTTTCTCTAAAGTAAACCCTAACCAAGTCTTCCTTAGGGGGTAATTCATATTTGCAATATAAGTTAGCGACTAAACAATCTTATCACTTATACAACCAGACATTGATTAAATTGGACATTTTTTTAGAAAAAAAATATTGATTAATATTATATTCTTTATTTCTGCTGTTATTTCTCGAGTGTACTCAAAACGTATGATTAATGAACACATTAAACCGCAGGTAGGTCGTTTTCTTATATTTAAAAAAGTTTTAAATGTATTGCTTACTTTTTTATAAATACTAGTGAATTCCTTTATAATAGTTGAAATGAAGTTGTTAGTTTGTTATAACAATTGCTTTTATTTGTTTTGCATTTGTGACTAATACAAGTCCTATATGATATCAATAGAACCGTACTCCTAGGTTATCTTCGCAGTAAATTCTTTTTATTCTAATCAAACTTTACAACAATGAAACTTAATACTTAAATGATTGCATTTAAAACAAATTTCATATATTAAATATACTTTCCAGTTGCACACTGGTAATTTAGTAAACTGAATTAAATGAATATTTTAAAATATAATTAAATAAACATTAAAACAGACATTATTTTTAAAAGAATGGAATCAAGAACAACATGACGAGTATAATTACTTAAATTTAAATTAAAATAATCTCGATAAATAAATATTTAAAAACGAATAGTAAAGCCTCTGAATTCTGGCTTGGCCAAGTATTCAAACTCCCTGATTTCACATCGTTCTATGACAGATCCTGGGCTTCCGGTTTTCGATAGCCAAACAACCCTGAAAACAAAAATGGTTTATAACTTCCATAAATTATTATATTCATTCTGTTGTATAAATAATTGGCTTTACACACAAATAATGCCAATCTGAAACATAAAAATAATTTTTAGTGAATTAAAGTCAATAGAACCAATTAAAAATGCCCAACCACTAAAAGACTGGAAATTACACAAGACAGAACAAAACAGATAATTTACTGCAATTGAAGTTTCGAACAGCAGTTGGTCATCAGGAAAAGATAAAACCAGTCGTATCTCAGTTCTTTTGCAGATAAATCCAAACGATGTTTGTACTCAGTTTTGGTTATAATCTCTTAATGCTATTTGAAACATTGATCTCGGTAAGGTTTTTCTTATATTTTTTGTCTATTCTTACGTCAGTTTGCAAAACTTACCTTTCATAAACAAAACTTCAAATCATCTATTCCATTCATTAACTCTATTTATTTTCTGATCCTAAAGAATTGAAAAAAGGTATTGTGATGAATATGTGAAAATAATTGGAAACATGAATTGTTTAGTAAGGAATTGTATACGCAATTGTGGGTTTTTATGTAGTGAAGAGTGCCCACAGTTGTGTCATTGCATGTTTGTACTTACCTGCTTTACACAAGTCGGCTTTATGTAAGAAAGCATTGCTTAAATTATTCCAAGAGAATTTAAAAAAAAAATATCCGGAGAGGTGCAATCATTTCCGATGAAAAGTAGTGTCGCAATTTCATCTAGCGGATTAGCTTTGAAAGTCACTTTAATGAAGGTAAAACAATATATTTTTACAATTTCGTGATCTGAAGATTTAGTAAACTAAATTAAAGGAATATTTTAATATTTTAAGTAATTAAATAAACATTAAAACAGACTTTTTTTTTAAAGAATGGAATCAAGAACAACATGACGAGTATAATTACTTAAATTTAAATTAAAATAATCTTGATAAAAAATATTTAAAAACGAATAGTAAAGCTGCAAAGGACAAGGTGAATTGGGACACTGTTCTATTTGTCAAGCAATATATGGCGTTGACTTGTTATAAGAGAAGAAGCTCTAACATATTATCTGACGTAGCTCTTTGGGTGTGGAGCATTAAACCAGTCTATTCCTTGCTGTTCTCATTGTACTGGCTGCCTGAACTATCACATCCAGTGAAATAGTCTTTCTGACAAAGTGAAAACCTGGTTAAAATCAGCATGATCTGAGTCTCCTGCCCTCTGAATGACAAAATGAACAGTCAGAAGACCGGGTTAATGAATTTAACCTCCCAGAGTCACTCGAATTCACAACAGATTCTGACGGCCCCAATTCCTATTCCAAGAGTAGTAACCAACCTTCTCTAACTAAACCGACTGCTGAGACATGCCATTTTATACCTTCTGTCCTTTCTATGTACTGTACTTAAATTTTCATATTTTTTCAGATAGTAACTACATTCTTGCCATGACCTACATTGTAGTCAATGTTTCTTCTAAGCTGCGCGCATAAGCTGCGCACAAAAAAATCTATCCAGCGCATACAAAATAAACGTCATTGTGTATAATATAAATGTTTTAATGTGAGCAAAATGTTATGTCTGAAAGGTTTATATGTCTCGTATCTTCCAGAACAAGACCCTCAGCCAGTCCAAAGCAGGACTCTCACATATAACATCTGCACAGTCAATTTTTCCGATTTTTGTCTTTTTTTTTTAGAGGAGATATTGCTCACAATGATCCTCAGTTTGCTCAGGGAGTTGTGTGTATGCCTAAATACGTGAAAAATTAGAGGGAACATTGTTTGTAGTATATGAAAAGAACAAGTTTTGATTCACTCTAGTAATAAACTTTGTGCTACGTTACAATTGCTGTGGAATTTTCACGTTACAAAACCCTTATTCAGCTATATAGTCCTAACCAAGCCTAAAAAGAAATGGATTTCGTTTTTTTTTACTTTATTACTGTTAGGCTGAAGACATTAAAAGAGGTCGGATTGTCGAGATGTAGGGAAGTTCTTGCACCGGACTACTACTGCTCGTTAAAAGACCTTCTCTTGCTAAATTCCACTGATTTATTAATAACTACTTATATATCAGTCGGAGAGATGTTTTGTAATAATTTCACATTGCAAGGGAAGTCATTTTGAGTTCGTAAGTCTGCTTTTTTACTCTGTATGTTACTCCTCTTTGATTTTAAACTGGTACATATACATATATATTATACGACGGTCTCCGACCACCGCTTCACAAGTGAGCTTGGAGTCCCTATCTCTTCTCTTCTGATGACAGTTAAACCGAAAATTAGAGACTGTAAGTGTGTTTTTCTATTTACTGTGTACCTATAGTTTACAATGAAACGTATATATATATGTACATTTATGTTTCATGGAAACATATATGTATAAACGTGTAGCAAGGAATGTGAACTAATGTTCACTTCGCAGTGATATATATTGTAAAGTCAAGTTGCTTGCCTTATTTATATTTTTATAATAAACACAAGAGAATGACACAGATAAACACTGATTTTAACTCTCTTCAATATTTCTACCTCCGTCATACCCGAAGATGTTCTCATGACATGAAAGGCAACTCACTTGCTCTACACTACACTCACAATCTCTGTACGGCAGTCTGGCCACCTTACTAAAGAGAGTAAATAAAGTAAAGTGAAAATTAAATAAAATAAACAAAAGTATAAAATAAAGACAACTAAAAATAAATATCCATAATTAGAAGAAGGAAAAGAAGGTAAAGTATATTACTAACTAAAAATTGATTTATGAAACAATATAAAAGTGATTCAAAACACCAAAAGGACAGCTCAAGTGACTTCAAATAACTATAAATACTGGGAAGTAGAATAAAATACTTACTATGATCTATATTGGAACATCAGTTTGTCATTACGAAAAGACGACAAGAGAGATAAAGAGGGGAGATACGTTCTTTGGCAGACAAAGTGAAATCCAGTCGAAATATATACAGCCTCGTTAAGAGATTACTTTGTTAAATCTTTGTTAAATAGACCTATTAACTCAAATTCTCTGAGAAGTATATCTTTCTGTCAGGATAGATTTACTAAAGCAACATCAACATATTTTAAATTTAAGATTTATTATTTACAAAAAAGATTACGGCCAATACAAATAATGTTATTATGGAAGTTATATCAAGTATACATAAAAATATTTCACATGAACACGTGAAATAACAATCATTGATCAATCCACAAAAAGAAAATGGGAAAACAAGACTAAGATCTTTCAACCGTAACAAGCGGTCTTCGTCAGAGTCAAAAACCCAACTGTATGTATGTATACAAGCATGCATATTCTATTTTAAAGAATTATACTGTAAATAGTGTTTTCGATCTCTTATTAGTATAATACATGCTGTGGAAACAACGAGGAAGTGCATGTTCCTAGTTTATAGTAAGTGCATGTTTCCAGTCTACGAGTATAGTAAGTGCATGTTCCCAGTCTATAGTAAGTGCATGTGACCCCGTTTGGAAGAACAGCAATGCACTAACCTACATAATTTCCTCTTATAATTCCCAGTTCTTGATGGTGGAGAATGACAGACTCTGATAATTTTTCTCTTTTGATGACGTCAACTATGTAAGATTTAAACAAGGAAATTCAAAACATGAAAACAACAACCAAAGTATCTTATCAACCGAGCCAACCAAAACCAGTTATCACAGAAGGTTATCTAAGTTATTTAAGATTTTAAATAGTAGTCAATGTTTCAATTTTTCATATATTCATATTTTAAAATTGGTTTAAAAGATTCTAGTATTATATAATGGGAGACTAGGCTTGAGTTCGAAACATCTTTCTGCATTGTTCCTAAAGTTGAACACTGGAATAGCTTTTTAATCTGATCAGTAACATCTACCAACATCATAATCAATGAGATAATTGCATTGAAAATCAATGAGTTTGATAAGTTAACTAAAAGTAAAATTGAAGAAAGACCACTCAACATTTTTTTTTATGAACCACTTCAGTTAATTTAATTGGAATGCTTAAATCCGTTTTATACAATAGTATATTTGTTAAACTTACATGCTTTCAACACTAGATTTAATTCCCTGCATCTTCCCGACGATCGTTCCTTGCCTCGAGTTCTTTACCCACCCTCCAAGTCCCAGTTCTTCAGCAAAATCTCTGCAATACTTAGTAAAGTAGACGCCTATAACAGAGAAAAAAGCACAGTAAGAACTCAAAGTCCATTTCATTTCTTGCAAAATATATTAAAATGCAATATAAAATTTGTTTTTAACACAATATTCTCCAGACCTCCACATAAGGTTTAAATGGTATTGAAATAGTATCACTCACAGATGTTATTAAATAACATTTTATACTACTAATTATATTAAATATAATGTTATTTTATTAGATAAAAATTAGAGTGATGATAAAATAATAACAAATAACACAGTGAAAAACAACTAAAATATGTCATCTGATGATAAATCATATGATGACAAAAAAATGTCATCTGTCTCAGTACTTTTGTTCAAAGCAGTCTAGAGAAAAAAACGAAAGCTCCTATTAAAAGAAGTTAAATTACACAACATGCTTTTACTTATTCAAATATATAGTATTGAAAGTATTCATTCAGGTGAAATTTCAATACCAAGTTTTCAACAGAAATTCAGGTTTTAAATTCCTCTGAATACCAGAAAATGAGTTTTGCAAGTTCATCTCTCTCTCTCTCTCTCTCTTTCTCTCTCTCTCTCTCTCTCTCTCTGTGTGTGTGTGTGTGTGTGTGTGTGTGTGTGCATGTGTTAAAGATATCTCAAGAACAAAGAGTTTTAATCTCAAAATGTCATCTTTAAGTTACTGTTAGCTTTCAAACGGAACAGAAGTTTGACACCTAAACTGCACTTATTTAAAGTGTCATTTACCTGAAATACAATGTATTTTTGAGATATAATTTATTTTTTAGTTAAATAGAAATTGTTCAAATAGGTTTGATTTAAATAACTTTTATTTTGGTAAAGTACGCGTGCAATGTAAAGGACGCCTCTGGATATGAATTGCCTTCTGGGTCAAGAAAACTCATTTCAAATAGCTGCAAACAAACTCATTACTGTTAAGTTAATACGGATATAAAAAGGAAATGATTAAAATAAAAATAATAAACATTACATTTAATGTGAATGGATAGGTTTGTAATAGAGAACAGAGTTCTCAGTATAACGTGACGTACTCCAACTAGTGGTCCCGGTGAGAACATTAGAAAGACTTTCTATATAAACAAAAAATATGTTAAAATAATTTATCAGTTAATTCATTTTACAATTTCACTTACAAGTTATACTTTTAGTAATGATAGGCTATGCCTATCATTTACATATACATCACAATGATATATATGTAACCATATACAAGATTGACTATATGCTTACGTGTACATCTAGCTACTTAAAAATGTAAGTTCCATTTATGTAATAAAAGAGAAAAATCGTCATATGTGTAATTTCTTATTAGAATTACATTTTTGGTACTATTTTGTTACAAATGTTCTATAAGTAAGATCTATTAAGGTTAATCAATGAAGACTCAATAGTATTTTGTATCTGAAATTTTTCGTACTTGATCATTTGAGCTTCCGTCTTATTTACAACATGATTTTCATTGTATATATATTGTTTTCTATGAGTTGTCCGGGGAAAGAAATATGATTTCTTTCCCATTGGCACCTCTATACCCATTGACAGAATAACGAATGCTTCGCTAGACAGCGGGTAACAGGGACTGCACGCATGGACCTACAAACGCTACTCTCATATTGGTCACCATTTTAACGAATCATATGTATATATATATAATATGCTTTTTCTATAATGCGAATAGACTTCTTGATATTAGGATCGTCAATCAGGTGTAAAATAAGACAATAAGTTATTGGTACACGTTTCATCTTCACTTCAGACATCATCAAGGAATGAAAGTTGGTTCAGTTGTTAACCCTTATTTAACTACTTTTCATTTAGCTGTTGAAGTTGGTCGGTTTTTCGAAGTTGACAACTGGAAAAAAAGTTTCAAAGCGATATGGTTGCTTGTCCATATGGCTTTGAAATTAGCAATCCTTCAGTAGTTTTAAGTCACTGTCCTTTTAAGTCACTTTTAAATATCATGACAGTCCTTTTACTAGGATGCCTTGGGTTATTTTGATGTTATGTGTGTCTTTTGTATGTTTTTTTTTTTTGAGTGTTAGCCGCAAACTACATCGCAAGCGTTCATGAAACACGTTGTCCCCATACCTATGTTACTATGTTACCTATGTATGTTAAGGGCGCACAGTGCTCAGTTCACAAGTCTCAAAACAACCCCCCCCCCCCACCCCCTCAGCCCCTTATAAGAACCAGTATAAGAGGGTTAAACGCCCTCTATACCCATTGGCAGAATAACGAAGGCTTCGCTAGACAGCGGGTAACCGGGACGATATAGCAAGATTGAGTGCATCCCTGCTCCTCATAACAAAAGCACTTCTACAATTCGCTAATATTCAAACTAGAGGCAATACCTAAATAAATAACATTAAAATACTATAAATATGTATATACAATATGTTTATATATATTTACAAACAAGTATGTTTACTTACTTATTATTTTCATTTATTGCTGTTATTTTTGTTGGATATATAATATATATCCCTTTTTATATAATGTCCCTTTCTGGACATTAGTCCTTTCCTGCGCTTTCACCCTTTTAAAATACCACTCTTCCCTCCCACTCTTCTCAACTCCTCACCAGATGTTTTCTGCATCTAGTGTTCAGTTGGGTTTTTGACTCTGACGAAGACCGCTTGTTACGGTTGAAAGATCTTAGTCTTGTTTTCCCATTTCTTATTGTGGTTTGATCATTGATTGTTGTTTCACGTGTTTATGTGAAATCTTATATATATATATATATATATATATATATATATATATATATATATATATATATATATATATATATATATATATATACTCGTATAGTTCATTTATCTATTATTTAATACTCTTTACTTATAGTTTTCACTAGTTACTTGTACTTACAAATGAGCCAGATTATATAGAAATGAAACAGCTTATAGAAGTCAGTGCGTTTTGATTTCAGGTTGGTTTTACTCCAATGATCTGAGAACAGCTGACAGGTGAACTTTGTTTTGTTTATAAACTCAATATTACATTTTATGACGGGGAAGTCACTTGAAGTTCCCACTTTAGTTAAACAACGTTCAGTGATCCGTTTTTACTTTCTCAAGGAAAAAAAACCGGTTAATATTTTTATAGAATAATTTTATCTTATAGTGGCGAGAATAGTTCAAAAACGGTTGTAAAGAACAACTGTAAAGCTGAAGATGTAGCAAGAACAGCTGTAGTAAGTGTTAGCATAGGTTATCATGTTTTAACGCGCAAGGAAACAACTACTCAAAGTGTGTACACACTTCAAAGACGCTATAAGCTGGAACTTCACCCTTTTCTGAACCAGATTTTAACGTATAATGAAACTTGGTACTACTATTTTGTATCACTCCACTAACACAAAGTATGGAATGAAAGTACACCAGCTTACCTGGTTAAAAGAAATCTTAATAAAAGCAATAAAAGGATAAGTCATGTTAATCGTCTTTTGAGTGCCCAGACTGTCGTCTTTTGTGATTATTTACAAGAGCAGTTTCAAATAAATAGTGCTTTCTATTCACACCTGTATATGAACAAAGTGAAGTCGACGATAGGAAAAAAACGTTCTTCTTTTTTTCGATTTCTTTAGTAAATTCATTATTTATTTGTTATTTTTGTGTTCTGACCAGCAAATCTTCTTTAAGACAAATATTAATAAGCATCACAGTGACTTTTTAATTTCCACGATCTTTTAAAGAATGTTTTCTTCCTGCCAAAAATCTTTCGATCGGTCCAGATAAATGAAATAGTAAATAGTGAAATTTATGAAATAAATTTAGTAAATTTAATGAAATAGTGAACAACTGAGAGACACTTTTAAACAGTGTTCACAATAATCGACTTTAATAATCACAAACAAGAGAAAAAACTCAAACTTTCAACCACATTATCATCAAGTTTAGAAATAAATAAAATGCAACTAATAATAGAAATGTAATAAATAAAGAAAAATAAGAGATCAAAAACTGTTAAACGTTGAACTGAACAGCTGGTTTCAGAGAAGTTTACTAGCGTACTCTCTGGGTGGAGAGCTTAAACAGGTTTGTATTTCACAAACTTTATCCTGGGCTCATTGTTCCTAGAAGTAGGTATAACGTACATGACGGTGATTTTGGAGTTCAGAGATGAGTATTATCTTTCTTATAAAGTGCTTCTAATATTGATAGCTAGTTTATATTATTGTTATTGATATCATTAGAAGTTGCCTCCACTAACACATCCCTACTCTGAAGATACTCGATCCTCTTACTCCACGATGTTTGGAGCTCTGGCTGAGTTGTTCCAGTTGCTACAAGGGTGATAGCTCCCCTAACATAGACAGGAATGATAGCACATCTGTGCCAAGTAGGACAATCGCTAAGTTCATTAAGGCAGTAACCCGGGTTCTTATGTTTACTCTAGACCTCTATGTTAAGCTTTTCAAATGTTGCGAAGGAACTTCTCACACGTCTTGTAAAGGCAGGCAGACATCAGGTACTGGTGCGACTTCATAGTGGTAGTTTAAAACGTGCGTATCATTCTCCTGGATTTATTAAACTTACTGGAAAGACTACTTAATATTTAAGAAGAAATTCTCAAGATTAATTGTCATTTAATGTCAAAATCTTTACCTGACGGTAAAGATTCATTGATCTTGAAACTGCTAAATTCTACACATAGATTACCTGAGGTCACTGGATGAGAGTATTACAAAAGAATTACTACAGGAGGCTAAAGTCACTTGAAGGCATTGTCAAAAACAGTGCAATGATCTAGAGGCACTAATGCAAAATAGTCAATCACTTTAACTTACTTTAAAGAGAGCAGATAAATCATCTTGCTACTTCTTCAACCCCAATCAAGAATACTATACCAAAATTACCTATGTTCTGAATGACAGTAATAAATTTAAGGTCATCACAAGAAAACAAGAGGCGTACGAATAAAATATATAGTAAGAACTATAAATAACAAAAAAGGCCAATATTTTGCTAGCCTTGTTTACTAGTGATTTGGAGTTAGGTTATTGTTAGGGTAACGTGAAATCTCATAAACCTTATATGCCTTATGCCCATCATCAACCTTTCTCATATATCAACTGGTTAACAAACTTAATGCCATACTTACAGCTTATGTTCATAATAATTACAGCCTCTCTTCATCTCATCATTTTCTTGACTTATTTGAGACTCTTTGGCAGAGCAGTTTTCGAAAGTTAGAGTAACTATCCAAAGATCCAGTGGTCTTTCAAATTGTATTCAATACTCTAACTATTGAAAACAACTTTGAAAAAGAGTCTCAAGTGAGCCAAGAATATCATGAGATATAATTCATTTCTTTTAAATCAGTCTAATTTAACTGATTTCTATTCATATGTATGCATAATTGTTATTTATACCCATATTAATGCAGTATTTATTAAGGATTTATCGTAGGTTTTTGGACTTCGTAACTGATCAATCAAATTATGATGTAATCTTATGGGAAAATTAGTCTAGGCTTACGACTATTTCGATATACGAAGTCGGTTCCGGGACGAATGAAATCGTAAGTCAAGGTACTAGGAAATATCTCAGAGATTAGATTACGATTTCAGTCAATCTTGACTATTTTATTTTTTTATCTATTGACAATCATTCTACAGGAAATAATTATTCCTGTGATTGTCTTCGCCATTGAATCTCTTAAATTGAAGATATTTCGCTTCATCGGAGGCGATGATAATAATACTTTCGACTTAATTAAGAACTCTTTCTCAGAAATATTCTTGAGAAACAAGGTTATGTTTTCTAATACACTATTGTCCCAATTCAAAGTTTTAAATGAAAAAGAATACTAAAAAATAAATATCTAATATATATTTAGAATTTATAACTATGTTATAAATACATAGTTATACATAGTTAATCTTCTCTTATACATCATATATACAAAATATTGCTTTGTTTAAAAGAGGTGAACACCAGTGAACATTTACTACGGAATTGTGAAGCAATCGTTTATAAAGCATTCAAAGACTTCGTTAATACAACATTGTCGTCCAAGAAATATCTTGAAATGCCTAAGGTGACTTGTGCCTTATGCTAACTAAAGTGCACCCAGCGGGGACACCTCCAACTATAGGAGAGAGCAGATTTAATACTACTTTTAAATCCCTTCACTCTTTTCTCATTAATTATTTTATAATTATAATTATATTTTTATATAATATATTGGTATTTGTTTGTTATATCCATTTATTATAGTTATAATTAATACAATATCTAGGATATAAATAGTTATGAGCAAACGAAAACATGATTTGACATATATGTGGTGATTTATATATAAGACTAAAAAAAAAGTGAAAGAATAGAGCATTGCTCATAGTTCTTTTATTCATTTTATGAATATATCCGTCATTAAAAATTATTATTAAGATTAAAGAATTATCAAACATGTCTATTTTTGATATGTTTGCTAAATTATTGAAATTAAAACAAATATTATAAAATATAAAAAAAATGCATTCTGAAAACAATGTGGCTTTTTAGTTTAATACTACTTAAAGCAAACTTCATAAACTGCTTGAATAAAGTCCGACAAATGGTTTGAAATCCTAAAAATAATATGTATTTTTAACAAATATAAAATAACAAATTATTAGCATTACTGATGGTTATCTTACTTGTAAATAAAATGATTCCATCAAATTTAAAAATATGTTGATGGTTGTTTTTCACTATGTCATATATTTACCTGTCTAGGGTTTAGCTAGGAAAGACTGTCATGAACGTGTGGTACAACTCAAGACAGGGAAGTGCAATGGGGATTTATGAAGGCATGCATTAGTTACCGTTTTGACTGTACTGTTCATATTGTATTAAGATAGCATGCTCTTTATTATTGGACCCATAAGTACCTTGAACTTTTCCGAAAACTTCAAATTCCACGGATACGACGGGAGTGGGAGTGTCTAACTCCATGGCGAGGGAGGACTCGCGGATCTGACTGGTTATTCTGGGATCTGTTCACCCCACCAGAGTCATTGTCTGTTTGAAGTGCGCCCCATTCGAAACTGTGTCAAATCCCTACTAACTAGTAACTGACCTGGAGAGTACAACGAAACAGATGTCCAATATTAATAATAAATAATGAAAATATCTAAAAAAAAAAAAAAAAAAAAACAGCAGAAAATATAATAAACCAAATCCGTACAACTTCTGCACTATTTACATATGAAATGACACAGAAAGTAAAGGTTATTGGAGCATTGCTACTCAAGTTTAGAGTTAATTTAAACTGGCTATGAATTTAGAAATGATCTAAATAGTTTCAAAAGTAAGATAGAGGAATAAAAGAAATAAATTGAAAACATAAAATAATGATATGAAGTACTATAGACACTAGGGAGGAATTGTAAAACCAAAGTAATTTAGTTGAAATATATCATTAATACATGAATTAACGTTTTTCTTTTATTGACTTCTCAGGCGAGTAAGAATCTTTCAACGGAATGAATTTCACAAAAGATACGTTACGAATAACTAAAAGATCTAATGAATAATTGAACCTTTTTTCCTGATATAAAAGTTATTTATGCAGTTATCAGCTGTAACTGTAATGGTCAAGTTATAGTAGACTGGATATAAATAGATGTTTCCGTCACGGTATAGAGAAACTATAAATACATCACGAAAATCACAAGAAATGGTAACCAAATCGATATAACGTAATCACGTAACCAAATCGATATAGAGGAATTTAATTACCACCCTTGATACAGTTTTCCTTATCCTTTCAATAATTTAAGTCAACATTATGCGAATAAAAAAGAAAAATATGATGATTAAATTTTACACATTATCTTACTAACATTTTCAGATAAAAAGTATATAATGTCTGTTAAATTATGAAATTATTTATTGAAATTACTTAACAGGCTAACAATGATCAGCGTAAATAGATCAAAAGGAAATGGAATAAAGGTTTGAAGCAACTTCAAAGAAACACTTATAAAACTGCTGGGAAGGAGCCAGGTTATATCGATTGCTTTACATGCCATAGCATTCGAGATTACATCATCATCTGTTTTAATTGGTTTTCCTCCTGCTGACACAAAGTTAGAAAATCTATGAGCAATCGACTAATCAGTACATCGGAGGCTAATAAACAGAGTACGAACAATAAATAAATTATTAAATCTAGTCTAGTCATACTTTACTTCTTTGAACTTCTAAAATCATTCTACTGTCTCTTATTCTATTTTTTTTAAATACTATTTTAGCCTTTTATAAGTACAAAAACGTACTAAATGGAGAATCGAACACATAATAAGTAGATTATGTATCTATGTAATATTCATACTGTTAACTGGTAAGGTTGTATAATATATATATATATAAAAAAAGATTTCACATAAACACGTGAAACAACAATCAATGATCAAACCACAATAAGAATGGGAAAACAAGACTAAGATCTTTCAACCGTAACAAGCGGTCCTCGTCAGAGTCAAAAACCCAACTGACATATATATATATAAAAAGATTTCACATAAACACGTGAAACAACAATCAATGATCAAACCACAATAAGAAATGGGAAAACAAGACTAAGATCTTTCAACCGTAACAAGCGGTCTTCGTCAGAGTCAAAAACCCAACTGAATTGGTTGGGTTTTTGGTTGAAATCAGTTGGGTTTTTGACTCTGACGAAGACCGCTTGTTACGGTTGAAAGATATATATATATATATATATGATGTAATTTTTTTGAGGGCTGAGGTCTAATGATTTTAAACTAGTCGTTTTGACGACGTTTCGACATATATTTTTGCCATCTTCAGGGCTACAACATTATTGTTTTACAATTAACACTACTATTACAACAATAATCAGTTTTTCGACTATGGATTTTTTTTTATTTTAACATAAGGATATTGTTAAAATTAAAGAAATCCATAGTCGAAATAACTGATTATTGTTGTAATAGTAGCGCTGATTGTAAAACAATCATGTTGTTGCCCTGAAGATAACATAAATATATGTCGAAACGTCGGCAAAAGGACTAGTTTAAAATCATTAGACCTCAACCCTCAAAAAAATTACATCATATAAATATTGGGTCAAGAAAGCAAATCATGATATATATATATATATATATATATATATATATATATATATATATATATATATATTGGTATAAATAGGCAGCAGATCCTCTTTTAAACAAGTATCATTAAAATTAACCGCAGTCTCGACATTCACGACCTTAAGACTGAGAGATTCGATCCTACGAACTAACCTCCTGCTAACAGGGTTCAACTGGAAAAAGAGTTGGCCAAGCGACATGTTAAATTAAAATCGATGACTCATGCTTAGTCATTGCTATAAATAGATTAGAAGAATAGTACAGGTTAATATAAAGAGAAGGTCAAAGGTCAATAATGAACAAGAAACAAGCGGTTAGAATAAAAGACTTGAAAGGTCAACGGTATAACTGGACTAATAGAGAATAAATAGATTAAGAAAATTAATAATAATAATAATAATGTTAATATTATTAATAATAATAATAATTAAGATTAATAGTAAACTAGAAAAGATATATTAAATAAAGAGTTGAATGAGAGTAAGAATTAATAGGGAAGGTATAGTTAGTTAGAAAATAAAGAAAAGAATAATAATAATAAATATAAGAAAAGAAAACGTATTGATTGCGCAATCTATATATTGATTGAAATATATATATTTTTCAATGTTTTGTTATGTGGACCATATATGTTATTGTTAGACTCTGGACTAGACCTTGATTAAAAAAATAGTTTATATATATAAAGTCGTTGTCTGCCTGCGGGGCGACTCGCTTCTGTCCTCCTGATGACGAGGCCATCGAAATACGAGTATAGTAGTGAGTTTCTGTTTCTTTTCTCTGTGTTCTTTATGTCAATTCTGAACTACAATAAGAAAGTATATTAGAAATAGGACTTAGATCTTTTGACCAAAACAAGTACTCTTCGTCTGAGACACACTCTGTACGCATTGTTCAACATACCGTTGATGCGTTGTATTATACATAAACGTCTAAACCACAATAAGAAAATCAAAAACATGACTTTCAACCAAAACAAATTGTATTGGTCAGAGTTTTATTGATACTAAAACAATTGTTTAACTTGTTTCAGTATCAATGAGACTCTGACGAACACCAGTTGTTTTGGTTGAATGATATTAGTAATTTTCCTAATTTTCTTACTGTGGTTTAGACGTTATTTTTTTTCAGGCGTTTATTGTGAAATCTTTTTATGTATCTATATATCAAGGACTTCATCCATTCCTACTAAACCAAGACTGATGTAAATCAACTATTAAGAATACTTTGTATGAGGCAGGATTCAGTAATGTTGCCTTTAATGATAGGGTTTTCATGAAGTCAAACTTTGGCTTCTTCCCAATTCATAGAATGTTTCAATTTATTAGTACACATACATTAATTAATGAATAAAGCATTTGATATTTACTTCTTTGTTAATACTAAAATTTTGTTGTTTATATGTGATTTCAGCCCTGTACTCGTATTTTTGCCCAAAGTACTTAAGCTTGCAGTCATGACAAGGAATAGAACACAAATCTTAACCACTGCTCATCGGAAGCTTTGAATATATCCGACTGCTTTAACAAGTATGCAACGCCCAATAGGCTCGACTAAATGGATTACAAGTAATTTAGCGGTAATGAATGGTTCTTTCACTTGTGTTTCATTATATAACTTCTTCTTTTAACCTGTTCTTTTATTTTATCAATGAAGGCTTCAGAGCAATTAGATTTGGCAGAAATAGAGGACTTAGGGAGTTAATGTGCAAACCAACCATTGGGAAAGTTTGTAACTAACTGACCTTAGGAAATAACAATGGATATTGTTGGTACTAAGGAGTTTAGTAAAGTTAATAGTATTATGAACTTTCAAGAATCGTCCGACCTGTTTCACATAGGCTATATCATCGAATGAAACTGATGCAGCCTATCATCGAGTCCAGTTCTATTATGCAGCTTATGCGAAACCGGTCGGGCGACTCCACCAACAAGTTACAAGATATGATGGAAATATGTAATATATAAACCAACAATGGGTCTAGCTCTTATTTAGATAGAGGGTAAAGAAGGGTATTTTGACGAAGAAACGCTAAGTTAGAATGCATAGAATTAATATTAAACTCATGATTATGTAAGTGTGACAGAAGCATGACTATGAGCTTCAGTATACCATACATTAATGTGCTCCCTCTCCGCATTATGTGTAGGAATTTTAAATATCACTTAACCAGTTACAATTCTTACTATACATTACTGTTAGTGCAAGTCCATCATGTTTGAAGGATAGATCTTCTTACCTCCTTGAATGCAAGGAAGTGAAAGTCAGTGTGACCGATGTCATACAAAGTCACGAGATGAATGATTAGGATGTTATTCGTTGTTAATTTAAGAGTAGTTCTGGGGTCAGCTTCTGTCTAACAGATTGTGTTATTCTCCCAAGTACTGAAAATTGGAGGTTATTGCCTTACTTATGGCCTTGGACTTTCCACATGGAAAAAAAGTACACACAGAGAGGACGTAAAGCTGTCGGTCTTTGGCCTGTATAATGACAGGAAATCTTCAAAAATCCCTATTCTAATTAACTTGAGTTATATATATCGAGAGAAATAAATGTGTGTATCCCGATGTCAAATCAAGCTGTTTATGAAGTTTCTTCAAAACAAAATTTGGTGCCAAATAACAACTGAGCCACACTTTCTCCTCCTAGGAACAGTTGTTTTTTTGCTAATAGTGGAAGTCTGTAAGTGCAGACGCTTTAAACAACATCTCAAGAGCATTGCAGCACAAACTGAGGGTGTTACTTCAGAAAATATTTAGATATTGATTAATATTATGCAGAACAAATCAAACATACAATTATACAATAAAATCCTGAACGGTTCGTGGTCAAAGAATTTTACAGATAAATTGTAAACTTTGATACAGGTTATTTAACCACAATATAAGGTAAAAATAAAATACTAGAGGAAGTAATTTCCACCAGTACACCAGGGTCCTCACTGAGTGAACACCAGTCTACATTCTCTAAGGTGGAGTTCGTTATCTCGGATATTCGTGTAACAGAAAAACGCATTATTCGAACTGTGATGTGCGCAGATTTGCATAAAAGTATTTGAATTTTTTTCTATAAACCAAGTGATGGCTATTGATATTAATGTATTAGGATTATACAATTTTCAAACAAAGAAAAATAGACTCATTATTTGAATTATTTAACATATTCTATATTTATGAACATAGATGTATGTGATGTGTCGCTGTGTGAGAAGCAGTATCTTCTCGGGCGGGTGTCTGCATAACACCAAGGGGGAGCTAGACCTCCGGTCCTCACCAGTGGGCGGGAGCATTTATTGGCAAATGCTCCTATACTGGTACTCATTCTTAATGAGCCCTGGCCCGGGGGAACGGGTACTTCCCTCCTTGGAGGGGGACGACCAAATCCTCAAGGATAAGGGTAGTCCTTAAACTGTCAGCGTGTAGGTGCTGGTCAGACAATTTATGAACATAGAAGTGCTGCTGCTCCGAGTGTTATAGATTAGTCACCACCAGTCAATCTATAAAATATTTTGACGTTATGATTTGACTTTTTTATATTTTTTTTATACATATTATATTTTTATTTTAATAAAATCATTAAAATAGTAAATAATGGGCATGCCATCGATAATAACATTTTCACTTCTATTAAAACTAAATTTATTATTTCAACAAGACTTTTGAAATCTCAACTATAATAATGCTTCGGATTTCTTTTGAGGTACGTGGCATTTTAGTGTATAAGACACTTTATTGGTGATATTTTCATCTTACTTACATGTTATGAAACATAATATCAAAATAGTTTCTTGTTACATTGTCATTGTTTCTCGTTGAGGATTCATAATGTTGCATTGTATGATACAATTTCTTCAGAGGTGCCTAATCTATTTTAACATTGTTCAAATAGCTAAAAAAGAACTACGTAGCATCATCATGATGGGTTATCTGTGAAGAAAATTACAGAACTCATGAATACAATTTCCATTTCATTTAAGGTGCCATGTTATTTAAGTTAGAGAAAGCTGACTCTTCATCAAAGAAAAGAATTGAGTAAAGGTCTTGAAATTGGAAAAAAATATACATCCCCACCTAAAATAACTAGTTTTAAAAGAAAATATTATAACTCAAGTAGAGTTTCTAATGACTCATTGCCCTTAAAACATCATCTTCATGAAATGGGCCTATAACATTTTACAAATCACTATTTCGAACTCTTATTTGCATCTTTCTTTTAGGGAATAATTAATATCATATCATATAATTTAGTTTTACTTCTAGATTTATGGCGAAAAGTTTTTATTATCATTTTAGGTCAAGGAAAAAATGAATTTTGTTTTTGCTTCGTCACTAATTAGTGAAACAAAAATCCAAAGCAGCGGAAAATAGATTAATATTTTTAGTAAGTAAAATAAATAAACCAGAAGTTTTCAAATTCATTTTATAGGTGTCTGCTTTTTACCCCAAAGTTGAGCAATGTGGTAACACTGTCGTGAATAGCGCCACGCCTATCTGTTAACAGGTTGTGTTGTTTGTTTACGTTCGGTTGAGTGGAATCCATTTGTTATTTTTTTTTAACCAATTAAATATGATTTAATTTCTCTATTATTTTCTTAAGGTAGTTTCATTACTTTCTACGTCCTTAACTAGTTATAACTTTTATTTTTTATATTCGAAATGTATCATTTTATTGCAAGCATTTAGTCCCAATTTGTTGTAACTTTTTCTATGAAATATTTTAAAACAGAATTCATAATTTGAAATTGTATTGCAGTTTTTGACTGAATTGACAATGTATGCCAAACGTACTCCTAGTATAGGGACTCCCAGCGTATATTCCCATGTTACATCGAGATCAACGTCAAACCTTAAGTCTACGAGATCTCTCCGATCAATCAAAATACCTTGGTACCAGAGACCAATTTTACAAAATGCTATATTCTTGGATATTCAGCGTGGATCACTAATTGTAGGAATTTATTCATTGGTAAGTTTTTTTTTAATCTTTTCCAGTATTGTTAGTAACAAAATGTCAACTACGTTTCTTTAGAATTTAGTTGTTTTTGTCGTTTTGTTTATTTATAACTGCATTCGTATTTTGTTTACGTGACTCCCATAATTTTATTTTGGGTTAACCTTATTTTGAGGTCCATTTTCCAATTAGTTTTATTTTCAGCTACAACTGGTAAATGCTTTTTTTTATAGAACCTATTGTAAATTGCAATAAACACTGGCATTCTTTGCGATGCTTAATTATACCTACTATTGTACTGAATTACACACTGTAAGTGGATGAGAAGTGATCAGAGGAAGGAAAATTCAACTATAAAATAGAGAGTTTTTAAACATTTAGCTTATTTTGGACACCCTTGGCTTATATATGATCTAATTTTCTTGAACTATTCTGAGTGATTGGCAATGAAGATTGAAGGGTTATATATGGACCACATATGACTAGATGAATCAAATTTCAACATTCTCAATTTGTGTTTAACATATTTATTATTAACTCTATTTATTGAATATTACTCTACTCATAGGAACAAAATTTATTCCCATTCAACAGTCGAAAGAGTCAATTAAGTACGAGATCTCATTCTCATTATTTATTAAAACATAAGCCTGTTATAGTGTTGGTAAATGTAATAAAATTACTACCATGATTTTTATTTGACACAACTTGTAAGAATTAATTATTGGTAAGTATTTGACTAACTCTGTCCATTATTGTTAGTAAAAGGGCTTGTTTATTAGAATTTAAGTTGTATTTGAGGAATTATTTTATTTCATAGTTTATTAGTTATCATTTAAGCGCTTTCTTTCCCATCCCCTTTTCTAGTAGCACCTCATTCACAAGTGATATACATCTGCTTAATACATGCAATGTCATCTTAATTCCCATAGTGAAGTATTTTACCTCTATATGAGAATATGGTGGTGCTTTGTTTTAGTTATATAAAAGCTACACATCTAATAAATTCTTGGACTTGTTAGACAGATAAAGTGAAGTTTTACACTCACCACAGATTATTTCAGTAGATAATATTCTAAAATTCTATCGCAACATGAGAACGAGAATGTCTTAAGCACTGAGTGCATATTCTTAGTCATGTAATGTAGACTCTGGCGCGTAAAAAGGCCTGTATATCTCTTTTATCACGGATGAGAGCCGCTACCTTGAAGTTAAACTCAGAAAGTTGCTCTTTAAGTAACAAGATATCTATAAGCTCCTCATTATTAATTAATTAATTTGGTTTATATTCTTGAAATTTAGTGAATCCTTCGAGAATTTTTAAAAATCGTATGCCATGGGGAAGTCTTAAGCCTGTTGTAGCTATTGGAAGACGGAACACTATAGTTCCCCCATCAATACCTCATAAATTAACTTCAAACTAACCTACTTGATATAATGTTTCTTAAGTTTTCATGAAAGTGAATAAACTATAGTCGCTAGGCTTAGTGGTCAGTTTACCCTAAAGTTTGAACCTTTAATAAGAAAGAACTCGATATTAAAGTATATTTCTTTAGACATAGATGTTAAGTTCGTACAGCATGAGCTTCAAACCATGGCTTGTATAATTTCTATGTCCGAAGTATTATGCTTTTGATTAAATTTTGGTGACAGTGGAGGCATAACGTTTTGATCAGTGATAGCTGTACTCAGCTACTAGAGTGAAATTCAGCAGTCATTGTAGGATGTTATGACGATTGCTTGTTCTCTATATATATATATTACATTTGTATAGACCATTTCAAATCAAATCTAGCTATTTCAAAAAGAGCATTAAGAATCATTACTTCATAAAACTTCCTTTACGGGACATTTTTCTTTTAATTCTTCCCAATACAAGTAAAGGCAGTTTTGATAATGAGTTGATCGTTTATTCGATTATACTTCAGAAATTTTATTAAATTATATATCTTAAAGTACTATTGAAAAATTTCATTATTGCATCCTACATTTATATATAAGTATTAAAGTTAAAGTACGAATTTTTATTGTGAAAAGTTATTGAGGATTAGGCCCAAATTTAAAATCTGAATATCAATATCGATATTTAATGTTCAATATGATTGAAATGATATTAACGTTAAATAATACTGTATCGTCGATAATGTTTTCCTTACTCATAATTAAAACTAATAATTGAACATTATTATCTCATAAAACATTATGTTTAAGATTTCGACTTTTAATATTTTTTAAATTTAACTTTTCAGTCAATCTGTATTTCTGGATGGCTTGAAATAATGAATTGTTGTTTTTCTTTTTGAAGGTTTTAAGTATGTTCACCATTGTGACAGGAGTGTTTGACGTTTATTCTTTGGCACTTGCAGCTCCTGGGTCAACTCACTACGGATACTACTTTATCAGTTACCAGTTTGTTTATGTCGGAAACAGACATGGTAAGTCATCTGTATTTTATATACTCTGGTGTATATACTAAGTCGAAATATGTCTATTTCAATTCTCTTATCAAAGGGAATTCAATTGTTAATATTTTTTATTAGTTTAATTTATCACTTTTAACAATGAATTTCTTTATTCCGTAATATGTTATTATTTTCACTGACTGAGGCTAGAGTCATGGCTTTCTTGAGGGAAAATAAGTTGCCTTTACTTGACAAATCAATGATTATGTGGAGTTGACTCGTATAGCAAAATGTGTTTATCAAGTTATATCTGATAAGAAAATATGAGATGAATATGAAAGTATAAAGAATTAGAAAATAAGATTGGATAGGATTTTATAAGGAATGAGATAAGATATTAGGAAATATAAGTAGAAATATGTTGTATGTGTGCAAATTCAATCATTTAAAATGTTTACACGAATTCTGTCATTGAATCATTTTTTTATCGTACTGATACGGTTAAATAATTTTAAGAACTGGGTTTCAACAACTGTAGTTTGAATGAAAACGTGACACTGAACAGTTCAGTGTCACGTGTTCAATACTATTTTCTTTGTAAAATAATTTGTAATGTAATACTTAGTTTTACTGTTTCAAAATTTATACTTCTGCCTATGGAAAAGGTTTTAAATAAAGACCGAAACGTTGGCAATGAGAGTTTAATTTGAACCTGAAGAACTGACAGAGTCCCGATAAACTTTAGTTTTGTTCCATGGTCGATACTTTTATCAATATTTATATTTATAAAAAGATTTCACATAAACACGTTAAATAACAATCAATGATCAAACCATAATATGAAATGGAAAACAAGACTTAGATCTTTTAACCGTAACAAGCGGTTTTCGTCAGAGTCAAAAACCAAACTGCAGTTAGCCTTTCTTAGTCTTTTTTCTCCATTTGATATTGTGGTTTGATCATATATACATATATATGATCAAACCACAATATCAAATGGAGAAAAAAGACTAAGAAAGACTAACTTTATGTTGCAAAATTTCACTATTGCATCCGTCTTTTATATATTGATATTAGATTTAAATACTAATTTAGTTATTCAGGATTAGGTCCAAATAAATAACTCTGATTTCAAGACGACGTTTTGGCGACATTTGTTCAATATTTTCAAGGGTAACAACAATTTATTCAAAAAATTAGTACTACTACAAACAACTGTGAAAACAAATACCTCCACAGTATATCAACTACAGAAAACAAAAACACATTAATCAACAACACAAAAAAAAAAAGAAAACCAAAATTTACAGTGTTATTGTTTTTGTAGATAGATGTGTTCATTGCATTATTACTTTCATTATTATTATTATTAGGGCAAAAGAAAATTTAAAAGATTAGTAACACTACAAATGACTCTGAGAGAATACCTCCACAGAATATCCAAAAACAAAAACCACAATAAGCAATAATACAAAGAAAGTTTTCTTTGTGCTCTTGCTTTGTGTTTTTGTGTTCTGTTAGTTGATATTCTGTGGAGAGGTAAGGTAAATGTTTTCATAGTTGTTTGTAGTAGTACTAAGTTTTTTCAATTAATTGTTTTTAGCCTTGAGAATGTCGAACAAATTTCGGCGAAACATCGCTTGAAATCAGAAGTTATTAATTTGGATCTAATCCTCAATAACTAAATAAGTATTTTGAACAATCAGTGGTCGAGAAGCTATGAGTATATCATTATTAGATTTAACTAATGCTGAAATATACTCTTCCAAAGAAACTGTTTGGGACTTCATTGTAATGTGAAAAGAAGTAAACCCCTGATTGTTGTGTGCTATATGCGTCTTCATGTTTCTGAATCTTTATTTTCATGAGTTTTGATATTTTGACTAATATCATTCTGTATAATCTTTTTTTCAGTTCGCAATGCCCTGATTCTATTCGCCTTGTTTTCAATTATATCAGCCATCTCAGTTTTAATAACCAGTATAATGTTGATAAATGCTCTGAGAAAGGTAATTTTTTTTCCTTATCTTTACTGTGGTAGATTAAGAGGAAGTTGAACCTCTAATTTTTGTCTCAACTCAACCTGATTCATGCTGTTACTGTTATTATATTTCATAAACATTTATATCTAAGTTATATTGACTTATGCCATTATAATTTCTCTTTAATTCCTTAATAGAATTCATTTTAAACCTCTGCTGAGAATAAAATTTGTGTCCATGGTTCTTGACTTTCCACAAATGGCCAAGTAATTACTTTTTCTTATAACCTTTGCCTTTAACCTTATTTAATATATCTTATAACTTTATGTAATCTCTGTAATTCCCTTATATATTAAGTTAATAACCTTCCATTATCTTATTACCTTATCGAACCTTCTCCTTTTGTCTTATCACCTTTTTTTTAATTTTCTACGTTTCACTTTGAATCTTATTTGATCATTCCTTTAGTCTTTCTTTAAACCTTATTTAACCTTCTCATTGGATCGTGTTTTATTCCACGGTCAATACTTTTATCAAATATATATATAAATAGCTTTCACATAAACACGTGAAATAACAATCAATGATCAAACCACAATAAGAAATGGGAAAACAAGACTAAGATCAAAGAAATTTCAAGACTAGCCTCTTCAAAGAGGGTTGACAGCTAGCGGATAGTTTTTTACTTTTTCTTACTGTACTCCTTTGTTTCCCCAAACATCCCTTTCTGGACATTAGTCCTTTCCTGCACTTTCACCCTTTTAAAATACCACTCTTCCCTCCCACTCTTCTCAACTCCTCACCAGATGTTTTCTGCATCTAGTGTTCAGTTGGTTTTTGACTCTGACGAAGACCGCTTGTTACGGTTGAAAGATCTTAGTCTTGTTTTCCCATTTCTTATTGTGGTTTGATCATAAATATAAATATATATATATATAGTTCAATATAGACAAAGAAACATAGAGAAATCAAAAGAACACACTTACAGTCTCTAATTTTCGGTTTGAACCGTCTTCAGGAGAGATAAGAGAGGGAAACCAAGCGCACTGGTTCAGAGACGGTTGGAGACCGTTCCTTTGTTTCTTTGTCTATATTGAACTATATTTGTCCGTTTTGGATCGTATTTCCAGCGAAAAAGTATATATATATATATATTGATAATATGAGTAATTTTAATATTCTTGTATTATCTTATAACAAGGTCCATGGATTACTTAGATAATATTACAATATTTTGTTGCTTATATATATATATATATATATATATGTTTCACAGTAAACTATAGATACAGAAATAAGACATGAACACACTTGCTGTCTCTAATTTTCGGTTGAACCGTCATCAGGATAGTTGAGATAGGGACACCAACGCACTTGCCAAGCGACGGTTGGAGACAACATTGAAAGTGGATATCTCTTGATTTGGTGAAACAGTTTAGCATTATTAGTAATATATCTTTACCCGTGATGCTAATAAGTGCTGAGTCATGAATGAACCAACAGTTGTAAACACAATAGCTTCAGAGGCTGTAATTTTGTGGTTATTGGAGGAAAATATTTTTTTAGATCAATTTTTTCGGAAGAGAAACTTAATGAGTACCTGATACGGTGCGTGATTAGAATTGAAGTATTTACACTTTATAGGAGAGACGACTTGCACAGGATTGTCTATTTACGACATAGGAAGTCATGAGTCATGTGCTAGTTTTTAAGCGTTTGACTAGCATTCCAGCCCCTACCTACCTACCTTTCATATATTTTTAAAGAGTACTTCAACCAGTGTTTCTTCCTTCTTTTTAGCGTGTTTCCTGATTTTTAAGACAGAAATCTTACAGGAGCCGTTTTAGCTATCTATCTTCTATAACCTAGAACTAAGTTATGTTGCATTGTAGTTCACAAGAAGTACACATATGCGGAACATTAGCCCTTTGTTATACCACACGATGAAGATTCTACATTGGAAACCGTAAATTTTGCCTAACTTAATTATATTTGGAGTACGGATCTTCAACGAGCTTTTGTACGGGCTCGGGATCAATGGTTTAACATCCTCTCCGAGGGACGACGTGCTCATATTTATTCACCTTTCGAGTGAATAAATCGAGGGCCAGAGTGGGTATTGAACCCCGGATCTACCAGTCCAGAAGCGAGCAAGTTGTCACTGCTATAACATGGCCTCCAGCCAGATCTAGCCACGATCCCAAGGTTATGCTAATTTGAATAATGTTTTAACATAGTTGAGACTGGCCGACATTAAATTAACTCCTCGGGTGCTGATCAGTTTTAGATGAAATTATTGTTTATTAATAATTAAAAGATATAGATGCAGAATTGAGACAGAATCAAGTATAACGAAACACCTATACAGTATATAACCTGATTGCTAAGAAAAGTATGGTTGTGAACAATATATAAGATAAGGCCATGTGTTCAATGCTTAAACATTTTTCAATTTTCAAAGTATGATTGTAGTTTTTAAATGCCTTATTAATCTTCTGAACAGTTTCTTCTTCCTGTTTTTATCTTTATCTCTCTAATAAAAAATTAGTATATGTATGAAAATCCTTTTCTTTTCAGTTTGTGTGAATGTGAATCTTATTCTTCAATGCGACCTTAAAATGCTAGTAAAAGTATAAGCAAAAAATTACTTCTAACATTAAGTTTAGAATCATTCAGGTTGTGTAAAAGTCGGTTTACAGTTAGTTACCTCTATTTCAGCGAATGGTAAAAGTCAGTGACATTTACTATGGGATTGAGAATGATAGATACATTATCACTTTATAACAAGATTTCACAAGAAGCATGTAAATTAAAAATCAACTCTTAACCGAAGTAAGAATGAGCTATTAGTCATTTTTCTGATTTTCTTACTGAGGTTTAGACGATGATCATCATTATGTATACATTGTGTTTAAACGATAATTTTTCTAACATTTTTAACTAAGTTTTTTTTGTTTTAGGAACACGAAAAAAGAATGGTTCCTTGGCTTTATTGTTTTGCCGTCTTCGCCGTTTTTCGTCTTCTAGCTTGGATATTCTTCTCCATTGTCAACGATCTGATTTTTGTTTACAATTGGTTCATAGTCTTCGTATGGACAATCTTCTGCCCAGCTAACTTTTATGGATGGGTTCTTGTTTACTCATTATATTTGGAACTTTCTGATCTCACAAAACTTGAGGATCTTGCTCATTTAAGGGTACCATTTTTATTACACTCCTCTTACATTATGAATATTTAAAAATATTTCAGAATTAACACGTGAAACGGGATTCAAGCATATTAAGAGGTTCATAGGTGGAATCTTCGACAAGTGACAACGGGATATCATAGTAGTATTATTCTAGCCAGCGATGTCGAAAATCAGTTGCTTTTGTTGAAAGGTTTGAGTCCCTTTTCTGAATTTCTTAAAGTGGTTTCGACTCTGATTAGTCAGTATATATCGCGATGAAGTAAGTAATCTTTTCTTTTCATAACTTTCTAGCGACTTTCGAAAATCAGTTGTTTTGTTGAATTTTGCTCTGTTTGAGTTCCTTTTCTGAATTGTCTCTAAAGTGGTTTCGACTCTGATTATACCTTGAGTATCATTAAGAAAAGAATGTCGTCCCTCGTTCATTCACTTCTCCTGAGACGCCGCCATTCGGTCGAACCTATTGAAAATGATCTTTGTTGTGTTTTTTTATGCTGTCGACTGCTTAGTTCCTTAATTGTTATTTGTCCTGCGACGTTTGTCGGTATCACTGCTATTATATTGCCCTCACCCTGTGAGTATTATTAGTATGACTGTCGTCACTCCGTCAATTCACTATCTCCTGAGGACGACCCATATACGGTCGAAATATTAGAAAAGATGATAACTTATAGTACATGATGAATCGTATTAATGAGATGCTGCAACATGAACTGATTTCCTAATCCCTGTAATATTTGTCACGTGCCAATGGACCGTTTTTCGTTTATCATTGGACTCAAACTCATAAAAATTACATCATATATATATATATATAGTTCAAAATTGAAGATAGGTAGCACACAAAGTAAAGAAACACACTTACGAACTCAAATTTTCGGGCAATCCGTCTTCAGAAGAAAAGAGAAAGGGAGACCAAGCACGTTGTAGACGCAACGGTGCTACCTATCTTCAATTTTGAACTGTTATTTTGTCCAGTTTGGATCGTCTTCCCGTTTATCAAGTATATATATATATATATATATATATATATGTTCAAATCACAATAAGAAATGGGAGAACAAGACTAAGATCTTTCAACCGTAACAAGCGGTCTTCGTCAGAGTCAAAAACCCAACTGGTTTTTGACCAGAGTCCAATGCCAATCAGGTCGTAAATTTGTCATTCCTATTGGTGCTTGTGGGATATATGTCACGGTGACATATAGACTATATGTCTATATGTCATATAGACTGGTGACGACCCTTTGAAAAGACGTCAACACAGGTAGTGTGGTCCTGGTGTTGAACGAAGACTCTGGGCTTTGGGATTCTCTTATAAAAAGGCCATGCAATCAAGGCCAAGCTTTCAACTTCACCAGGACCGCTCCACTACAAAAGACAACTTTTCATTCGGTCGTCAATTAAATATAAGATCTAGACAACTAATGTAGAAAAATATACTATATTCAGATAATAATACAATAAACACACGTGGATCAACTATCAGATATATGACCACAATAGAACAATCAGTAGATATTTTAAATAATGTATTCATTATGTATTTTGTTCACTACTATTCACTGGATAAACCTTTGAAATAATTCAGTATAAGTCAAAACATACGTAAAAAGTGATATTTATTTTTTTTTATAATAACTATAACTATATAATATAAATACTACTAAAAACAGATGAGTATACAATGAATATTAGCAAGAATATATAAATATTCGTTCCTCTTATTTTATATATTTTAAAGATTTAAGACATAATAGTTTCTTTAACATTATTTGTTTTATGAAATATTGGAAATATTTTACATTTTTTATTTTAATTTATTTTTCAGGTAAATTGTCTAATTAATTAACACTGTGATAAATAATAGGGGTTTTATTACTTCTGAAAAAAAGTTTTAAAAAAGAAAAAATAATAAACAACAGTACATATATTCCAGTTAGTCCCCTGTAGTTTTAGATTTATCTTAGTTTTTGTATTTGTTTGTCGTTTTAGAGGTAATTGATGGATTTTAATTGTTTTTTTCCTTGTAGCATTAGCACTTAGATCTGATACTGTATATTTGTATAACTAATTTAATTGTTCAACTTTTCCCTAAAAGGTGCTGCATCAAAGTGAGTTTTTACCTATATTGGGTTTACTCATGATGCTTTTAGAGAAATACAATATAGATGCTCTGATTTATTTTTAGTTATTTAAGTTTCATTCTTTATACAAATGTTATGCGATGCTGTTTTAGATAAAACGTTTGATTGTTAAATTGAT
The DNA here is from genome assembly GCA_026182355.1 of Hermatobates lingyangjiaoensis. Taxonomy (NCBI): domain Eukaryota; kingdom Metazoa; phylum Arthropoda; class Insecta; order Hemiptera; family Hermatobatidae; genus Hermatobates; species Hermatobates lingyangjiaoensis. Next base: position 666,972 of record JAPFBL010000004.1, on the reverse strand, counting down.
AGGCATGTCTTGCAGATGGGGAATGATTAGGTTTGCATGTGATTTTGGGATCAAAGTGCTTCTTGCACATAATTAAGAGTCAGTTTTTTTTCTAACTTTTTATTCATAAGGAAAAAAATGAATAGTAACACAGCTTGTTTAAGTTTTGGTCTCTTATCGCACAGACCCTATTAAATACCTGCAGGGTTCACTCCATCACGCTTCTATTATAATAAAATATTCAAATTAGGTATGTATACTAATATAATTCTGTTTCATCAATTTTACATAAATTGTAGCTTTTTTTTTTTGTAATTTAAAAGCAGAAATGAGGAGTCGATAAGTTTAATTCCTACTCCCGAATTTCATTAACAATGAGTATACTTTAATTAAGTCTACTATATTCCATTGATGAACCATTCTTACACCTTACGCAAATGCGTGTCTATTCATATTACTCAGTGATTAGAGACATCATCAAGATGATAAAGAAAAAACGAAACAATTTTAAGTTGTTCTTCTATAATCATCTAAGAATTTATTTCTTTTGTTGAACAGTACCAAATTCATGTTGTAGTTTGTCTTTATTGTAGTGTGTATAGTACTGCATGAATTCTTGTCCTTCTTTGCTTTAAATTGCGAAACTCGCTTCTTTTTTCTTGTAAATACCAGTAGCTTTTTGATGGGCGAATAATATACAGGTAGGTCAGCCTGGAAATGATTTTTTTTTTTCTTAATGAAATGTTTAATTTATTCATTTTAATATCATTAAAGAAATGAAAATGTTCAATGTATGTTTGAGTTGAAGTGCTAACTTTGTTAAAACTTTTGTATTAAATCGAATATTTTTAATATTACTAAATACTTGCAAATTTTTGTTTTAAAATAATATAGGTAATTATAATATAGAGCATAATTTTTATATAATTAAGTTCTTTTTCAGTTTTTTGTATAGTGAAATTAAATTATAAAAATTATTGTTCGTTAATACTTTATTAAAAAATCACAATATCTGAGTGATTAATGACTATTTTAGAAGCCGTAATATTTCAAGTTCTTTTGTGATATTTTCATAAAATCTTCTTCGGTTTTTGATATCTCACAGTTAGTTAGAGGTATGGATTGATAATTAAACCGATATAGAGTTTTAAAAGGAGTTTATTACGATATAATTATGTTCATTGTATCCAGAATTGTGCAAAGGACCTTTTTGTAGGCATAGGTTAGTACGCGATGGTAATGTGATTTCTTTTGAAACCATTTTCTGTGTGGTATTCATCATGAATTGGTTTAGTCAAGTTGTACTTCACTCAAGTTTCTATTTGAGAATGTTTTATGAATTCGTCACAATAATTGGAAACTTAATCACTGATTTCAATCTCGCCGTGGGTAATATTTAAGAAGGAAGAAGAATTTGGTATGATTTGGTTGAAGAATTGGATGGAGTTATTTTAAAGGATTGAGTGAATAATTAGTGAAGTATTATATAGATGGGGACCCTGGCGTCGCTGAACGCCTCGGCAGCTCAATCGCCAGCCAATTCTAGGCCGACGACTCCACACAGTACTGTGTCGACCCAGCCGGTGCGCTGACTGAACAGGTGAGCTGCACTACACGCCTCCAGACTCACCAATCACCTTGGCTTGTCTCAATCTTAACAGCTCTGAACTGCTTGGCAACGCAACAAAAAACTCAAGACTGCTTCTTGCTTGTCAAATCTTATCATACAGGATAGAAAATTAGACAGTCCAAATAGAACTCATCAGTAGAGTCATAGTAATATTATAATTCTGTTTAATTTAAATTAATAAACATAAAGGAAAGATTCTAATTAACAATCCAATTAGTAAATTTTTTTTGTGGGTTTTAAAATGTCACTTAATACCCCATATTATCGTCTAGTTAGAGCCAGCTAACTGTATTTATTATAAATAAGGTTCCTATTCATAAATATACATTTTATTATTAGGAAAGTTGTTTTGTTTTCCAGGTGGTAGGGCTTAAAATATTTTATTCTGTTTTGAACGAACAGAATATTTTCTAATTTGCTCCATAGTTTTAGTTGATTGGGTAAACCCAGGAATAAAGGCTATATATTCTTATTTATGAAAAGATTTCACATAAACACGTGAAATAACAATCAATGATCAAACCACAATAAGAAATGGGAAAACAAGACTAAGATCTTTCAACCGTAACAAACGGTCTTCGTCAGAGTCAAAAACCCAACTGAACACCAGATGTTTTCTGCATCTGGTGTTCAGTTGGGTTTTTGACTCTGACGAAGACCGCTTGTTACGGTTGAAAGATCTTAGTCTTGTTTTCCCATTTCTTATTGTGGTTTGATCATATTCTTATTTATGATTGAATACCACATGATTGACCACATTAACTTTTTAAGTATTAACAAATACTTAAAGTCAAAAATAACAAAAACAATAGAATGGTTGTTTTTTTTTACCCATTCTTCCCATTCTTGCAAATTTCAAAATTGTCTTGATTTTGTTCGTGAAGTGAATAACCAAACAGGCTCAATTATGCACAGAGGTCTTGTGATTCCCCGGGGCAAATATTGATCACATGCGCTCAAACACACAATTATTAGTCCTAAATTATTAATAAGGAAATTATGTTTACTAATGAAAACCATAAATTATAGTCATGAAAAAATGGTACACTAAGAGTAAGGTAACAACTAAAAAAAAAAAAATACGTAAAGGTTAGTTATGATTTCGGGCATAAGTCCATGATACCTATGAAATTCACAAGAAGGGTAGGACAAGTTTAAAAAAGAGAATGGACCGATGTGGATATACATATATATATATATATAAATGTTGATAAAAGTATCGGCAGTGAAGTAGAAACAAAATAAAAGTTTATTAGGACTCGGTCAGTCCTTCAGATTCAAATTAAACTCTCATTGCCAATGTTTCTGTTTTTATGGAAAACGAGTCCTGATAAATTTTTGTTTCATATTTATATATTCACTATAAAATTGGAAAGACCATCCAAACTGTATGCAATACGAGTTCAAAATCGAAGAAGAGTGACACATAAAGAAAAGAAATACACTTAGAAACTAAAAAATTTGAGTTTGTAAGTGTGTTTCTTTACTTTGTGTGTTAGTCTTCTTCGAGTTTTCAACTGGTATATTTCTACATGAAATACCAAGTTGTTTATTTTTATTTGGATTCCTAGATGTCTTCATCACCTCTGTATGCCACTGAAGACGTCACTAGAAAGTTATCTTTTTATGAATCATATTTCATTCAATCAATATAATTGGAAACTTTTTTTTTAAATTAATTAATCATGATTAGTTATAAAATTAAATGTACGAAATATCCAAATTCATAATTCCCAATATACGGATTATAAGTACAATAAAATAGATATGTAGCGCTCAATTTATAAGTATTCAATATTACAGATTTCTTCTTCTTAATTTGAAGATTAAAATTAATAAAGCAAAATATTCTTGAACTTTTAATTGTTTGCCGATATTCTCTCCGTTCCCGATGTAATATATTTAGTTATAAAGTTCTTGTTATAGAGCTTTACTCAATTCTGGTCATCTTTTATGAATCTGTTAAAGAGAGCCGGTTGGTTTGAACTAGAATGAATCATTAAACTGTTTATTCCATTTAATTCCATACAGTTTATTAAGTGACTTTTTAAAACCGATAAAAAACTTTTTTAAAGGTTTTTCAGATCTGTTATCAAAGTTACTATTATGATTGTCTAACCTGTTTCCTTAAGTTGTTACGGACTTTTACAGTAATAGTTCAACAATCAGTCTGTAACTGTCACCTTTCTTTTTAGGTACGTAAATGACATCTTCATCACCTCACTCCTACTTTTTCTAACGAGACAATCATTAGGGAAGGTAGTCACATTATTTTGATTGTAAGTCAACTGTCCAAAATTGCTAACATGATATGATGGTCAGGGAGTTATTCGGTATGTCAATAGCAAAAATCATTAATTTTTTTATTTTTGTTAATTAATTAATTTCATGAAACTACTGACAGTTTTACTGTAGTCTGAGCTGTACAACTTGAACTTTTTTGTTTTACTAGAAAAAAAGACAAATCAGTTGAATAATTCTTAATGTTATTATTTAAATAAATTTTATTTTATTACTAAACATATTAAACATTTAAATACATTATTGTATCGTAAAATAATATGAAAGTTTCGCCTTAAATACTGCATGGATAATATTTCTTAATTCCCAGGTATTATAAAAAAACTATTAGTTTGAAAATCAATTATTCATTCATTACTAACAGTTTTTATTAATGGTATATTTTAAAAAAATATGTTTTATGAAATTAGAATTCGAAAAGTTGAAGTGTTTCAACTGTAGAAAAAATTGAAACCAAGGCTTTTCATAGTCAGTGTTTTTTTTTAGGTTCCATATAAAACTAAATTTAACAATGATATCCTTGCTTCATTTAACCAACTTAAACTATTATACGACCTACTTCTCTTTGGTTGTCTTTTTTTCTCCTTTATTAGAAAACAAAATGTATTTTTTTTTTCACTTCGTATACTTATGAGTATAATTTAGCTCAGTCTTTTAGATTTAACGTGACATAATCATGTAGTTAAAACTGCATTTGTGTAAATATTTTTGTGTGTTGACTTTTACCAGGATATATAATTGTAAAGTTCAAAGAAGGGGTTCTTGGGGATTTTGGTCTAAAGAAAATTAAACTCCTGTTTTTTATCCCGACGTTTCCCAAAAAAAATCGTTTGGCATTTTCAAGGCTAAAAAACAATTTATTAACGACATAAGTAGTGCAAAACAAATACATCCACGTTTTGCACTACTTATATTGTTAATAAATTGTTTTTTTATCCTTGAACATGCCAAACTGTTTTTGGGGAACGTCGGCATATAAACAGGTGATATAAACATTGAATTTTACGTACCTAACACGAAAGATTACTCAGAATGTTTCTATCTTCATCAAATGCACTGTATTCAAAAGGTTAAGAACACCTGAGCTACACTCTAGGTTTTTTGCTTGTTCGTACTTAACTTGCCACTACCCCAGCTTTCCTGCTCTCATTTCCTTCACACCAGGTGTTCTGTTCATCTAAAAACTTGTCAAAAATCCAAGGAATACTCACATTTTCTAATTTGTATATAAAACTGCATGTCTTAGTTTTATGTTTTATTACTTTTGTAATTTATCTCTTGAGAATAATGGAATTACTTACTGGACCAGTGTTCCATTTAGATATCAAAGTGTTAAGAGTTACTTCGTCATATGATGAAGAGTTTCACATAAGGTCACTAAAGCTTTAGGTGTTTTACCACAAAAGATTGTGGTGGGCAAATTTATTTTAATTTGTTACGTCAAATTTAAACTTTTAAATGAGAAACAAACTGTAACTTAATGAATAGCAGTTGGTAAAAATTAAGGTTTTAATGCTGCCAATTAGTAATAATATTAATAAATATTATTCAATAATTACTTAATAACGTTCAACCAAATATTGTTTTATAGGTTCCCTAGGTTGTTTGAATGTTACTTTTGTTTAACTGCAGTTGATATCACTATACATTTCCTTTATTTGTTTTTTTTTTTCTTATATTAAGCAGGACACGTGAGTTTTGGTTTGCTGAAATTCCTTAAATTCTGTGGTGATATTTTCATAGCTTAGTAGTAATATTTGATATAATTAATATTAAAAGTAGAAAACTTATAAGAAATTAACCTAGCATTCATAACTATTTTAATATTTTTTTAGTGAAAAGTACATTGCATTCTTAATGTATTAACTTCTTATGTCTAGTTATGCATAACTTTTCCTGGCATTTCATTTTTCTGTGATTAACGATTGTTAACAATGAGCAGTATTTTTTTTAATTGTAATAAATTGCAAAGTTGATTTACATAAAAACTTTTTTTTATGGTTCAAAAAAGTTTTCTTTCAATTAAATATACCATCTGTGTTTTGGTTGTAACAGTCATTTTTCTTTACACAGCTTAAAATGAATTTAAAAATCCTGTAAAATATTTGAATCGTACGCTTCGTTGAGGAGGATTCAATATGTTTGAACGAGTGAATTTAATATGATCCAATGTGTTCATTTCTGTAACCAGTAGTTTGTATGAGTAATGTCTCATTGCATCGTGCAGGGATATTGGACTGCTAGCATGTTGAGTGCAGAGGGTGCTTATATTGTTAAGGCATGCTTATGTAATTGTGCGTGTTTTGTGTTATTATTCTCACTCCCCCTCAAACACCTGGACCACTGCAGAAAAATAAGAATGGTGGACATCTGTCTTGCAGTTTTAGCATCAACCTGGGACTCTTAAGAATTTGTTGGCTCGAATTATAGTTCAGTCTCCACTAGAACTGATCTAGACTTACTTGGTTGAGACTGCAGTGCATCTCACAGAGTGGCAGGTAAAATCTACCACAAGCCGGAAAAACACGCTAGTGTCTCCACTATCTTGAGTTTAAATGACAGCGAGATTAACACGACCTGATAGTCTCAGGTACTCAAGAGTCTGGACCTCCTTTCTCGCGATACTGATAGGTCCTTATTGGAATCTACTGATTCGACAAACTTCCCACCATTCCGGTATATAGGCTCTACTAATATCTGTAAATTGTAGCAATGGATTAGTTGACCATCACCTCTAGCCTTCTGCCTTTAACCGGTGGAATTCTTTATGTTTATTAACACTTTAATTTAAGGCACATTACCAGTTGTTCGTTACTTACCCACATTACTTAAGGGAGTTGCTCTTGGAATCAGGTGGTCCATCCCACGTAAGTGAGAGCTCCTGGATCCTTATGGAATTCAAGAATAAATCATTCGGAGAGTTAGTGTTCAATTTACCTGAAGTGTTGAAAACCAAGTTCAGAAAACTTGAGAAATTAAATAGAAAACGAACGAAAATGAAAATTGGCATACTTTTTAATAGAACATATATATATAAAAAGATTTCACATAAACTCGTGAAATAACAATCAATGATCAAACCACAATAAGAAATGAGAAAACAAGACTAAGATCTTTCAACCGTAACAAGCAGTCTTCGTCAGAGTCAAAAACCCAAATGAGAAAACAAGACTAAGATCTTTCAACCGTAACTGGATCCAGTTGGGTTTTTGACTCTGACGAAGACTGCTTGTTACGGTTGAAAGATCTTAGTCTTGTTTTCTCATTTCTTATTGTGGTTTGATCATTGATATATATATGCATGCTTTGTTGAACGCGACAGAGTAGTTCCTGTCTATAAGTTTCTTCCCAAGACCTTCGATTTGCCTAAAAACAGCTTTTTCGTTGTTCTAACAATTAGGCAAATCGAAGGTCTTGACAAGAAACGACAGGAACTAGTCTGTCGTGTTCAACAAAGCATGCATATCCGAAGGACTGCTACCAAAGTATACTAATATATATATGAGAATACGTTGGCAGCAGGTCTTCTCTTAAACATATGTGGTTAAAATTTGCAGCAGCTTCTGCACTCACTAGCTTTGCGCTGGTGGCCTCGATCCTACGGGCGATTCTTCTTTCTTCTGGCTGCAGTTGCCATAACATCTGTCCTAGAGACATCGTTGATATTTTCCGAGCTTTCGACCATATAATATATGATGTCTCTAGGACAGATGTTATGGCAACTGCAGCCAGAAGAAAGAAGAATCGCCCGTAGGATCGAGGCCACCAGCGCAAAGCTAGTGAGTGCAGAAGCTGCTGCAAATTTTAATATATTTATATTGAGTTGTGAATAGCATTTTGTTGTAAGATGTTCTATTATCTTTGGGTAAATTATTATTTAATTTAGTTCTAACTGTGGAAGCGAGTTGTCAAGATGTAATGTGTTTGACTTGATTTCAGTTGAGTACGATGGCCTCTTTGGCAGCGTCCACCACTGGCAGCCTTGCAGGATCACGACCCACAACCCCTCACAGCACAGTCTACACAATCCCCACCCCGGTTTAGTGCCAACTGTGTCCGCCTACATCCCTCATTAGAATCCTTTATTAATTCTCTCTACCATCGGTTCCCAACCAGAGGTGTAATGTACTCTTACAAGAACATAAGTCATCCTTTAGCAATACTCAAACAAATAGTCATGAAATAGAATATACTCATAGTAACAAAGTTAAAAGTACATACAGTCTCTAATTTTTGGTTGAACCGTCTTCAGGAGAGATAAGAGAGGGAAACCAAGCGCACTGGTACAGAGACGGAAACCAGTGCGCTTGGTTTCCCTTTCTTATCTCTCCTGAACACGGTTCAACCGAAAATTAGAGACTGTAAGTGTGTGCTTTTAATTTCTCTATGTTTGTTTATGTACATTGAACTGTATTTGTTCATTTCGGATCGTATTGTCATCGAAAAAGTATATATATAAAATATGAAATATTGGTCCAAGCAGACTTTATAAAACTTATAGATTCGTATCTTTGTCTATCTTCTCCTAAAAATGAACGGTTATTCAATGTATCAATTGTAGTATTGCTTTTATTTTTTAGTGTAATTTATACATTATATATAAAAGAAGATTGATGTATATATTTCATTTTTTTATATTATTTAAAAATATGAGCTGAGTACCATTTGTGGCAATACGTACAAACGCGAGTTAGAAAAGGTTGGGAGTCGTTGGTTTATACCAGTCGAAACTCATTCGTCTACCAAATAATTTATTTTTAATTACTATGATGGTTATAATTTCATTTATAACCTAAATAATTTACCTTCAGCTTTTTAATTATATTTTAAGATATTTTGATGATAATTTTTCAGTAGTCTTACTGAATAACTACAAACATTCAAACTTTGAATAGTAATGAACTTAATATACAATTACTCTTGATGTTCTAAGGTGATTTAGTGTGAAAATATCATCTGATTGGATGGATATATGTTTATTAGTTATCTATTAACTCTATGCCGTTAAATTGACTGATGCATTGAGTTTTGGATAAACATAAATCCTACGTTTTTCTTAGCCTAGCGATTTAGGACTTTGTTCGTCTTTAACAAAAACTGAAAATACTTTAAAGACAAACACCTTTTAAAACCAGTCGGCAACACAAGGAACGTACGAGGTAAAATGGATTTAAGTAATTCTCTTAATGTGAATTAACCTAAACTCTGTGAAGTTCCTTTCTTTTATCATGATTTTTTAACATTTATGATGAACAAAATTCGTGTAATCTATATTATTTATTTATACTGCTTTGAGTTGTAGTAAATTTTAATTAAGTTGACATCTCCCAATATTGAACTTGTCTTAATTGAAGTTTTATGTCAGTACAGAGGTTTTCAGTATTATATTTTTGTTTCATAGAATATTCGTACTTGTACGTTATTATTACCATTAAAAAAAAATATTTTCTTACATGAATAAAATTTGGAACCAGCAAACTGTAAAGGAAACCAGGTGCAAACTTCTTACAAGAAAACTGGGGATTTCTACCATAAAAATATCTTCGTCCTTCACTGATACATTTATCAGAATCTTCTTAGTAAATAATCCTAATTCCAGTTCGTACCATCACCATTGAATCTCTCTTAAACAGAAATATTAGAATAATGGGGAATTTCCTACAGTGTTAACTCTTTATTCAGATACCAATCATATTAAAATGACAAAAAAATATGTCAGCTTTTGTATCTTTGATAAATTGTTACGAAAGTTTTTTGAGTCTCCGAAAACATTTCTACAGGTAGAGGCATTTTTAAAAAAATAATTCACGAAGATTCTAATTTAAAATGCCTTGACCTGAAGAAATGTTTACAAATAAATGTACTTGTATAAGAAATACATTTATTAAAAGAAAGTGTTATATTAACCATTAAACAAATAATATTCTTAAGTCATATACCTCGTTTGCAACTTTTGATAATTTTATTTTTTCTCTCAACGAATAAATAATATTCATCGTTTTAATAATTTGTTTTTTTTATGATTACTTAAAAAATTAAAGTTGTGCGGTTTACATCACATTGACCTTTGTATAGTTATTGTTTATTTACATTACAGTTTGGCTGATTTTCTAAAGAAAAATTGAATTTTATGTTTCTTAGTATTTAGTATATACACTATTTTTGACCACGGAAGAGTTTTTATGAAAATCTATTGAAAAAAATAACTCATCTGTAGTTCCTTCAAAAGGCAATTTATGGCATTAAAATAACAAGATTTGCCCTTCTTTTGATCTTATGTTTTATCAAAACGATGTTAAATTTCATCATGCATGCTTGAATTATTTGTTCGTTTACTTTCTGACTGTATTATTAAAAATATGTTAGTAAGTTCTAAAGGGGTTGTATTTGTACAGCGGAGTTAATTGCTTTTTATTTTCTTCTATATGTGAATTATATTTTTTTGAACAAATAATTTGTTTAACAAACGAAAAATTTATAATTTATTAAATTGTTTTAAAATTTACCTGTATTATTGTTAAATGTTTATAATAACAATAATTTATCTTGACAGTATTACATGAGTATTGAAGCGTATTATTAAACAATTAAAAACTTATTTTATATATTATTACAGAAATGAGAAGCAGGCACAATTTAATATAGAAAATTAGTAATATGTGGTATTTTTTCCTAAATTTGAGTTGTTAAACAAATGTTTCAGAGTTCCTCTTGGTCCCACCCTTTGTTTTAACCCTTGTAATTCTTACTATTTATTACTACAAGGTCGATATTTGATCACGCAAAGTGAAATGTTTTAAAACATTTCACTAAGCTGTGTAGTATTTTTCTGAGAGGGGTTGTTTGGTTTAATTTAATCTGATATTATCTGAGTGCATAACTTTTATACTTAAGTTTTGAACTGACAATGTATTAGAACAATGAATCTCAGTTACCATATTCGTATATACTCCATTTTTATTTACTAGAGGTGAGATTCATTTCTTTGAAGAGGTTTCTTTCTACCTCAAAATCCGTTGTTTTTTTTTTTGACACATAGAATAACTTATTTGTTATGATGATAAATAATTTCTTTAATAATCAATAACTAAAACAGATCAGTTTCTAAGCGAAATTAAAAATATCATTATAATATAATATAAGAACCTTTGTGCTACTAATAGTTTTATAATGAAATTAAAAATATTAGTGAATTTATGTATTTTGTTTTTTATTAATTTTAGATTTAAAGGGTAATGACTCATGTAAAAAGGCTATATTGCAGGCTACTGGATATTTGACTACAATATTCATTCTTAAACAAAATGTATTTTTTTTTACAAACTATCTATACAAGAATGGAATAAATGTTCAGAATAAGGAGCGTGCATTAACTAGTCAACCAAAGTCGTTTAATTTGAAGCAGTGTTTTTGAATGTTTACATTCAAACAAAATGGAACACTATTTTCATTATTAGTTCATTTTTCTTATATTTTTTTTATAACTGCTGTTATTAAAAATCCAATTTTTATTTTGGGTTCAATGTGTACTAGGCTAGTACTATACACTTGTTATTAACTGTTTTAGGTTTAATTTTATACATTAAATCGAGCAAACTCAATAATATAAATTAAATTTCTTGGTGAAAAAGTAGCACCAAGAAGTTTTTTTCTTCACATCAGGTGTCTTAAATATATATATATTATATAAAGAGAATGTAAAACGAATAAATAAGCTTATAATTTCTTTTTTATCTCTTTATTGGTGTATTTAGATGATTGATTTTATATGCACGATCAAATTGCACAAAATATTGAAAAAAAAAGCAATTCTTTTCTTCCAAATATTTAACTATTGTAAAAAGTTTAATCTAGGTCCCTTTTTGTAAGACGTTTTATGTTGTGTAGTTTAAGTAACTGTTTGCATCCCACCAGCAGTTTTGTACCCTGATGCATTTTTCTAGTATTTGTGGAACAGTATTTTATCTACTAATGCTGGACTTTAAAATTGAACTATGTAATGCAAAATTAATACCTAAGTTATGTTTAAAAAAAAACAGCTTATTGATAAATGCTATTCAGTTATTAAATAATTAATTAGTTAATTATAAGGATTTTTTTTTTTATATTTTTACGAATATATTATGTTAGTTATACTTTTTTTATGAATTGAATTAGTTTTCGTACTATATATGAATCAGTTTGTTGAAATCAAACAGAATGAACTGTGATTTTGATTCCATCCACTTTAAACTAATGGAGAGTTTATCAATTGCTCTTTCAAAGTGTTCTTTTTGTTTTGTTTTGTTTGTGTTAATAAAATAATTGTGCACAAGATGAAATGCATCCGTCCAATAGTAACTTCTGCGATGAAGAAAAAATATGCTTTCATTGAAAATTGTATTTTATATTTTTATGAATTATTATAAGTTAAGAGAATAAAAAGGTATATTTTTAGAGGAATTAATTTCTTTTAAAATTTGTTATCTAACCCCTCTGTTTTTAGATGTTTAGAGGCGATTGGAGGGTGTGCCAGAAAGCTACACTTTGTTACTGATTCCTCGAAGGGATCATTATGTCTTACTAATGATCCTACGTTGAGTCTTAAATTGATCATAACTCAATTGTAATTAGAGTAGAGATAAGAGATATTTAGCGAGTACCTGACATCGTAAAGGCTTGAGAACGAAAGCTTACTTCCCCTCCAAGGGAAGACATGTTCCCTTGGAATTGTTCACCTACCGTGTGAAAAAATAGAGGGGTCAGGGTAAAAATGCAACCCTTGATTTACCACTCCAGTGGCAAGAACGTAAACCCACCTCTCTTTAACCCTCGTTATGATTATCAGTATTGTAGTTAATTAAACCTTTTCCCAGTTTTACTAATTAGCAGTATATAGTGATTATGAAAATAAAATTTATTTTTGGGGATTTTCACTTTCCAAGCCCTCCGGAAAACACAAATCATATCGTTTGTCTCATATATATATATAATACAGTTGGAGACTGTTGGTTGGTCTCCAACCGTCTCTGAACCAGTGCGCTTGGTTTCCCTCTCATATCTCTCCTGAAGACGGTTCAAACCGAAAATTAGAGACTGTAAGTGTGTTCTTTTGATTTCTCTATGTTTCTTTGTCTATATTGAACTATATTTGTCCGTTTTGGATCGTATTTCCAACGAAAAAGTGTATATATATATATATATATATATATATATAGGCCTTTGTTAGGATATGTGCTCTTACCTTTGAATGAGTTACAATTCTAGCTTATGAGTTATGGCTTCTTTTAGGGGGTCAGGTTAGCTTAGTGGTTAACTTACAAAGCCTCTGAACTGATAGGATTGGGGTTCGATCCCCACCTGGCCCTCGATATATTCATGTGGGAAATGAATAAATCTGAGCATGTCGTCCCTCGGAGAAGGAAGTTAAACATTCGATCCCGAGCCTGTACGATGTCAGGTATTCGTTAAAGATACCTACTCTAAATACACTTGAGGTAGGCAAAATTTAGAACTCCCAATGTAATCAATCTTCATTGTGTGGTGTATCAAAGGGCTTTATGATTATCAGTATTGTAGTTAATAAAATAAAACTTTGGCCTAGTTAGGCTCGGCCTACGTGTGTTCCCTTGTGGGACTACCACTGCAACCTAACCTAACCTATGGTTTCTTTTTCGATTTTATTATTCGACTAAATCTTATGATTGAAATTAATGCTAATGTTTATGTATTTTATTTTTTTCTAGGATTTTATGATACCCAAATATGTAACTATTGGCGCTTTGTTATTATATTAGAAATAATATCACTTCTGATCCGTATACAGTACATATAATAAAAGTTACCACTTTCATTTACTTTCTTTGTAACTGTGCAACGTTTTTATAAATTACAATTTATAATGCCCGAGTGGTATAATATTGTAAATTAAGACATATTGTATGTTTCTGAAGAGTTGAGGTGGCCAAGTCCTTTCGCCTATACCCACCTTGGTGCAATCCCATGGAAAGTAATGTTCTTTTTTATGTAAACTGGAAAACATCGGTGAAGCTAAAAAAAAAATTGGAGTGGTCTACACTCAACTTTAGTAAATGTTGTGTCAAACAAAGTTGGCAATCAGTTGAATTTTGGTTTTATTTTAATATTGGTAACGTGAGACGTAATATCACATTCATAGATGTTACTATGAATGTGATATAGTAATGTCATTTGTTCTAATATGGCTATATCCATTTTATCAGTTATGGCAAACTTTTTATTATTTTATTAAAAGTGACTCCAACGATTTTAACATACTTCTGAAAAGTCGTTTATCATTTTAATTGAAAAGTCTTTATTCGTCTTTGAACATCTTTCACAGGTGAAATTTAGTACCAGAAAGCGTATTCCTATTTTATGAAAACAAGGTTATTGCATATTTTTGTGTATCGTAACTTAATTATTTACATTATGTCCTATACAACTAATCACCACATTAGGGGGTGACATTACACTTCCTTGACACACTGTAGTGGTCACAATAAAAATCTTTTCACCAATCGGTTTTATGACTAGATTTAAAAAATTCTTAACGTGACAGCCTACTGAAATTAGGCTGTAAAGATAATTCTAGTGGATTCCTTACTGAAAGATTATTACTTCTCATTGGTGGCATGAAATGCACTATTTCTTGAAAAACTCAAAATTCAATTCTTTTTAAATTTTCCTAAGCTCTTCCCTTAACTGGAGCAAAATGCTATCTTAAATCACTATAACAAAATCTGGCCAAAGCAAACAGTCAAAAGGGTTAAGTTTTCGAACCCTACGACTTTGCAGGATAGATCAAGTATGTATTTTGGCAGCATTATTTTAGCAGTAGTCGCAGGGTTTTGTTATATACTTATTATCTTATCCTACTTAATAAAAGTGCCTTAAGAAGTTAATAAGACACTTGTTATAAACAACATTCTTCCCTTACTGTCGATGATCTTGTGGCAGAATACCTTCTTTCCCTACTATCTTGGTTGACTTTGCTCAGGAGCATAATAACTTCATTTTATGGTTATTATTCCCACCATATCCGGAGCACTGCAGTGAGTAGTACGATCGACTCCTTTGATGATTTCTTCATGACTAAGAGTGACCTTGCCACTCGATATTTTCTTCTCATTTTTCTCCATTACATTTTGTTCAGTTGCCGACATAGTAAACATGATGTAGACCCTTTAACAACTCTCCTTCTAAATTGTCCTCATTTTGGTTTTGACCATCATAGTTTTTCTATCCTATCTCATATAAAATGCATTAATGTTCAAAAGTTCATTATAAAAGTTTCTATCTTCCTGCCGAGAAGGCTATATCGAGATCATGGTAGTTCCTGTATATAAAATCTATAATAGTCTCAAAGGACCTTACCTTTACTTCACCTGTTAAAAGACAAATTTTCTGAACTTAGAATATCTCCTAATTTAATTGAGAGACGGTTTAACCTGGTAAGGTACTTTACCTTTCTAAGCCTAGGAGTAATGGAGTGATTTTTTTTCTTTTCCATACCTCTTTTTTCATGTACTATAAGCTAAACACGTTATTGATGAGTTATTACAATTAATCTTGTGAAGAGGTTTCTGTAGCAACCTTCCTGCTGAAATCAATATGATATCTCAAGATTTTAATGAATGTTTCAAGGTTTATTAAATAGTTTCATGATTCTAAAATAACGTTATTTTAAGATTTAAAGGAGGCACCCTTATCTGTTTTTCTCTGTTACTTGATTATACACATTTTAAACAGATTTTACAATTCATATTATAACTGCAGGATTTCGGAGGAGATTAACTTGGTTGAATAAAGAAATATGTATACAAAAATATAATCTTAGCTCAAATATAATCACAAAAATGTATACACAGCCTTTTTCAATAAAGATAAACAGCTATAAATATGTTTTATAAAAATCAGATCAACTTTTCAACATTTAATAAAAATGACAATATCTAGAGTAGCTATTGATGTTAACAGTAATGCATTATGTCGTTGTGCCCGCTGCAATACATAAAAATGAGCATTTATGTACTGAATATAAAAAATAACAAATGTACATTTGGTGTTTTTATACATAAATCAATTAATTAAAGTAACATTTATTAATGTTGAGATATATTAAATGCAATTAATTTCACCATAGATTAAAGAAAAAATGTGCTACATTATTAAAAAGAGGCAAGAGTGAAATTAACATCAGCACCATGAGATCAAGTGAAAGGAAAGAATAATACCAAACAAGACAATCGCTTTAACGACAGGAAACACTAAGTCTAGAGTGGTAATCAAGTCATTTTGCAGGTTATTTGTAAACTTCTTCTTCGAATTTCAGCAAAGTTGATTTCTGGAAAACAAAAAAGAAAAAACATTAACAGTTTTAACTGAAGTTTGATTACATCCAATTTTTAAATTACATTTTTACTTTGAAATATTGTAAAAATATCAGAAGCTAATCGACTGAGGAAGAAAATTTACTAGGTAAGATTTTCATTCATTGTTACTAACAACCTCTTTGATACCAATAATTTTGAAATAATTATTTGTTAATTGAGAAATTTTATGAGAAACTTTAATTGAGAAATCAGCATTAAAGTTACCAAAAGAGTATTTAGAGAAATAGATAAGCTCTGAGGAATTTCTAGGTCGAAACGATTGCAGGGTCGGAGTTGGATTTGATAAGACTCTAAAGAAAATGTGACCGTCACCTTATGGATCCTAGTTTATAGGACTAACTACCATAGAAATCATAAATAAGTATTTTATAAAAATAATTCCTAATTGAAATACAATTCTGAAGTATGTTGCAGTGAAATAACTACTGATTTCTATATCAGAATTGTTTTTTATTCATGCAAAACTTATGTAAATCATTAGAAAGAAGTCCTAAAAAATACAAACTACCAGAGTGTTGTAAAATAAATTATATATGGATCTATGCAGAAACGGCTGTGTCACGCGGTGCACGGATTTCCCCTCCCCCACCTTACCTACACGCCATTTTTTAAAATTTTTTCAGGACCTAAAGAAAGTGGGGACCCTAAATTTTAGCATGCGTAAATCCAACACTTTCTGTGGCAATACTTAAAATAATAGTTAAAATAAATAACGAAGATAGCCAGTACATTATTAAAAAAATTACTATATCTCAAATATTTTACCTTACTGATTGATTTAATTCAATCTACAAAAATATTCATATTTCTTAAATGCTATAAAAATTCTATATCTCAATTTCATAAAATATAAACTACAGTTATGGAGGTAGGGGTTTTAGTCAAACGTGTAACATATAATATTTCAACAGCAATCCAGTTATAAAATTTTTAAAAACAATTGTAACCATTTTAAAATCAAAATAACACGTTCCGTGCGATGTGACCCGTAAGTATGTCACACCTGTTATTACCGAGCTGCGGTGTGGGACATATATGGGTCGCACTAAGATATTCATAAACATTTTTATTTTCTGATTTTGAAAAAGATAAAATTGTTTTCAATCACATATAGCTATAATATTCGATAGATAAGAGTAATAAAAGACTTTTGCATTAGATATTTATGAAAATATATCGTGCAACTCATAATATTCTTTGCTCACTAGTAACCTTTATAAAAACGAATAAATCTATAATATCTTATTAAAAACAAAAATTACTAACAAAATGTTTACTAAAACGGTGTTTTAGTGAAATTAATTCATCAGTTCCTTTAAAATCATGAAAGAAAAACATTTTTTACTGAAATAAATAATAATTTTCCATAATAAATTCACTAAATCCTGATACAAACCGAAACAAAAAGTCATTTATTAGATGTCATGTTTGATGTTAAAACATGAAAGACAGTAATAAGGCTTATTATCGCACTCATTGCAATATGTTGTGACTTTCTTAGCTTTTTTGGAAGCTTCATTTTGAGAAATAATCTCGTAACAACCTTTACACCTTTTTCTTAGCTTTTTCTGAGGACCATCTGCTTCAACTAACTTGTGACCAGGGTCTGTGACATTTCCACCAGTGCTTAGGCTACGTTTTCCTGGCTTTAGATCCTCCGTGGGCACTCCTTTTGTAAGTAACATAATAAGAGATTCCTTGAAACAGCGAAAAGGTATGGGTTTTTCAGTGTGACCCAACCAGTGTGGGCAACAGTGTGACCCAAATGTTGCCACGTCGCAGTTGATAAGTAAACTGCAGTTGACAATGTGAGAAAAACTCGCTCACTTCAATTTCTGCGTTAGATAAAGTTTCTCCTTGCGACTTAGTTAATGTCATTGCGAAACAGACTCTGAAGGAACTTTGCAATCGTTTGAACGGAATTAATGGTATTGCTAGTTCACAAAGCTATTTATTCTTAATAGATAGTACATCTTCAACTCTGGGAAACACCTTTTCAATGATCTCAAATACGCAATATATTCATATATGCAAATGAAATTAAAATCAACTAACAATACCTACTTCCTACACCTGTATATTTTCAAAATAAATATGTCTGTGAAGTTAGCAAAATACAGCTTAAAAGTTCATAACTTCGCTTCAACACTGAATTTTCAATCCATTTAAAGCTTAGATTTTAAGTTGGACATACAAAAATCTACTGCCAAAGTTTCAGCTTGATATATCTAATGGTGGTTGAGTTTACTTGTGACAAAGTTTTGCGGACAAACCGACAGAAATTTTTCTGGGTGGATTCGGTTTCTCTAATGTATGAAACGTAAAGAAAACCTGAAATGAGTCAGTTCTAAGCAATGTACAGACAAAATCATTATTTTATTTATATAGATTACCCAATAAATGACTTAATAAATGGATAAGTTAGACGTATCTCGAAGTTCTCTAAAAGAAAGCAAAGCGCCGAGCCGTTCAAGGTTTATTATTTAAAAACAATTGAATACTGTTTAAATTTTAATTGTAACTTACAATTTACTGTCCCAAAATAGGTTTATAAAAATTAAATGAGGTACGATTTTTTACTTAGTACAAAATAAAAGTTAGACCGGTACGAGAAAATTATAAGCTAATGCAAAACATTTATCCAACGTTAAGATACAGAAAGAAGTAATATCATAAAAATACGAACACTTACCAAACCTCCAATTTTTACTTTTCTTGTAACCTTTTTTATTTCTTTCTGCTTTTGAAGGGACTCTTTAATCCTAAAAATATTCAATATTTGTAAGAATATATACTTATATATTTTTGAAATAAATTGCAGATGATCGGCTTAGAGTTACTTGGCTGTTTTGATGTGCTGTTCCTTCTTCCACAAGTCTTTAAAGTCAGAACAAAATGGTGTCCATAAGGAGAAGAAGTCCTTGGGCGACACTTCTTCTAATTTGGCCCCGGGAGGTAAATAGTGATAGAATTGCAACAAACATATAAATCTAAAAATAAAAGAAATAAGTCAATTCTTTTATTTTTTTTTATGATTACAATATGTTTTATAATTTTTATTTACATTTTATATTTTTATATGTTTTTAATTTTATATGTTTTTATGTTATTTATATATATATATTATATATATATATATATATATATATATATTTATATTTTTTTTATTCTATTTTTTTTGAAGAGCAACGCTGGATAGGTGGATAGTTAAAATTTCAAAAATTTACATTTAATTACCCATTTCTCATTCTAACTTATCAATTGCCATATCTGAGTGTTCATGAGGTTTTTCCTCAAAAATATCACTTTTACCTTCTGAATTAGCTGAGGTTTGTTTATTTTTTTTTATAATAATTTTTAAAACAAAGTAGAACACTTTAAATAATAGGAACATTAAAAACAAATTATATTTACCAGAAACTCACTTATTATCTTATGGAAAAGAATTTTTATTTTTTAAAATATGAAAAAAATTAAATTTGAGATGTAAAGAGATAATAACAAGATCTATCTTTTCCAATTCTAATTAACTACTCTTTTCTTTCCGATGGAAGATATAGTGTGATATCTCGTAATGAAAAAAGGACTCTCCTGGAATCTACAAACAAAATTAAAACACAGGTCTTCTTAGATGATATGAAGCTTTACCTACACTTCTCCAACAATCAATAAAATATCTCTAAAAACAAAAAAACTGAAACCGATTTGGGCTGACAGACATGAAGTCTGGGGATGAAACAAGCTTTCTAATGTTCATTTTAAGATTCTTCTACATTTCCAGTGAGAAACAATCTATAATAACCCAACATTCCTTTCGCCCAGGCAGTATTCCGAACCCGATACATCCATCTATCCTTAACTATTACTCTACTCCAATTTATTCAGCCACAGTATTCTGCCGAATCCCTACAGTGCCTCATCGAAGCCTCCAGAGATGTTGGCCCAGATATATACAGTGGAACCTCTACATACGAGCTACTCTACTTACGAGAAACTCGAGATACGAGAGGTCTTTCGAGCAAAAATCTTGCTCTACATACGAGAGAAAATCCAAGTTACGAGAATTTCCAGATGCTACCCAGAAAAAGTGGCTACTAGTCGTGCTACAGCTCTTTTTAATGACACTTGCCTTACACATTTCCGTAACATTTTGAAAGGGAGGCAGAGACAAACCTCCTTGGATAAGTTTTTCTTCAAAAGACCTATAGAAAGTTAAAGTGTTGCGATTCCAGCTAAAAGAGCAAAAGAAAGCGAAGAAAAGTAAAAACTGATACAGTAATGTTAAAAAGCAAAAAAAGCAGAAAAAAGTGCATAAATAAATTAGTGCCGTAAAAAAAATTTAGTTTTTCATAAAGTTAACTTTAATTTTAAGTGGAAGTGCTCATAATAAATGCTCATAATAAACTCGCATTTTATTTCGTTAATATCATCTTATTTATCTTATTACTGTATTTTTATGTTCAGTCACTATTTGAATGTGTTTTTAGTAATCAGGAAGATGTGTTCATAGTTATTTAGGGTTAACTTGAATGATTTTGGGAGGCCGGGAACAAATTAATTGGTTTTCAGTTATTTCTTATGGGAAAAATTCGCTCTAGATACGAGAAATTCTAGATACGAGCACGATCCAGGAACGAATTAATCTCGTATGTAGAGGTTCCACTGTATATGGTATTATCTAGGGATGATGAAATGTATTAATATCAAACAATATACATAAAAATACTTATATGGAATGCTATCAATGAAATTTTTTTTAATCACATGTTAATTCATTTTTGTACCACAGACAAATTATTCTTGTTATTTTGGAAGCAGTTTAAAAATAATACAATGATAATTGAACTGATCGCCTTATGAAATTTAAGCAGAAAAACAAGGATTATTATCATAGAACCTATTATTCTAGAACTTCAGTTGTTCCTTCTAATATAATAACACTGCAGCGTCTATCTTTGTCTGTTTGTTTGTTATAAACACTTCCTAGGTTTTAGAGATAAAGCACTCCCACAACCATATCAGGTACAGGCTATTTTTTAATCTACTTTCCATTTCTGCGTATGACATCAACCACTTAACTTTTTATAAAAGTTCACATTTTCACATAACGTAACAGTTTACATATCATAATTAACTACAAAGAATTGTACTCTAATAGTAATACAACTTAAAACAAGCTTGTTAAGGGATATAACTGACATGAAATTTTTATACCACGATTTTTTTACCCTGCTCCAAACTTTTAAACAATTTTCATTTTTTTTTAATACTTAATATAGTAATGATAAACAAAAGTTAACTTGCGACACGATAATATATTCATATCATTAAATTTATTAATTTAATCGAAAAAACACTGGTAATTACTTTTGTTGACCCTCCTTGATGTTGTCACATTGCTCGTTCAAACTCCTCTCAGCTGTAAAAATATATAAAACATTTTTCAATTTGAAGCATAAACAATAGTATAACATTAATAGTATTGTGTTGATTTATGTTAGATTAATGAATTAGGCGATTTAAAGTTCTTGATAATGGAGAACCTTGCTTTTAATAAAAATGTTGTATATTAAAGTAAGTTAATAACAATACTTTAATCAAGAATCAAGTTGACTCAATTAAATGAAAAGAAAAGTAACGCTAGTAACAGCATATAAATTAACTAATAAAAGACACGCACATAGTTCGCTTTTATGTTCAAAGTATGCGCCTTTTATTAGAGCCGGAGGGGAATAGAACTTCAAGAACCTCCTACTCCTCACCAAAACTAACTCATTTGGTCATCAAATAGCCAATTGCATATCAGATCCAGACAGCCTATGTAGATTATATATATATATATATATATATATCAATGATGAAACCACAATATGAAATGGGAAAACAAGACTAAGATCTTTCAATCGTAACAAGTAGTCTTCGTCAAAGTCAAAAACCCAACTGAAACTTGTCGTGGTGGGGGGCGGCTTAACACGCCTAGGTGGTTGTTTCGTCTTGGCGTGAACTAAGAAAGGCACAATTGAGCGGAGGGCAAGCCTGGGTCGGCGTCCTCTGAAGTGCCTAAGAAGGACTTTGCGGAGGCGGGCTTTCATGACCTACATGAAAAAAAAAAATGTAAAATACAAGCCTTATGGTTGTATAAGACTAATGGTTACTTGCTGACAGGGGCCTGATCAACAAAGTTGCTGAATGTCACTGGCAGGGCAAGAAAAAGTCTTAAAAAGACAGGTGCTGTCTGGAAGAAGAAGAAGAGGAGTTTCGGACCCAGATCCTGAGCCAGTGCGCGACTGAACGGATTTTCCACCCGCAACCAACCCAAGAACAGAAACCCAAGTTAGCAGCTAAAGCCGCTGTTGTGCCACCACAGTGTAAAGAAATGGCGTTAGCCACTCGTACGTGGGTTGGCTTGGGTGGCAGTCCGCCCATATTAGTCAGATGTGGCTAACGCCTAGGCACTGTGGGGAGGTTGTGTTTTTGGTCTGTGTAACCCTACAGACCAGCGCGCCCTGGTTGTGGGGTTACTTAACTTTCCGGCCCAGGGCGGCTAACGCCTTTGTTTTTCTTTTATACTGTGGTGGCTTTAGCTGCTAACTTGGGTTAGTGTCAGCGGGTGAAAGTCCGCTCAGTCGTGCACTGACTCGGGATCTGGGTTTCAAACTCTTCTTCTTTACGGATTGCGCCTGTCTTTTTTAGACTTTTTCTCACCTTTCCAGTGACACTCGGTAATTTCCTTTGCTGACCAGGTCTCTTTCATCAAGGAATCCATTAACCTTATAGAGCCATAAGGCTTATGTTTATAGCTTTTGTTGATGTAGGTGGTGCAAACCCGGCTCCGCAAGGTCACCTTAGGCACTTCACGAGGACTGTCTCGTTTTCACATTCGTGAGGAAACGGTGACGTGGCGAAAGGGCTATAAGTTAAAAAACATCAGCCTATTCTGCTTTATTAAGTTATGGCCGAAAGGCTACGGTACATGATAAATCAAAACAATATCAGATTAAAAGAAACCAATACCCACCATCGATTATAAAGTTTTCCATTTTCGTTTGGAATGGTTCAATGTTTTCCTTGTTTTCCGATTCAATCACACTTCTCATTTTCGCTTTACAACCTGAAATTAAAAAAATCTCTGGAACCATCATTTTTTAAATTATTGAAGTAATAAGAAAAGTGATTACATTTGATTAAAGAATTTGGGGTACTTGCCACAAGAAAGATGTTTATAAATAATTTACCTCATGAAAATGAATGAATGTACCAATTTATTATTAGCGTATCGGATTGATAAAAACTCAAAAAAATAACACTTAAGTAGTTTGATTTTTTTTCAAAATTGATTCTTTTGATTTTACATGGAGGTATTACCAAAACTACCCAAAAAAATGACAATATGTCTGTAGTTTAGACAACATTTGTTTGTTCTTACAAACTGAAAATAATTTTAAGGAAAGAAATGTCTGTAATTAACTTTGTATATGATATTCAAGGGAGACATATGACTCAACTGACAACATTAAAAAAAATTATGGAGCAAAATTATATTTCAAAATAATATAGAGGACTTTTCGATCTGATTTTCTTTCTTTCAGTTATATTTGTACTTACGAGTTAGGCCCACGTCTCATCCATTTGTTGGATATTCCTTAAATCTAAGAAAAGCAGTCGATTACCTTGGAGTTCATTGTTGAGAGCGTCGATCTGTTGTTGGACATCCTCAAAGACAATCGCCGAAGCTCTTTCAATATCTCCTGGTTCAGGGACCGGGAGAGGTACAGTTGGACCGCTTGCTTCTCCCAGCTCTTTCATTACCAGTTTGACTATAAAGTGAAGCAGGGTGATGGAGTTGTCTAAAACAGAAATATATTCTCTTAGTGTGAGAATCATTGTTTACCTATTGAATACAAGGAACTTTTCAAAATATTGGGGGGAAAAAAAGGGTCAAATTGACCAATTATGCCAATATCAGGTAAACGTTCTGCTCTAATTACAATAATTGCATGTTATTTTCTACATCAACATATATATTTATGATAGAATATATATAATAAGACTATACCCATGACAAACCTCGCCATAATAAATATACGCACAAACATAAATATACTATATAATCGGAAATCTGTTGTATACTTGAACGAAATATTCATCTTAAGGGAAAGACGATCCAAACTGGACCCAATAAGAGTTCAAAATCGAAGAAGGGTAACGAAACATTTATGTTTCTTTAATTACTATTTCTTTACTCTGTGTGTTACTCTTCTTCGTATTTGAACTCAAACATAAATATATATGTATGTACTAGATTCACAGAAAGAACAAATATAAAAGAGATCACAGAAACTAGTTCATTTTAGTCCGTGAAATCATTAATATATTTGGTTGAAGTATACAGCAGCTTCTGCATCTAACTGTATACTTCAACCAAAAAGGTATTGTGATCTATACATTTAGTTAATATAAGTAATTTTAGAACCTGATGATGACCCACGGGGCCGAAATCTTGTTATATTATTTTAGTTTAATAGTTAATTAGATATTCACATACTAGATATTAGATAATAAAGATATTCATGGTCAAGTGATTTTAGTTTTAATCGCAACCCCCTATTGTTAGATGCCTTTTTGAATGTCGTTTGCTAACTTGCTTCGGCAATTATCACCTTTAGAATGGAAGATCGTGAGAAAATAGAATCTATAAGTAAAAAAGTCTTGAATTCTGAATCTGCTATTAATTCCTACACAATATTCTCAAAAGAGAATTTGCTGCCGAAATAGACTAATATATATATATTTCACTTAATAAAACGAAACACGATCCAAACTGGACACAAAAATTCAAGAAAAGTAACACACAGGGTAAGGAAACACACTTACTGACTCAAATTTTTGGGTAATCCGTCTTCAGGAGAAAAGAGAAAGGGAGACCAAGCACGTTGTAGACGCAACGGCAAGACAACTTGCAAGTTGACTTGCCGTCGTATTTTGGGAGCAGACCTTCATTCATACATGTTTCATTAAATGCCTTGCTTATTTTTAATCTAGTCCTTCTTTTATATAGCTTTTCTAATACTATTCTTCAATCTTTTAGGTAAATTGTACACCAATTCACCGAATTTTTTATTCTTCAGGCTACTTACACTCATTCCGATGTTTCGATCAACTGATCATTTTCAAGGATAATTATAACTATAACAATTTGTTTAAATGATCAAAAGATATAAAACAATTATTAAACACTAACTAAACTGGTAATATACATTAAGCTCATATTAAATTCTTTCAATATGTACAATTTCAACATAACCTGACTTTAACAGGTTTCCTTCACACTGCTTTTAATTACACTACCTTACTTAAATTTTCTAACTTTTCTTATAGACTTCTGGTACAGATACATACAAAAGGTTATTTTATAATCAGAGTTGTTAAGTACACATCTATTTCAAAGTATCAGACAAAAGGAATTTAGTTTTACCTTGGAAAGTGTGCTAATGGTTATTTAAGTTACATGAAAATTAATGGGTTATAAGTACGAAAACACTACTTTGTTATATTAATCTATCAATTTAACAAACAAGGAGGGTACACATATGAAGGTTACATTCAGTAAGGTTGGTTTATGACTTAAGGTTATCATCCATGTTACAATGATATACTATTGTTATTGTGACTGGGGATGGGAAAGAATGTTTGTATAAATATAACTCAATAACAAAATATACAATAGAAAGAAGAGGTCAAGGACAATTTATGAATATTATATATATAGTACTATATAGATTTATATAGTACTGCATATATCTATATATGTACATATTAACGTAGAAACCACAGTGGGAAATTCTGAAATGTTACTAAAATATTTCAACCAAAAGAATTGATCATTTAAGAGTTCGAGTAAGGTTTGACGGATAACAATTGTATTTTGGTTTGTTTTGTTTTGGAAATAAAACACCATTTTTTTCTCTGGGAAATGGGATTAATTTCCAGAAATTAATGCTTTAGGATTACAAGACTTCTTGAGGAATTGTTTCTTAAACTAGATAAGTTAATTAGTAAGTATAATCATTCATAAGTCAGTAAACAAAACGTCTGCATGAAGGGAACTAGATAGGATAATAAAAGAAATCTTCCCACCAGATTCGACATTTGTTCTATCACGTTCGAAACACAGCTAATTACAAACATCTAATGACTATAAAGATTGGTTTACCTTTACTTTTAACATCTTTGAGTTTTGACAGGATTTCCAAACCAAAACCATCAGCTTGACCTCGCTGTCGATTGCCACCATTCATATAATTGCCTAGAGCCAAAATAATGGACAGAACTGACCTTACTCCTTCAGAAGTCATCAGAGTCTACAACAAACAAAATTACTTCAACAAAACAGTTATAATGGCTACTTTAAGTACAGAATTGTAGAAATGAATATAAAAAATCGATTTAAAGGTTTGACAGATTTCAATGATACGTGCGTGCCAAGGTTACTAGTGTTTTTCAAATAAAGGGCAATCTACTTATTTTTTTGAAAGCTTTTTCTTAAATATTAATAAAAGTTGTTCATAATCACCTGGCAAACTGATTTGAGATTATTTATTTTGTTATCAACGCCAGCAACATGATCAATGAAGTGAGCTTGAAACATAAAGCAAGTTATCCGCTCAGCGAAATTCGGTATTTCACCGAGTTCTAGCAGAAACTGCTCCGGCTTATCTAGAACTTGATCTGTGTGGACCACTTGATTCTCTTTTATTGCCCTCAGTTCGTCATCAGTGGCTCTCTGCAAATTAATATCATTACACAATTAATAAACATATTCAATTTGCTGCATCAAAGATCAAGTCATACGTTAAAAAAAAATATTAATGTCATACAACGAATCGATGAATATTACCGTGTACTAAGTTTAGCCGTACTTAGAGCTATTATAAAATGGTCTGCACTGCTGGACGTTATGTGTAGCGAAAGGAACAAGAGTGGACATCAGGCTCTACAGAGAATCAAGTAGGCATTACCCACTTGGACAAAGAGATTTTGATGATAAATAGATTATTATTTTCAGTTCATGTAAGTCGCGTGATATAGTGATTATGACTAATCTCTAGATATCACAGAGATTAAACAACGACTGATTCAATTATCAGTCGTCATTTAATAAGGCCTACTCTTATTAAACATCTACATGTTTAATAAGAGTAGGCCTTATCCTTTGAGATAAAGATAAGGACGACTCTTATCTCAAATCATGCTCTACATCTCATTTCTCACTTATAAATGAACACGTGCAAAAAGGTTTTATTATGCATATTTATTAGCGACACCTTATTTAATAAAAAAAAAACACAAACAAATACTAATAATATATTCAAATACTATCTGAATATATGGGGCAATTTTTACGAACATTCTATCTTTGTTTTTATTTTTAAAAAAATATAGTACTACATTTTTGAATATATATATTGTTCAGACAAATTCACAGAACGGTGGAAAATTAATGAATGAGTTTTTCGATTAGAAATAATCACCGTAACATTAGACGATTCACAATCCTAGACAAGTAACTCTATTCAACTGATCCTAACTTACCTATTTACATTCAAATGAATATTTTTACATAACATGTATAAATAAGTAGCTAATGAATATGAAATAGACGCTTTAAAAATATATTTGTTGCTATAGTTACTTCCTATTTGGATTACTATCAATAAGTTGAACTCTCTTGTCAGAGGCTCATCTCTACTATATGTAAATTTTTGGAATTTTTCATTAGAATTCAGAAATATAAATGTCCTTCAAAGTGGTATGTATCAAGTAAGTCGAAAGATATTGCTGTCTTTATTAATCAGTTAATTGAAATTTCATAAACACTATTATATTCTGTTGAAGCATTCAATACTTACAATATCGTAAATCTGCTGTAACGATTCTAAACTAACTACGGATGTATCGAAATTATATACAGCTGAAAAAAAAAGCAAACAAATATTACTTTGGATGTATGAATACATAAACAACAATTTTATTTGAAATTAGTTTTACCGTTTTCTATTTCAGAGAAGTCCAAGTGAAGACTGGTAGCTAAAATACCAACATTTTGAGATCTTTTACTGTCTAAGACTTTAAGAACCTGAAAATCATCATTAAGGTAAATCAGAAACGTAAGTCTTATGAAATAGAATCACTTTAATATTACGGGGTAAAAGTTTAATAAATAAAAAGTCACTTCCAAGTGTCAATGCTTAAAGAAGTGAATATATGTTTATAATATAATCTTTTTAATAATTTCCATAATTGTTAAAAGTAGTAAAGTGTATTTAACTGCCAAACAATATTTCGATTGTAAGAATTACGTAGTGGAAACACAAATACCACTTGAAATAAAAGCTTGTATTAGTAAAATAGTCATCACCGTTAAGGCCAAAATATCAACGATCATAGCTATCAATATTTCAAAAAATTATGCGTTTGTCTGTATTGTCCATCTGCAGTATGCAATTGGTCAAGTCAAATCGAATTTGAATGGGAAGGCTCTTGGTCAAGTTTTGATGTAAAAAATGTTAAAAAAAATAGTTCATAGACAAATATAATATATCGCGTTTTTGGTACTTTTCTGATGACTAACTAAAACTAAATTTAGTTAGTTTAATAATCGGTATCGTGAGTTACTTCATGAAGAGTTCTTTGTGGATGACGTTTTAGATCGTTTCTACGTCTAAATCTGTCAAAGTTATAAGCTACAAAAAATAACAACAACAATAAAGCAAAAAAAAAAGGAAACAACAGCATATTTACATTAAAATACTTTAAAAATAAATGACTTCAGAGAAAATCAGGAAACACATAACACATTACAAACTTTATTGTCTACTACTTCTATTGGAAATATTTTCTCTATTGTGTCATCTAAGGTTTCAAAATCTCAAATTGCATAAGTATAAAAATGGCGTTCGCTCCTTGCTTTATCAGGGATACAAGTGTCTTTACCTTCATTAAAAATATCACAAGCAATGATGTTTCGTTTGCACTATATCCCATTGGTTAAATTACGGACAGTATGTTAATTAACAGATATTATTTCCAACTCTAACGCTTATGGGCATTTTTTCTTACAGCTCAAGAGATGGGAAGTTTGACTCTTTTGTTGTGGAAGAGCAGCATTAACAGATTAATACTAATTTTTAAAAATTACTCTTCAGACACTGTAAGTGTGAGCGTTCATTTTCATAATAATATTTTAATTTTGTTGTTGTTGTTTGGAGAGCATTCTTCAGATAATAAGCATTCGCTTGTCTCTTTAGTTTTACATTTAATCTTACATGAAATGTAACCTGCTTATTTTGAAAGGCAACAGTATTATAGACTAACCTGAGCTTTGGACGGCTTGCTTACTTTCTTTTTTGTACTTTTCCTGTCAATTACTTGTCTCGAAAACAATGAAGTAAATTCATCTATATCTGGAATTTTTGCTTCTTCCAATTCTGCCCACAAAGCCTGGCTGAGAATTAAATCATTATAACTGGAAGTTCCACTATTGTACTGGTTTCAGGTAAGAGTGAATTGATACATTGGTGAAGTTTCAGTACCTGTTTGCTACAGGAACTTGTTCAGTGGTTGGAGCGTGGATGATAAGACGGGTCCAGTAGAGGGGCTTCATTGGTACTGTAGGAACTAGGGGTTTCTTTCTGAATGCTACGTCAACAAGAGACCGACATTAATAACCAAAGCTACTGTTAAGAACTTTCATAATAAACAGTGAATATTGCAATATTCAATAAAGAATACACACAAAAAAAAAGATAAATTTAGGCCACTTAGAGTGAGATTCTAGAATTGAACACTGATTAAAAAAAACTCACTTCACACTTTGAGTGAAAGTTTAATATACATTTACTCAATCTTTCACTAACCTGAACGTTGAGCATTCCATCCACCTTCAGGTGGAGTCGGGAAAGGGAGCGGAGCTCCGAGGGGAGGTGGTAATGGTGGAGGTATTCCTCCTGGAACTTGGTCAAGAATTGATGGTGGTTGCTGCGGTGGTGGAGGAGGAATGAAACCTGGTTCTAAAGGTGGTGGGGGAGGAATGGAACCTGGTTCTAAAGGTGGAGGAGGAGGAATGGAACCTGGTTCTAAAGGCGGAGGAGGAGGAGGAATGATACCTGGTTCTAAAGGCGGGGGAGGAGGAGGAATGAAACTTGGTTCTAAAGGCGGGGGAGGAGGAGGAATGAAACCTGGTTCTAAAGGTGGTGGGGGTGGGACTGAGGAAGTATCTAAGGGAAGAGGAGGTGGTGGAGGACAGGGAGGTGGTGGAATGGAATCTGAAAGGGGGGCAGAAATAAGATCTGGTTCTGGAGGTGGAGGGGGAGGGGGAGGGGGGATGAATGAGGGTTCCGGAGGTGGAGGTGGAGGGGGAACGCATGAGGGTTCTGGAGGTGGAGGTGGAGGGGGAACGAATGAGGGTTCTGGAGGAGGAGGTGCTGGCGGAGGTGGGGGTATCGCAGAAGGAGTGAGGGATGAAGTTTGAAGACTCTGCTCTGGGGGAACAGCAACTCCTTGAGGAAGTGAATGCAAACGAATATCTTGTGTAGTCTGCGGTGATGAAGGGTTCTTTTCTGTGTCTTCCCTCCTTGAAAACTTGTCTTCAGCAATGCTCTGTTCTGCTTCTGAAGTAACACCGTTCTCTCCATTCATCTGCGCTTCCGCATTCACTTCTACAGATGAATCCTTTAAACCATCATCATCCATTCCATCTCCAACGCCACGACAACTAATATTTGTTTCTGACTTTGAAATATTAATTATTATTTTGTCATCACTAATGCTAAAATTCTCAGTTGCTGATTTATATGATTCTAGACTGTTGAGACTTGACATGTTTTCGTCGAATGATGTTTGAGTGAGAATGCCGTTAACACTTTTCAGAAGTTCGTAAGTCTGGACAGTCTTGTCCTCTTTGATCTGGAGACTGTCAACCATTGACTTCACTACTCCTGTCGACAAATCACTCTCGTCTGTCTGTACTGCCTTGTCCTCCGAAGCAAATTCTATTCTCATCCTGTTGGAAAGCGTCTGAAATAAAAAAAAACAACCGCAATATAGTATACAACACTGTATGTTGTAATAAGATTTTTGAGCTGACAAACTTTTATACGTAAGTAGATGTGTTCATTTCTTTAATGATTTAATATTAAAACCATCATTCTATATTTGTGCATAACTGTCCAACTAACATTACACAGATAACTTTTGTGTAGTAGAAATTTTAACTCAAATTTTCTACAGAATTGAGATATAAACATTACCGTCGTCTATTAAAATACTTGTAGTTAAAAAAATAAAAACAAACTAAAGCCATCGTATGTTCTATTGTATAAACTTATATTGTATAAAACTTGTGTATATTTTTATAAAAACTAAAACTCTCTCAGAGTGTGTGTGTGTTTCAGTGCGTTGGTTCAAAACCCTAGTAGGAGTTTGGTAACAAAAAAATGTAACTTTACTATATCAGATACACACATTCTTTCAGTTTTATTACTGAATAATTTTAATTGAACAAAGTAATTTTATCAGTTGCTTTTTCAAAAAAGGAGTATTTTGTAAGCTGAGTTGGATAGAAATATTGGCCTTAAACTAACCTGTATTTCAGTCAGAGTTTTACTTCTTTCTCTCTCATTATTTTGCCGCTCCAGCTGAGCTTGAAGTTCATCTATCAATAACTTCTGTTCCGAGTTAATCCGCGCCAACTCCTTGACATCTGTTATATTTGCGTCTCTTCCCAATGAAACAGTATCTGGAATCAAACTATCATCTTTATCGAAATATTTTCACTATTTTGAAGTAAAATATTTCATTAAAAGCCATTGATGGTTTCTTTATTAAAGGATAATAAAAAAAAGATAATTATGTTTAATACTAAGAAAGTTAAATGTGTTTTATAGGATAATTGTACTAGTTGTGGCGTGTATGTTTTAGTAATCAAGGGGTCAAGGTTTGACCATTAGTCATGAGGCTGACTTGTTTATGTGGGAGTTTGAAAGTCTCGTGGACTCTGCCCTCGGAGAGGATGTTCAGCTGTCAAGGCCAAACAATGCCAGGTACTTGTTAAAGATGATTAATGAATCCGGTAAATCCACAAATGAAATGGGTACCACTTAACGGAATAAGTTACTCTCTATTTTCCTTAGTGTACTATTAGTCCTCTGAGGATGACAGCTGTAAGTGCGGGTACTAAAAAACAACAAAATAGCAACAACTGAAATCCAACAACCTGCATTTCTAATTGTTGGATTTTGAAATCCAAATGGAACACCGAAAAAAAATAGCAACAACTGACATAACAGGACAGTTTTTTTTTTAAATATTTCATGTAACATGAACCTAGGAACTAATCTATATAAATACAAAAAATGATTTTGTCTGTACATTGCTTAGAACTGACTCATTTCAAGTTTTCTTTACGTTTCGTGCATTGGAGAAACCGAATCTACCCTTAGACAAATTTCTGTCGGTTTGTCGCTTTGTCCGCAAAATTTTGTCACAAGTAAACTCAGCCACCATAAGACATATAAAGCTGAAACTTGGACAGTAGATTTGTGTAGGTCTAACTTAAAATATAGGCTCTGAACTGATTGGAAATTCAACGTAGAAGTGAAGTTATGGACGTTTAAAGCAAAAAAGTTTCTTACAAGTAAACTCAGCCACCATGAGACATAGCGAGCTGAAACTTTGACACTAGATTTATGTATGCCTAACTTAAAATATAGACTCTAAATAGATTGATAATTCAGATAATTTGATAATTGATAATTTGATAATTCATAATTCTCAACCCTTAATATGAACAGGCAGGAAAAATCAACAAACAAGTTCTTACATTATATCAAGCCGAGCAAAGAACTTACAAGTCAGTAAAGATAGTGATTAGTGATGAGGAAGCAGTTCATTATCCAACTGAACTTCTTGACTCTGAATTTCTTTCTCCTGGACAGCCCACTCATTAGTAAAAACTTAAAGTAGGAGCACCAATCATGCTGCAATTTAGTAGCAGTAACAAATTTTATGTTACGAAACGTGAGTGCCCCAAAACTGTGCAACGGGACACGACTCTGATTTTGTGCTCTACACAGATATGCCATAGAGGCGGACATCATGACTGGGTGTGGTATTGGGGAGTCTGTGTGTATACCATGTATACCATTGATTTCGAGCCACTACCTGTTTCCGTTGAAACTATTGCAAAGTCCCTTTATAGTCTGTTTTGTAACGACGGTAACTAAGTCGCAAGGGTAAACTTTATCTAACGCAGGAATTCAAGTTAGCGAGACTAAGTTTTTCTCACATGGTCAACTGTAGTTTACTTGCTCAAGAGTCAGAGGTTCCAACTGTTTGATCTTCCATGAATCTGAAGAACAGGCAGCTAATGTGGTGTATACAGAGACATTTGCTTAACACTGTACTAATAATGGTATTTTCTACTATTCTATAGTTTCTAATGGTATTTTGGAATACCAAGTATAATAGAATTTTTGATTCCTTCAAAGACGGGTACGTTTGCTGGTAATTGCATAAATATAAAAATAGCAATAGTTGTTTTTCTAATGAAATTTTTTTAGGCATAGCCAAATTTTTTTTTAGAAACAAAAGAAATGTCAACTACGGTACAACAAAGGAATGAAATAAGAGACAAGTGTTAAGGGGATTTCAACAAACTACGTCTGCGACAAATGCAAATAACATACTATCGAAGGGACCCAAGTGATCACAACATTTTGATTCAGTCTAACATATGTTAGAATATTTTTTTTTAAATTCTTTATTGAAACATGCTCCAAACAAGGTATTAAATGATGTAGAGTTATATAATGTTAGAATATGTTAACTCACGCAAGTGTTCTGGTTTAAGTTTAATAATTTATTTATTAGTTTTGGAAAATCGAAAATAGTCTTAATAATTAATGCTTAGTTTTTCCATAAGAGACTTGATATTCATGTCTGGAATATAGAGTAAAAGAAAATAGAAACATTATCTTTTTCTGGACTATCATTTTATTATTTTTTTCATTATCTTTTTCTGGACTATCATTATCTTTGTTTATATTTGAAAAAGATTATTCAATGTATTCTGAATATTATTAAAGTTTTCCAACTAGATTGGTCTTGGAAAAGACATACCATAGTTGTTTTTGGCGGGGTCGGCGTGCGGCGAGGGAGGGCCGGAAGGCGGCCACGACAGTTTGGACAGTCTTCCTGGAGTGGGAGGGGTGGCGAAGACTGTGTCCGTGTTGGCCCACTGGTACATCAAGTCTGCCTGACAACAGAAACGACACCTCTTATAGGTGTAAAAGTAAACAACTGTCACGAACAAAAATCATTACGAACTTTGTATTCATATAGCTGTCTTGAGTTCTACTTTCTCTCCAAATATATATTATTTAAAAAATAATTACATAAAAACATGTAATTAATTCATGCACATTAAAATCATTGAGGACTACCTTAAGGTGTAATCTCTGGAAATGGGGGCCAGGTTAGCTTAGCGGTTAACGTACTCGCCTCTGGGCTAGTAGTCCGGGGTTCGATCCCCATCTTACCCTCGATTTATTCACGCGGAAGGAGAATAAATCTGAATACGTCTTCCCTCGGAGAGGATGTTAAGCCGTTGGTCCTGAAGCCTGAACGATGCCAGGTACAAGTTAAAGATCCCTACTCGAAATCCACTTGAGTTAGGCAACATTTAGGACTTCCTATGTAGAATCACCGATCAAACAAAAAGCAGGTAAACGACTGACGTTATCACCCACTAGGGGATAGGTTTAAACAATAAAAAAAAAATCTCTGTAAATACAAATTATTGTGTAGTTCATACATTGTGGAAATCATACTACTTTCACGATCTTCAAGTTGTCGAGCTGTCTTCTTCTAGATCTACGCTGTGAAATATAAACTCTACCCGAGGGATAGAGTATTCCTGCTCTTGCTTTATCGAGGATCACATGATTTGAAACTCATAGCACAACCGTTTTCGAGCCAGCTGTGGCCACCTGATGGAGTTGAAGCCGACACAGTCTGTGTCATAGAGAAATCTAGGATAGTAACACTACGAAGTGTCAATAGTACGTACTCTGTTGAGCATCCCCCCCCCCCCCCCCCCGTAATTCATTCGCATTTGATGACTATAACTTCTTCATCAAAGTTCAGTCTTGGCGAATATTACCATGGACCCTCTAAAACATTGCTTTTGTAACCTGCCTTTGTGACCAGAACTCGGTTTAGAGGAACCATCTGTACATTCACAGTCATTCCTCCTCCTCTACTATTTTGGCTAATATTTAGCAATTGACAGGATCTAAACATAGTATTGACCTTTCATACTAGAGAAATTACAGTAATTCAAAATGCCCTTTGTCATAGTAGTGTTTTTCATTCTGCAAGATTTCACAATAAATACCTGATATAACAATCAATGATCAAACTACAACATGAAATGAGAAAAAAGACTACAATTTTTCAACTGTAACAACCTGTCTTAGTTAAGAGTTAAAAACCCAACTGTTTTTTATATATATAGGTGTGTTCTCTAATCGGGGTTCGGTCAATTTTCCAGGATAAAAAATCCAAAGTTTAGGAGTTGTGTTAGTAGCTATTGAGCTAGTCTCATAGTAAGTTACCTTGAAGACAGACTCTGGAGGAGCGCTCTTGTCGGTCAGCTGCTTGATGACGCCAATAGTGAGCAGTTGCGAGCAGAGTTGAACAAGCAGTTGTTTCCATTCTGAAGCCTGCTTCGAGTGATCGCCCAGACAGGATCCCAGCCAGTTGAGCAGCATCTGGCCTGATTAACAAACAGTCCTCAATAATTATCAAGCAGGACTATTAATACAACTTTATTTTTTTCCCACCTTACCCAGACAGAACTCATGTAGTTGAGCAGTAACTATAGTACTGAGCTTAATTCATAGAATAAACAGAAAAAAAGTGAATTTAACTAATCAGATCAACGAAAGCATGCTTGACATAGGACCGAGAACTCCAAGACCAAACCTTTTCATGCATATGGGTTTTTAAACTACATGGAAAACCTCGTACACAAGGTGTCTCAGAGAGAAGTACAACTTGGAGACCGTCTCTGAACCAGTGCGTTTGGTTTCCCTCTCTTATCTCTCCTGAAGACGGTTCAAACCGAAAATTAGAGACTGTAAGTGTGTTCTTTTGATTTCTCTATGTTTCTTTGTTTATATTGAACTATTATATATATATAATATTATATATATATATTACACAATATATATATATATACATATTAATATATATATATATATACACTTTAACACATAGAAAAGAACACAGAAAGACACTACAGAACTCACTTCGATATTTCGAAGTGAGTTCTGTAGTGTCTTTCTGTGTTCTTTTCTATGTGTTAAAGTGTTTATTGTCCAGACGGACCATAAACACTTATGTAAGTTTTAATGAAATAAAATTTCATTTTATTCGAAGTATATATATATATATATATATATATATATATCAATGATCAAACCACAATATGAAATGGGAAAAACTCGAAGGTACTTTATTCATTAAATTTAATTAATGACAAATTTAAGGCTCTGGTGGCATTGAGGAATGTGATATATTATTCACCCCCTAGAACAGCGTTGAAGGCAAAAATTTGTTTATTTCTTTGTTCCAACTCTCGAATTTAGAAAAAAAAGCTTTCACCTTTATAGTTCCTCTAGAGGTGAAGAGTTGTTCATTTCTTATTTTGAACCCACTTTAGTTATGGGCGAGCTACATAACCGGATTGTTTCTGAATTTTGATTGACTCGAATTTATTAGAGTAGGGATATTTTAGGAGCTGATAGCTGATATCAGTAAGACTAACTGTTTTATATCCTCTTCAAGGGAGAAGATTCACTACAAGAAAAATCTAGGGATATGGCTAAATTCAAATCTGCAGTCTTGAATATTAAGCATTACTACACTGACTGTTAGAGCACACCTGAGACCCCTGAAGACGAAATTCTTACTTCTGCCTATCAAAATGGTTTAAAAAAAAAACCGAAAAGTGGCAACGAGAGTCTGATTTGTGAACCTAGAAAGTTGAACGAATCCGATTAGATAATATATATATATATCAAAGATCAAACCACAATATAAAATGGGAAAACAAGACTAAGATCTTTCAACCGTAACAAGCGGTCTTAGTCAGAGTCCAAGAACCAACTGAGTTTGGTTGGGTTTTTGACTCTGACGAAGACCGCTTGTTACGGTTGAAAGATCTTAGTCTTATTTTCCCATTTAATATTGTGGTTTGATCATTAATTGTTATTTCACGTGTTTATGTGAAATCTTTATATATATAAAAAAACTACATTGACAAAAAGGACACACACTAATGAAAGAGAAACTCACTACTATTTTTCGATGGTCTCGTCATCATTTCTGTTGATGGCCTTGAAATGAGTTTCTGTTTAATTTCTGTGTGTTTTTTTGGTCAATGTAGTATAGTTAGTTTGTGGAATCATTTCATTTATATATATATATATATACAATTAAAAGAAACGGTCCAGCGGACTTTTTTAAAATAAAATAAATTCAAAACGAAGGAAATACACAGAAAGACACAGACATAACTCACATCGATATTTTCGCTCTTCGCTCTTCACACCTCCTGATGACGACGATGGTCGAAATATCGATGTGAGTTATGTCTGTGTCTTTCTGTGTGTTTCCTTCGTTTTGAATTTATTTTATTATATATATATATATATATATATATATATACTAAAAATAAGAAACGGTCCACAAGGACTATAAAACTTTAAATTACACAAAGCACGACACAGAAATGATTCGCGCTCCGTTCTTCGACGTGGGGAGATCTCTCTCACTTCGTCCTCTCTTCTAGTCTACTCTCCTGATGACGAACAACAGTTCGAAATATTGAATTCTGTAAGTTTTCTTTGTATTCTCTTTTCTGTGTCGTGCTTTGTGTAATTTAAAGTTATATATATATATATATATGTGTGTGTGTGTGTGTGTGTGTGTGTGTGTTCGTATATGATAAAATATTTTATAAACAGTGATGTGCATGTTTTATCACCGAAACTGCAAATACTTATTAAGTTGCCAAGCCTAATTGACATGTGACAGGAATTAGGTCACAGCTCAGTTGATTTTTGCATAATTTTGTTATGAAAATAATATGGAATCAAAATTAGAACTAAATAGAATACTCTTTGATTATGTAAAATATTACTGCATAAAGCATTATTGTTTTTGACACTACATTAGTTGAGGAATCATGAAAAAATGTTTGGTTAAAAATAGAAAGTGTTTTAAGCGAAATAAAGGTATACTGTGTGATTAGTGTTGCTTATTAATGGAGCTGTTTAAGGGACGTACCGGAGAAAGCGATGGGGTCGGACATGTGACCATGCCTCGAAGGAGAGCCCTGGCAACTGGTGGCTGCAGTGACCGGGACTCAACTGTCAACTGCTTACATAACAGTGTGCCAACCCTTAACCTTAACAAGCCGTCTACATTTACAAGTCATATCGATCTGCCCACTAGCCTGAGTCATCCGACCTTGCACGTCTCACGCCAATCGTATTCCATTAGTGTCCTCCTTTGTAGTCACACAACACACCTTCTCAACCCATAAATAATAACCTTCATCAAAACGGGTGAATTTCAAAACAAGCAATTAGTATTGTTCCTTAATAAATATGAACAAACTGTTTCAACAAATAACTTGGAATCGATATTTACTGTAGGTTAGGTTAGGTTGCAGTGGAAGTCCCACAAGGGAGCACATGGACGAACACTGGCCCTTTGTGATACCACAATGAAGAATAACTATACATTGGGAGTCCTAAATTTTATCTAACTCAAACGTATTCAGAGCTGGGATCTTTAACGAGTACCTGACATCGTACAGGTTAGGGACCGACGGCTTAACGTCCTCTCCAAAGGACGACGTTCCCTATCACCTCCCAAGTAAATTAATCGACGGCCAGAATGGGTATTGAACCCCTGACCTACCAGTTCAGAGGCGTGCACGTTGCAATTGAGCTAGCCTTATAACACAGGATGAAGGATATTATCTAAAATATGAACATCTTCAATAGAAATACAAACAATTATAAAACATTTAGTATTCACTTTAAAGTAACTAACAAGGAATATAAATAACCAATTATCGTGATAAAAAAATAAATTTATTTAACTAACTTTCAAGGTTTCTGTAAACTGTTAATAGTTGTTGTTCATAAGGCACATGTGAATCTGTTGTTTCATCCGTCGCGAACACGCTGTCCTTTCTTCTATCCTGACCACAGTTGCACCGCAAATTAGAGTCTAAGAGTGGATCTTTCATTCTTTCTCAACTTTCATATTATTATATTTATTCGACAACTAGTTACCTCCAAAGGACTCAGTGCTATTTCATTTTTCTATTAACTTCTGTGGTGATTCCTTTAATGGTAGAGTCACGTATGTATCACATATTAGGTTCACTTGCTCTCCGACGACGTGTGATACGAAACCTCAGAGTGTTTCTCAGAAAAAAGAAAATCCAACGCTTACGTTTCTACCTATTACGTTAATCACCTATTTTTTGTTGTAAGTCACTTGATAAACCTAGTGTGCGAATGAAGTCACATCAACCGTCTAAAATAGGACCAAGTTAAATCAAGGAAGCTAAGTCTTCCAGGTCAAATAAAACCTTGTAATACCCATATTTTGATTTAATTTAAAAATGTTTTCATTAGAAATTTCAAAATAAAAATCTGAGTTTTTAATTCAGACAGTAATTACTTGAAATTTATGTTGGGTTGTGAAAGATTTTCTGATATTTTATGAGACTGTTAAACTTATTAGACTAATTATAAGAACTCTAAATTAAAATATTGAATAGCACACACACGCACACATGCACACAAACAAAGCACCACGGATATCATTACGTACGTATGATATATAGGTGATTCTAGGACAATGAGTACCTAAATGACAATGACAACTGTAACCTAAAATGCATGGATGTGGTTCCGCTTTTTCGCGAACGAATAGAATTCAGGAATTCAGCTTTGTTTGTAATTTGGACAATGAAGGTGCTTTTGAAATGTCATGGACACAGCACTACCAACATCTATAATAAGTTCCTAAATACATGCTTTTACGCATTAAAAAAAGTTTTCAGTATTAGATCTGTAAGATACCTTCAAACTTGTCGACACACTGAAAGTCAATCTTTGGTGGGACGAATTTTGACTTGGTGATTCTCTGTTCGGAAGTGGCCCTGTCCAGAGTGATAGATGCCACTTTACGAAGGACATTCGACTCGATCTGTGGCTCGCTTTGTCTTCTGCCACCATCCTCCTCTTTCTTTTCTGACCCTGTAGGTTAAACAAATAATTAGCACATCAACATCCAATCTTGTTAAAACCAGAGAGATTATTACAGATAGGACGGAAATAACCACTACTTTGTGAAGTTAAATCACTATAAATAATTAAGTATACTCTTGCTTCATCAATGTGTGCTTAAACTACTTTTCAATTGTGTAAAATGTGTTATTGAAATATGTTATTTATGTGTTATAAAATTCGACTTGATGCAGTAATCCTGTTTCTCGCAAATGCGATTCTGGTTGTGGGGAACTGGGTTGAGAGAAATCATACAATCACATGTATATGCTTAAATGGATTTTATAAAAAGATTTCATATAAACACGTGAAATAACAATCAATGATCAAACCATAATATGAAGTAGGAAAACAAGACTAAGATCTTTCAACTGTAACAAGAGGTCTTCGTCAGGGTCAAAAACCCAACTGAAATACTAAATGCAGAAAACATCTGCCGAGGGGTTGAGAGGTTGAATTGAGTGGTTCTCTTCCCTCCCACTCTTCTCAACCCCTCACCAGATGTTTTCTGCATCTAGTGTTTCAGTTGGGTTTTAAATTCTGACGAAGACTGCTTGTTACGGTTGAAAGATCTTAGTCTTGTTTTCCCATTTGATATTGTGGTTTCAACATTAAATGGATTTTAATACACGTCACGTTCGATTTTAATCGAATTTTAATTTGGCGTCAATGCGGAAGAAAAAAATCCAACGCTTACGTTTCTTCCATGTTATGAGTTTTCGTATTCGCCTCTGGACTGGTACAGCTAGAGTTCTGTACCCAGTCTGACTCTCGATTTGTTCATTCGACAAGTGA
This sequence comes from Hermatobates lingyangjiaoensis, assembly GCA_026182355.1. Taxonomy (NCBI): domain Eukaryota; kingdom Metazoa; phylum Arthropoda; class Insecta; order Hemiptera; family Hermatobatidae; genus Hermatobates; species Hermatobates lingyangjiaoensis. Next base: position 625,441 of record JAPFBL010000004.1, on the reverse strand, counting down.
AAAAAAATCTGATTACGTCGTCCCTGAGAGACGACGTCAAGCCGTCGGTTAAGTTAACAGGTTTAAGTTCGCTACTCCATCTTGTATGGTATCAAAAAAGGAACAATCCTTTGAACTTTGTGTGTTCTCACGTGGGATAACCACTGCAAACGTAACCTAACCTACAAGAAGGTACAGAATGAATACAGACGCTCCCCTACTTACGAACAACGGTACATACATTTTTGCGGGTATGTCGAAAAATGTTCGGACAGAGATTCTGTAAGTTAGATTTTGTACAGTTAGTAAGTTAGCAGCAGACTTTCATGACTTCGGCTTATAAAACCTTTAAAACGTTTGACAAATGTGGAAACAAAAAAGGGAACTTTGTAAAAAAATACAGGAGATATTTAGAATTAAATAAAAAAGAGTTTTGACAGAAATCTGGGACAATTGACTGTTTATAAGAAATTGACCGCCTTAATTTCCAAATTTATATTATAACCATAATTACAACCGCGTATATAACTATTATATACCTAATAATTAATTAAACAAATATTTCAATACATAAAAAAAAAGAAAATTTACTGTATTTAAAAGTGAAAAGAAAAAAAGGACCATAAATCCCATATGTAACTAGGTAATATGAGAAAAAATTCATATCATTTAAATGCTACAACTTATTTCTATTCGGCATCAAATCCATTTATTTTCTTCTAGTCATTAATTAACTCGAGAAGTTAATTGTACTTTCCTATTCTATAAGATATATTACCAAATAAATATAGAAGAATCAAAGAAAAGAGTTTTAAGTTTTGAATATGATAAAGTTATTATTTTTGTCAAAATTAAACAATAAGTTACAGAGCTATTGTGCAGTGTTTTTGTTTCTAAAATTCGTAAATGATTTCATACTCTTAGCCTGGGGTTCTTCTGCTGAGTTTGTTTCGTCTCTCAGCGCCATGTTGCTGTTTTAGAAAACTATTAACCACACTTTTGATGCCATTTTGTTTTGGTTCAAAACAAATGGTTCAACCTGCTTGAACAGGTTCTACCTGTTTCAAAAAATTTTTTTCACTTGTGACTAAGAAACAGAAGTAAATATTTTTAGTTGAATTAAATTCATAAAAAAAAAATAACACGGTGACACATATTCGTTTAAAAAAAGAAAAGAAAAGTATAATCCTGTGAAAGAGAATGGAATGATTCAAAGGTGATGCAATCAGTTATTATGTGGTATTTACTCATTGTAGGGTAACAAACTAACATATTTGTCTCCACGTACCGGTGTTTAATGAGTTAAAAAAACTATTTTAAATAACGTCCTCCTGCCTCCATGTGCAAATGTATATATTTCTTTCATCATTGTCAATGGTAATGTTACATTTACGTTGTTCTCTATGTAAAATAAAAATAAAAAAAAATTACGTGTTTCAAACACATAAAGCTAGAACTGTATCCTAGTGTATCCCAGCCTTCCCAGCTTAAATTTAAACCTGAAAAAGAACACTACAGGTTCGAAAACGCGTTGTTTAACTCATTAAACATCTGTATGTGAAGACTATTTTATTAGCTTTTTGTCCTACAATTAATGCAATAATTAATTCTTTTTAAAAACTGTGAAGATAAAGTACTTTCTCTCTAAGTTCATTGCAATTAATGCAAATAAATGCTGTCTTTGCATGGAAAAGATTTTTTTCAACGCGTTCGAAGAAACCATGGGAGTGTCATGGTGCAACCGCACAGTTTTCATGTAAATTTATTCATGAAACATTCAAAGTTAATTAAGATATATTGCATGCCATTTATCACTGACTTAAAAGATAGTTCAACCTGATTAGAGAGGGATTAAATAAACTTTACTTCCAAACAGTGATAAACAGTTTAACGAAGTTAAATCTATTTTAAATTACTTTCTAGAGGATATCGTGGACATGTTTATAAAAAGATGATGTTGGTGATCTAATTAACTAATTAGAAGGAACAGATTATTCATCGCGGTTGTATATTACTTGTAAGGATAAGGCTATAGATCGCGATGGTACTAGGTGTGTATATAGGGTTATCTATTGAAACCAGTTGATCACTAGTAAGGATAAAAAATCGGTTGTGATAGTCGCTTAACTTGTAAGGATAAAAATAGCATTTGTGGTACATTACAAATTTAAGATCTACTTTTATCGCTTTAAAATTGCTGACCCAGCTCTCTGTACTTGTGACAATCTCAGTGTTCATCACCGTATCACCTTTCTTCCACTGTGCTCTCCTTGATTGACAAAGGCATCATATTCAGAAAACTGGCCACCAAAACAAAACTGTACTTTTAACAAATTTATTTCATTGTCTCAACAAGTTCGTAAATACCACAAAAATTGAAAAATTATCAAATTCGTTATTGCATAGCAAAAGTTTATATTTGAAGTAGTTAATTATCATAACTTTTCTTCATATATTGTAGTGAGTTGACATGTGTATATATATGTATTCAATTTAATATTAATGCTGGTTATATACAATTATTATTTTAAATTTTATTTCACTAATTAAATAACCAACTATACTACAAATGTTATATAAAAATCTAGAGTGGCCTAACATCAACTTTACTATAAGTAAACTTAATATAAAACTTCTTGGATATATAATATATAATGTCTCATTAAAGCATAATGTAATCGTCTAAATGGGAGACGATTAGTCTAAAGACTAATAAACTAGTCTTTCATTCCTGAGGTAGCACAGATTGATCCACTTATCAATAGATAAGCCTTTTTTGTATGTCACAGAAATAATGGATATACAATCATTAGTATAACTACAGCAGTAATAACATTATGAAAAGCCAAAGTGAAAATTTGCTTATACGAAATAATTTCCTACAAGAGAGCATGATTTTTGCTCCAATAGCCCGTGGGATCTCTTACATAGATCATCATAGATACATAGATCATGCCTACTACGTTTAATACTTAAAACAAATTTTCCCATTTAGAACTTGGAAATATTTTTAGTATTTTAAAAACATTACCAAGTTTTTGTCTGAAATGTGAAAAACATGTAAGTAATAATGCTGTTTTCAGATAATTTTTAATTTAAGATGTAGGATAATTTCATTTATTATTTTTAAAAGAATTTTTTTTTAATACTGAATACTTTTCTACATTTTTGACCTTTTATCAAATTATTATACTGGGAATTTCATGGCATGTTAGAGGTTTTTAAAAACTCACTTTTTTTCCCTTTGTCAAAAATCATAAAAAACCAATTTACTCTGAGGGAATGTATTTTTTCCCACGTTCTCTACTCTGTTATAAGTTTGCTGTAAATGTATATTGAGAAAAAATATATTGGTAATTGGCCACCTTTGCATTCTTAAATTAAGTTCAAAGCCGACTTTTCTGTATAATTTTAAATTTAAAAGCTGGAAGCTTGAAATTTTTAAAAACAATGGTATGAACGATTAGACTAGAATGGTGAAAAAACAGGAAATTAGACAAAAACATAGAAACTCTTCTATAGGACGTAATAGTTCATTCCAAAAACTCAAGGGGGGAAAATTCTATATTTGGGAATTATAAATTTTAACTAACTCAAGTGTATTTAGAGTAGGGATCTTTAACGAGTACCTGACATCATACAGGTTCGGGACCGACTTTTTAACGCCCTTTCTGAGGGATGACTTGTTGAGATCTGTTTAACTCCCGTCTGAATAAATCGAGGGCCAGAGTGAGAATCAAAAACAACGGTCTACGTCTACCGGTCCAGAGGCTAGCACGTAAGCCAGTGGTTTCCAACCTTTTCGAATTCTCGCCCCCCTTCATTAAATAATAAGTTCCCTGCGCCCCCCCCCCTCCACTCTGGTTTAAATATTGCTATTTACTGTCATAGTCGGCACAAGTCAGAGATAAAAAATGATACAATACATAATTATGTACTCATATGTATGATTGAATGTATAGGCTTTTCTTTACTAGTGTGATGGTTGCGCTTGCTTCTCTGAGCAGAGTTTCTCAAATCTTGGAGAATGTGATGAAATTGAGACCCATAATTCCTTTTCTATTACTAAGCGAGAACGGTATTTTGTTTTGAGAACAGCAACTGAACTAAATCCTGATTCACACAAGTATGATGTCGCAAAACGTAATAAAATAAAAACGTAATAAAGTAGCATTTGAAATAATTTATAATTGTATTTAGAAAAATTACTTAGTAACTAAGTAATTTTTCTATTTATGAAGTGCTTGCGCCCCCCCTGGCAGCCCTTCGCGCCCCCTTAGGGGGGCGCGCCCCACAGGTTGGAAACCATGGACGTAAGCCACTCGACTACCCTAGCCCCTGATTTCGTTCATTTGTATGCCCATAACTTTCATCAAATGTTGAAATTATTTAAACTTAATAAACTTTAATTATTTTAATAGATTTTTATTGTACAAACATTCATTATTGATACACAATCGTAAATAAATACACGTCTATAACGTAAATAATTCATTTTTACTAACTGTTATTCACCTTTTCTTATGAAATGTTCGGAATTTTTGTCAATTTTAATATATCATTTTTTGGAGGTCCCATTCAAAACAGTTTTTATAACGGAAAGAGGAAATCGTGGAAGCAAATGACTTTTAACTGTGACAAATTATGCGGTAACAGAACACTGGTTAAGATAACAATCCCCCGAGATACGATATTACGTGTAGAAATAGGATCCTTATTTGATATGAGTGGTATTAATTTAATGCTATTGAATTTCATTATCATTTAATGCATATTGGAACTGTCAATTGATATACAGTAGTACAGGGGTGGCGAACAAGTTCGACAAAAAGAGCCAAAATTTTAAACTGTGAGAGTCAGAGAGCCACACCCCACAAAAACATATAATTTTAACAATAATTAAACACATAATATAACATGCTCAGTCAGGTGTTTTTTGTTGCCTTGTTGGAGTGATGGTATGATAATCTCAATGGGATTTCTGGCATCTTTTGTTTTCAGTAATCTTCTGCAAATCAGGTTTGTATTCAGTTGTAGCAACTCGGAGCAGTTCCTTTACATGAGTGTCAGTCAGAATGGACCAGTGCTTTGATTTTACGTGTTTTTTACTAGAAAACAGCTTTTCACAGACGTATGTTGACGAGAACATAAACAGCAGCTTGAGAGCGGCTCTTTTTACACACGGGTATTTTTCAGTTGGCACAGCTCTCGAAAACGTAACATAGCCTTCCTTCAAAAGAGATTTCAGTCTATCGTCCTCGCGTAGCTCCATCATTTCTAGTTCACTCGCTGCCTCATCAGTAAGAAGTGGGGTTTTCAGGCAGTCAGCGTTAAACGGGTCGATGAGAAAAGTGATCTATGGTCTTTTTTGGTAGAAAGTACTCAGAACTTACACCTTGAAAGAGGTTTCTCTTTCCACTAACTTGTGACATAGGAATGAGTATCGAAAGACGATGTATCTAAAACAAAATCCAAACTTGGCAAAGAGCCGCAGTATACAAAATAATGATAAGAGGCAAAGAGCCGCATTCATTTTGGCCCGGAGCCGCGTGTTCGCCACCCCTGCAGTAGTACCTCGAGATACGACTGCTTCTTCTTACGAATTATTCGAGATAAGGCCAAAAATTTCGTGAAAATCCTGTTCTAAATACGACATAATGTTCATCTTACGACGTAAAATCTGAGGAGCCGAGAAAGAATTTTCTCGAAACTTCTGGAACCTTCTAGAAGCTTCTGAGACCGTTCGGGACAGTCAGTCGTGTGTGTTGCTAGGCCTAGGATAGGTAAAAAAACATGGCAGACTCAACACGAAAAATTGGTCAAATGAAACCTGGCAAACTCTGCACGAAAAAATTTCATCCCGGTAGGCTAGGCCGTACTAGGATTGGTAAACGTAAACAAACATGGCAAACTCTGCACGACAAAATTAAGCACCAGACGTGACCTACACTACCGTTCGTTTACGTACGCTAGCGGGAGACACCCCCGTACCAAAATCTTGCACCTGCAAACCACCCACGTACCAAAATCATGCACCTGAAACTCTGTTTTTACATATTAATTCATTATTTATTCAATTCTTTTATATTTGTATGGTTAAATGCTTGTTTTTTAGTGTACTTTTGTTAGTTTTATAACGTAAAATAGGAAATTATATACGGGTTTTGGGCTGTGGAACCAATTAATTTCTTTTTCATTAATCCTTATGGTAACTATATGTTCGTGATACGAATATTGTAGGATACGACGGGGGTTCTGGAACCAATTAAATTCGTATCTCGAGGTACTACTGTATATGAAAGAAACATGGGGAAACCACTGCATGCATTGCATTTCGTTGTAATAACATAAAATCTATTTTTATTTTTACTAAAAGACTTCATAACATTTAATACAATCTATTGAGTATTAAATATTCTGACTTCATGAAAAACAGGCAAAATGTTTAACGATAAATATCTGTTACATTTATAATTCTAATCAGCTGCCTTAGACTGGTTTTGTGTTAGTAGTAACATGGCTAGTTTAAATTGACTAATTAGCATATGAATTTATTTTTCATATCTAACTTATGTCAATGCTTCCTCTATATTTCTACTCATCTTAAGATGCGTAGAAATTACGACAAAGAATATTAAGTAAGAAATAAAAAACTTCACAGAAAGACTATCTTTTCTCTGATATTTCAACATCTATCGTCATCAGGTAGAAGTAAACTACTCAAGTGGCAACAGCCAACGCATATATATATATATATATATATATTGGTATACTTTGGGAGCAGACCTTCTTTTAAACATTCATTAAAGATCATGCCTCATTTTAATTTAATTTAACCTCATTAAAGATCTTGCCAACATTAAGTTTAGTATGTTTCCTACATACCTTTTCAAGGTTTCGAATGCTACCTTTCCATCTCTGTGGTACCATATAAATTAACTCACCGATTTTTTTATCTTTCATTGTATTTTTCATATTACATTTCCGACGTTTCGGTCTACGTTGACCATTTTCAAGGATTCTATATACAAGGTTTTTTTAAAACAATTCTAATAAATACTTATTTACAATGACAATTACCTCACTTCTATCAAACATAACTAATAACAAAATATTCTTTTAAAAAACACTACCTTAATAAACATGACAGGTTTGCTACAAAATTCCCTACATGAACATTTACACAACATTATTTAAATCACTATATAGTTATTTTATGCATAAAGGAAAAGAAGCCGAACATTAATGATCAGTCCTGTTGTTTTTCCAGAATTTTAAAGTTACATTCGTGAAAAATAACTATATAGTGATTTAAATAATGTTGTGTAAATGTTCATGTAGGGAATTTTGTAGCAAACCTGTCATGTTTATTAAGGTAGTGTTTTTTAAAAGAATATTTTGTTATTAGTTATGTTTGATAGAAGTGAGGTAATTGTCATTGTAAATAAGTATTTATTAGAATTGTTTTAAAAAAACCTTGTATATAGAATCCTTGAAAATGGTCAACGTAGACCGAAACGTCGGAAATGTAATATGAAAAATACAATGAAAGATAAAAAAATCGGTGAGTTAATTTATATGGTACCACAGAGATGGAAAGGTAGCATTCGAAACCTTGAAAAGGTATGTAGGAAACATACTAAACTTAATGTTGGCAAGATCTTTAATGAGGTATATATATATATATATATATAATTATATATATATATATATATAGTTAACACATGAAAGAGAAAAAACAAATAAAGATACACACAAAAGACTCACAACGATATTTCGACAGTCGTCGACATCGGGTAGAAGTAGTCCCTTTGAGTAGCTGAAGCTAACTCAATAATATATAATAATAATAATAATAATAATAATAATAATAATAATAATAATATATATATATATATATATATATATAAAAAACTCAAAAAATTGTTATTGACCTCTTCTATTCTATTCACTGTTTCGTTATTGAGGGCTAGGTCAAATAAAAGAAAATAAACTCCTTTCTAGGCCGACGTTTCGATGTATTTGTACATCATCTTCAGGGCTAAAATTAGAGTAAGACTATAATACATTTATCAAAACAATCTACAACTCACATAGAGAAATGTGAATAACTCACATTTGTGTGTTATTTCTCTATGTGAGTTGTAGATTGTTTTGATAAATGTATTATAGTCTTACTCTAATTTTAGCCCTGAAGATGATGTACAAATACATCGAAACGTCGGCCTAGAAAGGAGTTTATTTTCTTTTATTTGACCTAGCCCTCAATAACGAAACAGTGAATATATATATATATATATAAAGATTTCACATAAACACGTGAAACAACAATCAATGATTAAACCACAATAAGAATGGGAAAAGAAGACTAAGATCTTTCAACCGTAACAAGCGGTCTTCGTCAGAGTCAAAAACCCAACTGAGTTTCCTCAACCCAAAACCCAAACCTCAAACTCAAACCTCAAAACTCAAACAAAAACCCAACCCAAGTCAGTTGGGTTTTTGACTCTGACGAAGACCGCTTGTTACGGTTGAAAGATCTTAGTCTTGTTTTCCCATTCTTATTGTGGTTTAATCATATATATATATATATATATATATATATATGTATTAGGGTTGCCGGGACGGTTTCCTGCCGTTGTGTTTCCGGCGTGCTTGGTAGCACGCCGGAATTTTCTCCTGAAGACGGATCATCTGAAAATTTGAGTTTGTAAGTGTGTCTCTTTCTCTGTGTGTTGCTTTTCTTCTTTTTTGAGCTGATTTGTGTCCAGTTTGGATCGTTTTTTTCGAATATATAATTCTAAACTAAATTATTAGATAAAAGAAATCAATCTACAAAACTACAAATAAACAAGTTTTTTTTTATTTTTCAGAAGATCTTCATGAAACATGTTATTTTTCGATGATCATTGTTGGCAACGTATATAATAATTACAAACCTCTAAACGTTTGAAATATTTGTAATTCAAAGAAGGACTAAAATCTTTTACTAAAACAATTGGTCTTCATGAGTCTCATTCCTTTTAATTGAAACTGGGATTAGTTCTTCTGTTGATAGTTCCTATTTCTGAATTTATTATATTTACTCAAAATGAAGAGTGCATCTGTTTGATTCCCTCTAACAGCGAATTAAGATAGTAGAGAATAATTGTCATTAGATTGCTCATTTAATGAATCTGCATATTTCAAAACAAAGAAATTCAGATTATAATCTAATATTTGCAATAAATAACAGGAATGTGGAAGGAACATGATCGGCTATTGGAGATACAGAAGTGTGTCTGCTGATGTCTACTGGTGATTAACGTGATACACAATGATGAATTCCTTAACAGATCAATGGATATTGGTTAATGAAGAAGCCTTTCTATCTGACTTTTTATCAGTTTGTGTCTAGTAAAGTGTCGAGAGTGACGCAGAGTCGACTGTTTGGGTATTGAATCAGAGATAACTGGTAGATACTGCGAGGATGTACTTTGTAACAAAGGCCAGCTGGCGTGGGTGCTCAAGGACGCACTCCCCCTCTTCCGTTTTCACTCCACGGCTTTCCCACACCATTTCCCCCTCGCTGTTAGCTATTCCCTTTTGCTTCTAATCAACAGTTTAACAAGTCTGAAATCCTTTTGTAGAAAACATTTACACTAGGATTTCAAAAAAAAAAAAAAATGAAAATCAAATAAGTAGTATTAGGTTGCTGTGGCAGTCTCACAAGAGAACAAATAAGAATTGGCCCTTTGTGATACAACAATGAAGATTGACTCTACATTGGGAGGCCTAAATTTTGCCTAACTTAACTGTATTTCGAGTAGGGTTCTTTAAAGAGTACCTAACATCGTACATCCTCAGGACCGACGGTTTAACGTCCTCTCCCCCCCGATGTGCCTTCACCTTGTCGTGGTGGGGGGGCTTAACATGCCTAAATAATGGCTTGAACTAAGAAAGGCACAATGTGGGCGGGGTGCTTCCCTGGTCTGGCGTCCGGGGTAGCAAGCCTGCCTTCGGGCAGGCGCTATAGTCGAGAGGCCGTCCGCCCTTGTAGGTAAAAGGTACCATTCGCTGAATTGTTCCATTCATCAATTTCCTTATGGTATAGAAGATAATTTTAATTTCATGAGTATATTGTGAAATCTTGAAATAAAGAAAAGTATAAATTAGCTGTATGTAGTGGGCATCAGTAACAAAAAAAAGTACGATACTACAAAAAATGAGGATATTCCAATCTTCCTCCCAGTTGAACTGGAGCATGAATAGTTACTAATACTTACTCCTGAAGAAAGAGTTTTTCGTGAAGCTACTTCTTAATTAGAACAAGCCACTTTAGACCAATCATTGAGTTAGTTTTTTTTTCAGATAAAACAGATTCTTCTTATCTACAGGTTCACATCTAGAGCGTGACTATGTGGAATGTAGTCAACAACTTTCTTTTTTAGTTTTCCAGTCGACTTCAATCAGCCCATCCCGAATTAATTTAAGTAACCAGTATAATAAGGTAGAATATAAAACCGCAACGTGTTTTTACAAACTCTTCAATCAGTTGGCAATACTGCAGACCAGGGACAACTAGAATTTGAAAAAATTCTGAGTTCAATCATAACAAATGTTGCATTTGACTCAATACAAAAGTAATTTTTTTTCAACTGCACAAACTTAGCACCAATTTTATTAACTTTTATTAAACTTTTTGCAACATTGATTTTAACTTTACTTTAAGAAAAATATAGTAATCATGGGAAAAATTCGATTTTGATATTTTAACGGATTAACGCATTTTGTGATCTCCTTAGTCCATCTTTGAAGTTTTTATTGAAGATGTTAATGTGTGTTTGTGCGCGTGTGTGTGTGCGTGCATAAAGGTGGAGGTATACACAAAAGTTGACAGACACATTTCAGCCCAAATCGTTTAATAGACAAAGTTTCAATTGTTCCCAAAACTAGTCCTAACAGTGAAAATGTATTGTGTATTTTTGGACAATATATTTCATCATGAGAAACTAACGTTATTGCATATTATGTCAACTGAGATCCTGCTTTTCCTCTCCAGGTTACTAACTTTAGAGACTTAAATATTAACTCAAGATCTGATATTAACATTAAATGGGAAAAAATCAAATTTCTGGACAACACACAAATTTAAACTTGTGATCTTTAATATTGAATCATCCGACAAATTGTGCATGTGATTCACTTCGTTCGGATATTGTGTACGTCACCACCGTTTGACGAATAATAATGAAATTTAACGAACAAATGTCATAGCTGCTCATTACAGAAAGAGTTGTATAGTTCTTTCGTTGTTTTTGTTAAAGTGTTCAAAGTTCTTAAAATAAAGCGAATACTATGCAGCCGATTAAATCTCAGCTGACTCTAATTGAATGTAATTGCATATGATATTAGTGCAAGGTGTTAGATTATTTATCGGTATATTCTGTAGGTTAAAAAATATGGAATGTTTTTTTATTCCTTTGGATATGACAAGCTGCTTTGTATTGGAAATATGATTATATCTAATTTGGTTTAATCCTTTTACAAAATACACGCATTTGTTCTGAAGCCTTAAGAACCATGCGCTATTCTATTGTTTTGGCAGAAGCCATTGCATCATCTTTATTGTATTCTACGAATTTGGTTAAATAAATATAAAATAAATATAAATACTATTATACGCGGTATATATGCATATGTTTGAAACATAATATAGATATTGTATGATTTATATCATAATGCTAAAAAGATTTCACATAAACACGTGAAATAACAATCAATGATCAAACCACAATAAGAAAAGGGAATCCTCACCAGATGTTTTCTGCATCTAGTGTTCAGTTGGGTTTTTGACTCTGACGAAGACCGCTTGTTACGGTTGAAAGATCTTAGTCTTGTTTTCCCATTTCTTATTGTGGTTTGATCATATCATAATGCATGTTACACTTTTTGAACCTAATATATTTGAAGAATTTGAAGATTTAATTAATTGACATATTGAAATTCTAATATCCCAATTAATCAATGAGGGTGCAAAACGAAACAATAAATTATTTACATTTATTTTTAGATCTCACTATTTATTTATATGGTTACAGTTCCCTTCATCCTAAGAAATACCCATTATTTTAATATTTCATAAGTTTGACAACACAATTATAGTTAAGTTCAAATACTAAGTATTTATTTTCACGAACAGACCTGATTAGTCACGCTTATGAATTTTTCTGAACATAGTACATGAGATTTTTTTTGTATGTGGAGAACTGTTATAAATCCATTCAATTATAAATCGTCCTGTTTACATGGTTGATCCCTAAAGTGCAGATTTAAGGTTTTCATGAATACCGTAAGATAAGGCTGATCGGTCCATGAGAACCTACGAAGTGGACGAGGGCATCCAAATTATGCTAAAGACGAGAATACGTTTGTGATAACTGTGTAGAACTATTGTGTTAATATAAAAGCTACTTGAGTTAGGCAAACTTTAGGACTTCCAATGTAGAATCAATCTTCATTGTGTGGTATCACAAAGAGTCTATGTTTGGCCTGTGTGTGTTCATTCCCTTATGGGACTGCTACTGCAACCAAACCTAACCTAATATAAAAGCTAAAAGATCTTCTCAATTTAGACTAACTGAAATGATTGCCTTAGTAGTTAAACCACTGTATTTTTGGCCAGCGATAAAAATTTTCTATTGATGCTTTGAAGGGATGCTTAGGGGTGGACCTGATGCGTTCTTTCAGAGAGACATCACTGTAGTTATGGAAGCATCTAAATGAAAAAGTCTGGTTGAGAGAAAGAAATTCTGAGCTTTATGAATTTCTGTGCTATCTAACATGAAACACAAACAGAAAGCTTCTACTACTGATTGAGACCTGAAGCCTAGCCCTTCAAAGCCTCAGCCGAGATAAGCAAAAAGTCAGTAACGTTCCACAATAGAAGCCAGGTTAGCTCAGTGGTTAACGTACTCGCCTCTGAACTGATAGGACCGGGGTTCCATCCCCACCTGGCCCTCGATTTATTCATGTGGTAGGTGAATAAATCTGAGCACGTCGTCCCTCGGAGAAGGACGTTAAACCGTCGTTCCCGAGCCTGTACGATGTCAGGTACTTGTTAAAGGTCCCTACTCTAAACACATTTGAGTTAGGCAAAATTTAGGACTCCCACTGTAGAATCAATCCTCATTGTGTGGTATCACAAAGTTTGCTCCCCTTTATGCGTAGATTTAAAACTATTAATTTCAGAAAAAAATTACGACATCAAATCATAGAAATGAGTTCAATACTGTTGGAACTAATTTTCATTCTCATCCCCTATTTGGAACATTGAAATGTTCTGGATATGGAAACTAGTTCAAAACATTGCAAAATATGTTTAATGCATTAGCCATTTATAAATAAAAATTAATTTTTCTTCATTATTTGGAATAATGAAATGTTCTGGATATGGAATCTAGTTCAAAATATTGCTAAATATGCTTAATACATTAGCCATTAATAATTTTTCTTCATCGAGGTTAGTTCAGCGTCAAACACCTCTAAAAAAAAAAACCCATCAGGCAACGTTTCGTCTATATTTGTAGACATATTCAGGGTTGTATAAATACAAAATTAAGCTACAGTAATATGAAAAATAAGTTGCATAATTTATATGGATATACATTATTACCTTGGTAGTCTATTTTATATCCTTACTTGGATTCTACCCACGCCATGCAACTTATTGCTCTCATGTTAACGCAGTTAATTCTGTATTGAAGTAGCCCTGAGATGTCTACAAATACAGACGAAACGATGTCTTAAAGATGTTTTATTGAGAACACTCAGACGCTGGACTAAACCTGGATAAAGAAAAATAATGTAGAGTATGTGGTCAGGATAAGAAAACATTAAAGTAATAATTACTAAATTATAAACAGTAATAACATTAGTTCTGCGGATATTTCAGTACATCTCAAAGACATATTTGACATATTAAGATCTTTATCAAACACTAATATTTTCAGATATCTGATTATATTTCTCAAAATTATATGTTGAGAAAATTTAATTTTTTAAATTCAATACTATTAATCTTCACAGTGACAACAGTGGAAATAGTTTCTCATAATCTCTATGAAAAATTGTCAACATAGAAAGATAATAGTGCGGAAACTTGTATTTTCTGTAAGATAAACTTTAATTGTTTCCACTGTTTCACTTCTTGTCCCTATATATAGTTTTTTTTTCTGTTACTTTTTAGTTTAAATTTTATTTGTATTGTTTAATGAATGCAATATTACTTTCTCCCGAAACGTAGGGAGCCTGAATGGGCATTATCGGAGCCACATTATCAATGATGATTTATGCAGATTCTGCCAAGTAGAGGAAGAAACACCGTTGCACCTGCTGGCTGACTGTAAGGCAACTTTGTTGCACAGAGGTAGGTGCTTCGGAATACTCAACAAAACCATAGACAAGCTTTTACCGCTAGAACCAACAAAAGTGCTGAGCTTCTTGGAGGCGTTGAAGCTACCTGCTGGGGTACTTTAGTACAGAAGAGGGGAAGTACAATAGTTTTTTTTAAGGCGCCGTTCTATAGTCACCCTCAAATAATAATAAAAAAAAAAATAAAAATCAGTCAATTATCAACCCTGTTTGAAAAAGATATTACTTTCGTTAATACTGAGTCTAATTTGGCAAAACAATTACTAATGCCTATAGTTTCCATCTGTTAATTGAAATGAAATAAGACTGGGTAATATTTTCTAACATCGATATGGAAGGGGGAATACAAATGGACTATACTACCAGGTGTTTTGTATGAAAGATCTTAGTGTCTGATTTCTTCACTGTACACTGATAACGGATTCTGTTACTTTTAGATGGCAAAACTATTCTCTTAATGAGAACGTCAACTGATTTTGTTTTGATAAATGCCTTTAATATATTTCAACAACTTCCAAGGCTGATAATAATCCTTAATTGATGTGTTAGCTAAACGACAGTGTTTATTTAATTGGTGGCAACATTTTCCCACTATATTTTCGTCATCTTATTTTATTCTGTTTTAAAGAATCTACATAACATCTGGTATGACTGTTATTCAGTCACTTCCTACCTCAGTAGTTATATTCTATAACTATTTGAAACAATTACTGAACAGAAATGGTATGTGAACTCCTAATGCTCCTATGCTCTGGTTAAGACAGAAAAGGTTTCCTAATATGCCATCATTAGTAGTTTCTGAACAGAATGAGTTATATGGTGCATTTAGATGAAAAGGATGTAATCCTCACTCATCCTAATGAATATTCAATCCGACACTGATTTCATTTGCGAATGCCAATTACATAATCCACATTGTCATTAAGTTCTACAATTGTGATTACAAATGAAAGATACAAGGCAAATAACTCAATTAGTGAATGTCATTGAAGTCTAACAGTTATTTGTTTTATTTAGAATAATTTCTATAAAGAGATCATTAATTTTTCAAAGTATAAGAGACTATTTTATCCTTTTCTGTTAATTTCCAGTAGTCAATTATGTAATAGGACAACAGAAATTGAAAGTTGTTCGTTATTCAACTGATACAATGAAAACAACTTTGCAACTCACATATGATAAGAAATGTTAAGTAACGGTTTTCTTATCACCCTTGTAGTAGAAAATCAACATATCTGCCTTCCATTTATAGGAATAAAACTATTATAAGCAAGACATCCAAGAAATGAGGATTATTTCGTCCCAATCCTATTGAGATATTATTACTACATAATATTACTATATTATCTTCCTATTTTATTTATATTTATGTATGACAATGATACTCATCATACCGTAAAATCGTAAAAAAGTACACAACTCCTAAGAAACATTGTTCTAAAATCTTAATTACTTTAAAGCAAAAATAAATTTCACTGGTCAATGACATTGAACTAGAAGGGAAATGAAGACTACTGAGTAGTACTCGAAGTAACTTTCCCAGAGGCCCGTCCGGATTAAAGTAGTGATTGTTAGAGAAGAATGTGACAAAGGATAAGACGTCATACCTGCAATTAAATCTGAGAAACAGTGTTCGGAGAGTTTAGTAGGTGCCAACTCAGCTTTGCGGTGCTTTACAATGGTGAACTTGGGCGTGACAGCAGGAGATTCCGCCTTCACCGGCTCAGCAGCCATGGCCGTGGGGAACGGCTTGCACGGGTCACCTGGCGAGTCGAGGGCCGTCGACAAGCCGCACTGACGGTCAACGGCCTCCGTCTTCCCCACCTGTCCACCCATCCCCTCCAACCGAGCCGCCTTCCTCTTGCCGGACCCTTTTGCCTTTCTACCTTCGGAGTGCACATTGCCCATACTTGTGTCTGTTGATCAACTGCGGCCGTAGCAGATCTCCAGCTCGACTCTCGAATGCACAATGCGTATCTAACACGCATCCTTATCTCCTCGCCCTCCTCCTACCAGCATCCTCGTCACTATCACTTCCAGATATGAAGCTTTCTTCATGGTAAACACCTCTGACTAGCGCTTGCGCTCTCTTCCCTTTTTATCGATCGATAACACGCCCTTCCCAGCTGATTGCCAACCCACTTACCAACTGACACAGTTTTGTTTATTCTCGTCTCCAAGTGATTCATATATTCTAAAGCAAATAAACTATTCATATCAATGTTGAATAAAAATTAACTTTTTAATCTATTGGCATAATAATAAATAGAAATGTACGCAAAATGTACAGAATTATTACAATATATGACATTAATACATTAATATTTTGGGTATAAGATGAAATACTAGACCTACAATTGTTTTCTTTTTCCTTCACTTATTTAATCTTTGAATTGAAAAAAAAAAGAAAACAGAAGAATACTGTTTTCTATGTTGAACAACTTTAAGGTTGAACAACAAAATTAAGGTTTCACAACCAAAACTGATAGGTACTAGTTAGAATAACATTAGTTCATTATTTCTTTGATTGGTTTATTTTTAGTGATTTCAGCTTGTAAACTAAATTTAAATTTATATTTTTTGTAGTTCTATAACATATTGAACATACAATTAATGTTCAAATTAAACAAAAACGATATTAATTAAGTGGGTATTTTTATTCTTTATCGTTAAATCTTTAATTTTTGTTTTTATATTATTATAAACCTGAAAAAATTAATTTTACTTTTCTTATTACATGTTGGTTTACTTTTCTTTATTTTTAACTAGTAACCTACCCGTCTTTGACGGACTCAAAAATTCGATTGTACTTGGTATTCCAAAATATCATTAGAAATTATAAAATAGTAGAAAATACCATTATTAGTGTAGTGTTAAACGAATGCTTCTGTATACACCACATTAGATGTCTGTCCTACAGGTTCATAGAAGAACAAAGAATTGGAACCTCTGACTCTTGAGCAAGTAAACTACAGTTGACCATGTGTGAAAAACTTGGTCTCACTCAGTTCAATTCCTGCTTTAGATAATGTTTCCCCTTCGACTTAGTTAACGTCATTTCGAAATAGTTTCTGAGAGGAGTTTGCAATCGTTTCAACGGAAACAGATAGTGGCTCGGAATCAATGATATGTGTGATATACACACAGACTCCCCAATACCACACCTAGTTATAATGTCCGCCTCTATGCCATATCTGTGCTATGCCATCCCTTTTCACATTTCCCGGGGCACTCAAGTTTTGTAACATGAAATTTGTTACTGATACTAAACGCAGCATGATGGTGCTTCTACTTTAAGTTTTTACACATTAGCAGGCAGTCCAGGAGCAGTCACGGAGTCAAGACATTCAGTTGGATAATGAACTGCTTCCTCATTACTAATCACTCTCTTTACTGACTTTTAAGTTCTATCTTCGGCTTGATATAGCGTAAGAACTTGTTTGTTGATTTTTCCTGGCTGTTCATATTAAGGGTTGAGAATTGCTCGTTCACAAAACTATTTATTCTTAATATATAGTACATCATCAACTCTGGGAATCACCTTTTCAATGATGTTAAATACGCAATATATTCAAATGCTCAAATGAAATTAAAATCAACGGTATACCTACTTGCCCCACCTGTGTATTTTCAAAATAAACTTGTCTGCGAAGTTAGCAAAATACAGCTTAAAGCCCCATAACTTCGCTTCTGCACTGAATTATCAATCTATTTAGAGCCTATATTTTAAGTTAGTCATACACAAATCTACTGTAAAAGTTTCAAACCGACAGAAATTTGTGTAAGGGTGGATTCTGTTTCTCCAATGTATGAAACGTAAAGAAAACTTGAAATGAGTCAGTTCTAAGCAATGTACAGACAAAATCATTATGTTATTTACATAGTTATTTTTTAGAATGTTGGGTAACTGTAATTTTAAATACATTCATATTGTTATTACCACTTTGGTTAGTGTGATTTATACCAGAAAAAGGGAAAACCGTCATACTTCGTAAGATGTTCTTGGAGTCGTTGGAGCAACTACAAAAATCATGATCAAAACTAACCTCAGTGGTAATAACAATGTTTATTTAACACAGCCAGTCTTGCTAAGGTTATTACTCAGTTTAAATTAGCTACTATCGAAGATGGAATTCCGAAAGCGCTCCAGCGACTCCCAAGAATATCTTACGAGGTATGACGGTTTTCCCTATTTCTTATACAAATTATATTTTTTTTTAGGATTGCGAGCATGATAGTTTGTAAGCTGCTGCTTTAAGGATGTATTAACCAATTTCAGGAAGCTGTTCAATCTGTTAAAAGCATCATATTCCCCATCCACCTTTGCTTATGAGCAGTAAGAGAAGCAGTTCAGTAACGACTTGAAAAGAACATAAAGCCACATCCTGTGGTGGCTGTCAAACACTCATCATTTAATCTACTGTTTATAATTAAACAGAAGAAACACTTAAAATAAGTTTTATTTAGTTGGCGCATGTATAATATAAATATTTAAATGAAAAAAAAAACTGAAAACAGGTTTGTTTATTAATAAAATTTACATTTCAAGTTTGATGATTTAATCTAAAAACTAAATAAATTCCTGTATTATTTGAATCTTGAGTTTTTAAACACAGGTTGAGCTAAAATTAATAATTTTACTGGAAAAAGAAGTTCCTGAGAGTACAAGTTTCATTAGCGAGTGTTTTATTAAACACTAGATTATTGAAATTTTCTAACGTAGTGCAATCAGTTAGTATGTGGTATTTACTCACTGTAGGGTAAACAGCTAATGAAACAGTCTCCACATATGAAAATTTAATCGTATAAACAACGCGTTTCGAACAAGTAGTGTTCTTCTTCAGATATTAACTAAAAAATACAATGTCATCGGAGAGTTATCTATAGTACAAAATAAAAATAAAATAAGGAAGAGAGTACGAACCTAAGGATGAGTGTCTGTGGTACAACTGACTGGGAATGTATACTCCATATCCTCACCCACGTCCATCCTATTCCCAGTCAGTTGCACCACAGACACTCACTCTTAGGTTCCTACTTTCTTCCTTTTATTTTATTTTATTTTTATTTTGTACTATATTTACTTTGTACTATAGATAACTCTCTGATGACAATGTATTTTTTAGTTAATGCCTCAAGAAGAACACTACGTATTCCAAACGTGTAGTTTATACGATTAAATTTTTATATATGGACACTGTTTCGTTAGCTTTTTACCCTACAATATTAGAATTTTATTTACATAAATTCTAACAGTGAAATATGTAATTTTATTGAAGGAGCCATGGTAACATTAATGAGGCTAAGGATGATATGGTATGAATCAATGAAGAAAGAACTTCAATGAAGGAAAAAAGAATCTACAATGCATTTTACTGATAAAGATGATCAGTACTTGAATTACTTGAAATGTTTCAGTAAAATGAACTTGAAAGCAAACAAATACCGCCTGTCAGTGTAGTTCTACGGTGTGGGAAGTGTGACTCATTTATTAAAACAAACAAAATATTAAAATATCAGTAGCCCAATTTATTTTATTAGTTTCTTTGATAATCCTTAGTAAATAAATATTTTTCATCACAAACAACTGTAAAAGGCTGCTATTTTTCACATAATGATACTGCATTATAGGCAGGTATTGAAATGGGTATAAAAGATTAGGCAATAATTTACAAAAAAAAAATATATAAAATTTCAAATTTTTGTTAGCTTTTATTTTCCATTTGCTATATTTTCACCCCCACCCTACCTTTCAAAATGCCCTCTGGGGTTGGTCACTCTCTTTCCTTTATTACACCACCACTTATGGGGAGTGTTAATATTCTGGCTTCTCAAGTTTTTTAGAATAGCAATCTTGAAAAAATAACTAAAGTCATGAAGGCTCGGGACCTACGGCTTTTTCGTCCTATTCAATAAGATTTCGATCTGCTACCACTAGACTCCACTAAACATACATAAGTCACTTTCTATATCACAGTTTCCAAGAATTCCATTTCTGTCCTTTTATTAGTAATAGATTAAAGGAAATTTTGACATGGATTTAATAAAGACATTTTTTGAGACTAATAGTGATAACTAACATAACTGCCAATAATGATAACATCCATGAGATTCAACGGACTAACATCATAGTTTATATAAATATTTCAATAATTAAAATTAAAATAATGGTCATTGTTAAAACAACAGTTTACCTGCTGGGTAGGAAAGTTTTTTCGAGTGTAGGGTCTTGATTGAAGAAAGATATTTCAGTAAAATAACATAAAATAACAAGGTGGTAATAAGAGCTTATCTTTTTAACAAATGTCTTAAAACCATGCTATGACATTGATATTCTAGTTTGAAAGAATGTCAGTCGTCTCAACCATAATCAGAATTTTCGCCCCTAGTGGGGCCATGCAGCTCTACCACAAGCTGCATGGCTTATATCCACAGGTTCTTTGAACCAGGGGCAAAAAAGGCCACTGACCTTTCCTGTAGCTGAACAGGTCCAGTAGGACCTTTGGTCCGGAGTGAAGAGGTGTTACTAGTCTCCGTTGCTGGCCGCTTGAGGCAATGGTGCAAGTGCTAAGCAAATCGTTATTATAATTGGCGGGAAGAGAGAAACGAGTAGGAGTTGGCGGGCGGTGACTGACGTTGTAATCTGAAGGTGGGAGAAGAGAAAACGAGTACTTGATAAGAACAAATCCCATACGACTACTTAGTATTAGTATCATAAAAGACCGATCGAATCGTATCCAAGTATTCGAAAGTAGTCCTGTTTTTGTTTCAGAACAGCGTATTCGACGACATCGATACCTGGTTATATTCGAATACTTCGCATTCTATACGCTCATCTCTAGTGTATCTTTTTCTGTTTGTCGCTCTGTTGCAAATATTATATCTATTGACAACCAGAACAGAAATACTGGCATTACCAGTGACACATACATTTTTGACAGTAAATCATAAAATGAATAGAAAAAGATGATTTTAATCCATGCAAACAATACTTGTCATATTCTGATTGTTAGCCCTAAAATAAAGAATATTACTGTAGATATTCTTAATAAACAATGGCTACAAAGATATATATATATATATATATATATATACAGGTTTGATTAAATAACCATGCATAACTAACCATGCATCAGGACTACCTGCATAACCATGCCCTCTCCATCCCTACAACCAGCCAATCAGAAACTGATTACCGAAACCCACCATTAGACCACTCGTAGCTGATCAACAACTGCAGTAAATACCAACAACTCAGCAAAGAACCTCCTTATCCAGAAGATGACTGACGAGCAGTCGAAACATGTCGATAGTAGTGATAATAGTAGTAGTGATAATAGTAGTAGTAGTAATAGTAATAGTACTAGTTGTGACTGTTGTGACAATAGTAAAATTAGTGGAAATGCAAGATGTAAAGACAATGGAACCATTGGAAATGTTCTATTCAATTTAGATGTTTGTACAAGAAGATTATTCAGATCTCTTGAGAAATACACAAGGAAACTAATCAACCGTAAATATGGCGTATTATTTAATCAAACCTGTATAAATGAAGGACTGCTTCCTAAATATACTAATATATATATATATATATATATATATATATATATATATATATATACATTGATTGTTATTTATGTTATTGTTATATCATTGATTGTTGTTTCACATGTTTATGTGAAACAACAATCAATGTTCAAGTATTGGTGGCTCCTATAGTCTTGGCAGACAACCGCCTAAGGGAAAGAAATTGCTATAGAAAAACCCTAGTCCTCCAGGATAGGGGTTGAGCGAGGGGCTAACAATCTCTCCTCGTGAAAAATAGCTGGTAGGAAACAAAACAAAGCTTCAGAAGGACGGGAACTTCGGTAAGACCTCGACGAGTCAAAGGTTGTGGAGGAGTCAATGGATCCATTTACTTAGCCAAATGGAATGTGAAGCCGTATATCAGATCAGGAGTATAAGGTGCGTTATCACAGAGCAGGAGAATTATAAACTTGGGTAATGCTGTGCTACAGGAGCTACTGTGGAAATACAAGATTTCTTACAAGTGGAAATCATGTATTATTCTACGATGAGGGAACTCAGAGAAGAAAGGGAACTGGATTTCTTTCTTATACAGATAAATTTGAAAATAGCAAAATTGGACTTCAAGACAAAAATTGGAAGTATATGTGCTGTTTGAGAAATAAGGGCAAGTTCTTTAATTGACCGTCATGTCGGTGTATGCCCCGATTCGTTTTATAGTGAACTCGCAGATGAGGCTCCACAAGTTGATGTTAGAGGACCTTAATGCAAAAATTGGGAAGGAACTCGTGACAGAGAAGCGGTTGAGAAAGTCAGCCTGTATGAAATCAGAGATGAAAATGGTACTTTTGTGTTTACATTGTTTGTTTTTTTTGTTTCTTGTGTGATGTCTGTCGTGGTCGCCAGCCTCCACGAGATCCAACTTGGGTGCGCCGTTGAATCCTTTTTTAGCCAAAATAAGGTAGGCAGTATTTTATTTTGTTTAATGTTTTTTGTTTTTGTTTTTTTCTGATCCAAGGCTATGTTTTATTATGTATTATTTTTGTTTACATTATTGTTTGTTTTTGTCATATGTTTTATTATGTATTATTTTTGTTTACATTATTGTTTGTTTTTGTGTTTATTTTGTTTTTATTTTGTGTGATGTCTGTCGTGGACGCCCGCCTCCGCGAGGTCCACCTTGGGCGCGCTGTGAAATGCAATATATCGCAAAGTTGATTTGCGAATATTGTTGAGTATCACAGCGTGGCTAAAGGGCGCTACGTAAAAAACATCGACCTGCTCTGCTTTGTTCCATATAATGGTCGAAAGGCTGAATGGTTTATGGGAAGAAATCAAAACAGGTACAAGAGTGGAGGATTCTTCAGTTGGCAAAGGTACAGTTGTTAAGAGTTCCCCAGAAAGAATATAAAAAAAGTAACATGGCACTCTCCTGATAGAGTGATGAGAAACGAAATCTACCACTGTTTCATTGGTAGGAGACCTGCTGCCAATAATGGTTGGTCCAAAAGGAAGCTGGACAAAATGGGAAGGTTCTCTGGATTGAATCCACTTAAAACGCATTCAGTTATCCAACTTTTCTTTAATTCATGTAATAATTAGATTAATAATATATTTCGATGTGTCTTAATTATAGTTAAATAACCGACCCAGCGAACTGCCAGTGAATATCGTGTTACCTTTATCTAATCTTCTTTTGATATTTAATTATTAACATAATAGCCCACCCAACAAATGTTGTCCTATCTAACCTGGCAAATATTCAATTCGAACAGGAGTAAAAACTAAGATAAAAAATCTGGAGTGGCCTACACTCATAATTAAACATAATATCAAGCTCGTTAACAACCAACTTATATTTTGTTTGATTAATAGTCAGAAACTTGTTCGACAACTATCCATCACACCATGGAGTGCATAAGAAAATATATGTTTGATTGGGGTTAATTTTTCACTTTTAAAAATTCCTTTTTCTAGCATATCATCTTAGCTCATTAGAACATTTCAGATTTTTTTAAATACACCTATAAATAACAATTACATTTAACTTAACAAATTTTCTAATACAATTTAAACAATGTAAAAATGCAAACAAATCTGCCCAATTGATTCATTGGGCTGATGATTCATTATTCCAAAGCAAAATTGTAAAATTATACTTTCAACTTTAAAAAAAAATCATATAGGGAAAATGAATATAATTTTTTTTAATCAATGTTTCAATGCAAACATTCAGAAACTGTTATTTTACAACCATTTTTTGTTTTAAACTAATTTTAATAATCTAGCTTAACCATATTGTTTTTAATTCATCTTAAATGAAATTGATTATATCTTGCAAATAGCTTTATAACAATTATTTAACTTTTTGCTGCTTTTAAATTAATTATTGATTCATAAAGAAATTAATTTTAAACATTATTTAAAATGTCAGTGCCTTTTATGTAGTAATTCCTTCTGTTTCTTACTTATATCTATTTGTAGTATTTCATTGTATTTAATTGTCAATTAATAGTTTGTTAAGTAATTAATATATTTTTATTATTAATAGGTTATTATTAAAGCTAATTTGATACTTTGAGGTGCCTGAGGTTCCTCACCTAGGCAGGATATGCCCTTTAGGGAGTCCCTGTGTGAGAAGCAGTATCTCCTCGGGTTTTTACCTCCAGAGTAACTGTCAGGGTGTTGTTAGACTCTCCACCCTTACTATTTGGAATGGTCCGTAAACTTAGGTGAATGAATTTGAAACCGGTACTCGCCTGTTGTGATCTATGGAAATGTTAGGTTTTCGACGCTCTTATCTCTTTGGGATTTCCTTTGACTTTTAGTAAAATAACTATCTCGAAGCACATACTTAATCTCAGGTCCACAGGCCGAGCAGGAGAGTGATCTGAACCGAGGTGGGCCCTGGTCTCGGGGAAAATGGACCTATATCCCCTTTGAGGAGGATTCTGTCCTTAAACTGTATCTGCCGACTGATTACTAAAACTAGTCCAACATTTACCGTATAAAGAGGGTTAAATGAATGTTATTAAAATATGTAACATCAAAAAAAAATCAACATTTAATTCATTATTTAACTATAGCTAACCTTAAAATAATTTATGGTTAATATGAAACATCTATTAAAAGTTTTCGTTTGAAAATAAATATATTACAACATTCAATTGTTGTAAATAGTTATAAGTAAATAATTTATTTTTATTAAAAGTATTACTCATTGAACTTAGTATTGATTTCAGATATAAAAAGTTCAGAGTTCAAATTCAACAATATTCCTAGATTTTTCCACATGGATAGACAATCCTAATCAACAAGGACACCAAGTTAGTACATGTACTAACTGTTTTTACAATGTTCCCGAGACTGTTTTTTTTTTTTTTAGACTTTATGTGTGATGTGGTGTCGTAGGACCCGCCTCTGCGAGGTTCACATTGTGCGCATCTACGGCTCGACACAGCCCTTCTGTAGGAGGGATGTAGTGGGCTTCCAAGTGCAGCTAAAGGGTCTCACGTTAATAAACATCGATCTGTTGTGCTTTGCTCATGGAATGGCCGAAAGGTTGATAGACATGATTACAAATCAAAACAGGTCCCGAGACTGTTTAACCTGAGGAGCATGTTACAGATGTCTAATCTGAAAGAACTGAATAATAAAAAATTCACTACTATCGATGTAGAGGTCTAACTTTTGGTACCTGAAGTACGTTTAACATAATCGGTAATTCAGGTTCATAGTATAGAAAGCCAAGCTAACCTAATGATCTGCACTGAATTCCATCCTTGTGTCTTCGTATATGGTCTCGAAGTATTATCCTCGTGTATTATTCCTTCCTTGTCGCTAGTTTATGAATATGAAGATGTGAGTACAGTAAACACAAATTTAGCTAAAATATATTTATTAATATAATTGTACAAAAAAAGATATGAAATATGAATCTCAAAGAATTTTATAACATTAAGTACATAATAAATACATTCCATCTGTTAAGACAAGTGTCGAGAATTAAATTTAACAACAAGCATCTCAAACGAATCCTTAAAATTTCAAATTTAATTAAAATCACAGGATAAGGTGGGAATAATTTGTTTTTTTATGAAAAAAAAAACAACACATAAATGGCAACGAAGGAATGATTTTTTTTTCTAAAAAAACACCAATGTTAACACACACCAGCGAGTTTATGACATTCCACAATTAATACATTCCGCCATATTAACAGACCAAACAAAGAAACATTTAACATTTAAAAATATACATTTAAAACTGGTGTAAATTAAATTAATCGCAAATATACTATTACTTAACAGAAAATTAGTTTTCTTCTTCGTAGACATTTTTTTTTATTAATTCTACGGTTATTTTTAAAAACCAATTGCAAATGTTGCAAAGGAACAGTATTGCAATTTTTTTTTTTTAAGGAATTGCAATCAATTAAATATACACCAATTTTTAATTAAATACAGGAAAACAAATGATCCGTTCTAGGAATCAATTTGATTTTTGTATTTTTACAAAGAAATTTCTCTTAATCTAGGTTTTATAACAAATATATACTGGACTATAATAATTCCTACAATATTAAAAAAAAAAAAAAGTCTGAATTAGTCGAAAATATGAAATCTAATTCAAAGACTCAGTACTAGCGAGAAAAACAAAGATTGAGTAGAAATTGTACACTTTATACACTTTAAATACATATGACATACATAAAAATCTATGCCTGATTAGGGCGAGGAGCTGGGAAGCAAACCAGGGCTTCTGGTGGACTGAGAATCCAGAGATCAAGAGAAATCTTTTATTTCAACCGGTTTAAAGAAAATGATTGAAACTTATATTAGATATATATTTTAGATCACAAAACGTGATTAGTTAATGTAAAAAATTGTTACATTAATTAATATTCAATTAGGATTTTGTTTTTTTTTTAATTTATAAAGTACATTTTTCCTGTCTTTTAAGCTGAAAGAATTTCAAGACAATTTTTTTTTATTTAATTTAAACGTACTAAATAAATAATTTCACATATATAATCAAGTATGCTTTAATATGAGAAAAAAACTGTAAATAACATGATAACTTTACAGAAAATTAAAAATTATGTATCTCTTAAATTTCCCTGGATGATCTCAAATTTTCCACAGCCCAAGATCATGTATTTGACTTTGAAAAAAGTTTTTGTGATACTAAACTCTTCTCATTAAATTTTATATAATTTCTTTTTTGAACAAGAATAAAATAGAAAAACTTTTTTTTGTGTCTATTTTGATAATAGAATCACAGTTTTAATTATCCGAAAATCTGTAACATTATTAAATCAAATAGGAAAACAACTTTTTCAATTTTTAACAATCAGTTACACACAACCATTTCATTTTTTTTTAAAAAAAGTAATAAATTTATTTTAATAAAAAATAGTTTATATACATAATTACATAGAATATATTTTAAGACTAGCAGCAACAAATCAAATTTCTGTCTAATTACACAAAAATACATTGAGCATTTATTTAATGGTAAAATCGGCCAAAAGATATATATTTTGTTTGTAAAAAAAAAATTAATAATTGAATCCACGTCACTTTGCCTGATAATTGCGGAGGGATGGATCATGTTTACTATTCACGTGGAGACTGACCTCTTACAAGTGTATGCACCTGTTTTCGGAGGCTTACAAGTTGCTACCAAATGGAAATAAACTGTTTATATTACTGATGCTTGTATAACTTAGTAATCTTTGTAACCTATAGATGCATTCAACTAAAAATGGTTACTATTTAAAGCCTATTTTAAAACAGTTTACATGTGAGACAATAAAGTGTCAACTGATTTTAAAAATTGTGAATAAAACTTTAAGCTAGCTTTTAATTTAAAAGTTTTATGCTTAAAACAATTGTTACTGATCACCATCAAAGACGAGTCGCAATTTTACATTAAACAGGCAAGCTAAAGTGGATTTTACTGATTAATTCTACAAACCTTTGCGATTCTAACCACCTACATAAATTATTACTGTGCAATATTAGTCATACAAAGAAATATCCAGTCAGTCAAATGGCACAACCTAAACCAATAGTTGAGATTTTGCATTACAATAATAAAATTAAGCTAATAAGTATTGGAAAAATTTTTACATATAGAGCATCTTAATAATCTAATTTGCAAGCTTGAAACAGTAAATTGAAACTTTTAAATGCAAACATCTTGACACATGAATATCCCGGACAGCTCATTCTTAACAGCAACATGCAAGACATAAAACTATCATATTTGTTTGAACATCACGTTAAACATCACGATTAAGAAACAATGGAAATATTAATTAGGTCCTTGCATTAAAGAATAAAACTATGTATTCAGTTCTGTTTACAAATAATATACGTTAAAAATAATACTAAACAGTAGTATAGGTACAAATACCTGAATGATATTTGATTAAATCAATTGAATGAATTTTCAAACAATTTAACTGGAAAATATCACTATTTGTGATTTCATTAAAAAAAAAAAACTCACTAAAGCTGTAATCGAAATACATTTCTACCAAAAGGTAGTTGATAGTACTTGAAACAGGATATCAACGCTTTGATATAAATACAAAGAAATATACAAATATGAAATTGTACAAAAAAGAACAACAAACACAGTCAAAATAAAGCCAATAAATAGTAATGTTTGTTTGTTTAATTGTTACAATTTCAAAGTGTATTACTATCTAGTACTCTTTGTTTTTTTTTTCCAGCTACTTAAATTCTGGAAGATATTGTGGAAGTTATCAAATTGAAATATGTTTTTTTTTGTTCCAGTCTTCCAAAGAGATAAATTATTGAACTAAATAAACACTCAGTTCAATTAGTTAGACCATTTTCAAAATTGAACTAAACACATTTTCACTTAATAAAAGAATTATTTTATTAATATATGGAATTGCTAAACTATAAATATAACAAACAAGAATATTAAAGCTTTGATTCAATACAAAACAAAACCTTCCCTACTTTACAAAATGTAATATTTTTTGATTTGAGATATCAAAACTTTATTAAATTCCAACAACCAAGTTATACAATAATTCATAATACAGTATATATTTTTTGGAGTATTATCCTGTATACGGTTTACTATTAATATGAAGTAATTTTAATTTTTTGGTCGTTTGAAATGAATTTGTATTTTAAAAAACTGGTATAGTAGAAATATTGAATTTTCAATATTTTAAAATTTAATTATTAATCAATTGAACACACTAATTGATGCTGTCCTTCTTTATCAGCTCCACTGGGCATTTGTTCGACATTTATTAATATAACAATCAATTAATATCCATTTAGCTATTATAGCAATTTTTTTTCTAAGTCGATTGATTCGTTTATAAAATTTATTAGAACATTGATGAGATAAATTTTGGTTGAGTATCAAATTAGTAGTAGTTAAATCAATAATATCAAAAGTAGGGAAGCTCATTTAAACAAAAACAAAAAAAAACTAATTAAAAAAATATTTTTAACCTAAGTACTTATATTTTCCTAAACAATTTAGAAACATCCAACTGAAGTTGATATCCTAAAACCACCAATCACTATATTTCTTTCAATGTTTAATATCTTTCTTTAGTCACTTTAATTATCAAATACTGAGCATTATCTTAAAGTATACAATTTGATACAGTTTAAATTAAAGAAAAAAATCCTTTGTCATTATATATGAACCTGTGTAAAGTGCCATTAAGAGGAATTCAATATATATATATGTATTTATATATATATTTGCAACTTAATATTAAACATATATAATGGCAAGAGATCCATTTTGTAAAAGTATCACATAATATGTACAACAATTTATATACAATTAAAACACCATTTGTTTTAAGGATGGATTGTTGATGAGGGGTGGGGTGGTTTAAACAATGATTTCTCTGATCATTCTCCTTGCTCGAGAGTTGGGGGTTGAATATCCTGATTCTACTGTGTTGTCATATGTCATGCCTGGTTGGGAAGGTTTCAGTCCGTCTTCAGCGTGTTCCATGAGCATGTGGTGATCAAGGTAAGGATCTGGCAGGCCACTCACATCGTGGTAGGGAGATTCTGAAAGAGGCAATTGAATGAGCTCCCAGCAGTCAGGATGCCATATATGTATAAAGATATTTGTTTTTCAATCACCTAGTATCAATAAAAAAACCACACAATTAATACTGTTTTATATTTAAACAGTGCTATTATTGTTTATTGTTTTAATGTTAATACTAATATACTAATGAAAATACGATCCGAAACGGAAAATAAAGTTCAATGTAAATGAAGAAACATAGAGAAATTAAAAAACACACAGTAAAAGTCTCCAACCGTCTCTGTACCAGTTGCTTGGTTTCCCTCTCTTATCTCTCCTGAAGACGGTTCAAACCAAAAATTTGATACCGCAAGTGTGTGTTTTTAATTTCTCTATGTTTCTTCATAAACTTTATGAATACTAATATTGGTACTGTTTTATATTTAATATGAAACAGTAAATTATGCAGAATATACCTTAAAAACATCAAACTCTTTAATGATAAATATCATAAATATAGGTTTCATAATGAACGGAAAAGTAACCAGTAATATTAAGTGTTCTTCAACACTCTTATGAGATCTGAAGCTCAGGGTTTCTGTTTGAATCGATTTATCTATCTATATGTATGAAAATGAATGTATGTCTGTTTGTTTGTACTCGATAGATTCAAAAATTTAGGAAATTATTAAGTATATTCCCGGAAGGTTTATGTAAAGTTTTTTAAAAATCAGAGTTGTGGTTCAGGTAATATCACAAAAATAAAGATAAGGTTTGCTGTATAACCTGTTTGTTTACATTTTGACTTTAATTGGTAATGGCGGCAGCAGGTAGGTTATTCTTTATGATAATTCCACATGCTTTGTTCAATTGGAAATAACCAGGTACCAGAAATTTTATTATTCTTTCCAAATTGATATTAAAGACAATTATTGTAATTTTATATGGGTTTCTTATTAACTTTAACAAAGTTTTAGTAATTACAATAGTTTACAATTAACTTTTCATATCTAATTGGTTTAACTTGCTTTAAGCATTAAAGGAGTTATGCGTTAAATAATAACTTATTAACTTTAAGTATGCATGATAGTATTATGAATAATAATGATAGTATTTGGACCATTAATTCTAATCTTAAAAGAATAGTTAAAGTATTTTGTTTGAGTTTAATAATTGTAAGGCTTCTTTATTTATTCCTGATTGATTAATTCGTTTATTTAAAATATTTAATTATTGTAATTAGTATCCTGCCCTACTCCATGTAGGCAAAATGATAAGTTATTATATATATCGATGATATTTAACTAGAAGACGTTTATGAATGTCTAAATCAGTAAAACTTATAAGGGAATATATACAGCATAAAAAATGGATGAAGAAATATTCAAATCAAAATGTACATATATAAAACTTAATCACTGTATGTATTTGTGGGTATAAATACAGTTCTTAACATAATAACTGTTATCACTACATAATGAAAAATATATTTAGAATTTAACATTTGGAACTCAACTGACACTTTTCGATACAATGCTTCTTCATAAACAAATAATATTTCATCAAAATATTTGTATTCAAACTTTTAAGAGACAAGTTTGTTTACTGATATAATTTTAATTATACATTTAAAACTGTGTGAAGTCTTCAAATTGAAATTATTGAATGAAATGTAATGTGATATGGCTTAGCCTCTTCAACTAACTGGCTCCTAATTGAAACGATTTGTGGGTTTAAAATTCGTGTCATTATATTTAACAGATACGACATATCACATTTAATGAACTTAGACTTCTTTCAACATTTCTTGATGTGTTGTTCAGCAAAAAAAATTCTTTTTATTATTTGTTTAATCTAATCTACCAACTACCAATTGTATTAGACAATGTGTGCAATTTATAATCAGTGTTAGATTATATCTTTTTCGCGTAATCTATAATTTTAATTCTGTATTAATTTCGTTTATCTCAAAAAAGTTAAGTGTAACGGAACTATAGAAAATTTAAATTGTTTTCGTAATATGTAATTTAATACTAGAGTTGGAATTAAATTGTTTCCCGGGTAAAGCCGGGTAGATTAGCTAGTTGACGATAAAATGTAATTTATTCACTGAGAATGTACCCAACATATACTGTAATGTATATTATGTAATATACTGTAATGTATATGTAAGCAAACACTAATGACCGGCAACAAAAAATAAAAAAATGATATATCAGCATTTTTTGGGATGGATAGAATAAAGTTTAACATAAGTAAGCCATTTGGTTGGTTTCTTATAGACACTAAACTATAAATATTTAAAAGAACTATGAATAAAGACCATTTGCAACTTACTTGTTTTTATATTGTTAATTGGATAGGCACAAATGAATTATATTTTGTAAGAAAGGTATTATTAATTGATTTTGGACAAAGGTATGATATATGATCAATACAAATAAATGATCTAACATATTTAGGTTGAATTGAACCTAATAACTTAAATGCATATATACATTATTCTTCATAGGGAGCCAGAGGGGTGTAAGCAATTAACATCCCAACATCTAATTTTAGTTTATAAAAATATTTCAAAATTAAAAATAACAATCAACAACAGATAATAAATAATTTATTTATTTAGATTCTAGTTGTAATTAGTAGGAGTCAGGTAAGAAACCGATATACTCCTTCACTTCTGTGGTAATCAATTTATATTCATCAATAATATTATCAGTAATGGTTCATTCAATTAAACTCTGTATAACGAGAAAAGTAGCCTTGTCCAGGGTTTTACATCAGCTGGCAGATAGTGCTTTTCTCTGTCCCTTTTTTTACTCACTCAGTCCAGTACCCTTTCTCTCCTTTTACTCATTTTTACTATAAAATACCTCTTTCACCACAACCTCAACTCCAAACTACATGACCACTTCCCCATATATCTACCCATTCAATTTGTTTCTCTTTCAAACACCATTATTTCATCGAAAGATCGTAATCTCATTTCAAAATGTATTACTGCATTTTTTTTGTGCAAACAAATTCCTGTTTGAACAAATAAAAGTAAAATCCTATATAAATATATACGTAGTATACAATTTGAATTCGTTTATGGTTAAACCATAAGGCTGTAAGTGTTTTTGTGATTCTCATGTCCTTAATAATTAAAAAGATTAAATTTGTTAAACAAATACAATTAATTTTCACAATTACAAACTAAAGGCTTATCATATACAGTTAAACTCTGAATTATGCCAACTCTTTCAAATAAATGCATTAACATAATTCTTAATTTTTAAGAATTATATATTAAAAATATATGTTAATTTTTTTTAATATTAACATATTCTTAAAACTTAAGAATTATATTTATATTAAAAATATATGTTAACTATTTTTATTATTAACATATTCTTAAAAATTAAGAATTATAATTTAATTAATAATTTAAAAGTTCAAATTCCTTTTAATTACTCTTTAAAAAGATCAATCTAAAGGCCTTAGAATGTTTTAATTTTACCATTGATTTATAGGCAAGTTAATCAGTTATTATAATTATATCTCAAAAACTATAACTAACAAGTATAACTAATTTTCGCTTCTCTTGTTCATCACGATTAAAGATTTTGAATTGCTTAGGGTTAATATAGAATAAAGCTTGAATTAATTTTCCAAATTTCTTTAACGACAGGCAGCTTTTTTATTTCTACTACGGTGCCATGACCTACTAAAGATCCATAAAACTACATATGTTTCATACTTTTTCAAGCAATTTTTTTAACTTGTTATTTAGGAGTTACGTATAAAATTAAACATAATAATGTGTTTTACTAATAAGAAAGTAATTACTTACTCAGTATACCTTTAGAATAGGGCAGCTTAATTGAAACAGACATATGTGAGTATTTACCAAATAATTTTATAAAATTACACAAGCATTGTAAATACATATTAACATATTTTTTTCTGTTTTAATTGTCACCGTTGTTGTTCATCAGGTGAGAAAATGTGTATCATCCTTTTAAATATAGTTTCCAATACCATTGACATTTCACCGAAACAAAAATGGAATATTCTAACACATTTAAAAATTAGTTAAATAAAGAATTTGATTTTATGCTAAATAATGACATTTAAAGTAATTGTTCTAAGCCCTACGATAAGTCGGTTCAAATGTGATTATTATTTAAGTTCATAATGTAATGTTTAAAATAATTACCTTGCAGTCTCAACAAAATGTTGTATACATTCATATCTTTGGAAAACGGTATAATAAAATGTTACCGTTTTATTATGTTGAAATAATTCAAGTTTCACTCAGGTGCAATGATTACTACGTGGGTTTTTAGTAGTGAGAAGTAACTATCTATTAAGGAAAATTGTAGGAAAAGGAACTGAAATTTTATTTTCTCAAAAAAGATATAATTTAATATTAATTTATATCAATTCATTTGATCATCGATGACAATAGATCCCTGGGGTAACATCTTTAGCTTTCTATGAAGATTTGTAGGGCTGAATGCAGTGACTTTATAAACTGGTGTGGACTACAGGTCAGCAATCACTAATCCGGCAACTTTGGGACCACGAGGGTAGCGGATTAACCATTTTTCCAGATTAGAGTTCAACAACTTCACTTTTACGCATTTTAAACCACCCCATCATTACTTCATCTAGGAATGCGAAATTTCATTGATTTCCTTTAAACTTTAAACTTCCGTTATTTTTTACTGTTAGCAAAAAAAGCTGAGTTAGTTTTCTTTCTGTTTCTTTATACCATAAGCTGTTGACGACCCAATGCCATAGAATTCACACAAGCTTCTCACTGGTACACTTTTATCAAGTTTTTTTTTCTAAAAGTTTAACCTTTTCAGATGTTGAGAAAGGTTTATGTTTACGCTTGTCACTTCTATTCATCGGAGCCATAGTTGGGGATAGAATACACTTTTTTCAAAAATAAAGCTTAAAAATCACGTAGGAAACGATTACCATTGTTTCAATAAACCGCCTCTGATTGTGTGTGTCGGCACAAAAGGCTAGCGCCACTAGCGAAAATAGTACCGGATAACTGATTGTCTCGGTTACTCATTGCTGGATTAGTGATCACCGACCTATAATAGGTAAGGGTAGATAAATCCGTGGTATCAAGATAGGATTACTTCGTGTACAATAAGGAATATTAGAGGTCATTATGAACGGTATCTTCTAATCAGTGATGGGAGTTAGAACGCATTATGGATTGGGCAGGTCGATAGAATGTTAGAGTCTTGGATGATCACTACACTTCCAGTTTGTAATTCCAAATAAGTGACTGCATTGTACAGAAGACAGTCTTGTTTCATAAAATAAAGTTTGAAAACTCCGATATAAACAGAAAAATTGAAAAGTTCAAAGTACTTTCAATTACTCTTGAACAAGAGCAATCAAAAGGCTATAGATTGTTTTAATTTGTCCATTGACATTGTATGCTTTCTTTTATATAATTGAACGAGTTGTTTCTACTTAAAGGGTGATAGACCAATAAAGATGAGTAATTAGTGTAAAGACGCTTGTGCACATATACACAGGTTAATTAAATTAATTATAATTTACATAGACAAAAGTGAAAGAAAGAAAAGCAATGACAGTAATGATGATCTCACCGATGTGGTGTTGACGCATTGGTTTATCTGGGGTGTAGTCCTGTCTGGAAGGATTGTTGCTTCTGGAGTGAGAATAATCTGGAGATGCTGATGGCAAGAGGTGTGGGCAACCAGAATAATCCCCAACAACTACACCATACCCTCCGTGGTTCATGGGGTCATATACTCCTGTAACAACAAATATCTTCACTTTCCCATAATGTACATACCATTAACTTCTTTCCCTGTAAATTTTTCACTTTTTCACTTGATTCTGAGATTATTGAGATCAATGTCTCTCTTTCCATTCTCTAAATTTAAATTGTAATTATATATATGGAACAAATATTTATTCTGTTAGTTTAGATCAGTATTTCCTAACCTTTTTGAATTACCGACACATTTTGAATATACTTAATATTACTTAAACTGTAGGTGTTTAAATAAAAATATGCTAACGTCAAACACAAAAAAAATTCAAAAGAACTTATGAATTATAATGTATTTTCAATGTAAAATTCCAGTTCGTTTTTCATATAGTTGTTTTAATCCTTCACCTAGTTTTATTTTGATTGATATTAGTACCATTTTTTATGTTAGCAATTTTTTATGCCTATTATGTGTTCATGAGGAGTATTGCTAGCTGTCAAGAATTTATGGATTATGATGAAAAACTAAACTAATTTTCTCCAAATATTTGTAAAATGTTATTAATATGTTGTTAATATGGAAAAAAATATTAACTTTCAAATTTTCTTTAAAGGTTTTTGCAGCTATTTGCTAATAGCTAGTCAGGGTTAACAACCTACCAAGCAGACAAGTGCATCGCCACATTGGCTAATTAATTAAAGTTTCCCCCGTTGACTGAACTCTAACTTTAGTAATTCTTTAAATGAAAAGCGACTATTTAAGGAAAAAAAACTGCTAAAAGCTTCATTTACCAGATGGAATTTGAAGTGAAGAAGAAAATTTTAAAGCAAGAAGTTATTGCACAACATTGTACTAAATTGATGACTCTAATATTTAGAAGATTGTCGTGCATATGACAAATCATATTTTTTCTTTTCATGTATTAGTTTGATATGTTCTTTACATGATACAGATATGAGGATTTGATTGATTATGTATGCAGTGAGAAAGCATATTGAGACTTTGCTGGGTGAATGAAGACGAAAGAAGTGGAGGCACTGACCGTAGGGGTTGTTCCTGTCAGTTATGTGGTGGTGGTGATGTTCTGGGTTGGGGGTGATGTTGGTGGAGCTGTTCGCCTGAGCAGCCATCTTCATTTGCCACAAAGAGTCTTGCGAGTTGACAGAGCCTCCGTGATTCGAATTTGAGTAACTGTTTTCCACGTATGTCATGTTAGGCCCTTCAAATAGAAAAAAAAAACATTAGCATTGATGGAAAACAATTTGTTCAAATATCATCTAAAACAAGTGGCTCTAGAGCAATTTAAAGAATGATACATAATACGCAAAAAATCAATTGATATACCTAAAATCTTGACATCAATCTAGTAGAATAACTGATAATCGTGAAATAACAAAATTTTAATTATTTCTGGAACGTTACTTTTAAACAATTAGTGTATAGTAGGACCATATATGGTCTCTACACTACCTAAGGAGGTATTAAAATAAAATTGACCACTTTATTAAAGGCTCCATGAAGGGTATTTTTAAATAAATATTTTCATTATCATGAGAAAGAGAAGAAAAGAAGATGAGTTGTACTCTGCTGCTAAGCAGCAACTAACCACTTATGAATGTTAGTTACTCTTTGCCAGCCGAGCAAAACTCATCTTCTTTTCTTCTCCTTCTCCTGATGACGACGAGTTTGAAATATTGATTTGAGTCTGTATTGTTTCTATGTACTCTTTTATTCTAATCATTTGATATTTGTCCTAATGGATCGTTTCATTTTTAAATAAATAGTTTTATATATAAATATATTTAATAATAATAATGCCATTATATCGATAGCAATAGTCTAAAGCAATAATAAGATCATTTTTAGTTCAGTCAGCCCATAAAAAGAAGTTCCAAAAAAAAAGAACTCACAATGTTTGTAAAATAATACAAACATTTCCATTTGTAACTTCTGGAATAGTCCACTAAGGAATATTTTAAATGACTACAAAGACTTTAAAGCAATCATGCTTAAACCATTGCACTGTATTTGACCACAAACAGGTTTAAAATGAACAAACTTTATATATAATTTATTGATAACAGATTGGAATAAATAATTATATTTATAAACACACTTCCAATAATGAAATATGAATAAAACACTTAATGAATAAACATTTCTGATTTTAAAATATTTGCATATTAGATTACTAAATAAATCTATTTTTCATTTAATTGTGTATTTAAGAACAAGCAAATCATATAATGATTTTAATATACCTTCAATTTTTTCCACGCTGACTGCAAAGTAGAATTTCTATATTATACAATGAATTATAAACAATTTAAATCAAGGGGTATTGAATTTTGATACAGTTAGCTGTAAGTCAAGTGATTTGAATTGAATAAAGGCTTGAAGACAATTCTTTAATTCTATGAACTGAAATATCGGTAAGACATTTCACCTAACGCTGAAATATGCAGCGAAAGAACTGATTTTAATCTATATAATAAACCTACCTTGGAGAGCATTAGTTTATATCAGGTGTGCTCAATACGTCCTACGTGATCTACCAGTCGAACACCAAGGTATTACTGGCGGATCACATGGCATTAACAAAAATAACAGCCTATAACTCTTCCCGTCATTGATTGATATATCTGAAATCTGAATCAATTCTGATGTTTATGATACTTAGGTCACTGTGTATTAGCTCATTAAAGCTAATAAACTAATCGTTACTCTAACTCTTTACTTTTAATTTTTTTTATGTAAAAATTAAGAAAGGCTAAAAAATGACTAGGGAGACTGGATTGGGTAAGAAGAAAAAAACATACCACTTTTATAAGAAATGGGACGAGGCTTTCTTCACTATGAAATATTACAGAGATCCTTATAACTTTAAAGAATTTTTAATATATTTCTAAATAAATACAGCGGGTAGATCATTGTGACTTGTTCATTTCATAAGTAGTTTTCTCAAAAAATGTATGATCACGCCTGGTTTATATCATCCGTCCCTCATCTAATGGATATAACATTGTAACTGATAAGTAACTGACTTTTTAGTCAATGTAATAAACTATTTTCTAACTGCGTTATACATTTAATTTCTTTCCAGCAGCAAATATTTTAAATGGATTAAGTTGAGACTTGGTATTGTAAAAAAATATTTATGTTCCTCAGTACAAGTTATAGAAAAAATGAAAATGACAAAATACTAGAATAGCCGAAAGATTTTTTTTAATATTTATTAATATTTTGAAGTCGTATTTATAATTGTGTTTATAAAAGGTTGACTGTTTTTTTTTATTTTGTAAACCGATCCCATAGCGGGTGATAACGGCAGCCGTTTACCGGCTTTTTGTTTGATCGGTGATTCTACAGATTCTACATTGGGGGACATAAATTTTGCCTAACTCAAGTGCATTTCGAGTAGGGATCTTTAACAAGTACCTGACATCGTAGAGGCTCGGGACCGACGGATTGACGGTCCTCTCTGAGGGACAACCAACTCAGATTTATTTACCTTCTGCGTGAATAAATCGAGGGCCAGGTGGGGATCGAACCCCGGACTTAGCAGTTCAAAGGTGAGTACGTTTTCCACTGAGCTAACCGGGCCTCTAAGGTTTGACTAACTCTTTATATAATATCTAAAGAAATTGATAGTATAATAAAGAATGTAAGTTTGCGCCACCAAAATCACTCAGATTATATGACTTATCTCGATAAAACAAGTTATATGTATCAGGTATCGGTCAAATCAAACTTACAAAACTAATATTTGACTTAGAATTTGTATTTAAGTTCGACATTTTGAAAGTACAATCCAATGATCTATACATTCAAAGTTTAAAATGAATAATTTTGGGAAATAAACTTTAACATAACTGTCAGATTAGCAAGAACATTACATTGTTAAGGGTGTTTAGAGTTATACGTATCATTGTTCATTATGAACTACACAACAGTGTGGTTGTACACTGTAGCGTTCTTGTTAAATTTGGCAGTTGTGTTGAAGTTTCCATTCATAAAATAATTTATTTTAAACTTCTAATTTAATAGTTTATCGGAGTGACAAAAGTGGTCACAGGTCGTCTAGTTTGTTTAATACTAAGCCTAGGCGAACTGAAGATGAAATGGACTAATGTTTTCTGTAGATTCCGAAAGTCTGTTAATCTTCCAAGTTAATGTAAACTTCGGTAGCATACTGCTAAATATCACTTTAGCTCTTATACATACTATGATTACTAAAAACAGAAACAGAGAAACACTACATATTGCATTGCTAAACAATATAACGTACTAATAAATATACTACTTTTATTTTTATGCTAACTTATTCTACAAAAGAATTTATTGAAGAAATATTTAAAAGCCTTAATTAATAGTAGATTAATTAAAATGGTTTAAAGGGAAGAGTTCAGTAAATGAAGATGAATGTGCAAGTAATGAGGCAGGGTAATTAAAAAGGAATTACCCAATGGAGATTAGGCTGGTTGTGTAGAATTTGACAAAAGCTCTTTGTTCAGAGTATCAGTTTTTAATTAATTCTTTGGTATCCTATGTAGAAGAGACGCCAAAAATTTGTTAAATATATATTAGAAATGTTTAACAAAACTGTGGAATGCAAATTATTCATCAATTGTTTCAAACAAGTTGAATGTCTTTATAAAGTTACAAAAAAAAAAAAGAATAAAAAAAGAAAGTAGAAACTTTATTTTCATTAATTGAAATACATTTTTCTAAATAATAAACTTTTGAATAAAACTTACAAATATCACGGTGAAAATACATTTATGTGGATTAAATGTATTTAAGTGTAGGAAAGAATATGTTAGAAAGGTGAATATACTTACAGTCGCCTCCATTAGGATGAGTCTGTGGGTGGTATCCATATCCATTCTGTCCATAAACGACATTCTTTGCGTTGTCGTCGAGAGCAAGGTCTATTGAGCTTTCAATGGCTTTGTTCTCCATGCCAGAGGATGGGTAGTAGGGAGGGGGTGGCTGCTGAACGATACTGGGATGTACTCTGCAAAAGAGCTTATATTAGATATCAAGAGTCTGATGTACCTTCCAAAAACCATTAAATCTTGCAGATCTAAAAATATGTACAATCTACTTATTAACATGTGAATTCGCAATGGAAATGTATTTTTGCATTTGTTATATTTGAAATAACGAATACTTGAAATATATATCTCTTTGAAATAATATTGTAAATACACAAATGTTCGCACAAAATCTCACTCTCTCTACATTTCTACAGTCACTGTGCTTAAATAAGAAACATGCAAAACGGTTATTCTGCTAAAATATTTATCTTTCGTCTTTTTCTGTCTATTCCTTAAAAGGAATCGTAGTAAGAGTGGATTTAATAACTGTTTTGATTTATATATATCCTTCGATTCGACCTTTCGGAACGTTACAGGAGAAAGGTCCAAGTGAATCCTCACAAATGAGGAAAACAAGAAAATTCTGGTGAAGTGCCGAATATGGGCCTCGCAGAGGAGGTCTTCTACGATGTACTTCAAGAAAAGCTTACTTCACTTGATTTTGTATTAATTCAATATTAACATACTTATGTTAATTAACATTAACATATCAACTTCATAACTGCCTATCCTGCAAACATAACAATCTGACCCATGTTATTCACATAGAAATATGATGCAAAAGTATTTATTATGCTCTGAAATACTCACGCAGAGGTATCCATTTCATAGTCCTTTGTTGAAGCCTTTTTTACTTGTGTTCTTCGACACTTGCAAAACACCACAGCCAGCACGCTGAATAGGATGAATATAACACAGGAAACAAGTATAGCAACGAGAGTTGGTAGAGCAATGGCTGAAGGATCTCTGATGTACGAGGCTCCAACTGAAACATGACGAGGATTTGATACAGTTATGGTAAGGGTATTAATCAATTGTTGGAGAAGAGCAGAAGTGCAGGAACATTCAAACAATAACATTTAATATTAACTTCCTAAAGATTTACCTACCATGAACTGGTATAATGTCACGTACTCACTAAAGTCGCTGCTATAACAAACTTTAGTAGAACTAAATTTAGAAGCTCCGATGAGAAATCAACCCAGCCATATCAACGGTAAACACTCTAATAGTTAGCGGATTTTTACTCTTTTTTTGTGTAATAAGAAAAACAAAGTCTCTTCATGTCACACAACGCACTTGTCACTGCCACAACACAATTCCAAATCACTTACTAAAAAGTAATATTTAATATGTTAAAAAAACGACTGACGAGGAATCAACATACAAGACTGAAACGACAGGACCTAATAAGACGATATAAGATGCGATCTAAACTTCTCGACAAAAGATTAAATTTGTCTCTACACAACAAAATACTGATACATACTACAATACTTAAACCGATTTGAACTTTTGGAATAGAAATCTGGGGAACAACTAAGCATACAAATATCCAAAGAATTCAAGCATCCCAATCCATAATCGTTCGAACAATCGTACACGCTACCTTTTATGTTTCTAATGACACCATTAATAACTATTTGAAAATTCCTTTTATCCACCAAGAAATCCTATTACGATACCGCAAATTCCATGGATCTTTACCCTCCAACCTAAACCCTTTAATTCAGCAATTACTATCTCAATAGATTTCTAACAATCATAGTAGAAGGCTAAAAAGATGTTGCCCCGAGATGTACTCAGTAATGCTGAATAATTTCAAGTGATCAGAATAATTTATATGGAGTACTACCAATGGGTGGTTTCTTTTATTTCATTTTTTTTTATGTATCATGAATCAGTATTACTTGTCACCCTTCTAAGGGTAGGTAATATAATAATACATGAAAAAAAAATATTTAAAAAAGAGTACTTTTTTATGTCATACCATGAATTATTTAAACATTGAAATCTAATACCCATGAGGTAGGAACGTGGGGAATTCATATCTTAAAGGTCTTAAGGTTTTGAGCCTTAGGATGATAACTCTGGCAATCTTTAAGGTAATTGGTTTTTTTAATAATTCATTTTACTTGTTAGAAATATACCAATACACTGTATTTTTGGTGTGCGGTATGTTAGTTTGGATCTACTAGAATTCTGCACCTCTGACGGTAATTCCTAATGGGTATACTGCATTCCCCTAAGATTCTAAATTGAGAACCCTAAATTTTGTTAAAGAGTGAATTAGAAATAAGTGACCTGGTCCACCTTTCGAAACAAATTACTGCTAAATAAAATCTAACTAATTAAAAATGGATGTGTTGTGTTGTTTTCTGCATATGGTAATAATTCTCATGTTGAGATGCCTCAGAAGGTCAAAAAGAAAAATTATTTCATTTTTATTTAATACTAGCATTTTTTTTAGAATATATTTTATATCAATATTCTTAAATATCGAATACTTTATCACTGGAAATTTTCAACGTCAACCAGTGAAAATATATTTTATATCAAAACCCGTCAGTGTCGTAAAAAAAAAAGGTTGAAAACCAATAACTCAACGTGTTAGGCCAAGCTGGAAAATATGGAGTTTCTGCATTCAGCTTCAGATGAAGTAAACCCAGAAATACCGAACAAATAATTTAATTAATTGGTTTATTTTAGTGTTAGCTCCAACATACTTCCAATTGTAACGAAAATATAATTGACATATTTGTTTAGAACAATTGACCAACGCTTGGGAGGTATTTTTCATTGATTGTGATTCAATAACGAAATGAAATTCCAATATTAAATACAATATTAAATATAATAAACAGGCAACATTGTATTAATTTAAATCCTATTATTAGGGGGAATATAAACTCAGAGAAGTAACAATAACTGAAAATCTGGTGTGAGACGCCACACGATTTCCAGTAACCTAATTATAATCGGTAGCGGATTTGTTTTAGGGTAATTGTGTTGATGCTTTTGATATTGGCAATTTCCAAACAAATGATTTTTCTCTGAATTCTCTCTCTTTCTCAGTTTAATCTATCTGGATCTAA
Organism: Hermatobates lingyangjiaoensis; assembly: GCA_026182355.1. Classification (NCBI taxonomy): domain Eukaryota; kingdom Metazoa; phylum Arthropoda; class Insecta; order Hemiptera; family Hermatobatidae; genus Hermatobates; species Hermatobates lingyangjiaoensis. Next base: position 581,746 of record JAPFBL010000004.1, on the reverse strand, counting down.
TTTATTATTAATATGTATATTTTACCACCTTTAGATTTACATCTATGTCAATTCAAACAAAAATTCAATTTAAAGTTCGTTTTATGAACTTTTGACCCTGAAGAACAATTTCTGCGCGCATTGAGTAATATATTTATTATTAAGTCAGAGGAGGGGAGAGCCATGTGCAAAGGGGTGGAATTTTGAGGGTGAAAAAAAAAATAGAAACAAATTAAAATAAAAAGGTAAAAAAAACCGGAAATTTTACACCAAAATGAGTTTTTAAGAAAGTAATTGTTTTTATGTTTTATTCCTGTAATACTGTTTTTAAAACGATTTTTTAACTGTAATATTTGAAAATCAAAAATAATTTATTTTAGATTTTTGAAAAGTAGTTTTTTTTAAAGTGGTTGAAAGTTTATTGTATTTGTTTGCGTGGCCAGGTAATTTAATATAACAATTTTTTTTATGATTTGAATTATGCGATTTTGTTTTTAAAAATCTTTGGTTTCCTTTGTTGACGACTCTCTATACATGTATAAGATCACTGTAATAAGATGAAACGTCTGGGACTAATAAGAGCAGTCTGAAATTAGTCTTTGTTTGTAATTCCATGAAAATAAATATCTTGAGGAGTTTTTGGAATTTTGAAGATTAACGTATTTATTATCCAGCGGCAAAAATACGCCGCAACTTTTATATTTTTGTAATAAAATCGCGTGGACAGACAATTATCTTATTAATCAAATAATTGCTAAATTCTGTTATAATATACTTCATTAATTACTAATAATGAGATAATTTGCAATTGTCTGCAGACAGATAATTATATTTTTTTTAAAAATAATTGTAATTTTGATGTCAAGCTTACTGTTTCCGTCTCAGGGATTGCGTGAGATAGTGAGATGTCCTCCACATATACATGCACGTACGTTCTTAAAATAATTTACCATCTTTAAATAATTTACTTTTGCCCTTCAAAAAATTTACCGCGGTGCCATGATACCCTCTTAACTTAGCTGCTTCTGTATAGTATAGTGCATTGGAGAAACTCGAATGCAATACTTTCATTTCATCATATTTAATATAGTAAATAAATTAAAGTGATTAAACATAATTATTTTTTTATACATAAATAAATATATTTTTAACATGCAATGAAATATATTATAAATTAAATCAATATACAAAATGATATGAAATGGGAAATACTGGAGTATTAATACTATTTACTATTATTAAATAAAGTAAACTATTATTATTATTATTTATAAGTCCATATAAAGAGATTTATGTGTGAGGTAAATACATAAATCAAAAATTTCATCACTCTACAAGTCATTAGTCCAATACAAGGAAATAAAAGTATTCTTCTATTTACTATTATCATTAAGTAAAATAAACATAGAAAGTTATCAGTTCCTTTCTAACAATAACACATTTGAAAAAGAACTTTGAATGATTAATAGCTAATATTATAAATAATATTTAATTAAATAAATAAATTTAAAATAAATTAAATAAATAATATTATATTATAAATTTGATTTCGAATTTGTTATATAGTAATTTCCTTTTGTGATGTGAAAGGTATACAATTTTTGTATGTGTAATTTATCATATTCAATATCAATTATTTCAATTGATATTGATCACATTTCTAATATTTTAAAATAAATTACTTTTAAATTCTTGTATTTGACCTGTAGAGTGATGAAATTTTTGATTTTTGTATTTACCACACACTTAAGGGTTTATCTCTTTATATGCACATATAAAGATATATGGTCCTAAAAATATGAAAAATGGATTCAAGAGACATCAAAACATATTATCATTGAAAATTTTAAAATGAATTTTTCTCTCTACTTAATCCATGATGATGTAAAAAAGTTGGTGTCTAAGGTTTGCGGATGCCTTAATTGGGACGTAGTTTTATGAGCAAAACTGGAGAAAGTCAACTTTAAAGAAAGTATACAAATAAGAAGAAAAAGACGTGAACTGACTTTCTGCTTCCGTGTATTCGCCGCATGTGTCAGTGTTGGCCTCCAGGCAAAGCTTGACCCTGACTCGGACAGACTCAAGATCGTTGGAGTCTAAGTGAATAGAGTCCATGTTGTCATCAGGGAACTCGAGAGATCTCCCAGATGTCTTGGCAGCTCGGTGAGGCGCTAGAGTCAGAATGGCATCATGGCGTGTTGCGCTAGATGTTGGTAGAACTGCAAGAGTCTCCACTAAACGCCATTTGTACTCATATACTCCCGAAGAAACTTCCACCATACCAATCTGGGAACAGTCATTCACATTGTTTTATCCAAATAAACCATAATTAAGCATACTATAAAAATCTACTTTTATTAACTTGAGGGTATTGAAGTCGGGTTAGTTCATTTCAAATCACGTTTCGACGGCCTGTCTATCAAACTGAATACCAAAACCTGAATTTATTTTTTTAGTCAAAAGATTTATTTACATGTTTTGGAACTGGAGCTCTCTTGAGGCCTCAGTGGCCTCTACCCAAGACCGGTTCTCCTTCTATGAAGTGGTAGACCTAATCCCCATGCGGGCTATCCTCGGCGTCTTTGAGAGTTAACGGGATATGCCGATTGCCTAGGCTGTCTAACAGGTAAAATATTTGTGGCCACTTATCTTACCTGCAGCCAAGGCAGGCTCGGTAAGACCTAAATTCTGACTATTAGGTAAGGTCCGTAACTAGTATACAATTCCCGCAGAGCAAGGTGGACTGACCACGACAGAAAATTCCACATGGATGTTATATGACTATAATTTGTATCACTCTTCTTAATATTTAAATAATATGTAGTTTTATTTAAAATAGAAACATTTCTCATTATTATAATGAGGGAAAGAAACCCTAAGTCTCAACATATAAGTTTTTATACAACATCGATGCATTTCAAATACTTATGGCATACATCCTGTGACTCCTTGAGCACTCCAAATCTCTTACTAAGGCAGATGCTTCTAAACGCGTCGACGTATGAAATCTTTTCTTTGGAGACTTGGTATTCCATTCCCTCATTCTAATCAGACTATATGCCACACAATAAAGGATTGCATAGCTCTTTAGTTAAAACCATTTCTTTTTCTATCGTTAACTAAGAAAAAATTTAATTGACATGAGTTATGTGGATATAATTATACATTATATCCACAATACATATTTGTATTCACTATATATAGATATCCACAATATTTTTGTATGAATTTACGTTAATACAAAACAACATTTTTTTCAGAATAGCAACATTTTAAATCTTCAAAGAATAATACAAAGGACAAAGTTCTATAAAAACTTCCATAAAATTAAACAATATGAACAAATAACTGATAATAAAATAGAAAATGATATAGATACTATTTTAATCTTGTAATTGTAAAGCTTGCAGTTACCATATGTTGGTCAAATATCTGATTCATATACTATGCATACAAATATTTATTATCTAGATTTGATAAGCACCCGGCATTTGAGCAGAACTTTTCTATGCCTTATATCATTTCATTAAATCAGACTTAGAACAAGGATCCCGCAAGAAATATAAAAAACCCATATGAATTAATGTACAGTAGAGGACAATTTACAAATGGAAAAATTAATATTGCAGGCAAGTACAATTATATTCGTTGTCAACCCTGTACATTTGAATATATTTAAATATAAACAGAGAGAGATACATTTGTTTATTTGTCAACTGACCGGCAACAATTTTGTCCACAAAAACATGGCAGGGTGTATAAAAATGCAGTTTATACGTAGAGGCTTATTTACAGAAAAACAACTTTGTTAGAATTGGCAATCTACTGAAATAATAAATTGATTTTTGTTTGTTATGAGGGAAGTTATTAAATGAATTCATGTTTTTACTCTTGTTGTAATGTATTTACAGGCATTGGGAAACAGCAGTTTCTCGTATTATCATTGGATCATATTGATAAGATAGATGTAGTTAGTATCGTATCGTCACTACTTTTATACAGTGCGCGCCACAACATGTTCACTGCGCTGCTTGGAGGAATCCATTTGCTCCCTCCTCAGCAGTTTCTCATATTATCATTGGATTATATTGATAAGATAGATGTAGTTAGTATCGTATCGTCACTACTTTCATACAGTGCGCGCCACACACCGTCACTGCGCTGCTTGGAGGAATCCATTTGCTCCCTCCTCAGCAGTTTCAATAGTCCTTTTAGACTTGCCTTAAGTTAGGAAGCATCACTAATGATATTATGTACTTTCTGTCATGGACTTCAAACCTGAAGAAATGAAGCCAGTCTCACTTTCAGTGTTTTACTATGCGTATAAAGGCACTTTGATCACAATTGGATGTTCAAGCAAATTTTTGCCTTCATTATTTTATAAACTTTCATATTATATAATCATTAGAATTATGGCTCACCAAGTGCTCTACAAAAAATAATATATGCATGAAACTGAACTATGGCGGGCTGGAAACAAATATTATTACTATAATATGTATGCACATTACATATTTTTAAAAATTTAATCTCTTTTTCTTAATTTCGCTAAGTAATTCAAATGTTAAAAGTTATTGCAACTAGGTCTGGTTAGTTTTGCAAAACAGACTGATGGCAGGAATATCTCGCTCAGGCCCACTTTCCTAAGTGGGAATAGCGAATGCTGGGCAACCTGACTAATTCGCCACAAGAACTGTTTTATTAAATATATTTCATTTAATTGTATAATGTGGCATTGCACATTTTCTCCTCTTTGAGCTGTCAGCCTTGAGACTGATGAATCTCGAATGATTCATATAATGTGGTTAAACTGAAATATAAGAGTTTTTTTGTACAATATGAACGCTCACCAGCTGCAGACAGGTAGCAGCGATGTTGACGGTCAGCTGTTGTGTGTGCGGGTCAAAGGTGACCCTCTGTGGAGCAGGTATCCGATCTACCCGAGTCATGGCTGTTTCCTCTTCTGAGAACTCACTTTGCCCTTTAGAATTGTATGCCTTCACCTGAAACAAATATTTTCTTTTTTATAACAAATGTACGGTATTACAGAAAAGTAGCTAATATTAACATTTAAAGCTTTTTGGAAATTCTACTGTAATAGGTAGCATGCTTTTATTCGAATTAATATCATTATTTTTAACAACCAAACTATACTCATGGGAAGTGAACAGTCACACCAGTAACAATATGCATGGACGACTACTGATAATGAATAATAATTTGCATTTCTGTGGAATGTAAGATGCCCTATTTCAACAATAGAACCATGAGGAATGAGAACTAGATTTCAAAACCGCCAGGTAACATCTGTCCTAAAACTGGTTAGCGACGAGGTTTATTATCTTTCTTGAACATAGCTTCATTTTGATTTGAAATTGCATTCATTTATATATACATATAACAATGTTCAAACCACAGTAAAAAATCAGAAAACAAGACTAAGATCTCTCAACCGTAACAAGCAGTATTCATCAGAGACAAATACGAACTGAGAGAGATTTCACGTTGAGATTTTACTCAGATGAAGGCCGCTTCTTATGGTTGATGGATCTTATTCTTTTTACATAGAAAGATCTTTGGAATGTTACGTGGAATTTTGTTTCATGTGTTTATTTAAAATCTTGTTTTATATATATTAACATCTAATCCAGAGTAAGCAATTCAGAAATGATACTAAGACCTTTCAACCAAATCAACTGGTCATCGTCAGTATCGTTCAATCGTCATCATCATTTATCATAGAGAAGACCAGTTGTTTTGGATCTTAGTCAAATTCCTGCATTTCTTACAGTGATTCAGACGTTGACGTTGAAAAAAAGAACAATTGCTGAAAAAATCGTGACTGCAGAATCTGCTCAGCTATTTAACAATTATATATATATATATATATATATATACTTTTTCGATGAAAATATGATCCGAAATGGATAAACAGAGTTCAATGTACATAAAGAAACATAGAAAAATTAAAAGCACACACTTACAGTCTCTAATTTTTGGTTGAACCGTATATCTTCAGGAGATATAAGAGAGAGAAAACAAGCGCACTGGTTCAGAGACAGTTGGAGACTGTCTCGAACCGTCTCTGTACCAGTGCGCTTGGTTTCCTCTCTCTTATCTCTTCTGAAGACGGTTCAACCGAAAATTAGAGACTGTAAGTGTGTGTTTTTAATTTCTCTGTTTCTTTATGTCAATTGAACTATATATGGGTTTTTGAACTATATTGAGTTGGGTTTTTGACTCTGACGAAGACCGCTTGTTACGGTTGAAAGATCTTAGTCTTGTTTTCCCATTTCTTATTGTGGTTTGATCATTGATTGTTGTTTCACGTGTTTATGTGAAATCTTTTTATATATATATATATAATATAAACACCTATATATATAAGTGTTTGTATCGGACGCATTCACGTCTCCGCTCCTTCTTTCCTCCTCCTTTTCTTTTTCTCCTCTCCTGAAGACGACAAGACAGCCGAAATAATCGAGAATCGTGAGTGTTAGTCCTCTTTTTTGTGTTCTCCAGTTGTAACTTTCACTTATATATATATATATATATTGATTGTTATTTCATGTGTTTACGTGAAATCTTTTTATATATATATTTGTATGAAAACAATTTTGTTGTTTTTTTTATTCATGGTAATTAACTCAAAAAATCTGAAGAAACTGGAAAATGTTGAATTAATCTTTCAGATTCTTGTCTAATGCTCAGTTAATATTGTTTATTAGTTAGTTTAATAAAAACATTGTAACCGTTTTGTCTAACAGTAATAGTCGAAGGTACATAACGTAATGACCCTCCAGCGTAGGTTATATTATATGAATATTAATCAAGAGTGGTTTTGGTAAACATAGATTAAAGTGACACTCGAATAATGCATATTCTAATAAAGACCTCGAGAGTTCTTCATACAGGAACTTCATAAAAGGAAAATAAAATGAACTTATATAAAAAACGTTATCATACAGACAGTTTTATTCAAAAAGCAATACTTGAAGCTTATGTATATGATAAAAAGTGAAAGAGGAAGGCGCCTGACAAAACCAATATAGGGAAATGCCACGCGTAAGGAAACAGTGAGACGGTTCGTAGACATTGATTATAACTCTTTGATCATAACATCTCTAATTTTACTTTATTCTTGTCGCAATTACTTTTAATATATTCTTTTCGATATCTGAATTTCTTCTACTTAAAACAATAATATTTTATCATGCAGTTAATTATTGATTTATGATTATTACTATAATAATGAAGTGTCGGTGGTCCGTGTATCCCGTCACTCAATCAAATGCCAAAATAACATCAAATTTTAAGACACAGATTCCAATTCCTAAAAAATTTCCCCCCGTCAAGTTTTGATGTGAGAAAAAATTGAAAAAAGTAGGTAACATAATTTACAAAAGTGTTCATGTATAAAAAGTAGCGAATTTTACACTTTTTTATCACTAGCGTGCACTAAATGAAATCGTTCTAATGAAACGATGTTTTCATCCGAACGGCTAAATATAAAAGACTTTTTACATCTTGTCTAGATTTAAATCTAAAACTTATATACGATAAAATTGATAGCAAATTATTCAGTTTAAAATATTTTAAAACCGAATGACCCGGAAATCTGACATTACTTAGTAGATTACAAATATTATACTCTATAACAGTTACTGAAAACATTTTTTTCTTGTGACATCATTTAAGGTTTCTAAATTCCAAAAATCTGTAAAATTGCAAAATCATAGTTTGCTATTAGTTGATGGTGTTAGTAATGCAAACATTTTTACATAGCAGTTTAATAATATTTCTGTTCATTTTAAGACCTGGTAATGACTTTATTCTATTAGTTAAAATAAAAACTGTAATGTGTTAATACAGTTTTTTTATTATTATACTTTGGCAAATGAAAAATATCAACATTTTTATCTTTACCCTTTCAGAAGACTTAGGTTAGGTGTAGAAGAAGTTAGGTGTTTCAAACGGACAAGAATAGCATGATGAAACAAAATAACTTGGGACATTCAACATTTATAATAATATCGATAAGACAAAAAAAAAAAATGGTAATCAATCCACTTTCAGAACGCTCAATACTAAAAGAAACAATTCTGTCCTTTTAAAAGAACTTTAAGATTCGTTATAAATGCTTTAAGCAATAGTCTTCAACAAGTAATTTACTTCAATCAATATTACTAGGATATTCAGCGTTTCCATCTACTTCTAACTTAAAAATCATCAAATTTATTTCTTTATCAGAATATAAAAATATTCTCCTATCCGACTTTCGTCATCTGCCTCTTTCTTCTTTCATTATTACTGGTAGTATGCGTAAAAATTACAATGAAATTAGAAATTCTTATTCTGAAATTTTTTGCTTGTAACATTTAACATTAATAGACGTCTTTACCCATTAATATATGCGTATTTCATATAATTTTTTATATTGAGTAATAAGAAATTAATACTCTATGATTATTGATATAAAATAAAGCGATAATTAAACAAAAACAAATTAAAAAAGGCAATATTAATGGATAATTTGATAATATTTTTTGATAATAAATGAATATTTATTATAAATACAAGTGCTCTTGCTTTCATTTGACTGAGTGGATTAATTTTGTATTTAATTAAAATTTTATTGATTGCATTTCACCAAACCACTATTAATTTGGTTGAAAAAGGAGTATATATTAATTAATGTTTGTCAATCTCGTGCCCACTTGTTCTAATGCAGCACCAGACTACAGTTAAAGAGGTGCACATAATGTAATTCCACTGATTTATTATTGCTGTTCAAAAATGCGATATTGATTTCCGTCCGTTAAATTGTATTAATATCGATAATTAACCGTACCACTGATGTAATATGGGTAGCTAGATTACTATGACAACGCCATAGCTTAATTCAATTGTTTTGGTATACGTTCATCAGTCCCAAACCGCTTATAGAGATATCAGTTCGGGAAATGAAAACTGATATTAATTTTTAATGTTACAACTTTTTTCAATGATTGTCACTTAAAATTATCTTAAAGATGAAACAATTTTTTGTAACATAGGCTTCAAATTAATATATATTAAGAATGTTTTGTTAAAAAGGTTTTACTGGCATCATTCTGAACGGTTCAATAAGGCATCTGTAGACGCATGTTTATTTGTTGATTGTTGTATGAGTTCTTTTTCTCGGTTAAATAATCATATTTAGAAGATTTTAAATAAAAACCTAAGCGCCTTCAATGAAAATTTGATTTGAACATAGAAAACTACGTGCTTCTCGATTGTTCTCTTCTAGATACGCATATATAAGAAATGTGAAAAAAGACTAAAATCTTTCAACCATTAGAAGGGATCTTCGTCAGAGTCAAATCCCAACTGAAACTAAATATGTGAAACATCTGGCAAGGTTTGTTATATTAGCATTGTGTTCAGTGTTATTACACAATGATCATTCTACATAGGCAGTCCTAAATTTTGCCTTACTCAAGTGTATTTAGAGTAGAGATCTTTAGCGGGTTCCTCGCATCGTACAGACTCGGGACTGACGGCTTGGCGTCCTCTCCGATGGGCAGTATGGTCAGATGTTTTTTATTTCCCGCGTGAATAAATTGAGCATCAGATGGGTATCGAACCCTGGATCTATTAGTCCAAAGACGAACAGGCAAGCAACTGGGCTACCCTGGATTCTTTTCCATCTCTTAAATTTATTTTACAAAACGAATATAAGTATAGCATGAACTCTTAATATATTATACATATACTTACGCCTCTCTCGTTAAGATATATTTGATCTACTGTTTTGTAACATAATTGCTAACTGTCAATAAAAAAAGTCCGTCCTAACACATCTATGCATTCTAAACCACCTGACAGTTCTACTTACAAATTTTAACAATAATTAAGCTGGACTTCTTCTCGACCTCGGGTAACTGTTATTATACTTACATCGGAAGATGTAATTCAATCTTTACAAGTCAGGTTATGCGGGTGTAAGCGTAATTCTTGTGATACTTTTACAATTGTCACAATTTTTCATTTGAGAAACTAATGTTTTTGTTTATGTTTATTCTTAATATAATTCTGGTGATATTTTTCGTTTATACGGATTTGTTATGATTGTATATGTTAATTTCCTGGCATTTTTTCCCCAATGCCAACGGTTAGGGATATTGACTCTTTTGATAGAAGTAGCCAAATGTACTCAAGGAGTTAAAGTCTGCAATATGCTCGAATCTCTTTCAGAAATCAGCAACATCGATACCAAAGAGAACTGTAGGAGGAGAAAAAATAAAAAAAACTCTAATTTTTAACAGTTGGCAAAAAAATGAAATTCCTCAAATTAATGTTTCCAAATGAATTTAGTTAAACTAAAGATTCAGAGATTAAGCTTTGAAAAAATTATATTGAAAGTTTAAATGTGTTCAAAGGTTGTATTTAATTCAAAAAAACCAATTGTACTTCACTACGACCAGCATCAAGAAATGTATATAATTTACGCTCTTCAAAAATATCTATTAAAGTTAAAGTTTTCAATAACCCATTTAACTAAAAGCATTCTAATTGTATGAGACTTATTTCAAGAATAATTTAAGGCTGAATTCAACAGGAAAAATAGAATTCTCTCACAATTGAAGCAGGAGTAAATCAATTTCAATTGTATATTATAAAATATTATTCCATTTTGATTCAAAAATTAGAAGAATCATATTGTAGAGTAAATTAATTTTCATTTTTCATGTTTCTTATTGACAAGTAATACTTTCTCACTTGCTAATAAAATATTGACTTTATTATTATTTTAATAAGAATTACAAGACGTATTATTTTTGACTAGCAAACGTGGACGTCTTTTACGGGTAGTTTTCCCAAAATTCGGAGATGATACATTGTATTCCAAAATATCATTAGAAATTATAGAATAGTAGAAATATCATTATTAGTTCAGTTTTAAGTAAATGCCTTTCAATATACCACATTAGCCACATGAACCTTCAGGTTCATGGAAGAACAGAGAGTTGGAACCTCTGACTCTTAAGCAAATAAACTATAGTTGACCATGTGAGAAAAACTTGGTCTCACTCACTTCAATTCCTACGGTAGATAGAGTTTCCCCTTGTTACTTAGTTACCGTCATTGCGAAACAGACGCTGACAGGACATTTCAAGTGTTTGAATGAAAACGGATAGTGGCTCGGAATCAATGGTATACGTGGCATACAAACAGACTCCCCAGTACCATACCCAGTCATGATGTCCGTCTCTATGGCTTATCTGTGCAGAGTACGAACTCAAGAGTAGTGTCCCGTCGCACATTTTTAGGGCATTCAAGTCTCGTAAATAATAAAATCTGTTACTGCCACTCAATGGCAGTATCCAGACAGTCCAGGAGCAGTTACGGAGTCAAAAAATTCAGTTTTTTGACTCCGTAATAATGTATATATATATATTATGTTTCATTTAGCGTAAGAACTTGTTTGTTGATTTTTCCTGCCAGTTCATTAGTAGGGTTGAGAATTGCTCTTTCACAAAGCCATTTATTCTGAATAGATAGTAGATCTTGAACTCTGGGAAACACGTTGTCAATAAGACCTTCTTGGGAGCTTAAACGCAAATGAAATTAAAATCAACTAACAATACCTACTTGCTACACCTATATATTTTCAAAATAAATATATCTGTGTAGTTAGCCAAACAGGACTTAAAAGTTCATAACTTCGCTTCTAAGTTGAATTTTCAATCCATTCAAAGCTTAGATTTTAAGTTAGACGTACACAAATCTACTGTCAAAGTTTCAGCTTGCTATGTCTTATGGTGATTGAGTTTACTTGTGACAATATTTTGCGAACAAACCGACAGACGGGAATTATTGTTAAGTGTGGATTCAGTTTCTCTAATGTATGAAACGTAAAGATAACTTGAAATGAGTCAGTTCTAAGCAATATACTGACAAAACCTTTCTTTTATTTATATAGATTATGTTACTGTAAGGAAACCTTCATTACTTCATCTTTATAGGTAATAATATTATTTATAGACATCGTATGATGTATATGAACTTAACAAAAATATTTATGACTCAACGAAAGTTATGACCACCAGGGGAAAAACAGAATGAACAATGACTATGACTTGAATGTTTCTCTTACCGTGATTCTTTTTATCATTTAGTTATAAATATATTTAATGAAGAGTCATATAAGATCATATTCAAGAAATGTAAATGCAATAAAAGTCAGTTATTTGAATCAAAATCGTTTGGGTAGATTTATAGTAAAACGAAAAACCCGATTTTCTTTTTTATATTTTATATATATATATATCAATGATCAAAAAAAGATGCTTTTTCTGCATCTAGTGTTTAGTTGGGTTTTTGACTCTGACGAAGACCGCTTGTTACGGTTGAAAGATCTTAGTCTTGTTTTCCCATTTCTTATTGTGGTTTGATCATTGATTGTTATTTCACGTGTTTATGTGAAATCTTTATATATATATATATATATATATATATATTCCATTTTCTCCCATATTTCCAACAGCCCCTGTGCTAGCAGAGGGATGCAGCGATGTGAACGCCATAACTGCCAAACCTGTCCCCTAATTAACTCCAGTCCTTACTTTACTTCCCCTATCAGTAACAACTCCTATCTTGCACTTCCTGTAACTGCGTTTACCGTTTAGATTGTACTCAATGTGATGCTTTTTACGTTAGCTTGGCTTCAATCAAGCTGAGCCTGCGTATGAACAATCACAGGGCGTCCGTTGGGTGACTTACCCACAGCTATCCAACGAATAAAGCTATACATTGGATAGCTTAGTCATTTTTCTGATTACCTACTCTAGTTCAAACGTTGATTTTTATTTTACGTGTTGGTTGCGAAATTCTGTTTATAACATAGAATTATACTTAACATGACAAATAACATGTGTTTATAAAAATCAATATTTAACCACAATAAGAAATTGAGAAATGAGATTATGATGTTTTGTCCAAGTAACTATAACAGGCCGCCAAAGTCACACTATGACAATGAGTTCATGATGTAAGTACTTACATAAATAGACTTAAAAAGCAAAAATAGAATAATTGAATGAATAATTATTTTCCCGATTATTTTACATTTTATAATTATTTATGCAATTTTAAGCTATGAACCCAGTCAATTACAAATAAAAATGATAATTTAAATTACAGTAAGGATGATTATAATTCTAGTGGACAAAGGCGTCTTGAGCATGCCGAGTAGTCTGGAGAAGTTTCTTTACAAATAGTCATTCGAAATGGTTCAAATGTAAATGGACTGTGACTGAGTTATAGTTGATGGCCGGGCTACTTGCTAGGCAGAGTGGAGTCGGCTGAGTTTGCATACATTAAACCACCGTCCTCTCCCCAGCCCACCAATGCATTCAACTTTCATTTCGTGTCAAACTATTTAAAATTAAACACAAATGTTTAATTTATACGTGTTAGTTTAAAAAAAAAATTAATATCACTTTAGATTGATTTATGATTATTTATTTTAACACCAATCGAAATAATTATGTTATGAATGATGAATAAATTTTTATATCTTATAGGGTTGTACAGAGTAAAGTTTCTCAGATGTCGCGATAACAAAGAAATTTAAAAAAAAATGAAAACTTTTAAACATCTTATTAAAAAGTTGTTTATATAAACTTATCAGGTAAGACTAAGTCTCACTTTTTGTCAACGTTTATTTCAATTTTGTTGGTTAGGTTGCAGTGACACCCACAAGAAAATACACACCACTAAGAACACAAGAGAACCAATGATGTGCCACCAAAGAAAGTGATAATGAAAATTCTACACGTTCAGTCCTACATTTTGACTAATTCGAGCCTATTTCGAGTAGGAGGGATCTTTTAGATATTGCACATGCTTTGGCTCGGACGCATGGCTTAAACGCCCTCTCCGAGGGACTACGTGCTCAGATTTTTTCCTGCATATATGAATCGAGGGCTAGAGTTAGTATTGAGGCCATCCGGAGAAGCGTACGTAAGCCATTGGGCTACCATGGAGGTATGCTGCAAGTTAACAGGAAACATGTTTGCTTTAGTGCTGAAGATTACAAATTATTATGTTGGTAAGCAAAATCTTGTGCACGGCATCCTCCAGAGAGGGTGCAAAACTGTCGGTGCCAAGACTGTAATGCCCGGAACTAGTTAAAGTTCTCTATGGGTAAATATTTACAAACGAGCTACACTTTCACCCATAAGCCAGCACTAGAAGTGTGGGCAGACGAAACAAAAACCTTTAATTCTAGAAAAAGGTGCTAACGAGACAAGTTTTGAAAACAACTGTAACAGGAAATTTAGAAACAACGATGGAAATTTAGTAGATAAATTTAAAGAAGTACGCAAGATTTAAGTTAATATAAAAAACATAAGAAACACGAATGTGAGTTATTTCCTTGAATAAATAACTCCTGAACAAAAAACACGTTGCCATGCTAATTAAACATCATTTCCAAAATTAATTGAAAGCTGCAACAGTTCTACTTATTGTATCTAATATAATGAGATTCTGTGGGAAACAACAACCTTTAGGGAACAGTTAATTTAAATCAAACAGTCGTTATATAATTAAAATAATTTGTTATAGTTATTGTTGTAATTATATTTCAGTTACGTGTTGTTTTCCACTTTGTGAATAAAAGTTTAAACATAAATACTAGTAACTTTATAATTAATAACAAATCATGCAATAATAATAATAATGTAACAAAAATATATCCAACTATTGAAAACTGGAAAATGGTTCATTAATTTTTCTTTTAGTATTAAAAAGAAAATTTCATGAAGAGTGTTTAATTACAGAAGTGCGCATAACCATTTATCGACCTGTTATTTTCAGAGTTTCTTCTAATATAATGACATTTGATTAAATTAATTACGTTTTTCATCAAATGTTACTGTCTTTATTTAGATAGAGACCCGTAACAAGAAATAATTTCCAGGTTTTTTTCTCCGTCTGACAGATTATATTTCTAGGAAACACCCCGATGAATTTAACCCTAATAAGGAAGACATTAATAAAGTTGATAATTGGACAAGATCTCTAACAATTTTTTAACAAATCCGTAATCTGTAACCTGCAAGGAAACCTAGATATTAAATACATGCATATATATTGAATTCTTCAATTCATATAATAAGGAATTAAATATAATTAAAAAAAATAGCAACGAATAACGGATATAATGCAAGCTTAATAGAAAAAATATTAAAAAATAGAGAGAATAAAATTTATAGCAAATACGAAAGCCCTAGCAATAATAAATACGCGTCTATAACATATCTAAGAAATATTAGTCAAAAAATAACGAACTTAATAAAACGATACAACATAAAGGTAGGATTTAAAACTAATAATTCTGTAAGTCAAATATTACCTTGCTCAACCGAAAATGTAATTATAAATATGAAAAAAGCGGAGTATATAAATTAAAGTCTAGTGATTGTAACCAAATATATATTGGACAGACGGGAAGAACCCTAAAAATAAGATTTAAAGAACATCTTAAGGACTATTTAAATAATACAAATAAATCAACTTTGTAAACCACCTGACTGAACACGGACATACACCTGACAGCTTAGAAAACACAATGGACTTACTACAGACAGGACAGAGACTCAACATAACTGAACAGATAGAAATATGTAAACATAAAAATGCGGGTAAATTAATAAATGAACAAATAAATTACCAATCCGATATTTTATGTAAATCACTAATAAAAATAAAAAGACGACTGGACAGACAGGATGACCAAGTTAAAAAATATAAAAAACCCAAACTAGATAATAGCTAAAAACTAAAATCAAAATAACTAAATAAAATCAAAGTAATAATATCAGGATAGCAGTGGACTTGACAGATAACCAACCCCCTACATAACAGCTCAGTAGGTTTGTTGCGATCGAAGATGGAAAAGTCCGAAAGCGCTCCAACAACTCCATGATTATCTTAGGAGATATGACGGTTTTACCTATTTCTAATATAAACTAGGTATTATAACTTATAAGTAATAATATATAATATCGTAATATATATAATTAATTATAATATAAGTTATTTGTGAAAATGAAAAAGTTTACACACGGTATGACAATAGTTCAAATAAATTAAAAACTAAGAGAAAAAAATACAAAATTACTTAAAATTTAAACTTATGAAAAAAAAAACAATAATGAAATAATAAGGTAACCGTGTTGCATTGCTGAAAGGATTAAATGTAGGCCGGTAAAGCTTAACCAAGAGCATAAATGTGGCTGAAAAACAAATCAACCGTATCTAAAAATCTAAAGAGATACCAGACTGTTGACCAGGAATGGTTGTAACCCCACTTCCATTGTGACGGAGCAACAGGTGTTTCAATTGTTTACTGAGTTGAAAAAAGCACTCTTAAAATCATTTCAAATGATAAGGGAACATTTAATGCATCATTAAATAAACTATGATACTGCATTGCTATAGGTCAAGAGAAACTGATCTATAGCATTTTATTAGTACTACAGAAAACAGTGAATTAAACAATGGATGAGCCGAGTCGTCTTACCTTAGTTATTGTTGGAGTCTTTAAAGATTTCGAACGATGTCCGAATAATTAAATAGGAACTGATCTGACTAGTTAAAATTGTTGCTTTATACACCATCCTGTGAACTGGTGGCTCAACCGTTATATCATATTATTATTACATACTTTCAATTTATTTGTTTATTTATTTTCCTTAAGATATTTTCTTTCATTATTTCCTCCATCGCAATACTCGTATTTCTACCGTCTTTCAAGTCGGGTTTTTATAAGGGGATTAAATAAAATGTTCGTTGAGTGGTTAATAAAAATACCAATACATTGATAAATGAATAAATAACACACAGATAAAATAAATAAAAAATTGAAGAACTATAATAATAGTATATAAAATCTACCTATCAGATAAAAAGGGGGGGCTGTATCTACAATTCTAACGAATCAGTTGCTCTTGAAAATGGAGAGTGTCTGAAACCGGTATATCATCATCAACAACAGTATACAAGGAAAGACGTATACTGTTGATATCAACATAGCAATCGTCAGTTTCTTAGTGTAACTAAATTATAATGTTTCCACAATTCAATCTGAATTCTGATACGATTTGGAAACTGATGATAGTGATTACACGAGTATCGGAGTTTCTACCAATGGTTCGTATTCAGGAGAAGATCAAACGAGAAGATGAAATGAGTTAGATTTTTTTTTTAACTGATCTTAGTTTTATGACGAACTGTGGTTGTGAATAGTAATCATAGCAGGGTTTTATGCTCTCCTGTATCCAGGGTGATTTTGAATTATATATATTATATATACATAGAGAAAAATGACAATTTAACACATGATGTAATCAACTAAGTCCAAAACACAAAGAAAAAGAAATAAATGTTCTGATGACTTATAGTGAAAGGCCTCAGAGCATTTATTTCTTTTGTTTTTCCTTTTCCTTGTGGTTTGGAAATATATATATATTGGAAATATATATATATATATATATATATACACTTTTTCGTTGGAAATACGATCCAAAACGGACAAATATAGTTCAATATAGAAAAGAAACAGAAAAGACCGTGGTCTCCAACCGTCTCTGAACCAGTGCGCTTGGTTTCCCTCTCTTATCTCTCCTAAAGACGGTTCAAACCGAAAATTAGGGACTGTAAGTGTGTTCTTTTGATATCTCTATGTTTCTTTGTCTATATTGAACTATATATATATATAGTCGTTGTCTGCCTGCGGAGCGACTCGTTTCTATCTTCTTGATGACGAGGACATCGAAATATAGTAGTGAACTTCTGTTTCATTTCTGAGTGTTCTTTGTGTCAATATAGTTTATATATATATATATATATATATATATTCAGAGCAAGGGTTCTCGAGGATTTTGGTCAATAAAAAATTCAGCTAGTTAATATCTGCCGACGTTTCGCCAAAGGTTGTTTGGCATTATCAAGGCTAAAAAACAATTTATTGAAACGACATAAGTAAAGCAAAAACCAATTCTTCTACGGTATACCAATTAACATAAAACCAAAAAGGACAAAACAAAAATTCATAAGCAGGAGAACAACAAAAACCACGAATACCTCCATACAGGGCATTCAAGCAAAACAAAACAGACAGTAACAGAGACAGTACGTCAGAAAATTACAAAAAACAATAACAAACGAAAGATCAAACATTTAAAATACATTCAGGGGAATACAACCAAAAACTAACAGCATTATTACCTTTTTTGTGAGGAAAACCCTATTTACATCAGCATCCTACGGGAATAACAAATATAATGGAACGTAATATAACCATCAACATAGGAAAAACAATCTACTCCTCCAATATCAACCTAACAATTGTTCTATCAAACAAACCAAAAAAACAAAAAGCTAATTAAAGAGATTAGAATAAATTAAACTAAGACTAGATATATCAGATCTCTTATTACAGGCAGTTGGTGTATTCATGATATTTATCATTTCTTTCAAATTTCTCTTTTTAGTGTGCTTTTCATATTCAAGAATTTTGGTCTCGGAGAATTTGGAATTTTGGGTTTGCGTTTCACGAGACCAAAATTCTTGAATATGAAAAACACACTAAAAAGAGAAATTTGAAAGAAATGATAAATATCATGAATACACCAACTGCCTGTAATAAGAGATCTGATATATCTAGTCTTAGTTTAATTTATTCTAATCTCCTTAATTAGCTTTTTGTTTTTTTGGTTTGTTTGATAGAACAATTGTTAGGTTGATATTGGAGGAGTAGATTGTTTTTCCTATGTTGATGGTTATATTACCTTCCATTACATTTGTTATTCCCGTAGGATGCTGATGTAAATAGGGTTTTCCTCACAAAAAAGGTAATAATGCTGTTAGTTTTTGGTTGTATTCCCCTGAATGTATTTTAAATGTTTGATCTTTCGTTTGTTATTGTTTTTTGTAATTTTCTGACGTACTGTCTCTGTTACTGTCTGTTTTGTTTTGCTTGAATGCCCTGTATGGAGGTATTCGTGGTTTTTGTTGTTCTCCTGCTTATGAATTTTTGTTTTGTCCTTTTTGGTTTTATGTTAATTGGTATACCGTAGAAGAATTGGTTTTTGCTTTACTTATGTCGTTTCAATAAATTGTTTTTTAGCCTTGATAATGCCAAACAACCTTTGGCGAAACGTCGGCAGATATTAACTAGCTGAATTTTTTATTGACCAAAATCCTCGAGAACCCTTGCTCTGAATCTGGATAAATCAGTGGTCGAGAAGCTACATCAGTATATATATATATATATATATATATATAAGTTCTATTAAAACTAATGCCTTATTCTAGTTTTACACCTTTTCAGATTAATTTTTCCAGTCTTCTCATACATGACTTCCATAGGTTCGGAACCAAATACATAAGTTCATCAAAATTTTTATTTTTGTAATCCGACATGTTTCGGTCATCATCGAACATTTTCAAGGTTATACAAGGATAATATGTATAAAGAGTTTCATAACACACGTAAAATTATTAAGAAAACGAAAAGTAAACAATAATTAAAATAAACTATATGAAGAAAGCAGTTATAGGGAACAAAAATGAACTCCCTCATGGTAGGGTTACTACCATGTGAGGAAAGCATAAAAAAAACAAGGAACACTAAAAGCTAGACTTTCGGATGAAAATCCCTTTCATTCAATTAATGAGAGATACATTGGGAATGCATACTGGGCATAGGAAAGGATAGTGTACACATTCATCGAGTCTAGGTATAAATACAATTTAACCATATACCTCCGTGTAAAAGTATGATTAGTAATATGACGAATGTACTAAAATTATGCACGGTTCTGGGATAAATTTATTTTTGAACAATCGACATTCGTGACAATGTCTGTTAGATTACTGAAACTCTTATTTTAGAGTAATTCTAATTATCCAAGACACATTCAAGTACAGATTGCTAGTGAATGCGAGCCTGATTACATTAATTATTTAATTAGATGGAGGAGAATAACAATGGAGATGTAATTGAAATTGATGAATGAGAATTGACACGCCATGAGTTAAATTGAAACTGTAATGGCAGCTAATGAAATAGTGAAAATGAATCAGGATAAAGAGGTTGGAAGCCATTGAATAAAGCAGGCCGCCGCACTCCAGCTGTATCGACACTTCAGTAGATAAAGACACGCTTGAATAAACTTCCAATAGAAAGGTAGGTATTTCGAGAATTCATCACAAATGAGTGCGATGTTTTTTATAAATAATGGGTGAAAGCAAAACAAACATAGCAGTTGTCAGTATAAATGGATAAAAAATAAGAGGTGGAAAAGCGAGTGTTAGGTCATGTGCATTGACTTATCTCGCAATATTTATTAAAAAAAATACAGATGAGAAAAGCAGTCAATAAGAAATATGTGGGTAGTTTTTGTGCCTTACCTTGAAGATGTAGCTCTGGTGCTGGTCCAGGGAGGTGACGTTGCAAGGGTTGTTCCTCTGACAGTCAAATTCGTCCCAGTTCTCCACAGTGCCTGACTTCCTCGGAGTGTAGCAGTCATCCATATCAGTCATCAGTACTCTTTTGTAGGAAACAAAGTACTTGGTGTTTTCTAGACCTCCATCGAAACCAGGTTTCCAGGCAAGAGCAACAAAGTTATGTCCTATTTCTTTTGGTACTGGTTTTTCTGGTCGTTCAGGAGGTCCTTTCGGCTGTAGCCTGATTTGAGTTCGCACACTTCCCAAGGCGTTGGCCACTCGACAGTTATAGTCTCCGTAGTCGGCCTGCCGAAGGTTTGATACTTGAAGGACGCTCGTGTAGACATCACCTCCAGCATCGTCCATTGTTGTCTTTATTTCATAGTGGCCATCTCCGCCAGACATTAGCGGTGCGGCGTTTGTACTGAAGCTCCATTGGAATTCTGCTTTCGGGTAGGCCTTCACCTTGCAGACTACCTGGGCTGTCTCTCGCAGGTCGTAAGCCACCTTGTTGTAGGGGTGCAGGGTAATAGGTTCATCTAAAAAAAAAAAGACCATCAACTTTCTACTATCAATATCGTCAATCAATTCGTTTACAATTTAGAATATATCAGTTCGTTTAACCGAAAAGTTCTCAAATTGAAACACTAATGCATTTTGTAATAACAGTATCTAGAATATTGATATAAAGTGTTAACAGCTTTTAACTTATTTCATATATAACGACATTCAGAAACATTATCAACATTTCTTTCTATTGATTTTATCTTTTATTTTGTTTGTACATGCATATATACCAGTACATAAATATAAATCACAGTAACAAATTTTGAAAAAAAACGGCTCAGATTTAATAGTAGTAAAACGATTGGAAAGGAAAATTAATTGAAACTGACGTTCAATTCTGAGATGCATGGTGCTTTCTACTCGCTTGACTTCGTTTTCAAAAAGGCAGAGGTAGTCTCCTCTGTCGGAAGGAATGAGCTGGTTACCGCCTGGTCTGTCTCTTCCAATGAACCGGAGGGTGCTGTGAACGGTGTACACTGAGTTCTGGCCTAAAACACCAATCACCAAACAACCTTTAATATAATTCAACAAAGTCCACTGCCCACCTGCCTCCTCAGAGAAGTCCAAAGGGTAAATCTTTAATACTTACTTCGCCATATCTAAGTCTTCACTATACCACTTCGTTATATATATCGCATGAATTTCTAAACTTGCCTTAGGTTTTGCTCTCTTTGTATTTAACAGCATGAGTATTCCAGTTTACAAATCGACAGTAAAGTAAATTTGAACTAATATTTTTTTTTCACTGCTTTTTCTGTTAGCTGTTCCCATTTTTTGATATTTAAAGACCTATGTCGACAACATGTCTTATTCTTACTGTAATTTAAGTAAGAACAACAATTTAAACTGTTTTTTCTTCTGTAATTTATGAAAAAATAGAAATAGTGTATAAAATAGTATTTTAGCATAAAATATGAAAACTGCGATCAAACAATCCAATTTTAAAATCTGCTGATTAGTACAGAATACAAATAATAACAGAATACAACAAACAATAAAAAGTACTTACGGTAGTCGATATTTCGAACCTTGGTTCGTCTTCTCAACTCATATGTTCCCAGTGACAAATAATAATTAAAATTATCGACTGTACTAAGTATTTTATTCTGCTCTATATTATACTATTATGATATATAACAATATAAACTGTACAAGACAGGGGACAATTTAATCACAACACACTTCACTCTACGTCGAAATATCAAAGCAATCTTCAAAGTGTGACAAATTATTTGGCATGTTATGGTAACATATGTTAGTGATATCCTATATGTCGACTTCCAGTGGCAGTCCCACAAGACAACACACATAGTCCGAACACTGGCCCTTTTTGATATCAGACAATGAAGATTCTACAAAAGAAGTCCTAAACTCAAGTGTATTTAGAACATCGAACAGGATCGGGACCGGTGGTTTAACGTCCTCTCTGAGGGATGACATGCTTAGATTTATACATTTCCCGCGTGAATAAATCGAGATCAAAGTGGGTATTGAACCCCGGACCTACCAGTCCAGAGGAGGCATGTTCCTTGTTGCTAGTTTAAGTTGATACATTATACATTCGTATTAGCCAGTTTTTTTGGTTAAGATCTTTTTGAATTAATTGAAAATTATTAATTTTTGAATGAATAGCTTCAATTGTTTTATCCAGAAAAGTCCTGACCTATCCCAACAAACCTCAGAAATGTTCCGACATTATAATTAATAATAAATATCCTGGACATTCTGATAAGTTTTTATGTCTTACTTATGAGTATGCACTTTCCTTTTGGATAATTACATTTTTTTTAATACCCTCTTTAATGTTGTAATATTGTGTATAACACTTTTTGAGAGTCAAATGCACCATTTTCAAATTAATTTCATTATACTTTAAATCAAATTCACCAGTTTGGAAATTTTTGAAAATAAGATACACCACTATTCTTATTTTACATAGAATAACATAATTATTAAAATAACAAATATTTTATTATAAAAAGACTAATATTATTATATTTTGCAATTGATTACCATTGTCAAAATGAATTTGCACATTATGATTAACATTTTTAGTAATTATATAATTCAGATTGTGTATTGTAAAAACAGTAATTATATATGAATTACAGATACATTCTTTTTGCATAGAATGTTATAATAAATTACAAATGCAAAGGTAAATTTGGTTTGCAAAAGAATGATTTGACTTGCAAATGTAATAAATCATTTGCCAAAGGGTGAATTTGACTTACGTAACCTATATAACATTGATTTATTATAATAATCATACTACAAGTATTATAAAATTTCAAGATATAAAGCGATTGTACTTATTACATTCATAACGATCTGTGTATTACGATTATAAATAAAAGACGATAAACGAATGATAGATATTCAGTACGATTAGATTTTACGATCTACTTATGATTATAAACATTTTAGCATATAATGTATTTTCGATTTTCAAACCACAATAAGAAGTGGGAAAAAAAGGCTAACATTTCTTATTGCAGTTTGGACATTAATTGTTATTTCACGTGTTTATTGTGAAATCTTGTTTTATAATATAAATTATATATTATAATGTTAAGTACATTATATGCTGGAACACTGTAATCTGTGACTCTGATTCTACAAAAAATATATAGATATATATGCTGTTTATTGATGAATTTCAAAGTTCATTATATATTTTTAATATCTAATCAGTAAAATTAAAAGTAAATTGCTTATTAAAATAAATATTTTGTATGGATATCTCGCGGTGTAGGAAGTTATTTATTTAGGACGACCTACTTTATATTTAATGTTACATAAGATAAAGGGATAAATTTTTTTTCATATTTGTTTTTGTTCAAGGTTGAAACAGTGGGAGAGTTTCGTTTCACGTATAGTTCAACCATTAAGGAATTGAATTCTGGAGATAGTTGAAAATAAGTCTTGCCATACTGTTTTATGAAAACAAAGCATTCCGAACACGCATTTCTTTTTGAGTTTAATCTCTCTGGAGAAAGCATAAGGACTTCTATCTTTTTCTCTCCCTCTTTTCTATCGTGGAAAAGCAAACTTTCTTTTAACCTTATCGACCTAATTTAAACACTATTGCTAGAAAGATGTTTTGATAAAATATCTTTTACATGGCGAATGCCAGTAAAAACAAATATTGCATAATAAAAGATTATGAAACTATAGCAATTAAAACAGGTTTTTAGAATATAAAACATACCTTCGGATTCATCGATTGATATGTCGAAATACTTTTGTGGTATTTCTTTGTTGTCCTTCAACCATTTGATAGATGGTTTTGGTTTTCCTTGGGCTCCACAGGTAACACTGTAATCTGTGTCTCCGATCCTATAAAAAAAACCTTAATTAATTTATTTTTGTTTGGGTACTTAATTAAATGACACCTACTTAGCTTCAGTTAAACAAGAACACTGATTAAACCACCACCGGACAAAATTGTACTTTTTACCATTCAACAAACAGTCCCTGAATACTGGTGGTAAGCAAGCATTTCAGTATGTCACAAAAAAATTAATTTGTTTAAAATTCTTGACATGAAAACTATCATCTTACCATAGTTTGAATGGTACTCATCTATAGCAGATGTAAAATGAATCAACAGTAATCCTGATGATTCATATGTGTTCATTTAAGGATATTTCTAACCAGTGCCAGTTATTGTAACAAATAACAGAGAAGAGCCACAGATAATAGCTTATACTACTATTGTTTAAGGTCTACTAAACTGCTTTAATATAAAAAATAAAACAAGAACCAAAAAAAAAAAAGAAATCTTTGCTTTTATTAAATTGTATGAAATGATTATCCTGGAATTTGAATTATCATTAAAAATAAATTTCCAAATAAATCCAAAAAAAAAATATCCTTATTATGAGTACAAAAAACAAACAAAGAGTTTATAAAAAAATTAAAACGATTTAAATTAACTATTTAATTATAGTTATTTTTTATTTTAAAAATAGCGCATTGGAATTTTAAAAAAATTCTGCACCTTTATTCAGTAGATTCGTTTACATCATCACATTTGCAATATACTGCCTTTTTTTGTAGAAACTCTATCTTTCTAATCTTTTTTCTAGATTTTTAAAGAAAAATATTTTATTCGGTTCATCGAGCGGTGGTGTTTTTTAAAGTAAAAATATTTCATATCCTTTAGAAAGTACTTTTGATTAAGTAGCATGAATGAAGTAAATGAATCGTTAAAACTTTTCATATTAATCACTAAGATTTAATTTACTTCAAAAACTTTTTCTGTTTCAACAAAAATTACAGCTGTTCAAACAAGAGGTATATGTTTATCCTCCTATATTAATATTTCAATATAATATTGTTATTTCTGTTTTTCTGATACGTCTGACAAATAAAAAGACAAAAGAGAATAGTAAATGTAAGGTGGAAGATAATTCAGTATTTAGAACTTTGTTACTTTTTTATTTGAGGATTGCAATAAATAAATAACAGAGCTGAAAATATAGGGCTTTAAAAATACGCCAAAAATCACTGGAGAGAAACATTTGACTTATTCAATATCTGATTTATCTCGTGTTCTCTCTGTGTTCTGCCTAATCACGTGTTAATCCAAATGTCAATAATATAATAAATAAATACAAATATGTCCAAATGTAAGGATTGTAAATGACTAGACTTTAACATTTTTAGAACAAGTACTTGATATGACCCTGATAAATTAAATTATCCAGTCAAAATAAACTAAAAAATGCTATTCTTAATGTAATTTACAGCATTGAAGGGGAAAACAGAAACAGATTTATAAGTTTTTAAATTTAAAAACAAGTTACGGATTTTTTTAAAAATAACTTAAGTCTTAAGTTACTTGACCGGATAAATAATACTATTTATCTATTAGTGAATGGTTTCGTCTTCAATGAGTATATTTTAAATGATTATAATTTGATGTGAAATTGTCAAGTGCGGTGCGAAATATTAAAATTCATGCATTTCATCATTACCACAGAGGTTAGTATTATTAATATTAAACATATAATCTACCGTCATACCTCGTACATTACTGCCGTAGCTGTCGGACCGGTTTCGGGTGTCACCCATCTTCAACACGAACTGATCAAATGAATCCTACCTATCTGTTTATAAACAGATATATAACCTATCGGTTATATAAACAGATAGGTAGGATTCATTAGATCAGTTCGTGTTGAAGATGGGTGACACCCGAAACCGGTCCGACAGCTACGGCAGTAATGTACGAGGTATGACGGTAGATTATATGTTTAATATTAGAAACTCAAAGGAGATATGAGATAAATAAAGGTTAGGATGCGCTGAGTTGAGTACAGTTGTGTGGATGTAAGTACCTCTTGGTGACGTGGGGCTGGAGCTTGATCTGGAAGCGAGGAGGCTGGTGGACCGTGAGGGGAATGGTGGCGACCTCGCCGTGACCGAGCTCATTGGCCGCCTGACAGTGGTAAGTGCCTTCGCTGCCGATGTGCGCCGAGGGGATGTTGTACTTGGGGCCAGTGGCGAGGACTGTGATGTGCGGTGCTCCTTCGGGTTCCTTCCACCACCTGTACTGGGGTGCCGGCCAGCCAGGAGGACTCGCCGAGCAGGTCAGAGTCACGCCCGTGCCCTCGGCGGCCACAGGCCGGTCAGGCGTGATGCTCGCCTTTCCTGGTCGGTGCCTTACCAGTAGAGTCACTGTCGCATTGCCCACATGACTGCTTCGCTTCTTATTGTGCGGCATCAGCACGTTTTGAGCCCTACAAGAAAAAACGTCTTGGTAGTAACCAGTAGTATTACGAGGAAAAGAAACAAAAGATTAATACAACTGCTTCCTTTGAGCCAGTATATCGAAGTGAAATACTTAAAACTAAAGGCACAACATGTTTCATTAAATTTGGCTGAAATACATAAAAAAATATTAAAAGGAAACCCGCAGTTGTGCTGCCTATGGAATTGTAATGTCCATCTGTATTGTCAGACACAGAGTCCTTATGACCACTTTTTGGTCAACAGCATGACTCTTTAGAGTTGTAAGAAAATGATACTACTTTAACTGGTATCACCATTGTCAATATTTTTATTCTCTTGAGATATATTTGTTTATTTTTTTTATTTAAAATGACGTTAGAAATTTCTAACATGCGTTTTATAATAATAAACAGAGTTAAAAGCATTCGTTAACTTAAAATGTGTTTTACCTGCACATGTAAGAACCCGCGGAGTCTGCTGAAACGCGATGGAGACGAAGAGTGTCCCCACTCTGTCTAAAGTCGGGTCGTCCTTCACGCAACCACTCAATGCTGACGGGAGCAGGATTAGCCGAAACGTTGCACTTGATTGACACACTTTCACCCTCTTCCGCTTCACGATGACGAGCTGAGCCTGCCCCAGTCTCTACTACAACTACAGGACCATACTGCACATCGAGGTAGAGTTCTGACTCTTTTGTTTGTCCAAGCCCATTGTCAGCTGAGCAACGATATTTGCCCGAGTCTTGAGGAGTCACTCTGTGTATGGTGTGAGTGAAGGAAGTCGATATGAACCTGCCGTCACGAATCCACCTGATGTTGGTGACGCGAGGCTTGCTGTCGACAGTGCACTGAAGGGTGGCCGTCCCGTCCTTCTCCACTCGCAGAGGGTTCTCCGGCCCCACCTCCACTCGAGGGTGATCTGAAACAACAAACCCTTCTATGAACCCACCACAGGATATATAGTCATATATGCTGTTAATAACAAAAACTGCTACCTTACGTTTTTACCACCTAGGAAAAATAAACTTTGTGTAAGGTACAATACGTTTCATTAAATATACTTTGCGAATATCAATGCAAGTGAAAGAAATTTTAAAAGGAAAACTTCATTATAACAAAAACACTAACACACATAATCTTCATACATTACTAAGTAATTTGCTCCCTCTCGATAAATACTAAGGTAGACACAATAAAAAGTACTAAGTGTACCATTAGTAGCACTACTGAATTGAAGTAATCAAACACTGTAAAAAAATAATCATACAGTAAAACTGTAGTTTTTTTGCCTCTCGAGCCGCTGAATGATTAGTCTTAGAGTCTACACTGTGCGAAGGAACTTACTGCTGATAAATTACTATAAACAACATTTGAGAATCGAGAAAAAATTCTTCAGAGTTCTAAGAGAATGATACTTATGTTATATTATACTAATATAACATAATAGTATACTTACATTATACTAAGAAGTAAATAATAATAAATTAAAGAATTCCAAAGGTATAATACGCTGTTATTAGAACCCAAGATGTCCGATTTGACTATATTTGAGAACATATTAAGACGTCGTTATGACAATTCAGTTGGAACGAGTTGAAGAGTCTGTCCACTTTAAGGTTGTCCTGAGTTACAACATCGATAATGTGCAAGTACTTAGATAGGTAACCAACCATCTGCTGTAGAAAGTACTGTTTAATCTACGGAAAAACACTTTATTGTAAAGTTTAAAATGAAATACAAATTGTTCCCAAAATAATACACAAGTTTTTTTTTCTTCCATTACGTGAACTGAACAGAGTTAAATATTGACGAAGTTAGACCGAAGCGGTCCGTAACCAAGTCGATTAAGAAGATTTTAACCTTCATAACTGTCACCAACTTTTCACGAAATTAAATTTTCGAACATTTTCACAACTAAAGCGAAAATTTATTATTTGTTACGAAATAATTGAAGTTATTTTTGGCAAGTCAAGACAACATCGGTCGATAAGAAACAGAGTAAATTGTTAAGGGAGGTAATTTATTTCCTTTAAAATTGCATTATCCAAATATTTGTTTATTTATAAAGTTTAGGGAAGTTACCCTTTTTTTTTTTATTTTTTCTAAAATATTTATGGTATCAAATCACGGAAACTTTTAAAGAAAGTCCCACTTTAATGTAAACTTTAATAAGGAATGAAAGAAGCTTTAAATTGGGTTCGATTTTAGAATTCACGGTGCCTGTAGAAATGTTTTTTTGTTACTTTTTTTTTTGTATGTTTGCATTAATCAAGGCTACAAAAAATTCTTGTTCATGCAGGCAAAAGACAGAGTTTGACAGTTACTAATTAAATATTAATTCAATAACTGCACCAATATAGCTAAGTTGAAACCGTTCATGGAATTGTTGGATCAACTCTTTATTGTGGATGTCTGTTACCAATGCCTTAAGATGGTACGCCATATTTGTTCTACTTTTAAAAAAAGAGGTGTTTTTTTTAATGTTTAATACCAAGAACCTAAATGAAATAAATATATCAACAGAATACAAAAACCCTTGAGTTAGACGTCACATAACTTTCAGTTACCGTATTATCAACAAAAACTTTTTCAGAAATTAAATCGATTACCTTAGAAAATGAATAAGTTCTGTTCTATAATGTTGGCCAGAAACTAATAATTAAAATGAAACTAACAACTAACAATAGTGAAATTTATAATTTTAATCGAAGAAACATATATTTAATCATATAACAAAGCTTAATATCATCAGAACCAAGATTCGTTCATTTCTCACCAGATGGTGAGTTAAAACAAAGACTCACGTATGACGTATCACACATTGCTAGCTTATTAATTACCAAACATAACATTCTCACTCCTGTTAATCAGTTTAACTGATTCTTATATAAAATAATACTTCTATTATTAGCGTTTACAGTATTTTGATTAATACAAATATAAAATTAATAAGAGCATTTAATCCATAATAATGAATTGGTTAGTAATTATTCCTATTCCAGAACAACTTCGTAATTTTGACACTAAAAGATAATTTCTACGCGGATTGATCCTACACGTACTAAATGGCAATAAAAATGCCTTATCAATAGCGATTTGATCGAAACAGTCTAGACAAAAATCAACCAAAAATGAAAAAAAATAATTTGTTCCTGTCAAAGGATATTTAATAAAATGCAATATTGCAGGGAAAGCTTTATAGGTGATAGCTAACGTATACAGATACACAACACACACGCATATAATAGTAAGAGTCACTTGGGTTTTTGACTTTGACGAAGACCGCTTGTTGTGGTTGAATGATCTTGGTCATTTTTTCCCCTATTTTATTGTGGTTTGATCATTGATTGTTATTTCATGTGTTTATGTGAAATCTTGTTATTAATAATAATACACATTCACAGATGATTACTTATTATAAACTGTAATGAAATGTTAATTATAATTTATTATAAACTAATCACCATCGTATAAATCACATCCTTTTGGAGAATAGCTAGGATTTAAATAAATTTCATGGGGAGATTTGAGTAAACTTATCATTTCGAATAGATTTGGAATAAACAAAACAAACAATGTCTTATAATGGTTTTTTATTACAAAAGTTTTGAAATATATAAAATATTTATATCAAGTAAAGAAAAATGTATGGAAAAAAAAGTGTAACAAGTTAAGAATGGAAGCGTTTTAGTCCACTGGCCATCCACGTAACTTAAATCTCTGACGTAAACAAGGAGGTAACGCCTACCTTGGCAGAATGTGAAGAGCTTGCCATCTATATGGGCAACAACTGAAACATAACGCCTCAGGCCTAAACGTTACTAGACAGAGAATTGTGCAAGCATCATATACTATTTCCTCTTCTAACAAGTTTGAATTACTTTAAAATAATTTCCTGAAAACTGATATCTATAAACAGCAACAAATTTAATATTGATTTTATAAAACGGATAGAAGTTAACAGTTACAATTAATAAGACTCTGTAAAGGGGAATTGAAAACGCTTAAGATGGCTTGTAATGGTGCTTAAGTTGAGTTATGGATAATGAGGAAATACAGTGGGCCTTAAGTTGGTTATAGTGCGGTACACCTTTGCAACCACAACGAGTAGGCTCGACAGCCCAATATCTCCCGAGGCCTTCACTCTACCTGAGACCATATTTCAAACAGTGTCGGATAAACCAGCACAAACAGATTAGGATCTGCATAAAACAACCGGTCAGTTTTAAATAACGACGTCCAGAAACAGAACCACTTGGAAATAGTTCCATCTAAAATAAAAAAAATCAATAATTCTTCAAATGTATATAATTATGGTGTATTTTTATTCTTTCAATTTTGAACTGAATACTTCAATACATATGTAATTCAAAAACTGTAAAAGTGGTAACACTGGACCGTACAAAACTAAAGTATAAAGAACAAAGAATAAAACAAATGATAACAACTTTCCTTCAACACAATTTATAGAATACCTTCAGAAGAGTGTATTTAACCATTACAGCTTTAATGCCATTTTGCAAACAATATTTCCCAAAACTTCTTCAACTGCTCATGAATTTAGAAAGTTTTATAATTTCCACCTGAATATTTTGTTGTAGGTTAAATTTGTTTTTGAAATGTCCTAAGATCTAGTACAGTTATTTGCAAACTTTATCTAATTCGGCCCCGTAGCTGCTGTCTTTTTATGGTCTTTAATCATTCCACTGCCTCTTCTCACAACACTAAAGAAACAGCCTGCATTCCTTACCTCCCGCAGGACTCTTCTATCATCTATCCTGATTAAGTAATTCTTTAGACTTACCTTATTTCACTTTGCCCCTTCTTAATTTATTTAAATTAACATATCATCCTACTGTTTTAATTCATATGTAAATCTAAATTGGAGAATAATACAACATGATAGGAAAACGTTGTTTCATAAAAAATTACTTTATATGGAGTGGTTTTCTTTATTCAATTCCACAACAATACAACAAATTCCAAAAATATATTTCTATGAAAACGGATATGACGATTTAATAACTTTTGTTTGTTTATTCCTTAAATCTGAGGAATTATGCTTTTGTTTTCTAAACGCCTCCTGTCTAACTCTTCATTTTACAGCCAAGTTGGAACAATAGAAAACGCGTACGTCAAAGTAAGTTGGAGCTGCTTTGTTTCTTATTTCAGACAGTTGTATTCCCATGAGAATGAATCTTTTAAAAAGAAGGACATAAAACAAGCCCAGCCCTAATATGAATGGATCGGACCAAAGCCGCAACCTGTTTGCCAAGAGATCCATTCAAGTCAATTGAAGTTGTACAACTGGTAGGAGCCAGCACCCCCTTCCATCCTGACTTGTATAGATTTCTAACTTGGCTTTACATTCTGATCAATAGGGCACCAAACTGAGCGAACAGACACTGTCAACTACTCCCTCCGATTACTTGGCATTTGTTCAAAAACTTGGCAAAAATCTACCGCCTCTTATTTGTAACTGATTACTGGCCCAGTCGCAACTGACCGCATAACACAAATCAGCCGGATAATCCTTTCCCAATAAATACCAAGTCTTCGCAGACACATTCCTAACAATCTCCAACATAATCCATTTAAAATTATCTTTAAATCAGTATAACAACCTAATTACTTCAACATGCCATCCTCATATATATATATATAATATATATATATATATATATATATATATATATTCGTAAATTTTGGTAGCAGTCCTTCCTTGATACACACATTATTGAAAATGACACCAAATTTAGCTGATACCTGTTTCTTAACAAGTTTCTCAATTTTTCTAAATAACACTCTCGTTATTTCGTCTACACAATAAAGTGTAGACTTTAAAAAAAAAAAAAAAAAAACCCTTCTACCTTCTCTGTGTATATAATAAACCAGGTTTTCACATTAGATCTTATTCACGTCCTGATGATGAATGTTGATCATTCGAAACATGTCGACCATAGGAGATGTACTTTATTGTGTAGACGAAATAACGAGAGTGTTATTTAGAAAAATTGAGAAACTTGTTAAGAAACAGGTATCAGCTAAATTTGATGTCATTTTCAATGTATATATATATATATATAATTCAATGTACAAAAAGAAACAGAGAAATTAAAAGTACACACTTTCGGTTTGTTTTCAGGAGAGATAAGAGAGGGACACCAAGCGCACTGGTTCAGAGACGGCTGGAGTCCCAACCAACAACAACTTTACAATCATCGGACTACCAACCAGACAACGACGTTGTCTGCCTGCGGAGTGATTCGTTTCTATCTTCCTGATGACGAGGACATCGTAGTGAGTTTCTGTTTCATTTCTGATTGTTCTTTGTGTTAATATAGTTTATATATATATATTTGTGTATGATGGCAGCAAATCTTCACGTAAACATGTTTCATTAAAGTACACAGCAGCCTCTGCGTTAACGACTTTTAAGCTAGTCTGCTCCAATTTACGAACAACCTTGCGGTGGGCTGTGTTAAAAGCCATATAAATTGCCCAAGAGACATCTTAATATTTACATCTGCTCATGCCAACTTAATGTATAACAAATAACGTATATATATGTATATCATCATCAACAGGAAAGCGATCCAAAAAGGACAAAAAACGTTTTACAGTAAGCTATAGATATAGAGTAAAGGGACAAACAAGTTACAGTCTCTAATTTTTTGTTGAACTGTCATCGGGAGAGTAGAGGTAGGGACACCAAACGCACTTGCGAAGCGGCGGTTGGAGGCCAACAGTGTTGTAACAAACGTGCCCAGTTCAGGTCAAGTAAGAAAAATAAACTAGGTATAAGTAAAGAGCTGAGAAATAATACGTGGAACTGAAGAAAATGATGAAATATAAATATTAAAAACTTAAAAAATAATAATAATGAATATGATTAGAATAAATAATAAGCTAAAACTAAAGTTGTATAAATAATAATTTAAAATAAAAGCAAATAAATCAGATATAGAAATAATAATAAATATATTACTAAAAATATAATGATAACAAAACAATATATACATTAAAATAATAATAAAATTGGAAACTATGATAGACAAATAAAAAAAAAGAAAAAATAATAAAAGAGAAAAAAATAAATTAAAAAAAAATGTTTGAAAACTCAATATAAGAATAGGACTAATGGGATAGGTTTTCTAAGGGGTGTGTAAGATAACAGTTGTCTAATGAGACTATGGAGACAGTTTATCATGCTGATCTCTCAGCAGGTATTATTAGTTATCGTCAACCCCACATCATCAGTGACTAATTAGTCAAACTTTTGACACTGATTGGAACTTGTCGATATGTTACTTGGGTTTTGGGCTATCTCATGTGCTTTTGACAACAATAATAACCTTCCCAAGTAAAAGACTTCAGGAGTGTTACTAAACCTCCTCGTGAATTTTCAATATATTTACAATTAATATGAAGTAACAGTACTTTAGATTATGAAATAGTTCCTGTTAGTGTAGGTAGTTGAAGCCCTCTTCCGCGAGGTTCACCTTGGGCACAACAAAAGGACTTTTTCGAGTTCCTCATTTGTAGGAAAGTGGTTATTTGTTTGTGAAAGGGTTTCACCTTAAAAATATTCTTCTGCTGAATTTATCATTGTGTGACTGAAAGATTAAGGAACATGAATAAATTCTAACAGATATCAAAAAATTTATCTAAAAAAATTTGGGAACCTTCAAAAATTTATTTCCTGGAAAATTCGATATCAGAATTTCCCCTCAAATTCGATATTTAATAGAGAGTTTAAATTAAAGTTTATATTCGTACTGTGAAACTAGATAATTAATAACATATATTGAATATCTATAATGTAATAACTTAAAACCACAAGATTGTTGAACAAGAACTGAAATGACTGAAAAAATTAATATCCTTGGTTTTCTCTTCAAGCCATTAAATTCTTCTTGTGATGATGAGGGATGTCAAAACATTGTACCAAGTCTTTATTGGTATTTATTTATATGCTTTTCTTATTTTTGATTATTTATCTTATAAAACACATAGATAAAGGAAAACTGAGATATTTTCAACGCAACGCGTTTCAATTTGATCGAAAGCTTTCTGATTTGAATTTGAAAGTTAATTTATGAGAAGGAAATGAAAACAACTTAGAATTTTCTATTTACCTGTACTATGCTGTTTTATTTGATTGTGTGTGTGCTTCTAGTAATAATGTATATGTGACAGTTTAATATTCTGGAATGATAATCGAACATCTTATACTATATTATTTACTGTTTACATGTCTGAGAAGAGAGTAGTTTGCTTTGCCAATAATTGAATTGAGGTCTTTTGGAAAAGATAGAATTAGAGTAGAGTTGCTAAAAAATTAAACCACAAGTTGAAAGAGAGCTAGCTAGAGATTTCAAATGACCTTAAACCAGGCTAAAGTTTCAAATTACTAGAGCTACCAGTGTGGTGGGGAAAACGTTGGTTAATCTTTTACTTGAAGTCAGCATCAACAACCAGCCCGGAGCCACTCTACCGAGTGTTTTTTTAAGAGACAACCTAAAACCACTTCCTTTTTCAACTCTTTTAACATTAATTAACAGTATAATTTCCAGAAATAATATTTTTGTTTTTATTATCAAGCTTAAACATTATTGATTTGGATATAATTTACATGATTAAAGAAAATGATTGAAGCAAATAACTTGTAAGGTTAGGTTAGGCTGTAGTGGCAGTCTCACAACAGAACACACATAGGCCGAACATTGGCGCTTTGTGATACCATACAATGAACCTTCTACATGGAGAAACTTAAATTTTACCTAACTCAAGTGTATTAAGTGTAGGGATCTTTAACAAGTATTTGACATCATACAAGCTCGGAACCGACGGCTTAACGTCCTATCTGAGGGACAGCGTGCACAGATTAATAGAATTTAAACGAAGATCGGAGTGAGTGTTGAACACCGGAACTACCTGTCCAGATGCTTGCACATTGCCACTGGGCTAACCTGGCCATCAATGTGTAACTAAATCAAGGGTGAAGTCTAGAGATGGAATAAAATGCAATAGTAATGTCAATGATGAAGCTAGACCAAAATAACTTTTTAAGCCCTTTTAGATCACTCGTCACAAGATTAAATTTTCCTTTGAGCTTTCTAAAGGATATTGGGAAGAACCCATCCTTCGGAGAGAACATAATTTAGGAGTCTGCATGTAGAGTTAACCAGATAATATGGGCTCGGCCTTAACTGAAATGGGTGTTAAATAACCAATGAACCACACTTTCCTCCCTTAGAACTACCCTAAAGGTGAAAGTTTGGGTATTGGACGCCAACTTTTTATTTCTTCCATCATGAATTCAGCTTCTTTGTATTGAAGTTAACAGATAGTTTATAGCAATATTTATGTTTCTAAAGAAAAAAATGAATGACTGACATTTCTCTATAGTTAGGTCACTATATGATCTTCAGAAGAATAGAGTCAGAATAAAGTAGAAGAGTAAAGAGATCCCTTATATACGAGTACATTACTCAAAAATCTCTATCTAATAGTGAATGAAATACGTAAAAAGGTTCTGAGACCTTTCGAAATAGTCAAGTTGACAAACTATTTAGTTCATTTAAACGCTAATCACAAAAGGCCTTAGAACTTCCTTCTCGTATTCCATTGGTGATTAGCGTATTAATTGAAACATTAATATATAGTAAATTGAGTTTTTATTTATGGGATATCTTTTCATTTACCGGCTTTCACTAGCTATCTTTACTATAAAAAGATTTCACATAAACACGTGAAACAACAATCAATGATCAAACCACAATAAGAAATGGGATCTTTACTATATATAACACAAACGGAATGCTAAAAAACTCATTATTATTTCATAGACCTGTTGAACAAAAATTAAAACAAACCATAAAATTAAACTTGATAGGATGACAAGGTCAAAACTATAACAAAACACAAAGTTACATGGGTCAAATTAGTACGTTGGTTGGAGTTTATGTTATCGTGATCCTGCTGTAGGATACCAATAAACAATTTGCTTATTTATATTTTACCCACTATTAATGTTTATAGTATTTGAAACTCTGTTTATTCAAGTTGGACTTTGTACTCACAAGGGCAATAGCTTTGTCTACAAAGTCAACAAGGGTTGACAGCTAGCAAATAATTTATTACATATTTCTTCTTGAACTCCTTTGTTTACCCCGACAGCCCAACGTTGGGTTTTAAAAGATCTTAGTCTTTTTTCCCACTTCAAATTGTGGTTTAATCATTGACTGTTATTTCACGTGTTTATATGAAATCTTATATATATATATATATATATATATATATATATATATATATATAATATAATACGGTACTGTTTTCTTGACCACAAATTACTAACAAACACTTTTTCTTCTTCTCGGAATTTGGTCAGGGTAAATATATGGAATCACCTTTTTGCCAATGTTTCGTCTTTATTTGAAGACATTCTCAGGGCTATAAATCAAGGCTAGCTTCTGTTACATTACAACAGAGATGTTGTTGTAATGTCGGTTATGTTGTAATGTAACAGAAGCTAGCCTTGATTTATAGCCCTGAGGATGTCTTAAAATAAAGACGAAACGTTAGCAAAAGGTGATTCCATATATTTACCCTGACCAAATTCCGAGAAAAAGAAAAAGTGTTTGTTATATAATGTATATATACATAATATATATATACGGAATACGCTGTGTAATCACCTTTATTTCATATTAATATTTATCACTCTTATGAAATCAATTGTTCGTCATTTTAAATTAATCCTGCTTCTAAATATAAAAAAATCTGGAGTGGCCTACACTCTACTTTACTATAAGCAACTTAATGTCAAATTTCTTGAGTATATAAAACATAACGTCTCATTTAAGCATAACGTAAACATCTAAATGGGCTATAATTATTAGCCTATCATTCCTGAGGTAGTACAGATAGTGATTGAAGGACATATCATTTTATAAGCTTATTTTTGTACATCACAAATAATTTATTATTTGAAAATAATTACATTAGTATAACTACAGCAGTAATAACATTTTTGAAAAACCAAAGTGAACATTTCTTGAAACGATTTATTCTCCTACAAGAGAATGGCTTTCGTTCAAACAGCCAGTAGATTTCTTACATCGTTTACTTGACATCCTTCTACATTGAATATTAAAGTAAAATTTTTAAATTTAAAACAGGAAAATACCCTTTTTTTCTCTGATAAACATCTTTAACTGCGAAGAAAATGTTGTTTTAAGGTGATTTGTTAATTAAAGATGTACGATAATTACATTTATTAATCTCTAAACGAAAGATTCAGATTATGAATTATCATTTACATTTTTGGTCTTTTATAGAATTATCATACTGGGAATTATAATCTTTAAAATAATAATAATAATAAGCTTCTTAGTATTTAATAAGATCATTTTCCTTCCCCTTTGTCAAATAACATATATACGAATTTTTTCTGAGTGAGTGTTATCATTTTCCTGCACAATATTATTCCTCTTACATCTCATATAATTCAATAAACAATTTAAACTGTTCCTTTATAAAATCAATTTTATCTCAGTGGATTTGCTCAAAAAATTTCTAAGTCAATGTAAACAATGTAAAAAAATACAAAAAATTCGACAAGTATAGCAGGTGATCTCTTAGTCTAGGGTAAACAAAGAGTTTTTATATCGTTATTGCTCTTTCCCGTAATTGAAACTTCATGATTTTTTTTTATGAATTGCTAATTTTTTGTTCCATTTTTGGTCAAATTTTCATTATTTTTTAATCAGCCGTTTAGCGTCAAAAAAACATTTTCTGAAAACAGTTATCGTACTGTAACGCCCCATTAGTGAATGTAATTTTGAAAAAAAATATCTCAACTCATTCTACACATAATGTTCTATTTATAGGCATAGTTTCATTATTGTCCGTCAAACAGTATGGCTTGTATCGCTCTCACAAGGTTTGAGATTGAATTATAAGTCAAAATTTTTACATTTTAGTGAAAAAAAAATATTTCCCGTTGTTTTAAAATTCTGAATATATTTTTCGTTTGTTCCATTTGTAACCTCAAAGATAATGTCAAAATTTCAAAGCTCTTGAGTTATCAGTTTAGGAGAAATAAATGTTTTAAAAAAAACGGTTTTTGGCAAAAAAAGTGACTTTCCCATCATGCATAATTCTTCCCAAACAATAGGGATCTTCGTCTTTATAGGGCCCATTTTTGTGTAAAATATCAACTTGATCCATCAAAGATTCTGGACCGTAGCGTGGTAACAAGCAATGCTAACACACGCACCCACCCACCCACCCACCCACCCACACACACACAGACATCATCGTAAAAACGTCATAAAACGACTTCTGGGACCTCAAAACATGTAATTCCGTCAAAATCTCGAGATCGAATTTTTTCACGATCACTATACTTTACTTATAGTAAAGTAAAAAAATTGATAAATAAACTCGAAACATTGGCATTGAGCGTTTGTTTTGAACCTGAATGACTGACTGAACCTTGAATCGTTTTGGTCATAAATAAGAATAATTAGAATACCTGTAATATTTAACAAAATATAACTTCAATTTTTGAATGAAGTTTGATTAAAACTAAATACTATATCACTAGGAATAAATTAAAGTGAAATATCTCATAGGGGATTTGTTGAATTTTCAGCTGGTAATATAATAGGGTTCAATATTGAAGCAG
This sequence comes from Hermatobates lingyangjiaoensis, assembly GCA_026182355.1. Lineage (NCBI taxonomy): Eukaryota > Metazoa > Arthropoda > Insecta > Hemiptera > Hermatobatidae > Hermatobates > Hermatobates lingyangjiaoensis. The sequence goes on along the minus strand of JAPFBL010000004.1, from coordinate 542,263 downwards.
AGATTCTTCAAAGGACTTCTGCAGGGAGGATATGTTGTTCAAATAGCTGCCCTTCAAGTTTGGTTTCTGCTTTCAGTCAGACTCCTTTTCCCTTTATCCATTACCATCGTACTATATTTGGATAATTAAAACCCTTTGATTCTTGATACCAACTGTTAATTGTTATAAAGGTTTTCGATTGTTGCCAATTAGAAAATTCTTTATGAAATCATTCAATATCTACTGTAATTTGAGTCGAAATTATTTATTTTAAAATTTTCACTACTTTAAATGAACATGTAAACATACAAATAAACTTGATTTGTTTTAAAAAAGAACACTAAGAAACGTTCTTAAAATTTTTTTTTAGGTTACAGTTCAAACAAATACTGAGAGGTTATGAGGTAGAATTCATTTGCCATTCCATCATGACTAGCATTTAAAAATAAACTGTTCATCATATGTGGTGAAGAAACAAAAGTTTTTTACTGGAAGTTTATTAATTTGTGTTTAAAATTATATGAAATATAGTATAAAGAAATATATATAAACATATATATACATTTTCATTTAATGAAAACTTCAGAACCTTTTTTCAAATGTTTATTGTATTATCATGCGAGGATCAGTGTTATGTTATCAATTTGAATTTAAAACAGACTCTATATGAGATATATTAAAAAATGAAAACAAATATTTATCAAAAATATGAAAGTATCAATTTATAGTTATATTTGAAAGAAACATCAAATAATCTGAAAATGTCTTCGAAGTATCATTGTGGTTAAAACTTTAAACTTTTATTTAGCACTTATTTAATCAATGTTTCATTTAAATTAAACAAACGTGAATAGTAATATTTAAACCAGGAAAGATATATGAAAAAAAAAGAGAGACTTCAAATTGTATACAAATAAGGCTTGAAAATTAGTTCAGGGAAAATTCAATTCAATTAGAGTTTTGTTTTGACTGGTTATAAACTATCTATTACGAGTCATTCATTAGAAAAGGGAATGACAGTTAAAAATTAAATAACTGTTTTGACGGGAATTATTTTTGATTGCAACTTGTTTGTGGTTGATTCAAGTTCATTAGAGTTGTTGTTTAACTTTGATTTTTTTATTGAGTTAACTGTGACAATAGTGACGATGAAACAACATTTTTCTTCATCAAATGTTAATTAAAGACACGTACGTGATGACAGGCTAAAACAAATATTTATGAATCAAATATCTTATAAAACCATCAACTGATTTTCAGATAAATGAAATAATCACTTAACAAAAAAATATTTAAGAAAGTTTAGTTGTGTCATCTGTATGCAGGACAGTACTATTTAAAAAGAGTTGTCTGAGAAAAAACCAACATAGTTTATGTGAGAATTATTTCGCATATTGTTCAGAACTTTAGAACAAACTCATCTTGACCTGTACTTAGCATATTCATGAATCTAAACTCTTAATAAATACACGATTGCCTACCAAAGGGATTAACCTACATTTTATAACATGTATTGAAAAAATCTTTACAGTTTTAATAAATAATATAAAAATGTTGTAATTTTCCTAATTTAAGATAAACTATATAATAATATGACTTCATTCCTCTCTGTTTATTTACCTTTCTCGAGATTTGCCCATAATATGTAAAACATAGCACAGGCAGAAAGACATTGAATACAACTCAGATTTGAATATTTTGACTCTCCCAGGGAGGGTCGTCAGGGAACTAAAATGCTGAAATGACCAAGTAGACTGAAGACGTTTCTAATGACAGAACGCTGCAGTGTTGCCAACTTGTTTTAAATTGCATACTTTGAATCGGTCATTTCAGCTAAGATTGTTGAATTAGAGGCTTCCTTTCAACGATGGCATCAAAATTAATGACTGCTTGAATAATAAAACTACTTCAAAGTTTGTTGGAATAACCATGTTCTATTTTTGTTTAAGTTTATTTAAATTTAATTTGTTGTTTGAAAAGTCTATTACAAATGAAAATGGAACTGACTTGAAAGCAGTCTGTCGGATGAGTGACAACTTTTGTAGTGAAGGATTTGACAGACATCGAAAGGTTCAATATAAACAAATATTGTGAAACCTATTATAAAGGACATGGTAACATGGAAGAAAAAGAAAAACAAAAGGGAAGTTCTAAAAGTTTCTAGTTCACTCTAGTTCCAGATGGACCATACATATAAAAGACGTATATGCTATGGCACTTCTAAAATTAAAGGTAATTATAGATGACTATGAATGATAATATACAACCAATTTAAAAAATGTAAATCCAGTTGACAAGTTGATTTCCTAATAAGTTTCTATTAAAGTATAGTTAACTGTTTTTTAATTTAGAGATAAATATTTTTCGCATATTGCACAATCAACACTTATATATTAGTTGTAGGAAGACTTGTTATTGTCAGTTCACTGTAATGATTCCGTTAAGTAAACACCGTTATTTCATATTGATGTTCATTACTCTTAAAATATAAAATAAGAACTTTTTCATATCCAAATATGTTTACTTCTCTAAGGTCGTTTATTTTTTACAACTTACTTCAGCTATTTCTTTGAACACTTTGCCATTACCTGCAAGCTTGTCATTTGACTACTTGGTTCTTGTTAATAATTTTTTATTTCCAACCTATTTTGTAGGTTTATGAAAAATATAAAAAATCAAAACATCGGCACTGAGACTTTCATCTAGCATGGAATACTGACGAAAGACTGTTTTATTTTAGTTATATATATATATATATATATATATATATATAATATAGTAGCAGTTTGCTTCTCAACGCGAGTACTTCGCACTTCTTCCCGATGACGACGGATGTCGAAATATCGAAGTGAGTTCTGTAGTGTCTTTCTGTGTTCTTTTCTATGTGTTAAAGTGTATATATATATATATATATATACACAATTAAAAGAAACGGTCCAGCGGACTTTTTTACAATAAAATAAAAAACGAAGGAAACACACAGAAAGACACAGACATAACTCACATCGATATTTCGACAATCGTCGTCATCAGGAGGTGCGAAGAGCGAAGAGCGAAGAGTCCCGCAGGAAGACAGGGCGGTACTCAGTAGTGAGTACCGTCCTGTCTTCCTGCGGGACTCTTCGCTCTTCGCTCTTCGCACCTCCTGATGACGACGATTGTCGAAATATCGATGTGAGTTATGTCTGTGTCTTTCTGTGTGTTTCCTTCGTTTTTTATTTTATTGTATATATATATATATATACGCTCGAACTCGTATATATATATATAACAATTAAAATAAGCAGTGACACATAAACAGAAACACAACAAAGACTCACTTTTCAATATATATATATATATATATATATATATATATATTATTGAAAATGACACCAAATTTAGCTGATACCTGTTTCTTAACAAGTTTCTCAATTTTTCTAAATTATTCCAACATTTGTATTACTAACAGTATTTATGCAATATTAGATTATTGTTAATACTAAAGGGACTTTAGAAACATTGCAAGCAGGATAACTATCTTAACACGGTCCTCCGGAAGGTAGACAAGTTTCAAAACTGATGGAACCAAGTAGAATTTTTGGGAAGCAAGATAGTTTAACGCATTATTTTTTTAAATATTAGATAAGAAAAAAAGAAGGATGAAATACGCGCGTTGATAAAAAAGTCGTATGTGATAAATGAAGATTTGGTGTGTGTGTGTGTGTGTGTGTGTGTGTGTGTAGGCACGAAGGATACAGATGTCAGTTGACAAGCGAGATATCTACAGAAGGCAGGTAGGAAAGTGAAAATTTAGCCAAGGGCTTTGCTTTACAGGTCACCTAACCCTTGTTACCCTTCTAATTAAGTGCTGACTCGAAATAGCAGGATCCGACTTCAAGAGTCCCTCAGCCCTTATTAATTACCTCAACTCACTGTTTGTGTAATTCAGCCCTGACAGCTCCCCTTTGGGGGAAATGCCCTGTACACACGTCACCTTTCTGTCAGGCTTAATATAAAACAAAACACTCAGGATTATATCCTTGTCACTTTTTCGTCGGACAATATAGTTATAGTGCAGAAGGATTATCAAATTCCGGGATTCTTTTTGTGGTAATTTAGTATTTTAGACTGCCTCCAAAGAGTTATTTCTAAAAGTGTCATTCCCTTTAATTTGATTTGACATCGTTGTATACATGAGGCACATGAGAGAAGAGTGTTGATGACCTAATCATTCAGAAATGCCAATGATTGTTTTCTCTTTACGTTTTTCTGTTTTAAATGAAAATTATATTTATATAGTTTCCAGTCTTCCGAGACTGGTATACGACTAAAGAAACACATACTTTAGTTTGTTTTCATTTTAAGTCACGTATTTACAATACATATGTTATAAGAATTGTAAATGTACAATACATTGACGAAATACTTATAGAAACATTAAACTGTTTTGGAACACATTTGTTACAAATAAGAAGTTTGTTTTTCTTTAATTTTCTGACAAATTGAAAAATATTGGTACGTTAAAATATAGCGGCCATTTTGTTATAAATTAGGAGTTTGGCAAAGAAAGCCTATAGTGAAAGGTATTGTGGTAGCAGGGATGAGTTAGTGTAAGATGAAAGTAATGGCCTGGGCGTTAATCATGCAAGAGAGTGAGTGGGGGCAGAGAACACTAGGGCGAGGTGACTAAAAAGGAATGGGAGGACAGCAATGGGGCATTGGACTCCGCCAGATCCTCCCTAAACCAAATCGCATTTCGCTTCCTCTAACCACGCCGCAAAATACCGATCGATAAGCGCGCAGTCAGCGTCTCCTTCACAATTTCAACTTTTTACACTATAGTTTTCACTAATTATTACTGACTAGATCTTCCTTTAGTTATACAATTTTCCTTTTTAGGAAAATCTATCAACTTTTTATTTCATCTTTACTTCGCAACTTTTCCAAGATTTCAGGGCAAGGTTAATCAGTAATAGTTGAAACTTATACTTTATAACTCATACTTTATTATGCAAATTATTTTACATCCAGATCTCAATTTCCGGTCATCTCGATCTGCAGAAAACATCGTTAAAATTTGCATAATGAACACTATATATACATACATAATACATACATATATATATATATATATATCAAAAGATTTCAAATAAACACGTGAAATAACGATCAATGATCAAACCACAATATGAAAATGGAAAAACAAGACTAAGATCTTTCAACCGTAACAAGCAGTCTTCGTCAGAGTCAAAAACCCAACTGTTGGGTTTTTGACTCTGACGAAGACCGCTTGTTACGGTTGAAAGATATTAGTCTTGTTTTCCAATTTTCTTATTGTTGTTTGATCATATATATATATATATATATATATATATATATATATATATATATATATATATATATATATATATATGAAAACAAGACTAAGATCTTTCAACCGTAACAAGCAGTCTTCGTCAGAGTCAAAAACCCAAAAAAACAGAGTTGGGTTTTTGACTCTGACGAAGACCGCTTGTTACGGTTGAAAGATCTTAGTCTTGTTTTCCCATTTCTTATTGTGGTTTGATCATTGATTGTTGTTTCACGTGTTTATGTGAAATCTTTTTATATATATATATATATATATATACCATGATAAACGAAAAACGGTCCGGCAGGGCAGATTACAATTAAAATAAGCAGTGACACATAAACTGAAACACAACAAAGACTCACTTTTCAATATTTCGACCGTAATATTGACCAGTCAACGACAGTCAAAGTGAGTTGACTGTCGTCCCTCCGTCAATTCACTTCTTCTCCTGAGGACGACCGCCATTACGGTGGAAATATTGAAAAGTGAGTCTTTGTTGTGTTTCAGTTTATGTGTCACTGCTTATTTTAATTATATATATAACTTGCCTTACAATGTGGGTTCCAAACCTGGGGAGCAAGAAAAGTTAAAGAAAAGAATATTATTGTTAAAATAGTTTTCATATTTTTATTTCTCATAATATTGATGTTATATTTTTATTAGAAAACTATTATTTTGTTTTATTTTGGACAACTTTAACTACAATGTTGAACTTCGTTTGGGACATTTTTAATCCCCAAACTCTTTGGTAGTAAAATTGTAAAAACGAAACCTAAAAACTCAGTCCCAACGTTTGTCGTGTCATTTTAATGTCAAGGATTTATTGGCTCAGTCAACAACAATAAATGGCTATTTGTGTGGATGAGGTAATAAAACCATAATATGCTGGTTAGGAAATAGGTGACAAAGGATTACCGCTCCTACATTAGCTTATCAATACTTTCAAAAGGAATATATACATAATTACAAAGGGCAACCAATCATCTCGCATGGACTTTGGGGCAGTTGTTGATATTTCTTAAGGGTTTATTTTTCAGATATTTTTTTTATTTACTTAATTGGTTAGATTACATGGAAAAATGTTTTCTTTATGTTTTTATTTAATAGGTTTATTATATACATGCTATATTATCTCAATACTACCAGCTCTATAAACTATGGCATCCAAAAAGAACAATGCTTTTAGATGTCGGTTTTCAAACTGTTGACTCAGTACGAAAAATAATAAGCATTAGTGGACAATGCAGAAATATTAATGTGAACAGAGGTCAACAAGTGCTAGGCGACCGCGATTACTTCTAGAACTTAGATGATCTGCAATACCGTCAGTGGCACAGATCATGCTGTAATATATATATTGTTGAACACTTACAGTTTACATTGAGAGTAAGCGAGGCCTCAAGTTTAGCTCCCGAAGGCATGGCTCTGTTCCAAACTGCACACCTAAAGACAGCACCATCGTCTTCTTTAGAAGGCCTAATGCTGAGAGTGGACGTGACTCCTGTGTCGGTGCTATTGCGGACTGCAGACTCAATGGGCTCAGGATGTCCTTGTCGAAACCATCTGAAACGAAAACAAACATCTGAGTCACATCACCTGTCACAGAGCACATTTTAAAACATTCTAAGTTCATGAGCAGGTTGAATAATACCTCAGTATAACATTCAGAAAAACACACAGCTCAACAGAGCTTATATCCTCCAGGAAACGGAGAGGTCAATATTTTGTTCACATTCCTAAATCTTGATGGAACTTGTTCAAGTCACCGTTATGGACTATTAGCACTAACTCTCAAGACGAGTGCGATTTCATTAAACCACTTTCAAATGTAAGTTTGACTGACAGACTAGAAATAACAAAAAAAAAACGTCCAGAGAATTAGTTGAAACTTGGGGACAAATGGAGCATCTGTAACTACATAATCAATGTTGTCTTTGGTACTCTTGGAGAAAATAACCGGTCAGACACTGTGTGAGGTAAAGTAACTGAGGCATTTTCCTCTACCTATCATTTTAACTCCGAATACACTAACATTTCCACAAATCTCCAAACTTATTCTTATAGAGTTAATGCCAAAATAAGTGAGATATGTATATATCTTCATTAATTCAGAAAAAATATTCTTTTATTTTTTCATTATATTTGTATTTTAAAATCCAAACAGGGGCATTTTTAATATATTTTTCCAAAATAAATACAATTTAATCTTCAGTTCAATATAACTTTAAACAAAAAAAAATCATAAATTTAGAGATACTCCAGAAATAAAATCAGTTTATGTCAGCCAAAACAATAGTTTACTTTTGTATATCTGCATTTTGTTAAATATATATCAATTATATTTAGTATTCTATTTTAAACCGTTGTGATATAAAAAATTCGGTTATACACTTGAACAATAAGATCAAAATAACTAAATAATCTCAATATTACGTATTATTGCTATTATAATACAATAGTTTCATATATTATAAGAGGACGTTGAAAAAAAGAATGCTGTATTGACCCTTCTATCACACACACAATCGAAGGTGACACATACACACACACACACACACAAATGCAATGAAAGGTAAACACTTAGACATTCAATGAAATCCAAACACATATCATGGACATTTTTCATATCAGCATGATATCAATACATAACGCTTTTAATATATCGTTTGTATATTCTTTGACACTCATTCAAAGTGATTATGTTAGAGAGTTGCATAATGCTTAAAGTTTTCCAGCTCACATAAGAGCAATATTTTCCTGCTTTGTTTTTTTTTCCAATAAAAATGCTTACAAATCTGAAAAAATAAGTAAGTACAGTAGGAAGTTTAAATTGTTTTTCTTTCTATAGTTATACTAATTGGACAAAATTTTTATATATATATATATCTATAAAACAAATTCAATAATATATCGACTGTTTGATAGAAAAGGTGTGTTATCTAATCGGGATTTGGTCAATTTTCTAGGTTCAAAAATCAAACTCTCGTTACCGATGTTTCGGTTTTATTTCAAATCCCGATTAGATAACACACCTATATATGTGGTATATATATTTATATATACCATATATATAAATATGGGTAGTTGGGTTTTTGACTCTGACAAAGACCGCTTGTTACGGTTGAAAGATCTTAGTCTTGTTTTCCCATTTCTTATTGTGGTTTGATCATATATTTATATATATATCGACTGGACTTAGTTTCGGTCGGTGGACACTTTCACGTCTCCACTCTTGTGTTCCTTTTCCTTTTCCTACCTCTCCTGAAGACGGGAACTAAGTGTTAGTCTCTTTTTTGTTTTCTAGTGATAACTTTAATTATATATATATATATATATATATATATATATATATATATATATATATATATATATATCATATCATCAAAATTTTGTTCAATCAGTATAGCACTAGAAAGGAAACCATATTAATACAAATTTGAAATATGTATTTGACATTTTAGAGTCACTATAACACCAAAAAAGAACTAGTAAATATTTATATGATGTACGGAGTTCAGAGTTTATATATTTCAAAAATATAAAGTTCTTCTTCCACTTATTCTTATCAAAGACCATTTTCTATAAGTGAACTTGATATTGATTCATGAAATATTGTGCATAGTACATTTTTAATCTTTTGGATACATAATCACATTAAGACATAACAGAGGACTTCAAAATATGTACAACTGTCACACCGATTAAATCAATTTTCGGTATGATTTACAATACTTATAACAAAGAAGAAAACACTGATCTTTTTCCTGCCAATTTTTATTTTGAATAGACAAAAAATACATTTAAATTTGAAATACAATTCAACAGAAGCATAAAAACAAATTAGAAGAAAAACTGTATACAAAGTTCAATTGCTATTAATGAAGTTGTTAGTTTATAGAGTATTTTGAAGTCTACTTTAAAGTGAATGTAGCCTAGGCTATATGTAAGGAAGGCAGATGGTTAGCAGAGAAACATTAACTGGAGGCTTTAAATGGAGCGATTTGGGGCCGAATATGCTCGCTCTAAAGTGACACTCTCCCTGATAAAACTCAAGAGCCGTGAAATGGCACTCAGTCAGGCCAATTTACTGACAACTGACTCCAATTTTGACAAAAAAAAAAAAAAAAAAACCCTTTCCAACACCTCTTCTGTTAATGGCTTTCTCTTAAAGCCAAAATCTTCTTAGCTTCACTAATGCGATCATTATTCAAAAGCACCATTTTTTTTTACTGGTATTCAAATAAGGAATTATATATAACATTATCAAATTAAAGAAAATAAAATACTAAATATCTGAAGCAGTTACTACAGGGGAATACTACTGAAGATACCACAGGGGAAGAAAACCTGAAAACAATGTATGGCCTTATATTGTCTATTGAAGATCCAATTTTATTTTTTAGCTCTTATAAATATATATATATATATATATATAAAAAGATTTCACATAAACACGTGAAATAACAATCAATGATCAAACCACAATAAGAAATGGGAAAACAAGACAAAGATCTTTCAACCGTAACAAGCGGTCTTCGTCAAAGTCAAAAACCCAACTGACTTGACATAAAAACCCATCAGTTGGGTTTTTGACTCTGATGAAGACCGCTTGTTACGGTTGAAAGATCTTAGTCTTGTTTTCGCATTTCTTATTGTGGTTTGATCATTGATTGTTATTTCACGTGACTCTGACGAAGACTGCTTGCTACGGTTGAAAGATCTTAGTCTTGTTTTCCCATTTCTTATTGTGGTTTGATCATATATATATATATATATATATATATATATATATATATATATACAAATATCATTGAAGATCAAAGCGGTTTCAGTGTTGAAGATCTATTTAAGAACATGTTCTTTCCTTCTAAACACTTTTCACTTTATGTTTTAATTTTTTTTTTAAAAAAAATTTAGAGCCAGTTAGTTTTTTAATAAAATATTTATTGGGAGTGTTATTACTATAATATAGCAACTTAAGTTTTATTTTTCGAGAAAATGTAGAAAAAAAAATATTTTAATAAACTTGCATTAGGGAAAATGAAAATACTATTTGAAGGAATATATAAACAGTAACAAGAGAGGAAGAGCCTCTTGTATGAAAGTATTGTTTACGGGTAGGACGGTAGCTTGACATAATTGATAAAAACGCCTACATCTCAGGGCACTCAGAGATTTTCCCTTCCCGACCAAAAGGCTTGTTTATTAACTCAACCAACCCCTCCTCTCCATGCGTGTTTAATAAACATACTCAAATTATAACTGTAATAAACCACCCTTAACATAACCATTTCAACCCTTAATTAAATCTCATTCAAACTCATAAATTCATTCTTTTTGTTTCCATTATTAATGTAATAAAAGAAATGACTTCAGAGGAAAAAAAATACCTTGATATTACAGTTTTAATGTCACATAAATTTTCTTTTATTTTATATAGTTATTAAACTTTTAGCTACTTTTATTACTTCAAATAAATTTCTTTATTTCTTTGAATCATTAAATATTGTCATTATTATAGAAACATGAAATAATATTTCATGAGCTCTAATTAATTTAACTATAAATCGTTACATATAAAAGAAAATACCCCTTTTAAGGTCGCTATTGCATGAAAACAAGTTATAAAAATTAATTTAACAATTGACATCATTAAATCATTAATAGACCAACAATCTTACTAATTAGGATGTTTAAGATTATGTGAGAGCCAATCTAAGTCAATTATATTCTAAACAATTATTTTATGATCAAACGTTTTCTTCAATGAATTTTTGATAAAAAAAATCTAGACTAAAGTACGTTTAAAGTTTGCTATCTCTTTTATTATTGGGTGTTTTTTTCCTAAATTTACTCAATTTTTATTCTGACAGTTTTGAATATATATATATATATATATATATACAGTGGATTCCGCTTAATTGGGACACTGCTTAATTGGGACAGCCGCTTATATGGGACAAATCTCAAAGAACGGAAACCAAACTATGAACTACAATTGTAATTTTGTAGGTTTAATTGGGACAACATTCCGCTTAATTGGGACAGTAAATTTAAGATTTTAGTACAGTAGAGTCCTGATTAACCGAGTATGTTTTAACTGAGTTCCGGTTTAACCGAGCCGGTGCAGCGGCAAAACAAACACCACTCCATTCTAAATCCCAGGAAAGCCAGAAAGGCGGCTTCTTTCTGAATCCGATACCCGTGTTTTAAAAATCCGCAGCTGCCTCATGTTCACATTTGCTATCTTTTCCATCCGAGCCAGTGCAGCGGCAAAACAAACACCCCCCCCCCCCCCCACCCTTCCAATGCTTAATGGCATTGTTCCTAAAACCAATCAAATGAATTTAAAAAGAAAAAGTGAAATTCGTTTAATTGGGACAGCCGCTTAATTGGGACAAAACACCTCGGTCCCGATGTGTCCCAATTAACCGGAATCGACTGTGTATATTTCACACAGAAAAGAGAAAAACAAATAAAGACACACGCAAAAGACTCACAACGATATTTCGACGGTCGTCGTCATCGGGCAGAAGTAGTCCTTTTGAGTAGCCGAAGCTAACTGAGTGGTAGGCCGAATGCGACGAACACGCACGCACTCTGCCGGCCGCCCTATATATATATATATAACATTATCCATCTGGACAATGGACGGGAAGGTCCGAAACGAGTCAAGTGGGACGAAAAATTAGGAGAAAATATGGGTACATTATTGTTTAACTAATTATGTATGTTGTAATAACATAACACTTGTAGCAGCTGCAAGTAATTTGAAGTTTATGTCCAAGAAATGTTTACTATAACTTGAATATGCAACCTCAAGCAACCAACTCATTAATCGTGTACACCAAATTAATTGATTAGGTGAATCGGCCGACAAAACTAAAATGGCTATTATTTAAGCGAAGTTAACTAACACTGAGCGTACTTAACCCTAGAAATATATCTTTTTCATGATCTCATATCACCTCTATATATTTTTCTATATCTTTATGGAGACCCATAAAAGGGTATAAGAAGAATATATCGAGGGGATATGAGGTTTTGAAGAAGGTTTTAAATAAAAATTGACACATTGGATTTGAAAGTTTCATTTCAATGAACTGACCGAGTCATGATAAATTTGATCCTGTTTCTATTCTACCGTCGATTTGTTTATCAAGATTTATATATATAGTCTAATAATTAGTTGTGCAATCCGTAATTGTGTGGTATTTACTCATTCTGAGGTAAAATGGATAAACCAACAAATGAAGTTTTATTCAACGCGTTTCGAACACTTTGTGTTCATCATCAGGAAGACACTGATTAGATATAATTTGTATTATAGTGTCTTCCTGATGATGAACACAAAGTGTTCGAAACGCGTTGAATAAAACTTCATTTGTGTGGAGACTTTTGTTGGTTTATCCATTTTACCTCAGAATATAATGTTTTTCTCTTAGGTAGATCAAAATGGTAATCAAGTTATAAGCAATCATTATTGAGAGAGTCTTTCTCTCAGTGTTTTATTTATAAGAAGGAATCACCAATAGTAAAGGGAATAGGAACTGTTCTCATGTCATTTGAGAAAGCTTGAGAAATCAGGAGATGAATGGGAAGGAATGGATTAACAAGGAAGAGTATTGCTTGTAACACCCACAATATACCCTCTCACCTTCAGTGCTACTCTAAATGAGAGAGTGTAACTTGATACTTAGCGTTTCACTTTAATTACCACACTTAACCCCTTAAGGAAAAACTGAAAACCAGTTTTTATGACGGAAGGTCTTGAAACCTGATGAAGAAAGCTTCAATTTACACTATTATATACAATTTACACTTATTTATGATTAAAACTTCATAATTAGAAACACAGAAAATTAATAATCATGATGATCAATACTTCAAAACACCATGCCTTCTTCAGGGGAAATGAGACATACAGACATATTGAAAAGCAAACAGTGAAAATATAGTCATATTTTAACAAGATTTGATAGTAAACAAGTGAAATAAAAATCAGCTTCTAAACCATTTTTAACCTTTAAAATACTCTCTCTCCCTTCTCAATAACGCACAGATGTTGTGCATAATTTATTTCAGTATCTGTGAGATTTTGACGATGACGACTTATGTTTGTTGGAAGATGTTAGTAATTTTTAACATGTTAGCCGGATACATGGAAGGAAATCAAGTAGGCAGAGAAAGAAGTTTACTGTCGAGTAGGATAGTAGAAGGAATGTGGAAGGTTTTTTTTAATAGTTTTCTGTAAGAACTGTTTTTAAGGTGTACCAAGAAATGTTGTGTTATTAGGAAGTTAAAAGAAACTATTATTAAAGTAGTGCCACTTTCATTTTTTTTTGTGAAAATAAAAAGAAAAGTATAATATAAAAGGAAAGTAAAGGAGTTTAAAGTTGAAATGTTTGTTTACATTTTGTTTCCAAGTTGTTAATTCTGTCTTGAATAAAAAACGAATCAAGATAAGAGTTTGTTACAATTGGGTTAACTCCCCTGACATATATATATATACCATGATAAACGGTAAATATATCATGATAAAGATTACACTTATAATAAACTGTGACACATAGACAGAAACATAACAAAGACTCACTTTTAAATATTTCGACCGTACTGGCGGTCGTCCTCAGGAGAAGAAGTGAATTGACGGAGGGACGACAGTCAACTAAAGAACTCACTGAGTAAGGGCTAAAGCAGGCTGCCGCAAAGGAGAAAAATAAAAATGGAACTAAGGAGTCCAGATCGAGGAAAAAAATTGTTTTTGAAAAAGGAGAATAAAGGTGAAGAAAACAAAAAATAGGGGAAATATATACAAAAATATTAAAAAAAAATTAAACGAAAAAAAATTAAATAAGAAATAAAAAAAGGCCAGAGACTTTTGGCTCCTAGAGGCATGCTCGAAACCTGGCTTGAATTTAAACCATTAGTTTTTTATTTTTTATTTCTTTATTAATTTTTTTTATATCTTTCCCCTATTTTTTGTTTTCATCACCTTTATTGTCCTTTTTAAAAAACAATTTGTTTTTCCTGGATCTCGACTTCTTAGTTCCATTTTTATTTTTCTCCTTTGCGGCAGCACTGCTTTAGCCCTCATCCAGTGAGTTCTTTAGTTGACTGTCGTCCCTCCGTCAATTCACTTCTTCTCCTGAGGACGACCGCCATTACGGTCGAAATATTGAAAAGTGAGTCTTTGTTATGTTTCTGTCTATATGTCACAGTTTATTTTGTGTATATATATAATTATGAAAATACTTCATTTAGAATGTGACTGTATAAATTTGTATTCAAGCAATTCTGAATTATCTTTTATATGATTGAAAGTCACACTTTACTTCCTGAACGCAGCAATATTGTAACTAATTTACAATTTCAGGAGTAGGTTAATTTTCTTGAAAAATCTGATAAATTGTAACAAAAAATATATAATAATGCCGTCAGTTTACATGAGATACACAATTTTTGCAAGGAAACACAAGCAAGTTTTTAGTCTTTCCTGAAGTTGATTTATATTTTGACAAAGACTGCTGGTTGGAAAGGAAAAAGTTTCTTGGCCCAATTCACTTTTTTTTTTTTAAGATTTTCCCTGTATGGCATGATATATATATGTAATACGGTATGTGTGTGGATGATCAAGTTGTGTTGGTCGTAGGATTAGGGGGGGGGGGGGGGGGGTCTTGGCTGCGGGCCAGGGCTGTCTCCGCCCCTCTAGTACATACCTTACCATTACGGCTATCTCAACTAAGGACCCCTGTCGAGAAACAACCCATCTCATCTCTTCCTATAACTTCCTATAACATTAAGTCGATCCTAACAAATAACAAACTCCCTTAACAACTGCCAAATCAGTATTGTACTATTTAATTGCTCTAAAAGGAACAATATTTAAAAGAATGGTTATTAACGATGTCAAATATGAATATTATTTATGAATATTGTATTATCATTATTCAAACAGAATAGTTAACACAGAAAAACAAAAAATCCAGCCATTTACTAATGTAGTAATAGGGTCTAAAAGGTTCATGCTTTAAAGGTGATGATCGATATATGAGAGGTAGGTTGGAAAGGGGCGAGGTTAACCCAGTGGTAACGTGCTCTCCTCTAGGTTGGTAGATTGAGGGTTCAATGCCCATTCTGGCCTTATTCACGCGGGAGGTGAATAAATCTTAGCAAGTCATCCCTCAGAGAAGACGTTAAGCCGTCGGTCCTAAGCCTGTAGGATAACTGGTACTCGTTAAAGAACCCTACTCTAAATACACTTGAGTTAGGCAAAATTTAGGACTCCTAATGCAGATTGTTCATTGAGTAGTATCCCTTCACTTAGTGTATATTCCCTTTTGAGAGCCTCTGCAACCTAACATAACCGACTAGCTCCAATGAAGTGTATAGTGTGACAATACTAGCGAATGATGTGGAGTGATCGGCCTTAGAGAGGTGGAATATAGACTGCTCGAAGGGGGTCTGCCGTGTGACTATCTTAGTAGATGTTGAGCAGTAATAAGAGTCTTAGAGGACATGAAAAGATGACTATATCCAACAGAATATGTATCAATGACCATTATTAGAGACCAGGAAGGACCACCACACCTTAAAGGATATTAGACATTTGTAGTATTTGGTTTTCACTCCAGGTCCTACAAATGCTTAATACTGTCCAAGTCTTACATAATATAAAACAATGCCCAAGTCTAAGAAATTATTTACCTGTAACTAGTTTTGTATATACAGATAATGTCTACAATCTAGCATATGAGTTGTGGTTGCCAAAACTTAGGCAATCGACCATCAAATAAATTAATGTTAAGTCAGTACAAGAAGAGCCAAGAACACTCATCAATCAAACTCCCAGCTTTGCTGCTGTTTTTACAGTTTTCACCCATCCACAATTTCAGTTAGTTTTCACTTCTGTGTAGTTCTCTTCTTTTCAAGCCATAATGTTTTTTTCTGAATTACTAAATATTTTTTTTTGATTTAGTTATAACTACTGTGTTCCTACCATTAAAAGTTGGTGATTATGAAATAATGCATATTAAACCCAACGATATAGATACCACGATGGCCAGAGATTTGAAACTTGGACAAATAATCCAATAAATGAGTAAGATTAAAATCTCAAAGAAACATAATAGATAATCATTTACTAATATAGAATGCAACCTTAAATTCATGTATCTAAAAAAACAGGTTTAATTTAATTATTTTACGTTTATTAAAACATGAGTTTATCAATAATCCGTTCTTCAAAAAAAATATTATTATAAATGATGGCATAATTGAATTGTTTTTTCGTGTTTTGAATCAAAACATATAATTTCTGATTATTCTTTATAAAAGTTAAATAATTTCATTGACAGAATAGTGAATTTGTTATGCGCAATTTATTTACATTAAAAAGAAAAAAAAAACTTTATTTTCAGACAGGACTATTAAAAGAAGCTAAAAATGACTGAGGAGAGAATGCAGTTTAGAGAGAGTCTGAGGCCCTCCATGCCGTAATATATTTTGCCTGCAATCGCTGTCAAGTGTCATTGAGGTGGAAATTTATGGAAATAATATTAGGATGGAATATTCTACTTTGCCAGTTTCACTAGAAATTAAACTGGTAGCCAAATATTAATTTTTTAGATAAACTTAAAACCAAGATATAGGGTTAAGTAATTTAATCACATAAAGTTGTAAAGTTTTTATCTAATTTTTTTAATATCTAATTATATTCATAAAAATAGCATTATTACTAAAAAAAAAACTCTCATGGGAATATATTATGAATAATTCACAATGAAATATACATTATATTAAAGATTTCGAATACATTACTTCGAAAACTGTTTCTATTTACTTTGGCCAAGTTGTCCTTGAAATTACTTTGCGATTAATTCATAGCACTATTAGTAAGTTTATTCAACATTTATAAACATCGCTTTGAAAACACTTTTAACTTTGCCTGTTTTAGCTTCCGGCTAAATCCCTTTGCCTCAACTCACTGTATCCGAATTCTATGTTCTGTTAATGTTCCACAACATCTAAATGTTTTCTTTAGATAATTGCTTTTGTATTTCATTATTATGAGATAAATCTTAACAAAAACCTAATTATTTTAAATTTGTTTTCAATTTCATAGTGTTAAATATTCTGTACATCCCATTTTACGAGTACTTTATTTTGCAACCTTAATAGATTATAGGTGAAAGTTGGAGGTTATTTTAAAAATATAACCAGTAAATAAGTTAGACTGATAATTACTGGATGAAACTCTTATAAATGAAAGCCTCGGAACCACTTGAAATAAATCTTGCAATCTACGAAAGTAATACATATAAATGATATGGCAATTTTAACTCACTTTTATAATTTTACCATCGCGGTGGACACCGTCCTATGATATGTCGAAGAGTCAGTTCAACAGTTAACAAAAGTAAACTTTCTTTGCTCTAATTTGTCCGTCTAGCCTACATGTAATGTATATATATATATACAAGTTAAAAAAAATATATGTATATATAAAATAATATTACTGAACACTCCAAACCGGACGGACAAATAAATGAAAAAGACAAGACATAAAAGAAACGAGAACACTTACTGGATCAATAATTCGAACGAAAGTACCTTGCGTGCTCTCTACCTGATGACGAACTTCGGTTCGAAATATTGATCCAGTAAGTGATCTCGTTTCCTTTATATGTTGTCTTTTTCATTTATATATATATATATATATATGAAAAATTGCTTTTTATTTAAAAGTCTGCTGGACAGTTTCATTTAATTACTAAACATAATTTAAAAACAAGCATGTTGTAGGCCTGAAGATGACATAAATATACGTGGAAAGTCGGCAAAAGGACTAGTTTTAAATCATTAGACCTCAACCCTCAACAAAAATTATATCCTATAAATAAATATTGGCTCAAGAAAACAAATCATGATATATATATATATATATATATATATATATATATATATATATACATGATATATATATATAATATATATATATATATATATATATATATATATATATTCACTGTTTCGTTATTGAGGGCTAGGTCAAATAAAAGAAAATAAACTCCTTTCTAGGCCGACGTTTCGATGTATTTGTACATCATCTTCAGGGCTAAAATTAGAGTAAGACTATAATACATTTATCAAAACAATCTACAACTCACATAGAGAAATAATACACAGTTTCTAGCTGTCTTTATTTGACCTATCCCTCAATAACGAAACAGTGAATAGAATAGAAGAGGTCAATAACAATTTTTGAGTTTATATATATATATATATATATATATATATATATATAATATATATATATATATATATATATATATATATATATATATACAAATAAAAGAAACGGTCCAGCGGACTTTTTTACAATAAAATAAAAAACGAAGGAAACACACAGAAAGACACAGACATAACTCACATCGATATTTCGACAATCGTCGTCATCAGGAGGTGCGAAGAGCGAAGAGTCCCTGCGAAGGTGTCCATAAATTAAGAAAATTTATTAAAGAACTTTACCCTATCCTTTCCTCTTCCCCCTCTACCGTTTCAGTTTTTAACCAGTTGCCCCGCATTTCCTTTAGAAGAGCCCCCAATCTCTCAAATATTTTTTCCACCGGGCCGGCAAACTTATTCAGAATCCCCAAAGCAGTGGTGGCCTACAACGTTGTGGACGTCGGAGATGTCTTACCTGTCCCATTGTTGATTCTGGGTCTTCATTTGAGTCTCTAACTAATCTTAATTCTTACCCTATTCACAGTCCTTCCTCCTGTATCTCCACTGACTGCGTTTACCTCTTGAAATGCACCCAATGTGATGCTTTTTACGTTGGTTTAGCATCTACGATGCTGAACCTTCGGATGAATAATCACAGGCTTTCGGTTGGTAAACGCAGCAGTCTCCCTGTCGCCACTCACGCTAATTCCCACCATCTCAGTTTCAATGATTGTTTCACAGTCCAAGTTCTTAAACAAGTCCCCAGTGATAACAGACAAGTTACTTTAAAAGCTTCTGAGGAAGCCCACATTTGGCTCCTGGGGGCACGCTCGAAACCTGGCTTGAATTTAAATCGTTAGTTTTTTATTTATTTATTTTTTAATTTTTTTTTATTTATTTATTTTTTTTTTTAATATTTTTTTTTTATTTTTAATTGTTCTATATATTTTCTTTATTTTTTATTTTCTTAACCTTTTTCTACCTTTCAAAAACATTTTTTTTTTTTTTATTTTTGCTCTCGACTTCCTAGTTCCTTTTTTATTTGTCTCCTTTGCGGCAGCACTGCTTTAGCCCTCACCCTGTGAGTTCTTCAGTTGACTGTCGTCCCTCGGTCAGTTCACTTCTTCTCCTGAGGACGACCGCCATTACGGTCGAAATATTGAAAAGTGAGTCTTTGTTGTGTTTCTGTTTATGTGTCACTGCTTATTTTAATTTTATATATATATATATATATATATATATATATATATATCTTGACAAATCGACAGTACTTAAAAGAGTATAAAAAATCAGTGGACATCCGTAGCGCCCAGTGATTCGCAGACAAAGACACATTTTTGAAAAAATGGATTTTGGTATGTATAAGTATGATAATGTACCAAGAATTAAAAATCAATGTCTTCACATTCAATGATAAAATTTTATTTTTCACAAATAAAAACTATAAGGAAGCGAGAATACTTGAATTATGTTTAAATGATAACATATAATTATATTTAATAAAAAAATGTGTATTAATGTAACATTTGAAGTGTTATGGAAATGGCTTGACAAAGTGTTGTGATTTAGAACATAAGTCAAAGCCAATGGTGTTTCATTTCAAAGAGACCTAGTATTGAGTATTAGGTTTCCAGAGGGAATCGGGGTCACCTGTAAACAATCCTGTGGTTAGGACAGAAGGCTGAGATTTCCCCACAGTTATGTTGTGAAAACAGAGTGTTAATTTGATATACTAGCCTGGAAGGAAGACAATGGGTGTTAAAGAGATTTGGGAGACTCAAAGTTGCTTTGAATGAGAAGGCTTCATTCAGAGTCTCACAATCCCATTTGTGCACCACTCAAACCTTCTTCAATTAATTCTTTGTTCCTTGATTAATTCCTGGTGGTAGAGTAAGAGGTCTTCTCTCAAACAGAGAAACGTTTATTGTACAATAGAAATAAATTTATGAAAAATAATGTATTTCTATATAAGGATTTTAAATAATTTCATGAAACAGAATATCTCATTATGTCAAAACAAACGATTACATAGGGGTAGGCTATTTTGAACTCGTATATATACATTACATGTAGGCTAGACGGACAAATCAGAACAAAGAAAGTTTACTTTTGTTAACTGTTGAACTGACTTTTCGCAATATCGTGAACGGTGTCCACCGCGATGGTAAAATTATAAAAATGAGTTAAAATTGCCATATCATTTATATGTATTACTTTCGCAAAATTGCAAGATTTATTTCAAGTGGTTCCAGGCTTTCATTTATAAGAGTTTCTTCCAGTAATTATCAGTCTAACTTATTTACTGGATATATTTTTAAAATAACTTCCAACTTTCACCTAGAATCTATTAAGGTTGCAAAATAAAGTACTCGTAAAATGGAATGTACAGAATATTTAACACTATGAAATTGTAAACAGGGGTACTTTAATTACATAATTGGACTTAGTATTACAAAGTACAACCATGATCCTAAAAGTTTTAGGTTGAATCCGTTTTTTTACCTTAAAACTATTTTCATAACTAGAGCCAAACGGATTTTTAAAAGGATAACGAATATTATAATGAGTATTTTCCTCATTGAGTAGCCTGTCCTCCCTCACCACACTAGTTCCTCTCTTGATGATGACGATTAAGAGGATAGAAATATTGAAAATGAGTCGCAGTATTTGACTTTTCTGTACATCTGTCTGCTGCTATACACCTATTCAATGGTTTTCTTTACCTTTATGAAATTTTACAGGTATTTTCAAATCTTCCTGAGAAAGTTTTATGTTGAATTGATTGTAGTACACAAGGTTAACGTCACATGAACGTATAATACTTTTTTCGGTTTTGTTTACATGTTAGTACTCACTTGTCAGCAGCAAATTCTTTGAAGAAAATATGAGGAAACAATTCATTTCAAATAACATATATTTCATTGCTTTCTTATTCTTCTAAATTTCTCAAAGTTTATTTCAGTTTAGTAGTTTAGTGGTGCTTCAAAAAAAAAAAAAAACATAAGGAAAGCTATTGGACAACTGCTTCATAAGTCCATCAAGAAAAAGCAAAAAAAGATATTTCAAACGAAATTCTCAATATAGAGAAATTGAACTAGTAACTAACTAATGCAACGGAGAGAAATTAATAAAAATTAAATGATTTTCAAAAAATTTTCCATATAGAGTTATCTAACTAGAAGACTTCAAAGCTAGTTATTGTTCCATGACTGAAATATCCAACCATTTCACTTAAAACCCCTTATATTTTCACATACTGTCAAAACTAATCTATCCTAGTAAGTCCAGACACAACAAGTAGTATGAATGCAAAAAGAGGGCAAGTAACAATGGGTAGGGTAAGATCGAATATTGAACAGTAGAACATACTTTGGACGGGACCAATCGAAGTTGTTTATACAGTTTTATTAGAAATTTTTTATAAAAAAATCCTATTTACTCCTCAAGTTGGTAACTTTTCAACCGACTGATCGATTTTTTTTCTTTTATAAATTATTTAAGCGATGAAGCACAGATTTATCCTTTTACTGTATGAATTGAGAGAAACATCATTTTGTGTACATAAGACCGATTTCAAGCAAAGATGAGTAAATTCTACTGAGTTGTCAATGGTAAACAAAACAACGTCAAGTCAGTGAGGTTGGCAGTTTCTCAGACGACTTCCCTTTGCACAAGTTTACCCCCAATATCAGATCCCTCGTAACTGTGACAGCAGCACCATCGCCTTTTAATAGAGGAAACCAGAACCATGTAATCATCCAAAGTAAACACCTTCTTTTGGGCTTGAATAAATATTGAAAATAACTGTAAGGTTAAATTATAATATTAAATATTAAAAAATAGTTAAATATATTTTTTTTTTAATTATTACGTTCCTAGGCTAGTAATTTCTAATCATACATCCATAGCACTGGATAATAAAAAATGTATGTACATGCACAGATATTACATTTCCAAAATGCACTGTGTTTTTAAGTATAACAGTTGACACAGCTTCACGTAAATCAATATTGTATTCAACAATCATTTATAATTTTGAAAATACCATAAAATTTGACAACACAAGGGAATTGGCATTACAGATAACTGATTACAAATTAATACATACTAGTGTAAATATATATTTATTTAGTTAATAGATTATAAAGAGCGATAATATGATTTACCATAGTTTTAAAAAAATTTTAAATTATTTATTTATTATTTTATGCGATTTATTTATTATTTTTGTAATAAAGTATGCGTTTTATTATATACATAATAAATTGTGTGTTTCATTATATATATTATGTATGTAATATGTTTATTTCACAATAAACATGTAAAATAACAATGGTCAAACCACAATATGAAATAAAACGTTGGGTTTTCGGCTCTGACGAAGACCGCTTCTTACGGTTGAAGGATTTTAGTCTTCTTTTCCCATTTCATATTGTGGTTTATATATTATATATTATTATTATATTATATATTATATTATATATATTATATTATATATATTATATTATATATATTATATATATTATTATATATATATTTAATTTAATTTATTCATATAATACATAAATTGAAAAAAGACTCCATAAATAAACAATTGAAAAACATATACTTATAGTCTTTAATTTTGGGTTGACTGTTATCAGGAGGGAGGAGGAAGGAAAACTAAGCACACCCTTGTATATCGACAAAGTTTTGCTTAGCAGTTTTCGGATTATTTTTTTTTACTGTTTCAGTTCATGAAGTTAGACAAATCAAGATTTATTGACAAAAGTTTGAATATAGGTCAAAATTAAAAATAGCTATCCAAGAGCATTTAATAAAATTAGAAGTATACAGGGCTGAGGGCAGAACAAAACACTACGATTGATATTCTGAACAGTCAAATTAGGTTTTCATTCGCCTGTCACGAGCATCTCCAACGATTTATCTTTTCTTCTGATAGTTTCCTGATCAGACGAATTCAATTCAATCTGTTTTACGAAATATCAATTGCAGAAATTTTTTTCTTCTGTATCGTATGTTATTTCAGTATATATACGAATTTCTAAAATACAGCGAGAAATTCAGAAACGGGACTAAGATCTTTCAACAAAAAACAGTCATAGTCAAATGCCTTTGATAATCAGGGAGCAAATTTTCGTTGATACACATTTCATGAAACTCTTGTTGAATCCTTGTTTTTGTCACTTTTCTCCTTAACTTTTCTAACATTCTAATAAGTGTTTTGAAGTTTTCTGGTATATCAAATAATAGTTGTCTAAATGTTCTTCAATACACGTCATTGTTAACAGTATTCACTTTATACACATCACCAACTTTTCAGTCACTATGGACCGTCTTCAAGATATTTTAATTTTACTTACTAATGCTAGAAATATAAACATTATCTATATAAATATAAATTAACTAAGGAAAAATAATTTTACAAAAAACAATAACACAGTGGAAATGCATATGGTAACTTAAATCATACAGGTTAAACTACTTGATGAATATTTATCCTAAAGGCTAAATCATAATTTCAAGTATCTTTTGCATTCCTGTTCACCGACTCCTCCACATGCAGCTTCAAAATTCTGTTAAAACTTGAAATTTGTCTATTTATGCCAGGATTCTTTTCCAATCTAGGAAGATATATGTCTGAACCATAAAAATGAATTGACTAATGGGACTAAAAACTTTGGACCACATATCTGGTTCTTGTTTAAGTTACACAATGATTGTTGATTGAGCGACCCTAACGAGGACCTTTATTCGGCGAAAGATCTTGATCCTTTCCTGGATTTCTGACTGTAGTTTAGATTTGATTTTTATTTCATGTCGAATGTGAAATCACACTGCGTGTTTAAATAAGGCCGAGCTCTGCTTTATACCTCCTTCCCCCTCCCATATCACCCTTCGTACGGTGTCACAGACAGCTACCGAGTTACTGAGATTGAGCAGGGAGACTATGATAAAGCATTTTGATCAATTAAATAAGAAATAAGTTCATGTTCATCAGTCATTCCGTGAAAAAGTCATTACATTCAATTTTAAAAGCTGATTTGTGTGTTAATTGTTTGAGTGCAGTGAAAGTTAAAGAGTTTTAAAATAGAATCAAAGAAGAGAAGAGAAATAAGATATAAAAGGAAATGAATGAATTAGAGAAGGCAAAGGTGATGCGGGGAAAGTTTTATTAAAATGAACAAGTCGAGTTGTATATTTGGAAGGTTTGAAGGAGCAAGTATTATAATGCAGTTTGGGGTGGAGTGGGACTAATCTGCAGTCAGAGAGCCAGTTTTAGCACAAGACCGAATTTGTGGGGGGGGGGGGGGGGCCTTCTCACCACCTCTTAGAGTAATTTAAACTTTTCTCAAAACTTAACTCTACTTCGATACCCAAATGATAACACTTTTCCTTAACCAAAAAAAAAAAAAAACTTTTATTTTCTTTTCGACTTTGAAAATAAAAAAGAATAAAATTTGATTTAGTTAGTAAATAATTCATAATATCCTTTCGAGACATCCACAACCAATCTCATCTACCTACCAAAGAAAATGATATTATTTCCCTCAACTCACTCATAGAACAATTTAATATTTTAAAGAAAGTTTTTGATTTAAAACCTTGATTAGAAAACAACCATGTAATACTGAAATTGAAAAAAATGTTATCCATTATTTTCAACAAAATAAAATAAACAAACCCGAGTGGGTTTTTAATTTTCTTTTATAAACTAAACAATCATATTTTCTTGAATTCTTGTAAGGCTTTAGTAATTTTATAGTGATTACACTTTCATATTTTACTTTATATAACAATAAATAACCATGTTTCATAGAAGTGGATTGGTTTTAAATAAAAATATTCGACCATAAAACCTAAAAAACATGTCATCTTAATTTTAACCATTTCTAATAAATCTTGAGCATTTCTCAAAAGACATTCCTTTGGTGAATAATAATATATATATATATATACAACAGATTCAATAATATATCGACCATTTGATAGAATAGATGTGTTATCTAATCGGAATTCGGTCATTTTTATTTTAAAACCTTTTTCATAGGCAGAAGTAGGAATTTTTTTAAACTAAGAAAATGAATTTTACATTATTTAAGGGAATAACAATCTTAACCGGACAAACCTTCGACTAGACTTGTTATTCCCTTAAATAATGTAAACTTCATTTTCTTAGTTTAAAAAAATTCTTACTTCTGCCTATGAAAAAGGTTTTAAAATAAAACCGAAACGTCGGCAATGAGAGTTTGATTTTTGGACCTAGAAAATTTGACCGAATCCCGATTAGATAACACACCTATATATATATATAAATGAAAAAAGACAACAAATAGAAGAAGCGAGAAAACTTACTGGGTCGATATTTCGAACTGAAGTTCGTCGTCAGGGAGAAGAAGGGAAGAGGAAGAGGCACGTGCGTCCACTCGCACAAGCAGAGGGCTACATATATATATATATATATATATATATATATATATTGAAGGCTATTAGATTAAAACTAACATCAAATTTGACATTGTCAAGCAAATAGTTATAACATTCACTCCATAAGCGAAAATTATAAGGTAACCGATTTAAAAAGTTATATTTGCATCGTCCGAGCAACAAGAAAGCATACTCAATAATTCTATATAGTTTTTTTTCGACTCTGATGATGAAAATATACATTTTTCAAAACGTTGGATTATGTAGTTGAACTTTAGAAACAGGCAGAGGATCCTTCATAGTTTTGGTTTTGAAAACGTTAAAGATTGCTCTTCCGCAGCCTGCTTATTGATAAGTGTTATCAAGAGACGCTTCTTAAATGACTATTTGTTATCACTGGCGGTCGTGAGACCTTCTGAACTCTTTTATTCCTCTTCTGTCTTCGTCACTTTATCTCATACAGACTCGTCATCATTTCTTCAGAATAACATCATACAGATAAGGCAAATATGTTAAGACTGTTTAAAGCAGGAGTCAACAAACTTTCAGGGCACGGTTGGTTATATAAAATCAGAATTATTAATGATTTTTAAATTAAAAGAAAAGCTCTTTTCATTTTTATTAGCTTCTAAACTTTTTGTTAATACATTCCTACTTTTTTTATTCATTTATTTTTCTTTTAACATTAATACTTAACGACATCGACATTACTGTAACCTCGAGTGGAAACAATTGAGTCTATTTGTGACCAAAACTCAGTCTTACAACCCTCAGGGCCTCAAGAAATCAACCCTATGGAGACACAAGAAGAAATGATTTCATACAAGTAGGCTAAAATATACGAACTAAATAATATAATTCATGCATTTCATCATTACCACAGAGGTTAGTATTATTAATATTAAACATATAATCTACCGTCTTACCTCGTACATTACTGCCGTAGCTGTCGGACCGGTTTCGGGTGTCACCCATCTTCAACACGAACTGATTCGTGTTGAAGATGGGTGACACCCGAACCCGGTCCGACAGCTACGGCAGTAATGTACGAGGTAAGACGGTAGATTATATGTTTAATATTAAAAATAATACAATGTTCTAGATAGGGGGAAATTAATTTTTTTTTTTTAAAAATAATCCATTGTTTTTGAAATATACTATTTAATTATATTCCCACATTTAAGAAACAGAGGGGAGTAATGTTATTTGAAGGTTCGCCGGCGAATGGTGCACCTACCATCGCCCGCAATTGCATATCTGTTTAAATGAGGGAAAAATTTAGTCAGGTTTTTGGTTTTTTTTTTTTTAATGAAATTAAATGAGATTAAACTAAGCAAAAAACAAAAGTGGTTTTAAAAGTTTTTAAGGTGCCATTATTACTTAATTATATTGTTTAAACCAATCCCCTAGCGGGTGATAACGTCAGCCGTTTACTAGCTTTTTGTTTGGTCGGTGATTCTACAGATTCTTCATTGGGAGTCCTAAATTTTGAATAACTCAAGCGCATTTCGAGTAGGTATCTTTAACGAGTACCTGATATCGTACAGGCTTGGCTTAACATCCTATCCGAGGGACGACATACTCAGATTTTTTCACCTCCCGCATGAATAAATCGAGGACCAGGTGGGAATCGAACTCTGGACTACCAGCCCAGAGGAAAGGACGTTAACCACTGAGCTAACCTGGCACCCTACTTAACTATAAGTAAAAATATAGTAATAATGGAACTGTGGACTACCAGCCCAGAGGAAAGGACGTTAACCACTGAGCCAACCTGGCACCCTACTTAACTATAAGTAAAAATATAGTAATAATGGAAAAATAGATTTTGATGGATCCACTCGTTTAAAGATGCTCTGAATCAATTCTTAGACTCTTCTTGATTATATTTACTCTACGTGTTTTATATAAACATTTTCGTAACACTAAATGAATCAACATTATCTAGTAGGCAAAAATAGTCCTTATGGCATAGGTGAACCCTATATTTTTTGGGGAGTATTTGCTGCTGAGAAAACCACTTTATAGTCGATTATTGATCATTTTTGTTTAAAAAACTATTTAAATGTCGAGAGTTGAAAATTTTCAATTAGTATAAAACCGTATTAACATTATTCGAAAAAACCTAGAATTTTTCTATAATACTCGTAGAAAAGGTGATTTTATATAAAAATGGAAAAAATAATTGATTTAAGGTAGAACCTAAAAGATGATGAATATCACACGGTCACACAGTATGAGATGATAATGAAATTAATCACAGAAATTTTCTCAATCTTTTTGAAAGAATGAAATATTCTGTTCCCAAAGTAAAATTATTTAAAAGAAATATGAGATTAAAGTACATTTAATAGATTTAGAAAATATTTGTTGCAAATCAAGTAATTAAATTGATTGTTTTTCTATAATAAAGTTTAGTGTACATCACTGCAATTTTGTTTTTAGTATTTCATTGATACTGAAAACTTTAATAGCAAGTGTAACTAATGAAGATGTAAATAAAAACCCGTACAACTTGAATGACAGTGAAGAACTGAGGGTTCCTTTCTGAAAGTCAGCAGGCCAATGTCGTTAAACTCAAGAGGTTTATAAGGTATTGTTGTAGATAGAAGTGGAACATTAAATGGAGAGGGCTTACAGCTCCTGATAAAAGGGTTTGTACTAGGCAGACAAGGATAGAGAGAATAGTAGTGCTTTAATCAGAATGAATGTTTTGTCTTAAAATCTAGTAGAGAGAATGGAGGCTTATACAAAATTCAGTTTCAAAATAAGACCTTTGTAACATTATATATGAAACTTGTTCTCCCTATAATTCGTTGGTTACCAATTGTATTAATTTTAATTTAGTAAGTATATCAGAAGTATTTTTACTTTACTATAAGTAAAGTATAGTGATTGTGAAAAAATTCGATCTCGAGATTTTGACGGAATTACATGTTTTGAGGTACCAGAAGTCGTTTTATGACGTTTTTACGATGATGTCTGTGTGTGTGTGGGTGGGTGGGTGGGTGGGTGGGTGGGTGAGTGTGTTAGCATTGCTTGTTACCACGCTACGGTCCAGAATCTTTGATGGATCAAGTTGATATTTTACACAAAAATGGGCCCCATTTAGACGAAGATCCCTATTGTTTGGGAAGAATTATGCATGATGGGAAAGTCACTTTTTTTGCCAAAAACCGTTTTTTTTGAAACATTTATTTCTCCTAAACTGATAACCCTAGAGTTTTGAAATTTTGACATTATCTTTGAAGTTACAAATGCAACAAACGAAAAATATATTCAGAATTTTAAGACAACAGGAAATATTTTTTTTTCAATAAAATGTAAAAATTTTGACTTATAATTCAATCTCAAACCTTGTGAGAGCGATACAAGCCATACTGTTTGACGGACAAGAATGAAACTATGCCTACAAATAGAACATTATATGGCGAATGAGTTGAGATATTTTTTTTTGAAATTACTTTCGCTAAAGGGGCGTTACAGTACGATTTGTGTTTTCAGAAAATGATTTTTTGACGCTAAACGGCTCGTTAAAAAAAAATGAAAATTTGACCAAAAATGGAACAAAAAATTAGCAATTCACAAAAAAAAATTCATGAAGTTTCAATTACGGGAAAGAGCAATAACGATATAAAAACTCTTTGTTTATCCTAGACTAAGAGATCACCTGCTATACTTGTCGAATTTTTTGTATTTTTTTACATTGTTTACATTGACTTAGAAATTTTTTGAGCGAATCCACTGAGATAAAATTGATGTTTCTAATGGAAAAATGAAAATATATTATTGACTTATAAGAGATGTAAGAGGAATAATATTGTGCAGGTAAATGACAACACTCATTAAAAAAAAATTCGTATATATGTTATTTGACAAAGGGGAAGGAAAATGATCTTATTAAATACTAAGAAGCCATAAAATTCCCAGTATAATAATTCTGTTAAAACCAAAAATGTAAAAGATAATTCAAAATTGAAATCTTTCGTTTAGAGATTAATAACTGTAATTATCGTACATCTTTAATTAACAAATCACCTTAAAACAACATTTTCTTCGCTGTTTAAGAAGTTTTTCAGAGAAAAAAAGAGTATTTTACTGTTTCAAATTTGAAAATTTTACATTAATATTTAATGTAGAAGGATGTCAAGTAAACGATGTAAGAAATCTACTGGCTATTTGAACAATAGCCATGTTCTCTTGTAGGATACTATTTCGTTTCAAGAAATGTTCACTTTGGTTTTTCAAAAATGTTATTACTGCTGTAGTTATACTAATGAAATTATTTGCAAATAATAAATTATTTGTGATGTACAAAAATAAGCTTATAAATTGATATGTCCTTCAATCACTATCTGTACTACCTCAGGAATGACAGGCTAATAATTATATCCCATTTAGATGTTTACGTTATGCTTAAATGAGACGTTATGTTTTAAATACTCAAGAAATTTGACATTAAGTTACTTATAGTAAAGTAGAGTGTAGGCCACTCCAGATTTTTTTTTTATGATTTTGGAATTATTAAAGCGAATGATTTTTATCTCTTTATAACACCATTCATATTCTAGTGTAGGTTAGGTTGCAGTGGCAGTCCCTCAAGGGAACACACGTAGGCCAAGCATTGGCCCTTTGTGATACCACACAATGAAGATTGATTCTACAGTGGAAGTCCTAAATTTTGCCTAACTGAAATGTATTTAGAGTAGGGATCTTTAACGAGTGCCTGACATCGTATGGGCTCGGGACCGACGGTTTAACGTCCTCCTCCGAGGATCGACGTGCTCAGATTCATTCACCTCCCGCGTGAATAATTCGAGGGCCAGGTGAGGATTGAACCCCGGTCCTATCAGTTCAGAGGTGAGCACGTAAACCACTGAGCTAGCCTGGCCTCCATATTCTAGTGTAACTTGCAACTAAGCTCATAGTACTAACAAGATCATTGATTACTCAACAGTTTGATGTACTAAAAGTTTACTATATTTTAAACACAAAATCATAGGAAATAGAAACAAGAAGTAATTAAAAGCGGTATTCAATCTGTTGAGTTAATGTAGTCTAAAGATTTATGAAATAGCTGGGTTATCCTTTGAAAAGGTTATCAGAGCACACATCCAAAACGTCATCAATCAGGTCTGCCTGTAGCCGCTAATGGGTGTAGCGATTTATCATAATGACGGCTGGTTTGATGACGTTTAGAGGACACTACAGGGCACAAAACGTGCTGACCTCCAGTCAAATCAACAGCACGTTCCACGGCAGCTCCCCCCCACACACCATTAGCCAACACACACACACACATACACACACAAATCGCTAAACTATTAAATAAGAGCTCCATTACTGACACTTGAAATAAAGGAGTTTCACTGTCCACCATTAGCGTCTATTGTCTTTAAAAACAACTCTACTAAAACAACCCAAACGTCCCAAAACTTTCCCCATTAATATATTTTTTTCTTTTTTTTGTTTTTTTTCAAAAGGAAGGAAGCATAAGTTTATTTGAATTTATTAATATTGTGGTTTCCGAGTTATACACTCAAAACTACTCTTTTAAAATTTCCATGAAAACTATTGATTTGCAAAGTTAAAGAGAGTTTCTAACCTTAGAAACTTCCACTTTTATCAAATGTTTCTTTCAAAAGAAAAGAAACCCTTAGGCCAGTGGTCTAATAATTTGGGAAATTCTTTTCCTAAACGCATTGTACATCTTTTTAGACTTCAGAATGCTTTAAAATTAAAAAAAAAAAAGATAAAAAAATAACAAAATTACTACCTAAGATATTTTCAAGTTAATATCAATAACAAAACAATGCTAAATTATGGTATAGTTTTTGTAAGAGAAAAAAAAAAATATTTTAAATTCTTAATAAAACGCTGAATATGAAACAAGCATTCCTCAGAGAATCTATTAAAAAAAAAAAAGTAAATGAAAGAGAAAGTAATAGGAATAATCGATGAAAGGATAAGTAAAAGAGTACTTTTTATACTGAATTTAAAACGATTTCCTAGAAAACAACATTCCCTTTGCTTTTCATTGGAATAATTTATTAAAATTTAAGGGTATTATTTTCCAAAGGAGAATTATTAATTTCCAACAAACGATAATAAAAGTGGATTATTTCAACGTCAGAATGGATAGTTTCCAAAATGATTCAATTAGATAAATAGGGTTTCTCTGTATTTTAGGTTTAAAAAAGGGGATCTAAAGGTAAAAAGTGAGCCAATCTGATAGTATTTTAAAATACAATTTTTTTTATCAATAATAATGTTTAATTTAAAAAGAAATATTAAAGTTTCGCTTAATTAGATTTTAATATCGGAGAACCTGTCCGGCTCAATTTCCAGCTCAAGTAAATTTTATAGACTAGAAAATGAATAACTAACAGGAAAAATGAATAGAATGTTTCATTCTTAAAAATTATTTTAATGAACAATTGGTACTAAAATATGGCAGCCTAGTGATCGGGTAGCAATGTAATTACATGCACATTGTTACTACCACTGATGTTGGTATGATTTGTATTAGAAATAGGGAAATCCTTGTTACGAGGTATGACGGTTTTCTCTA
Source organism: Hermatobates lingyangjiaoensis (assembly GCA_026182355.1). Classification (NCBI taxonomy): domain Eukaryota; kingdom Metazoa; phylum Arthropoda; class Insecta; order Hemiptera; family Hermatobatidae; genus Hermatobates; species Hermatobates lingyangjiaoensis. Next base: position 509,723 of record JAPFBL010000004.1, on the reverse strand, counting down.
TTTCTAATATAAAGCAATGAAATTACTACCTCTATTGTAATTGAGGTAGCAAAGTTGTAACGTGAAGTAAAGTAAGTGGCATAACTTAAGAAACGTAAGGTAACTTGACCAAAGAAGCAAGGCAACAAAGTGGTTATGTGTGGTATGATACTTGACGTAAAGCAATCTAATCAATGGATCAGTGTAACAAAGTGGTTATGTGTGGTATGATACTTCACGTAAAGCAATCTAATCAATGGATCAGTGTAACAAAGTGGTTATGTGTGGTATGATATTTGACGCAAAGCAATCTAATCAATGGATCAGTGTAACAAAGTGGTTATGTGTGGTATGATACTTGACGTAAAGCAATCTAATCAATGGATCAGTGTAACAAAGTAGTTATGTGTGGTATGGTACTTGACGTAAAGCAATCTAATCAATGGATCAGTGTAACAAAGTGGTTATGTGTGGTATGATACTTGACGTAAAGCAATCTAATGAATGGATCAGTGTAACAAAGTGGTTATGTGTGGTATGATACTTGACGTAAAGCAATCTAATCAATGGATCAGTGTAACAAAGTGGTTATGTGTGGTATGGTACTTGACGTAAAGCAATCTAATCAATGGATCAGTGTAACAAAGTAGTTATGTGTGGTATGATACTTGACGTAAAGAAATGTAATCAATTGATCAGTGTAACAAAGTGGACATGTGTGGTATGATATTTGACGTAAAGCAATCTGATCAATGGATCAGTGTAACAAAGTGGTTACACGTGAGTTAAGTACAATAGGTTAACGTGATGAAGAGATCATGTTAACCGTAAAAAAAATAAACCAGTGGCCACTCTAGATTTTAAGTAGGAAGGTGGCTAATGCCCATAGAAGGCGATGCGCAATAGAAAAAAATAAACTCCTTATAAGGACTTTATATTTGAAATTCATATTTATTTATGTTTTCTTTGTACAGTCATTTTTGTTATACAATTTAATAGAATTAAACTAATTGAATATGGAAACTCAATGACTGGTTTTAAAGCATGTCACTTGAGTCAGGTTACATTGAGCAACACCTACCCTATAATTGGCAACACGACTACTCCAGACACGCTCTCAGAGCTTATCTTCGCTGCGGTCCACGCTGGGACTTGGAAACAATTTAACGTGGATTTAACACCGCGACGTACTTCATACTCTTTGATATCATCCAACTCCACTTTGGCAAACTTCATACAATACAATTGAAGAAAAATTTCAATTACAATATAAAATAAAAGAGTATTGAACAGAAAAAAACTTTTAGCTTCTAATATACGACTTTATTGTTATTGTTAAACAGTAGCTATTTAAATCTAAAAAAAAATTGTGAAGTACTCTTGCTGAGTTTCTTATAGTTTTCTGATTTAAACTTGATGGTTTTAATTCAAGAACCCCATCAAAACTTCATAAACCTCCTTATTTGAAAAGTAAGAAACTTTGAAGAGAGGGCTTTTCATAATTTTGACAATATGATTAACTCAGTATAATAAAATTAAGATAGCAGATATTTTTAATGGGTAAAAAGAAAAGGAGACTAACTCTTTCTTAAAGAAGATTTTATTCCTATAGAATATAATACACCGTGTGTATTTTTCACACTAGTATAAAATTAAAGTTTCATGAAAACAAATCGATTTGACTTTTGGATGAATTTTCATAAATGGAGGCTGAATAGATCGTGACGACGTCTGTAATACGAGTATATGTGGGTGGGAAGGTGAGCGTTGGGTCTTGAACACAGTACTGTTTCCTTCGTTTCTCAAACTACATTGATATAAATTTGAAACCAATTCAGATTGAAACTAATATCAGTTGAATCCGAATTGATATTCATAATTTTTTATCGGAGAAAAGAACTGTACTAGAGCATAATTATAATTCTTCTCATTAGCAAGTGCAAATTTATACTGTGGGATGGACAGTGTATTGTACTTTATGCCAAAATTTTCCATAGAGGAACTGAATAAAGTAATATAATTTAGGATTCATATTTATGATTCAATAGTATTTTGAACCACTGTCATATTAAATATAATTGTTCTCATTAGATTATTGAAGTTGAGAAAAATTAGGAGTGGTTAATACTTGGTTAGATGACCAGATAACAACACACATGGATGCCATTGGCACCACGGATAATGCGACTTGCTCATGGTTAAAATAGGCACCAAGTCATAAATGAGTGACATATACACTTATTGAAAAGCTCAGAAGATGTAAACCTATAACTATGGTCGATTATATAAAAAAGCATTTATTTTAGACATGCTATGTGTTTTTTCTCATAGGTATAGAAAAAGTAATTTTGTTTTTTAAAGTAAGCAAATTAGCACTTTTGATTACTTCCAATATGTAAGTCTTATTTTAATTAAACACAATAAGTTTCATGATAACATAGGAATTGTATTCAGTTGGAGCTAATTCAACAACTTTTTGAAGTCAACAACATGTTGAATGAATAAGATTGATTTGGTTATAAAAGCTGAAGGAGTCCTGTCATCCTTCAAAGGTCTGAAGGACAATCCTCTCTTTTCTAAATCATTCCAATTTTGTTATATGTTCCACTGAAGCTAACCTTTGTATATGAGATTTTGTACTTTTTCACAATTGTCATGAGAAGTTCAGTATTCCTGGATTTAATCATTCATTTAAATATAAAATTCAAAACTTTAGGCTTACGAGTTTTATATTCCTTCTATCCTCCATAAGCGTGGAACCGACACTTTCAGTTATTTTTCTTCAACAAAACTATACATTGGAGATACAGGTATTTCAATAATAAGAGGTCAGGTACGCACTATGAAGGTAAAGTACAGAGATGCCGACCTGAGGACGTGACAGAAAATGGAAATCTAGAAACCTCAAAAATACGTGCTACTGTTGTCTGCTTCTTATGTACAGCTCAAGCGAAAAACTATATATTATTAGTAAGCAATTATTAAATTTAATGCAATAAACAATGTAAAATAACTTGATTGATTCAGATATATAATGTATATTAAAAAATATTAAATTAGTTATTTTCAACGAGACAATTTATATTAAATAGCTCGTAGCAGACCAATGGAGACTAGGCAAAGCAAAAGCGTACATTAATTGAAAAAGGAAATAAGATGGAGTTATGTAATTGAGGTAAACTGGAAATTGGCTTGCTGTTGGTACGTGACTGAGGAAGTAATGAAAGGTTGTAAGCCCCACCCCTGGGAGACTCGAACGGACCAATCCTCCTTTCACTCTATCTAAGGGGACAATTGGTCAGTCACATATATATAGAAAGCTTATTAGACAATTGAAAGGAGACAGAGAGAAAGTGGCTTCTGAAAGTGCGCCAGTAATGACCATCAAAGGGAAATTTATCATTACATTAGGCAGCTCACGTCTTTCCCGCTATCTAGTTGATTCGCGCAATTATATCTATCCAGTGCGAAATTATTTCGGAAAATAAAAAAAAAAAGATTAATCAAAAAGATAAATCTGTACACGGTGTTACATTATACATAACAATCTCGAGCCCATTCAGATACCGACATCTAAGGCCCAACAGTAGTTCCCTTCTTACCTAACCACAACTCGCACAGTTCCCGTCATTAAAATGCACTACGGGTAAATCTCATCAAGAATAACGACTTAGCAATTCTTGTGCTATGTAATAATCTGGAATTATATATACATATAATTAAAGTTAAACCAGAAAACACAAAAAAAGAGATTAACATTCACGATTCTTGATTATTTCGGTTTTCTTGTCGTCTTCAAGAGAGGGGGAAAACAAAAAAAGAAGGGGAAACACAGGATTGGAGACGTGAAAGCCATGCCTTTAGATACATATATATGTGTTTACATATATATATATAAAAAGATTTCACATAAACACGTGAAACAACAATCAATGATCAAACCACAATAAGAAATGGGAAAACAAGACTAAGATCTTTCAACCGTAACAAGCGGTCTTCGTCAGAGTCAAAAACCCAACTGAGTTGGGTTTTTGACTCTGACGAAGACCGCTTGTTACGGTTGAAAGATCTTAGTCTTGTTTTCCCATTTCTTATTGTGGTTTGATCATATTATCATATATTTGATCAAACTCTTTGATCAAATCAAACAATTTGATTTGATATATTTGATATTTGATCATATTATTGATCATATTTCATATATATATATATATATGAAAGATACATTTCGTTTGATAATTACGAACTTCTTTACGCCATCTAAAAGTATATCTTTTCAAAGGAAAGAAAATTCAAGTGTTTACTCACATAAACAACGATGCCTCTAAATCAAATATTAATAAGTCATTTAATTATAATTTCTTGAAATAATCAGAGATATTTTCAAAAAATTTGTCATCTCTGGTGTAAACAGAATAATTTATTGCAACAAATTGCTCAGCTTTTAATAAAATTCATGTTTTTTTTTTTGTAAAATAGTGTTATATATATGCCAGTAGAAGATCAATTCTTGATCGAAAGTTTGGATAGTATAAATCAGTGTTTCCCAAACTTTTTCGAGTGACCGCCCCCTTGAGTCCATTACCTGTAACTCAACACTCTTGAATAATAATCAGATACCTAGACTAAATAACCAAATTAGTAACATTTTAATAATTAAATTAAAATAATTACTAATCGAATATATATATTTAGAATCCAATAGATGTATTGTTTCTTAGCATATTTATGCAAAAGAATTAATACACAATAAAGAAACTTAGGTGAGAATATACTTTTAACATAATAATGAATAATCAAAACAAATAATTTTAAGAAACCATTTCCTAGAAGTTTACATGTTGTGTTTTCACTTAAATTTAGAAATTATATTGCATGAACATTTTCAATTTATGGAAATAGAATCTCCACTCCTTTTTGCATTAGCGCCCCCCGATATCAAAGCATTGCCCCCAGGGGGGGCGGTACCGCCCACTTTGGGAAACGCTGGTACAAATCATTATAATAAAAGGTCCTAAACATTTATGAAAATCTGTTTGATTTGAATACACATTATAAAGGCGCTAAAAATAAACGAACTCTGTATTTATTGTTGAATTTGTTAAGTTGATACCAATTTGAATAAAGTCAAAAGAAGATGAAAACGTTATATCTGATTCTTTAGACAATATGTTTACTATATATGTTCTAAAACTTGTTACCAAGAAGAAAAGATAAAAACTGGAAAGAGGAAAGTGAGTTGATGGGATGGGTTTGGGCTGGTGTATTTATGTTGGTAATGGGCGGTGGGGTGCGGGGGCGGTGTTGCGGGGGCGCTGCGGTTAGCAGCAGACTGCCAGTGGGGAGGATGGATTGACGTGTCAGCCGGTCTGCCTACGAGCAGGGCTCATTATCACAATCCTCATTCCACTAATCCACGCTCTATTAGACTCACTCATTTGTCTCTCCTCTCATCTCCTGTATCCCTCACGTACATTTCCGTCCCTTGTCTCTGCACACTCTAGTGTCTAGTTTGTCCCTAGTTTCTCTACACTACAACTTAAATACATCATTTGACCCTAGATGGATATATATATATATATATATATATATATATATATATATATAAATCAATGATCAAACCACAATAAGAAAATAGGAAAGCAAGACTAAGATCTTTCAACCGTAACAAGCGGTCTTCGTCAGAGTCAAAAACCCAACACTGACAATGTTGGGTCGCAGAGAGCGACTGGGGGTTCCAGGCGGTAGTCTCAAGTATTATATATATATATATATATATATATATATATATATATATATATATATTATATGATAGATAATATATATATATATATATATATAAAGATTTCACATAAACACGTGAAATAATAATCACTGATCAAACCACAATAAAAAAATGGGAAACCACAATAACACCCAGTTGGGTTTTTGACTCTGACGAAGACCGCTTGTTATGGTTGAAAGATCTTAGCCTTGTTTTTCCATTTTCTTATTGTGGTTTGATCATATATATATATATATATATATATATATATATATATATATATATATATATATATTTGTAAATTTAGGGAGTAATCCTTCTTTTATGCATGTTTTGTTGAACGACCTTTGTACTGTGGCATGAATCAATTTCATAGTCGATCTTTCAAGTTTTCTCACCTTTGATTTAAATCTTTCAGGTATCAGGTTTCGTATCTCGAAGTATTACAGTAGATTTGCTAGGAACATGTGATGAACACAATGAATGAAGAGTTCAGAGGACCACCAATGAGAGGCGGAGTGGTCTCCATCACTGTTTACAACTAAGCATAAGTAAATAAACACCATCTAGTATTTAGCATTCCTATAAATAAGGGCTTTCAGCCAGCCTAGGCTATCATTAAGCTAGTACTACAAGCCTGTTTATATTGACTTCAGAGAGCAATATAAAGACAACTAATGCAATGAGAGTGGGATGGTAGGAAGTATGCATTAAGAGGGTGTTTGCATGACCTCCCAGGACACCTGACACCTTACAGAGGGAAAGAAACCTCCCCTTCTTTCACTTCTCATCTCAATAAGAAGAGCTCATAGAAGTTTGCACAACGCTGTTAGAAGGAGTATATTTGTTTCTGTTAGGCTTTAGTAGTGTGTATGCAATTCAAACTGATTTCCAATGTACATGATCTATTAGGCCCTAAGAACTCTAAAGTGATTTTAGGATGTTTTTTTCCTCATTATTTTTTGGCAATGTAACTTTCTTATCCTGATGGATCCTGATGTTTGGCCATTCGTCGTAAGTTCCTTTTCTAGGATGTTAAAGGCTTCAGTTATTTGGAAATGATAAAAACAATTTTTTTGATGAATTACCGAAAAAGAACTCAATTTAAAGATGTCTTGAGTGTTTTATGATTCATACCAATTAATAGTTTTGGCATCATTCAGTATATATCTCTTTTTATTTAAAAAAAGATTATATGTACCATTTTTGTTATATTAGAGATTTAAATTTATAGTTTAAATTTACGATTAATTAAATCGTAATAATACCTTGAAGATGGTCAATGTTGCTGAAACATATCGGTAATATTTAATTTTGTAATTATTTAGAGTTACCATGACAACATTGCAAACAAACATTTGGAGAATTTCCTTAATTTATACTTGTTAAATGGAAGTTTAATGAGATAGTAGAGTGATTAGAATGCATATTCCAAAGGAATTTAATAAGTATACGAACATATATACACATATAATTTTAGCCACACAAAAGAATTCAACACCCACTGCTTTAATGAATTGAAACTTATTTCGCCAGTAATTAAAGATGAGTTGTAAGTAATAATCGGATGAGATGTTTTCTCTTTTACTGATATGATGATGAATTATACTTTCCAATATTAATTTAGAGTAAGGGTTAGTCTTGTGTATCTAAATATTAATAAAATCATAATCAGTCCAGTTGTTTTGCTGTTCTTGGTTTTTGAAACAAAAACTTAAAAATGTTATCTATGTAAAATCAGTAAAAGCAAATAAATTGGTTCTAAAACCCAAACTTATAGAGTTTCACATTTAGTAATGTTCAACACGGGTTAAGTGTGGTTCAATTGTTGTTTGGTAGCAAACCATACAATTATTAACCAATGTCATAAGGAAAAGTGTTAACAAGAATTCTGTTCTCTACCTTTGACTTTCATAAAAAGTAGAACTTAATTCATTGCTTGGTCTCTTTTGTGGTGTATCTTTTGTTTGAAATTTATCGAAGAATATTTGTAGATAGTGTATAAATTTTGCCATAAAACTAAGCAAAAGATTGAAAATAGAGTATAGAAGGAGCTTTTTTTTTTTACATTGATAGAACAAGTGAAATGGGGAATTGGAAGCAGTGAAGGTTATAATGAAGTGAGGCATCATAAAGGGGAAGACGTCTGGTGGAGACTAATAAGCAGGCAGGCTGTGGGTGGAGATTGTGCCCTGTAGGAGGGTAGCATCAGGTAAGGCAGGTGCATGCGAGTAACAAAGCCACCTGGCCTCCTACTACCTGGCGAGAAAACATCCGTCACTTGGACCAAACCCATCTCCGCCAGCTACATCTGCTGCACAAGTCACTAAACCCTAACCTTCCCGCCGACAAATCCTGCCTACATTAAACATTTCAATTACAATATCAGTAACAGCACAGGCTCTACTCCTCTGCTCGCTTCAGTGGTCATGTTTATCTCTGTCACTGAAAGCCTTAAATATTTTTCAGTCACTAATATTTTTTTTGAACGAAAGTTATTGAAACAACACTTTACTTTATTGGTATTACAGTATTCTCGAATATTAATCGCGAGTACGGTTAAGTGGTATGCGGCATACAATTTTGTTTTTGCACAATTCAATTTGGGCTACCATATATTTGATAGTTAAGGAATAAGATTTTTGTTCCTCAATTTCAATTTTAATTTAATTTTCCATGTGTCCATAATTTCATTAAAACTGAACAACTGAAGAGTTTAAATTATATAACTGCATAGCCAGGATCCATATCATACATGGATAGCAAATATATCACAAATAAATTAGAAATAAGAAACTTAGAATAACATAGAAAACAAAATATGATTCTTCAAATATGCAACATTTATTTTGACGTATTTAGTCTTTTCAAATAGCGCTAAAACAAATATAACAACAAGATCTTAATATCTGTGAGATGAATATGCCACATTGGCCTTAAGAAACAATAGCTTTACACATCAATAACCAATTGATATTTTCTTGTTCAATTAAGCTTTTCCTTTAAAGCTTCAAGAAACTACTAAGAACGTCTAAAACATTTGCAGTAAGCCACTTACTATTTTAGTTTTGGTAGAAGTGATGGTAGGGCAGCTTGAGACTGGTCGAAGTGTGCTTTGATAAAACAAATGGTCACTTATTATTACAATGTTCTATGACTATCTGATATATTCTTGTTTTAAAAATTGTATTTTCCAGTAGCCTTATTAAATAAGATACAATGTAGTTATTGAAGAACAATGGAAACAGGAAACAAAAAATAGAATTGATCAATCTGTAGTAGAGGTGAAAGAAGTTCTCTCCGAGAAATGAGAGAATCGTGTTTGCGAGTCTGACCTTGCTAACACGGTGCGACCAAGTCGTCGCCCATTCTACTTGGAATACGTCAAATGTACTTAGTTTCTTTTAGCTTATTTTTTTCTTAATTTTTATTTGTTTTATAACAGATTATACTCAGTTATACTTCATACAAAAAAATAACTCGGTTTTTGGAACCACCCAATAGAACAAATTATGGGAAACAAGTCACCAAACTATTTTTTTTACACTATTTGTAAAAATAATGTTTATTTATAACTTTCCACTGTAAGCAACAAAATAGCAATTTACTTAAGTATGTTCTAATAAATTATGCAAAATATGACTATAGTAATTGACTTCCAACAAAGTAACAAACTTAACAAAAGAAAGGAAGTTTGATATCCAATTAGGGAGGGAAAAAATCAGATGAAATCTTTGGAAAAGGAATAAATAATTTCTTGGAAAAGGTTTATATTTGGTAGGAGAAAATAGGGAAGGAAAAGCCAAAGGCAATGATCCAACTCATTCAATAAGAAGCAAAGGGCTAGCAATACTGCTAATGGTGGAGATAGTTCTTCAATTGGCAACACTGCTCCTTTCAACATGCCTGCCATATATCAATCAAATTTCTTTACTTTATGCTTTGCTTGGAGTCTCCATCCATTAATGTTATTACTTTTAATACAAAACATAGGAAAAAGTTATCCTTTATTTTAGTTTTAATAATTAGCATTTATAAAAGAATATAAAGAGAGATATTATGTAAATGATTTTCATATATTAAATATAGAATTTTAAAAATATATATAGAATATCTGACAAGACATTGTCCTCCTGTAATACCATTCATATCAGCTGAAATTATTGAAACAGAAAATGAAGATTTTGTCTGGAAGAGAAAGATACTTCTGAAGATATTTCATCCTAGAGTGAGGCTATTGCCTTTAAAAAGTCTAAAGATTTATTACAAATTCACTCCTAAAACCAGCAGAAGAATGAGAGATACTTCCCTATAACTAGTTATTAAGTTCATTAAAGAACTTAAAATCTAAGTTCTTATACCAACGAGAAAGTATAGCACAATAGGACATTTTGGACTCAGTACGTATAAGTCCGTAAGAACTCCTAGGTCCTCAGAAGATGAAAGGAAAATAACTGATAACTTTAGATGTGTGTTCAAATACAAAAGACGTTTTAACTAGTATGGACAATGAAGACGATACAGTTATACTCACTGGAAATGAATGGTACGAAATAACCAAGACATATGAACCTTATCAAAGAGACGAACATATCTGATGATAAGTGTATTGGACATTAAGTACCACAGATCAAATATTGAAGGTCTCAAAAGTAGTGCCCAAAATCATAATAAAAACATAAAGTTATCAACAAAAACAGGAACTACAGTTTCAGAAGTCTTCTGTAGTGGTATAACCAGTATAGCAACAAATGTTTAAATAATCCTTAATGGGTATTATATAGCAATATAAATAATTACGGTTACTGAAGCCAACCGTAAGCTGAAGCCATCTCAAGTAAGTGTAACAAGTCTAGAAAGCACAAACAATGAATGGTAAGAGGCTCTAACACTTGTCAATGTGGTGAATCAACCGAAGGACGTTACGAACTATTACAGGTAGAGAGTCGTAAGCCTGCGTGCTGCTGATACCGCGATTCTATGTGAATACATACCTCGTCATAGTCACTCTCAATTTTTTCATCAAATTGATTTAAAAAAACTTATATGCATATACTGAATGAGATACTGAACACTTACGGTGTTAGGTAATGGTTAAACATCCCCACTCTAAAGACTCCATCCGCAGAATCAACCCATTTATTTGGTATATAAGGATCTAATCCTAAAGAAAGATTCATGACCCGTTTGCTTAGCCAAATGACCAAAATAAAAAAAAGAAATTATGCAAAAATACATATGTTTGCATTATATCCAGGGATCTTTATAAGCCAGAAATGTGAAGTCACAAACACTTCACCATGAGTTTTTTTCCTTATTTCGCATTAAATTCAAAACAACTGGTCTAATTTTAAAACTGCTCAGAGATTCTAAAAAAAAATAAACATATCTGATCAAACAAGGAAGGCCTAAGTCCCATAACTTTTTCATAATTCACATATTCTTTTCTCTTTAGAATCAATTTCATTCTATTTTCCCATATAAAACTCATTAGTTATACATTTTATTATCACTTCAACTCTCTATAGAATACAGACATATGAAAGCATTGAGTTTGTGTCAAAATTTTAACATAAAATTTTTGTGAGTTTGTTGATTTAATACCATGCCTCCTACATGGTTTCAAAGCCCTGTGTTTAAAGTTTCATTAAAATTAACATTTAGAATTTTAAATTCTAGTATTTGATTCTTTGAATAGGGAGCACATTAAAGAGGAGAAGAGTAATCAAGGCTCTGAGTGGCTTATAGCGCGATTAGACCTAAAGGAATTATTACCTTTATATCGCCAAATCCTAATATACCCTGGCCTTCATTTTCAAACCAATCTATCGAAATATTTGGAGAAAAAAACTTTTCTAAGATAATGTAAACTTAAACTTTCTTTTAAATATTTACTAAATAAGTTTTTGAAAGTTAAATTTGTATAAGAAGCAACTTCTCTGTCAGTCGTAATTCATTTTCAAATTAAGCTAATTACTTTTGATAAGATATTAAAACTAATTAGATATTGATTACTAAATTAAACATTCCAAGATCTACATGAAACCTGTCTGTTTAATAAACTTGACACTCTTTAAATGATATCATTCATAACAACAGATTCAACAATTTTGTTAAACTATTTCAAAACTATGATGAATTATTAAAAGTTTTGGGCTACAATAAACTTATGCAGTTCTTTAATAACTTATCGTTGAGTTCTACAATATATCATATGATTTATAGAGAATTATGCATTGTGACCATCTACGTGACCTCGTAGAAAAACAAGACACTAAAACCTTCCAGGGCAGCGACTTCAAAATATTTTTGAGTCAGGGTGCAATTGAAACCTAATAAAACAAGTACATTTCGAATACAAGGATAACAGAAGTCAATATTCCTTAATGAATAATCTACAAAAATAAAAATTGAACATATTAAGTAACCATATTTGAAGTTAATTGTTTATTGTGAATAAGAATTATTCACCTCTTTCTTCTTTGCAGTTTTTTTTTTAATGTTAGGACATATATTTGAGATAGGGAAACCTTTTGATGCAGAGAGGAAATCCACACTTTTTACTATTAATATAAAAAAAAAACTTATCTGCCGTTATGTTAAGGGTAAGAAATTTCAACTCATGTAGTATGAAGTAGAAAACTGCGGCAAAATAAGGGCTTTCTTTGTATTGACTTGTGTTCATTCAAGTTTTATCAAAATCTAGAAAGCATCAATAGACCATTCTTCATATTTCATCATCAATCTTCAGTAGGATATAGCTGTCTGTCCTACTTCTGCTATTAATGAGCCATCAAGATAACATGATGTTTCCATGCCGGTTTCTGAACCGTTTATATTGTTCCGTGTTCAATGATGGGAAATAAGAACTGTGTGTGTGTCTTCTAAGTACACTGAATGTTCAACCATTGAAGGCAATGCTTCATCTAAGCGAGTTTTAATTACCTTTACAGATTTTCTCCTCTAAATCTTTAATTTTGTTTATGAAACTCTCTTGTCAGAGCAGGTAACTTTTCATCATGATTTCCTTAGAAGCTAGTGTTCAAGATATTGTGCTAATGAAACATATTTACCCAATATTGTAATATAGCATTTCAAAAATCACAAGGACATGGTTAGAGAAATGCGCTGCTTCATATCTCCGAAAAAAATAGCGTTTATACCTGAACGCACTTTCCTCCTTGACTGTCAATAGTGATGAACAACCATATCAATTACCAACGATCGTAGTCATAGATGCATTCTCTCACCAATAAGTGTAGGACTACTCTCAAAATCTGTCAAACCAATTTTAAATCGTGGGCATGGAAGTAAAAACTTTTTCCTATCAGGGAGTTATTAGTCAACTTTGTTTGTCCTAGCTATCTTATCAGCTCCACAAAGTCATTTCTATTCATATCCTCAGACTTGTTTCTACTATTAATAAATTAAATAAGCATACAAACATTTAAACCTACAGGTTTCTTTCATTCCTGTAAACAATAATCCACCAATACCTGAAACAGATCACCAGTAAACAAAACTTTTTTGTTCTATTTTAAACAATCTTTTTAAAGAAAAAAAAAACAGTTAATAATGTGTGAGAGTACGAAGTATTTCTACAGAGGAAAGTCATATAGAGAAAAGGTTTGTGACTGAACCGAGTTCAACAAGGACATTGTTCACGGTGCTTTCATACTATGGGAATAAATTCACTTTATTAAAAGTGCTTTCAATTTTTTTTTGTCGTAATACTTCTTTCATTGAGTAATTGTAGGGCGTTAATGAGAAGTATTTCCCTTCTCTTTGGAATGAGAACATAGCTTTATGCTTGGCTGGTTCTCACTTACACGTCTAACATTCTGGCTTCCCAATAATCAAGAAGCTCCGGACAACAACGACATAGTGTTCTTGCATTTAGTTTTAAATTAGATTGTATTAAACCTGTTCTCGTTTGGAACTTTAATATAATTAACTTTAATTCTTCCGTTAATATATTGCTAGAATCGACCAAGTTTAATCTCTACAGTCCGTTAAAGTGGGATATTAATATTAAATATAACCAGCAAAACCAAAGACATAATTTTTAGTGAGTAAATTCACAAAGTTGAACTATACGAATGCAGTTATTACAATAACTAACTAGTACTAACCCATATACCTTTTACTTTTTCAGAGGTATAACCTAATACGAGGTCAATACACAACCATCATAAACTTATTATAAATTACCAGAATAATTTATGATAATTTTGATCACATTCATTCACCTTTTAATAGTGAATGTGATAATCATTGTAGTACAAACACTTATGAAAAAAACAATAACCTGGGACAAGGCAATATTCCAATATATTTTAATAATAATCCTATTATAAGGAGGTAATCTTGGTAAGGTTACTCGCTTGTTTCAGCTGATATTTGTGTGGTCGTGACCCCCAATAACTTGGCCTTTTGCGCATTAGCTTTGTAAGATCAACTTGATATGAAACTAATTTGCCGGAGATAACAACCTTTCGATACCCTATTAACTGTATATTACAATTTTTCACAATAAATGTATGAAATACAAATCAACATTTAAATCATAGTTAGAAATTTATAAATAGGATTATAACCTTCCTAACAAAATAAATTTAGTTCAAATAAGACTCTGAAGAGGAACAATTATTTTTGTCAAAAGATCTTAGTCTCATTTCTGAAAACGTCTGAACTACAGAAGGAAATTCAGAAATGACACTGCTGTTCCTTAAACCTTGATTTTTAATTAATTTGTTTTTACTATGAAATCCTGTTATATTCCTGTTAATGATCACTATTACTTTACAGAAAAGTTGTAAAAGCAGAGCAGATTCTGCCTTCATGACTTTTTTAAGTAGCTGTTCTTTTTTCCCAATCACACTTCTATGTTGCAGAGGCAATGCAAATAGCAAATTTCCCAGCGACATTTTCACGCAAAAAACATAGTCCAATAACTACTAAAATATTATTCACTACTTAT